>OZ022264.1:160933905-161291405 GCA_963978885.1 Nemotelus pantherinus | reverse complement strand
TTTGAACTAATTTACCAACTCCAGCAAGCGAAAAGCACGCCCAAACCATAACAGAACCACCTCCATGCTTTACTGTTGGTACTACACAGTTCGTGGCCAGGTCACCTATGACCAGTCTTCAATTGTCCACTGGCTATGAGTTCCAGCCCACTCTTACCGCTTTTTTCTGTTACCTTTTCGAAGCACAGGATTTCTGGCTGCTACACGCCCCACGAGTCCAGCTTCATTTAGATGATTTTTTACAGTTGACAAGCTTATGGACTTTGAATGTCCCGCGTTGAACTCTGCTCGAATTTTCGGTGCAGTTAACTTTCGATCTCTTTTGCTCATAAGCACTAGAGCCTTATCCTCGGCTTCTGTTGTCACTCTGGGTCGCCCGCTCCTTACAGCATCACAATAACTTTTACTGTCCTTGAATTTAACGATAGCATTATGTACAGCAGACTTTGAAATTTTTACTTCATTACTGATCTCTCTTTCTGACTTTCCTTGTTTATGAAGCGCCACAATCACACTTTTAACTTCCAGCCTAATACTGCGCGCTTTTCCCATTTTGAGCAGAAAATTTGTCAAAACTTTGCTAAAAAGTACCAATAACTAAATATCACAAGTGCACGGAATAAAATTTGCTGAAAATAACAATCCGTATTACTTGTCAGCACGAAAACTCACAAATGAAATATTTTGAGGATAAGGTACCTATTTATATGAATTTCACAATATTCCAAATCCATATTCACAGAAATTTCAAAGCTCTATTGTAATTACTTTAAAAAATTGTAGACACCTAAAGTCTTTAAAGTGGGAAAACCCCAACGTGTTATATTACCCTGACTGAGAATTTGGAAATCCCATGTACATTTTAAATCCTTTCATAGCAACGCTCCTTAAAACAGGCAATTACTGTAAAACAAGGTACTTGCAGTTTTATAAATCTAAGTGTGCTTCATTTCTGCGATGTAGTTTTATAAATCTAAGTGTGCTTCATTTCTGCGATGTGGTCTTAAACTTTTGCCTGCAGTGTATGTATATATATATATATATATATATATATATATATATATATATATATATATATATATATATATATATATATATATATATATATATATATATATTTAACCCTCCCCAGACACACTACAATTCGAGCACCTCCCTAGACACACCTGGGTCTATGGAGTCCTGCCGTTTTTTTACCACACTTCGAATCGTTTTAAAATCTGAAAAAATTCATGAAGGTAGATCAATATCTATAGAAAAAGAGCGTGCATTAGGTGATGGATATATATGAATTTTTATTATTGTTATTTAATGGAAATCGACACAAAACACGAGAAATACACGTATTCACTTAAAACATCATAGCTTTTTGTTAAATAAGTTTAAGAAAATTCTACTGTACGAAATGTTTCTTGACATATAGTAGATGAAAGAAAAAAAGGACATAATGAAACTTCGAAAAAAGTATAATTATTATGACAAGAGAAAAAGTACAATTTTTTTGGAGTCGAATATTCGTTTGAAATTTCAATTTTTGGTTTGAAAGTAATGTAACTCAAAGTTTTATACGTTTTTGTGTTATTCATTATTACTTATACTTATTCTTATTAAAATAAATAAAGTAACTGAACAAAATTACAAAATGCATTCATTGCATACATGAAGCTTGTGTTCTTCGCAAATTTTTATTTCTTCGCTCGTTAAACTAAGTGCTAACGTTTCAATAAATTTATATCTTCCCAATGCAGTGTTCGCTTCATTAAAATTGTACAAAATGTAACAATTAACTACCGCTTGATCTAATATACCGAAGAAAAGCTTCGAAGAAAATGCACACTTTTATGCTTCCGTAAACACACATGGGTCTTTGGTGTCCGCAGCCAACTTTGACAGCTCAGCAATTCACGAAGAACGGAGGACCGAGCGTGACGTTCACTACGCCCGTTCTGGATCCAAGTACAATTTTTTAAGTGGAGGTTAGAACCCGAAATATTGACGTACCTGTGCGCCCTGACGATTTTCAAAAACGGCCGGACACCAAAGACCCAGGTGTGTCTAGCGGGGGATATATATATATATATATATATATATATATATATATATATATATATATATATATATATATGTATATATTTATATGTATATATATATATATATATATATATATATATATATATAGATATATATATATATATATATATATATATATATATATATATATATATATATATATATATATATATATATATATATATATATATATATATATATATATATATATTTATATGTGTTATCTAGATATTCGATTTTTTTTCATCAGGCTGCTCGTAATGCATTGCTTTCGAAGCTCGTATTTTAATATTTGTGCAATATTTTTTGTGCAGTTAAAACATGTCCAAATAATACCGGCACATCAAACAATTGTTTGTATTATTATAATTCTTTATATTATTAACTTGTGTTAAGTAAATTGCCTCTCGACATTTTCAAACAAATATAATCTACAAATTATATGGCGCTATGCAATTTTTTTACTTACGCCATTGACCTCGCGCCTCGCACCGACAGTCCTCGCGCCATCTTGAAAAAGTAAAATCCGGGTACTGTCAAAGTGTCGCGTTCAAAGATGCCAATTCGCGGACTCAATCGGTATATCGGCAATAATTTTGTACTTAGCGTGTTAAGGCTGGTAATGAGTTCGAGTTCACGTGAAATTTTGACATTTCCTCATTATCTGACCATTCTTTCGAGCGAAAATTTTGACAACAGAGAAAAGCAGAGACACTGCTCATTCTTGACGGATAAAATGTCAAGAATTTCAATTTTCGATCGATTTTCTTATTGGAAAGTCATTTGCACTGCTCAATTTTCAAATTCAAACACTAAATGTCACTTTTTCGCTCGAAAGAATGAACTGCACAAACTTAATTTGCGTGATATGATTGACAACATGTTTTAGTGCCATCTATGTTTTCGAAGCGAAAGCAACTTGAAAGCAACTTTTCATGCTAAGAACACAGTACCAAACTTGCTTATTTTCAAGCTAAATTTTCGCCGAAACAGATTTCACGTGAAATTTTGTATGAAAGTTTCACGTGAAATCGAACTCAGTACTATGCTTTAGTTATACTTGAAACTTCCCGGATCTCGTTAAGAACCTTACAGCAAGTGCTATAGTGGAAAGTTTCTTGTGAATTAACATTTCAAGAGCGGGAAAATGCTAGTTGTTTGAGCGATGTCTCGCTGCTCAGTTGTCTGCCTTTTTTAGGAGCTTTAATCCATGCCGCGTCTATTTCTAACAATCTCGTGCTGTTGCATACTTTTTTCAGTCACGTATCATAATTCATTTTGTAAAAAGCCTCTTTTTAATAGTTATTTCGCATCGATTTCTATTGCGTGTCGGTAGATTGTTTACATTTGCTTTACGTGGCTAGCGAAATTTGACAGCAACCGGATTTTAGCTCCCATATAGTGATAGAGTGAAAGGCAAGGAGGAAGAAAAGATAAAAAGAAAAAGGCGTAAACTCGCGACACATACCTACAGGCGTTTTATTGTAAACAGTTATACAGACAACAATTATGCAAAATTTCAAAGTGGACATCGTGAAAGTATAGTCGCAAGAAATTTTTAAAGGAGTGGAATACTATAACCGCCAAAGCAAATTGATAGAAAATGGTACCGAAACAAGGTAAAACTTACAAAATATGGTACAAAAGAATTTTATGTTTCAAAAATAGATTTTAAAACTATTTTGTAATATTATTTATTTATTGTACAATGAAGTAAACTTATACATATAGTATCTTTTGCAGCATTTTCCAATTTGAATTTATTCTCAAATTCACGGCAAGTGACTTTTGATACATAATGTATCAAAAGTCCTCCTGCTAACGGTACCTTGTTTTCGAGAAATAGAAATACAAGTGATATCGCATTGCATCGCAATTTCAAAAACTAATTTACCGTACGAACGGTAAATTACTTTTGAAAAATTTCAAGACACGACGAGCTGTGAGCTTGCAACGATTAGCTCGGGACAGTCGGATTGGAGAACTTGGCCTTGGCGGGTGGGCAAAGGCGAGAAGCGCGGGATCAAGACTTACGTCCGCCTCAAGTCGCACTACCTTCTGTTAGTATTAGTTTCCGTGGTTTCTATGTCAAAATTTGGATAGACTTTGAGCACGATCTGTCTTCGGTGTTATATACGTTGGAAGTTGAGCGCAATGAGAGTGATTAAATCGGCGTCCCCAAGTGTCAGTGGATAATTCGATAATGAATCGCATTTGAACGAGAATAATTATGCCGCGTGTCAGTTTGCTCGCACTTTTATATCGACACTTTTGTGGCTGAACAGTGAACTGAGTGGAAAGGACACTGGGAATCTGGATTAGAGCTTCTAGTGAAGTGCATTGCAGAACGAATGTAATTGTTAAGCATAACGTGAGTCTCGGAAGTCCTGTTAGCTGTTACAGTAATTTGCAGTGATGTGCGAGAGCGAAGTGCAATTGGCGTATCGACACGTGGTTTCTATGACAAGAAAGAGTTCGAATATACTGTATGTATATGCGAAGTGCCATATCGTTTGTGTATAATCATAGATATGAAAGAATACGTGAATGTGCCATTTTTAATACACGCACAACATTGCTCTCTCACAAAAATTCCGCTCAGTGCGCCCCTTTCTACCGCACTCAGCACCAAAAAGCCTTCATTCTCCCCATTTTTACGATAAATGCTATAATGCGTAGTCCAGAGTACGAACGCAAGCGCCGCATGTTTAAAAGTAAAGCCAATTTCCACGCGGTGAACAAAGTCTTGTCAAAATTCACACGTGTTTTTTCTGGTTGTAGGGTAAGATAGGAAACAAGGCGTTTGTTTTATAAATTTTGTATGCGTTTATATGTGTTTATAAGTGTTTATAAGTGTTTATGTACATATAAACCTTACAGCAGTTTGATTATTCCAATTTTAACCAAATTTTTATGTAATTGTTTGCAGTTATCTGAGAACTACAATTGCATAAGCGAGTTTAAGCATTATGAAATTATTAAATTAATTAGTGATAGAAATGCTCTTGCATAAAGCATTCATGTACATGCACATACATTAAATGAAAGCAAGGTGCAAGAAGTTCATACAATTTTTTAATGTTTTCCCATGCTGCCATGCTCCCCTATCGCCGGTTTGGCTTATCTCACACATTCGTATCTCATTCTCACACCAATAGACAGTAGGTTGAAAATTGGATCATTTCTCTGCTATGATTTCTAATCCATTCTCTCTTATATCTGTGTGTATAATACTATTGAAATGTTTCTGTGTCCAGCGCGAATATCATTGCGAGCTTCCCTGGTGTGAAAGATTCCTACGCGCAAATCGTTAGAGACGCACCGCGAATGAGTGCTAAAAACGTAGTCATAAAATACTTATCAATTGCTCTCCTTAGTTTTGCAATTCAAGTCCCCTACCAATTAAATGACGTACATAAAGATGTGTTTTTGTATTTAATAACGCAACATTGTGCAATGAAAGCAATTTAGAAGTGTAATTGTATGTCGGCAGTGTTAATAAAAGCATAACTGTATATGATTCCTCATGAGCCTTCCGAGCGATAAGACATTTTGACCGTGGTGTTAACGTAATGGGGCGACCACATCGTAGTAAACTTACATCCCCTTTAAATGTGTGCAACTCATCTCCTTACGGAAAAAGCTTTGAAAATCTTCCCGTAGTGGCTAGTAATTACAGACGATCAGGCAAATACAGAGTTGGAAAAACGATTCTGGGCCACATATGCAAGTGCTTGCGTTTGAGTCACTGTAAGTACGTACAATTTTGTTTCCTAAAAATAAATTTTGCTCGAGAAGCTGTAACGATCAGCGACTGTGAGGTTAGTTGCATGGAAGGGCCATGGATTGCTGCAAATAAGGTAAACCTAAAATAGTGGACAAAAGTTTAAAACGATGTTCGCGTTGGCAGCCTATCGAAGCAATGCGACGCGGGCCCTCATCGCATAAATTCCCGCTGACGATTTTCAATAGCACGAGGCATACGTACATACCTGGTTTTAATGGACTCAGTGATGCTGACCAACGATTAGATTTGCGGCAGTCCGTACGTGATCGTAGACGTTCTCATTGCATTTGGGCATCTTGGAGATTATTGAAGATGACAATTTCGGCATTACGAACCCGAACGAGTATTGCGAAGAGTCTCAGATTAAGTAGGCGCAAAGATAGTAATTTAACTTCATCATCACATCGAACTTCTTCGCCTGTTGTAATTAACATTTTGGGCAATTCTTCGCTTAGGCCACATTCTTCAGAGAATCAATGACGGTTATGGAAAAATCATGAAACCACAGCATGTAACGGATGCACTGCCGTCAGAGCCACAATTACTAATAAAAGCATAGGAAACAACAACATATTATGTACAGCTTACTCGATCATCCTGTTTCACACCGTCATTAAATTGCATCGGCGCAAATTATGAAAAGGGCGTTCACTCGATAAAGCGAAGTAGCGAGATAATGGAGATCGTTCTTTCTTATTTTTTATTGTTAACTTTTCGGATTGCTATTCAATTTTGAAACCAACTTCTACGTCACATTTGGAACTTTCCTTTTGACTTTATTCAACTTTGAACAAAAGCTTACCTATCACGTAGGAGAATATTTTAGGAAGGTCGACTAAGAGCGTGCCAGACTAGTATCTACTAATAGTTTACAATTCCGCTGGATATGAACAAATATTAAGTTAAGGAAAGTATATGCGTATATTAAAAAGGAAAACTTAAGACAGTAGACTTAAACCTAAAATAGTGGACAAAAGTTTAAAACGATGTTCGCGTTGGCAGCCTATCGAAGCAACGCGACGCGGGCCCTCATCGCATAAATTCCCGCTGACGATTTTCAATAGCACGAGGCATACGTACATACCTGGTTTTAATGGACTCGGCGATGCTGACCAACGATTAGATTTGCGGCAGTTCGTCCGTGATCGTAGACGTTCTCATTGCATTTGGGCATCTTGGAGATTATTGAAGATGACAATTTTGGCATTACGAACCTGAACGAGTATCGCGAAGAGTCTCAGATTAAGTAGGCGCGAAGATAGTAATTTAACTTCATCATCACATCGAACTTCTTCGCCTGTTGTAATTAACATTTTGGGCAATTCTTCGCTTAGGCCACATTCTTCAGAGAATCAATGACGGTTATGGAAAAATCATGAAACCACAGCATGTAACGGATGCACTGCCGTCAGAGCCACAATTACTAATAAAAGCATAGGAAACAACAACATATTATGTACAGCTTACTCGATCATCCTGTTTCACACCGTCATTAAATTGCATCGGCGCAAATTATGAAAAGGGCGTTCACTCGATAAAGCGAAGTAGCGAGATAATGGAGATCGTTCTTTCTTATTTTTTATTGTTAACTTTTCGGATTGCTATTCAATTTTGAAACCAACTTCTACGTCACATTTGGAACTTTCCTTTTGACTTTATTCAACTTTGAACAAAAGCTTACCTATCACGTAGGAGAATATTTTAGGAAGGTCGACTAAGAGCGTGCCAGACTAGTATCTACTAATAGTTTACAATTCCGCTGGATATGAACAAATATTAAGTTAAGGAAAGTATATGCGTATATTAAAAAGGAAAACTTAAGACAGTAGTGTCATTGAAATTCCAATTGAAAGCCAGAAGCCTATTTGTATATTTAAAAGATAGGTCATATCGATTGATTTCACAATTGAAAGATAGAAGGTTATAGTTTTGTTCATATACAGTTGAATTTCAATTGAAAGCAAGAAGCTTATTACTAATGTTCGAAGAACATTCAGGTCAATGAGCGTGCTGGCAACCCTGTAGCTAGGGCAGGCACTGAAAGTGAAAACCTCCAAATCATCGTCTCTCTTGAAAAAATGCCGTTTCTTCAAAAAAAGCCACTCATATGTAAATCTTGTGCTTTGTTTACATAACCAAAAAAAAAAAAAGATATGGTATAACGGGCACGCCTGGTAACCCTTGCCCAATTTACCTATATTTTTAGCATCAAAAACTTCTGTTCACGGAAACTCACGATCCGATGAGCAGAATTATTTGAAATTCACAGAATGTATTGGCCTTGAATAGGACCAGGTCTGATAGAAGTGATTTTGAAATGCGGGCGATTCTGTGCCAGTGGTGCCATCTTGAAAAACCACTAAAAAAGATAACTGTTTTTAGCCCTATAAATTCTGATTGAATCGTTCGATTTTAACGAAACTCACACAATTGCTGGACCTTACTTTAAGCCACGTTTGGTAGAAATTTGGTTGAAAAATTCGGTTGGAGCTGCCAGCTATGATAATTTTGGTGTCTTCATTTTGAAAAAAAAAATTTGGAAGTGAAAACATTCAAACAATCGAATATTCAAAAAAATGTCCGTTTCTTACAATAAAACCAATCTGTATATAAATCTTATGTTTTATCTACACGTTCAAAATAAAACTTTGGAAATTTCATGTCGGACAAGAACGGTAACCCTCTCCCAGTTAACCTGTATTTTTAGCATCAAAAACTTCTGTTCACGGAAACTCACGAACCAATAATCAGATACAGCTAAAATTTACAGAATGCATTGGACTTAAGTAAGACCAGATTTGATAGAAGCGATTTTGAATTGTCGGCAAGTCTGTGCCAGTGGTGCCATCTTGAAAAATTACAAAGAAAAAAAACTGCTTTATGCCCTATGAAATGTGAATTAGTTACCAGATTTTCATGAAATTGGCACAGTAGCTAAACCTAGTCTCTGTTTGATAGAAATTTGGTTGAAAAATTCGATTGGTGCTGCCAGCTATGGTAATTTTTGTGTCTTTGGTTTTGAAAATTCGCTCAGGAAAATAAAACTTTTTGCACTATAACTTCCAGTGCAGTCATGAATGAATGAAACCTGTCATAAACATTATTCAGGCCAAATTTGGTTGAAAAGCCACGATAGGGTTGCCAGCTATTGTTGGTTTTGTGTTTAATTGCAATATCTTTATTGAGCGGTTTTATCGTAGAATTTTTAAATGGTAATGATATTGTAGTGACAATAAACAGCAAATATTAAGCTTTCGATCATTTGAAAAAACTCGCTGCAGGTAACCCTAAATTTCTTTATACTCCTATAGCTTCGAATATAATTAAACAACGTGAAGCAGATTTGATATATTCTTGGTTTTGATACTGGCGAAAGGTTGCCAGCACGAGTCGGTTGTGCTACTTTTGTATCAACAAATGCTTACAGTTAGTATTCATACCGGAAACATTTACAATGAAAATAAATAACCGATGTTACAATTCGCAAAGTTCTGCAAATTTTTCGGATCGCAGACCCAAACACCAACTTCAGTTACAGTGCTGCAGGCACTGAGCATTTTCTTCATTGATGTTATATGAGATGCTGCTTTCAAAATTATGTGAAATAAGCAACTGATAACGAATTTAATTAACCCGTATTTTGCTCTCATAAACGTTGAAATTCATGCCAGTGGTAATATCTGAAACCTTCCACCATATGAGTTATAATGCATTCTTGAGACCAAAGTAAAACGTAGCATTTGAAACAGTTTGGCCGTAATAAGCAGCACATGTGGTGGAATATGCACTCGAAACCTGCACGATTCTTCTACTGTTCTTCAAACATTAGTGTTTCTAGCGGTTCAGGTGCGCTAGAGTTTTTTTATATTTAAGTTATACGTCATATATCGTGGATTCACCATGAAAAGAAAGACGGTTATACTTTTGTTCATACACAGTTGATTTTCAAATGAAAGCAAGAAGCTTATTTGTACATTTAAGAGATAGGTCATATATATTGATTTCACAAGTGAAGGAAAGAAGGTTATATTTTAATTCATAAACAGGTGATTTTCAATTGAAAGCAAGAAGCTTATTTGTACATTTAAGAGATAGGTCATATATATTGATTTCACAAGGGAAGGAAAGAAGGTTATATTTTTGTTCATAAACAGATGGTTTTCAATTGAAAGCAAGAAGCTTATTTGTATATTTAAGAGATAGGTCATATATATTGATTTCACAATTGAAGGAAAGAAGGTTATACTCTTGTTTAAGGAATACTGCATAAATATTTGATAAATCCATAGAAAGAAATAATTTAATTTTTATTAATGTTCGAAGAACAATAGTATTAAACTCGTTTCGCCGCAAATTCATATTTCTTTATATATATATATATATATATATATATATATATATATATATATATATATATATATATATATATATATATATATATATATATATATATATATATATATATATATATATATATATATATATATATATATATATATATATATATATATTTATATATATATATATATATATATATATATATATATATATATATATATATATATATATATATATATATATATATATATATAAATATATATATATATATATATCAGCAAAATGATTAAGGGAGATAATCTCTGGAGTGGCCAATCCGATTGAGCTGAAATTTTCGGAGAACGTAGGTGTATATAGTAGGTAGGTCCACGATTTTCTCAAATTCAGATATCCTAAACTTTTTGGCGGCGGCGAGCGTTTTAGTGAATTTTGAGGAACTCCTATATTTCCAAGCAGTGTAAATTTTTGTCAAAGAAAAGTATTGGGAATGAAAACTAATTATGTTTTTAGCTTGTTTAATATAAAAAATTGGAAATTTTGAGCCGTGTGTGGGTGCAGAGTGCCTAAAAGTAGGCAAGGATTTTTTTCAAATTTTGATTTGTCATTACTTGTAAGAAAAACAATGGATCATCATGAAAATTACAGAGCGTATTGATGTTGACTAAAATTTAGCACGTAGAGATTTTCAGCATAAAGCGGGTAACCCTGTAGCTGTGGCAGGCTGCTGAAAAAAATCCTTCAAATCATTGACCTTCCTGAAAATTTTTTGATTTTTGACAAAAAATTCAAATCTTTGATTAATTTTATCCTTTGTCCTTCATCTCAAGATAAAATTTTCAAAATTTCGTTTTGCACAAGAACGGCAACCCATCACCAAATTACCTCTATTTTCAGCACTCAAAAGTTCTGTTCACGAGAACTGACGACCGGATAATCCGATCATAATCAAATTTACAGGATATGTTGGTATTACCTAGGACCAAGTCTGACAGAAGCTATTTTGAAATGCGGGCAACCCTGTGGCAGTGGTGCCATCTTGAAAAATAGGTGAGAAAAAAAACTGGTTTAGGCCTATAACTTCCGATTCAGCCATCAGATTTGGACAAGATTCATACAGTACTTGGATCTTACCTTAGGTAACATTTGATAAAAATTTGGTTGAAAAACTAGAATAGAGTTGCCAGCTATGGTGATTTTTGTCTCCTAAATCTTGCAACTTTGCTCAGCAAAATAAAGCTTTTTTCCCTATAACTTCCGGTCCAGTGCAGAAATCAAAACGAAGATCACGCAGTAAATGGACCTTAATGTGAGCCAAATGTCGTAGAAATTTCGTACCAAAATCATGAAAGGGCTGCCAGCTATGATCATTTTTGTAATTTTTTGAAATTTCTTTACAGAGCGATTATGTCATTAGATTTGCAAAAGGAAATGATCCTGCAATGATAATTAACCACAAATATTAACGCTTTAAAAATTTGAAAAGTTTTGAGGGTGGTAACCCTAAAATTCTTTTCACTCGTATAACTTCCAGCGCAGTGATTCAATCGAAACGAAATTTACTGGTTGGGTTTAACTTAACGTAAAGCAGATTTTGTATGTATTTTGCTTTGCTGCTGACACAGGCTAACCAGCATTAGCCATTTCCGTAAATATTGCACCAACAAATGCTTCAAATTACGTTCTCATATGCAAAGCATTTGCAATAAAAATAAGGAATCAATTTTTAAATTTTCCGAGTTTTGAACGTTTTTCGGATGGCAGCCTCAAACAACGTTTAACCGCTGAAACTTTCGATGAAATCCTGCGATGAGAACGAAAGTCAAAGGATAAGTTGATTTGAGTATGAGCTTGTTATGGTAAACTTATTACTGCTTCGTTCGGAAAGTGTTGCCAGCACTGAACATTTACATCATTTATGTTAGAGTTGAGTTTTGTTGCTTTGGATAAGGAATGGTTGATATGATTCTACAAAACAGTGTATTACGTCTTTCCACACTTTTTTGTCACTCAAAGACAATTTCTTCGAAAATTAGTTTTCTAGCGGTTCAGGTGCGCTAGAGTTTTTTTTTCTTTCAAGATAAAGTTCATTTACATATATTTGATTTTCAATCGAAAGAAAACAAGTCAATCTTATTTAAGATAGATTTGTACACCTAACAATAGCAAATAGAGATCTCGAAATATTTCACATTTAATAGAAGTAGAATAAAAATGATTTGTTCAGTTGAAATCCCAGGCCTTCTTATTGGGCGTAAGCCCAAGAAGTTCTTTCTTCCTTTCAGGGTCTGCACCTAGCCTGGCTGGCCGAAAAGACGATATAGTGTATATTTGTGATATTTTTCAGATTTTGATTCTTTAAAGGGAGGGATACTGGCCAATCCGTAGTTTCAGTTTTGATTTAGATTTTTAAATTTTGATATTTCATGGCCAGTATCAGAAGGTGGAAAACCCCAGACCATCGATGTTCGGGCTCCACCACCATCGAGGGCCAGGGGCTGGCTGCCTCACCCGGGTTCCTCTGAAAAGAGAGGCAGCGTTTTTCCCTCTTCCTTTTTCAGATTTTTAATTTTTTTTTGGCTCCGTGCATTGTCCCGAGCATTGGGTCTGCTTAGTCAGCCCATGTTGCAGTGCCATGGGTGGTTTCCTTAACGGAACTATGCCCCCTTTGTCCCTTGGTATTTTAACATACCAGTTTGCGGCTACGTATTCATGACGGATGAATAATAAGTAGCATCCTGCTTTTCTGGAGAACAAGCAACTCCATTTTTCAAGAACCCACCCCAGACACAGCGAGCTCGTCGGGGTTGATTAAAGGGTGCTCCGCTTATGCGGACGAGGGGGCTTCACGGCCATTTCTAGGGCACCCTCCTCTCGGAGCAATTCTTTTTTTTTTTTTTGCCTCTTGAATGGCAGCAGCCATTCACACTTCTGTTGGACCTTGGCCATCTTATTTACGGACTTCGGTCTGGTTCTGAGTTGTGCTAAGGCCAGCAGCACTCCCCCTTTTTTACATAATCGCTGCAAATGGTGCCCAACGTGGGGCCTGAAACTTGTTTTTTGGTGACCCACCAGAGTCAGAAAATAGTTATGACTTTCGACTCATACTCCCTTCAAGACTTTACGTCTTCAATCCCTAAAATTTCCATTCTCACTAGCAGGTCTTAGAATCGCATCCTTTGCGATTCCATATTACTCCGTTCGAGAGAACAAACCCTTTTAAATTAAGACCTGCCCTGCTCGCTCTTCCCTAATAGCCGCAAACACCCTACCCAATCCTATCCTTTAAGAATCGATCCTTTTAGTTTACCTCTTGGGTAGCTTCCCTTTGTGTTTGTCTTCTGAGCTTTTTGGCCCTAGGAGCAACCCGGAGGATGGCCGCGGATAACAGGTTTTGGTGGTTTACCGCCATTCCTGTCCCGGTCATCCGAAGGGCCCCTGCCCCACTTTATGTCGGAAAGCTATTCCAACTTGCTTTATCCTTGTTGTCCTGACCCAGGTTTGGCTTTTGGCTCGGGTCTGGTTCAAGCTGTGGTGGATTACGTGGGGTTGGCGTGGTGCCGCCTACACGTCCCTGCAGCTTGGCCAGACTTGTATTATTGGCTGAATCTGAGTCAAGCAACAACATAGTTGTTTTGGTCCCCTGCTCCTCTCTTTTCGTGGAATTTCGGGTGGACAGAAATTTTTTATTCTGGGCGTTTCCACTTTGGGAAGCGACCCTCATTGATCTATTTTCATATGTTATTTCGACTTTGAATTCGTAAATTTCATAAAGTAAAACTTCTTAAACACCGTAAAATTTCATTTGAAATTCGAAAAAAAAAATCTAGTTCTAGTTTCACGTAAAATGTTATTTCTTCTGAAGCAGCCAGCTAGCCAGCGGACTTGCAAAGTCAAAGGAATGGACCGGGTTTCGCGCAGTAAGAAGGCCTACCTCTTGAGATAAATAATTTTGAGAAAAATAATTTTTTGAAGCCGTAAATTACTAAACTATATAATATCTTTGAAACTTTTTTTGCGACTTGGAAGCATAGAAGTTTTGCTCACTTACAATTAACATAGACAGTTTTCAACTTGAAGAGTTAGACACACCACCTGGTGTGCACTTATATTTTTTCTTTGAATTTCTGGCACTTTGGCCCACAAGTTTTAAGCATTGCTTTTAGCCACCTTGGCTTAGGTTAAGATTCTATACTGAAGAGTTAGACACACCATCGAGTGTGCACTTATATTCTTGAATTTTGGCACTTTGGCCACATTAAGCTGTAAGCGTAGTAATTTTCGTTAGTCACGTCAGCGTGCAAACTAATTAATTTGAATTTCAGACTTCATAAACTTTTCTCAGACATGACATGATGCCACTGAGGCACAGCCAAGAGGACTCAGCTAGCGTGGAGGTGGAGGCTCAGTGCTCCATTTGCCAACAGCCATTCACCAGCCTGCAAGCCACGCACACCACAAAGTGTGAAAATAGGTTCCACAAAAACTGCTTGGAGCAATGGTTGGGAGACAATTCTGGCTGTCCTTTGTGCTGTGGACCACTGAGGTTCCCCCTCGGTGCAGGACAAGTCCCCTCGACGGGCGGAACCCGGCCGAAAACCTCCAAATCTGGAGTTATCACCAGGGGAATGGGAAGGCAAGAGCAGGCCATCGTGGAGTTTAACCTTCAGGATCCAAATGGATCGGGCGTCTTGGAACAGCCACCTGATCCTAAATGATCGATGCGGTCTACTAGTCCAACGGACGCAGCCAGACTTCACCCCTCCTTCCAAAGGGAGCTGAGTGGAGTTCAGCAACAGAAAGGCACCTTGCAGGATAGCATGCGCTTAATTATGGAGCAGTTGGCTGATCTGAGACAGCCGACCCAGCCTGAAGCCGCATTGCCTGGACCCCATTGCCACTGGACCCCAGGGCACAAGCCTACGTTCCTGCTCAAAGGCTTTGTAATCTAAGCCCACCTTGGAATTATATAGGCCAGCTGGCTCCTGATAGGGTAGCCAGTATCATTGGGGGCTGGAACCTTAAGTTTTCTGGAAAGGATAACACCTTGCCCGTGGAAGTGTTCGCCTACAGGGTCAGGTCGCTCACCAGGCAAACACTTGCTGGTCGTTTTGATTGGCTTTGTCAACACCTACATCTGCTATTCACCAGAGCCGCTGCCGATTGGTATTGGCGGTTCCACCGCTCCAAGCAAGATGTCCAATGGCGAGATCTGGAGGCGGCGCTGAGTGATCAGTTCGGAGGTCGCTACTCGGACGGTGACCTGATGGAGATCATCCGAGGACAAAGGCAACGAACCAACAAAACTTTTAAAGGCTTCTGTGCGGAAGTACATCGCTTAGCGGACCACTTCCAACGCCCCATAAGTGATGGAGAGATGGCTGAGATCCTCAGGTGCAATCTGCTACCAGAGATTCGCCGCGATTTGTTGCAGAGTCACTTGCCTTCTGTCCGGATGCTCCGTCAGACCGTTCTCCGAGTGGAGAATTTCGACCTGGAGCTCAGAAGCCGCCACCGGTCTGCGCCAGGAAGACATTTTCTCGGAGCCTTGGAGGAAGAGAGACCCTTTGGAGGACGATCCCCAAGAGACTGAAGCTTGCGCCGCGAAGGTCTTGCCTACCTGCTGGAACTGCAGGAAGGTAGGACATAAATTTGATGACTGCCTGGAAGAGCGGCGCGTTTTTTGCTACGGGTTTGGCAAAGAAAACACCTATAAGCCGCACTGCCCCGTATGTCAAGCAAAAACACGCCCACGGGAGTGCCGAATTCCATCCCGAGCCTCCCAAAGAGGCAAGCCCATCCACCTCGTTTCAGCAGGTAGTAGGGAATGTCGCGGTCGACATTCCACAGGGTAATACCCCGGATGCTGAACACCCTGGAGGGTTGCCATTACCTGACTTACCCTTACCTGATTTGTCACTACATCCACCCAATTCATCCCTTCTCACACCACTGTCCTTTTTGCCATACCACCTGCGGTTAAGGAAATACACGGTGGTCCGAAACCGAATTTTTAACTCTGTATTTTAATTTTTAATTTTTAACCTAAACGCTCGACGTTGAGAATGAGACGTTTTTACGCTCAGTTTCGTCGTTGGCGTTATCAATTGGATTGTGCGACTCTGTTGGAAGTGCCTCCAGATGACGTCCGACCATACACTCAGGTCCTGTTATTCGGCCACTTAACATCGGGTTTGATAGACACGGGAGCCAACGTGAGCGTGATGGCGGCTGATCTAGCCCGCTCATTCCTCGAGAGGAACGCTTTTCCCTGGAAAAGAGCTTCTCTCGGGTTGAAAACAGCTGACGGCACTGAACATCGAGCCGTAGGCCGAGTATCAGCTGACGTCACGTTCCGGGGGCTCACCAAGACGTTGACGCTGTGGATAATACCCACTCTCAGTCAAAGCCTCTATCTGGGAGTGGACTTCGTCCGTCTTTTCGCTCTGGCTACAGACCTGTTTGCGCCACCATCACAGGTCGACACCACCAACAGCCTCGACGACTGCGCCCACCCTCTCACACACGAGCAGCATCGCAGACTTCGGGCTGCGACTGCTTGCTTTCCTTCGTTCGCCTGGCCTGGGAAAGACTACGCTCATCCATCATGACATCGACACTGGCGACCAGAAACCCATAAAACAGGGAAATTTCTCTGTGTCACCAGCTGTCGAAAAACTCTTTTATCAGGAGATTGACCGGATGTTAGCGTTGGGCGTAATCGAAGAGTCGGCGAGTGCATGGTCTTCGCCAGTAACGTTGGTGGTAAAGCCCTCGAAGGTACGCCTATGCCTGGATGCCAGGAAGGTCAACTCGGCCACAGTGAAGGATGCCTACCCTTTGCCGCTGATTGATGGAATTCCCAGCAGACTCCCTAAGGCAAATTTCATCTCCAGCCTTGATCTGAAGGATGCCTTTTGGCAAATACCTTTGAAGGAGAAGTCAAAGGAGAAGACAGCCTTCACTGTGCCCGGGCGACCCCTTTACCATTTTGTCGTGATGCCGTTTGGGCTGTGTAATGCACCTCAAACAATGTCACGACTAATGGATAAAGTGATTCCGCCCCAACTCAAGCATCAGGTATTCGTGTACCTCGACGACCTGTTGGTCATAACAGAAGAGTTCGACGTTCACCTTCAGGTACTTCATCAGGTCGCCTTCCATTTGAGACAAGCTGGCCTCACCATCAATGTAGAAAAGAGTAAGTTCCTCTTGCTAGACGTCAAGTACCTTGGCCACATTGTTGGTGGGGGCACTATCCAGACCGAGCCTGACAAGGTGAAATCTATTATGGATTTTCCACTACCCTCTACCACGAAGCAACTCCGAAGATTCTTAGGAATCTTCGGTTGGTATAGGCGCTTAGTCAGAGAGTATGCGTCTTTGTCAACACCACTGACAGACATGCTTTCAAAGCGGAGTCAGTTTGTGTGGACCGATAAGAGGCTAAATGCTTTCAAGCAATTGAAACACAGCCTTGCTTCAGCCCCAGTGTTGCACAGCCCAGATTTCAACAAGCCCTTCTCCATCCAATGTGACGCCAGTCAACATGGAGTCAGTGCCGTGCTGGTGCAATGCACAGAAGACGGAGCTGAAGCCCCCAACGCTTACATGTCCCACAAACTGAATCCCGCTCAGCGAAATTACACCGTTACTGAGCAAGAATGTCTGGCCGCGGTGCTACCAATCAAGAAGTTCCGTGCCTACGTGGAAGATCATGAATTTGAAATAGTGACCGACCATGCTTCCCTAAAATGGCTAATGAACCAACCGGACCTTAATGGCCTGTTAGCCCGGTGGGCCTTGAAACTTCAAGGGTTCACCTTCAAAATAGTCCACCGAAAGCGAAGCCAAAACGTAGTGCCGGACTCCTTGTCGCGCATGTTCTCTGCCGAGGCGTTGATACCGGCAGAAGGCGAGGAGACTCCAATGGAGCTAGACTTAGAGTCGCCGCATTTCAAAAGTGCTTCTTGATGGAGCTAGCGGCAAAAGTCCAGGCCGAACAACACCAACCGCCTGACCTTAAAGTTGTAGATGGGTTCGTGTACAAGCGGACTGAGTATGCGACCGGAAACGGACTTCAAGACCAACTTGCTTGGAAGTTGTGGGTGCCGTCAGAAATGACGGCTGAACTAGTGAAGAGAGCCCATGATCCACCCTTGAGTGCGCATGATGGCGTGGCCAAAACCCTTGGCCGACTACGGCAATGGTTTTATTGGCCTAAAATAACCGCTCAAGTTATAGAGTATGTTGGGTCATGCCTCACCTGTAAGACTACCAGGACTCCTTCACACACCCTTCGACCATCAATGACGCTGCAGTCCGTTCCCGAGCGCATATTTCAGCGCTTGTACATCGATATTATCGGCTCCTACCCTAGGTCCAAGTCTGGCAACATTGGAGCTCTCATCGTCTTAGACCATCTTTCCCGATTCCCATTCATTGAGCCGCTTTGGAAGTTTACTGCGAAGGCAGTCACCGACATCCTTAGGAGGAGGGTATTTCACCTTGTTGGGATCCCAGAAACTATAGTGTCTGATAATAAAACCTTTTTACAGGAATTCGGTATCGGACACACCTTCACCGCCGTATATTCCTCTCAGGCGAACGGGTCAGAACGCTTCAATAGATCAATTCTGGCTGCCATCCGAGCCTATTTAGATCCTGCCCAAAAGGAGTGGGACGCCAAACTTTCAGAGATCACCTGCGCATTGCGCTCAGCCCCTCACGCGACAATAGGAACTTCGCCATATCAGGCAGTTTTCGGGCAACCCATGGTCACCCATGGCCGCACTTACGATCTACTGCGGCAACTCCATCTCTTGGATGACCCCGAAACTATTCTGCCACCTTCTGACCACCTGGCACTCCTACGCCAGACCATCGGCAACCTCACGACCCAGGCGCAGTCTCGAAACGCAAAGGCCTATAACCTTCGTTCCAGGTTGGTTACATACCAGCTTGCGAAGTGGTCTACAGGCGCTACTTCCGGCAAAGTGACGCAGCCGCGCACTACAATGCAAAACTGGACCGGAAGCTCTTACCTAATAAGGTAATTTAGAAGATCGACGGGGCTTATTCCAGCTGGCCGATCAAAATGGACGATCAGTGGGCGTCTTTCACGCGAAAGACATCACCAAGTGATATACCCACTAAGTTCACCAGCTCACGATTTGTTACCAAATTTTATTTGGAGATCGTCCATTTGCGCCTATTTCAGGTGTCACTTCTGCTCCAATTGGAAAGTATCTAGAGATGTTCACATTGTTCACCATTTCCTCTTTCAAAGATACTTCCACCCTTGATTTGGTATACATTGTTCATGATGTTTGCTCTCATTAAAAAAAAAAACCACTAAAATTACCCTTTCTTTCTGTTCACCTTGTTCACGTTTTTCTATAAAGGATTGGACAGTAAAAGGCATGATCACCTGTTCACGTCATTGCCCTTCATAGATTACATCCATCCTTCAGCTCTTTCCACGCACTTGCCCTTGTGGAAAGACCTGTGTTGTAGCATTTGCCAATTTGAATTTATTCTCAAATTCACGGCAAATGACTTCTGATACGTAATGTATCAAAAGCCCTCTGCTACAACCTGCTAACGGTACCTTGTTTTCGAGAAATCAAAATACAAGTGATATCGCATTGCATCGCAATTTCAAAAACTAATTTACCGTACAAACGGTTTGATAAATTTCGAGACACGACGAGCTGTGAGCTTGCAACGATTAGCTCGGGACAGTTGGATTGGAGAACTTGGCCTTGGCGGATGGGCGAAGGCGAGTAGCGTGAGATCGAGACCTACGTCCACCTCAAGCCGCACTACCTTCTCTAAGTATTAGTTTGCGTGGTTTCTATGTAAAAATTTGGATAGACTTTGAGCACGATCTGTCTTCGGTGTGATATACGTTGGAAGTTGAGCGCAATGAGAATGATTAAATCGGCGTCTCCAAGTGTCAGTGGATAATTCGATAATGAATCGCATTTGAACGAGAATAATTATGCCGCGTGTCAGTTCGCTCGCAATTTTATATCGACACTTTTGTGGCTGAACAGTGAACTGAGTAGAATAGAACACTGGGAATCAGAATTAGAGCTTCTAGTGAAGTGCATTGCAGAACGAATGTAATTGTTAAGCATAACGTGAGTCTCAGAAGTTATGTAAGCTGTTACGGTAATTTGCAGTGATGTGCGAGAGCGAAGTGCAATATGCGTATCGACACGTGGTTTCTATGACAAGAAAGAGTTCGAATATACTGTATGTATATGCGAAGTGCCATATCGTTTATGTGTAATACTATTGAAATGTTTCTGTGTCCAGCGCGAATATCATTGCGAGCTTCCCTGGTGTGAAAGATTCCTACGCGCAAATTGTAAGAGACGCACCGCGAATAAGTGCCAAAAACGTAGTCATAAAATACTTATCAATTGCTCTCTTAAGTTTTGCAATTCAAGTCACCTACCAATTAAATGACGTACATAAAGATGTGTTTTTGTATTAAATAACGCAACATTGTGCAATGAAATTAATTTAGAAGTGTAATTGTATGTTGGCAGTGTTAATAAAAGCATAACTGTATATGATTCCTTATGAGCCTTCCGTGCGATAAGACATTTTGACCGTGGTGTTAACGTTATGGGGCGACCACATAGTAGTAAACTTACATCCCCTTTAAATGTGTGGAACTCATCTCCTTACGGAAAAAGCTTTGAAAAGTAGCTAGTAATTACAGACGATCAGGCAAATACAGAGTTGGAAAAACGATTCTGGGCCACAAATGCAAGTGCTTGCGTTGGAGTCACTGTAAGTACGTACAATTTTGTTTCTTAAAAATAAATTTTGCTCGAGAAGCTGTACCGATCAGCGACTGTGAGGTCAGTTGCATGGAAGGGCCATGGATTGCTGCAAATAAGGTAAACCTAAAATAGTGGACAAAAGTTTAAAACGATGTTCGCGTTGGCAGCCTATCGAAGCAACGCGACGCGGGCCCTCATCGCATAAATTCCCGCTGACGATTTTCAATAGCACGAGGCATACGTACATACCTGGTTTTAATGGACTCGGCGATGCTGACCAACGATTAGATTTGCGGCAGTTCGTCCGTGATCGTAGACGTTCTCATTGCATTTGGGCATCTTGGAGATTATTGAAGATGACAATTTTGGCATTACGAACCTGAACGAGTATCGCGAAGAGTCTCAGATTAAGTAGGCGCGAAGATAGTAATTTAACTTCATCATCACATCGAACTTCCTCGCCTGTTGTAAATAACATTTTAGGCAATTCTTGGCTCGGGCTACATTCATCAGAAAATTAATGACTGTTATGGAAAAATCATGAAACCACAGCATGTAACGGATGCACTGTGGTCAGAGCCACAATTACTAATAAAAGCATAAGAAACAACAACATATTATGTACAGCCTACTCGATCATCCTGTTTCACACCGTCATTAAATAGCATCGGTGCAAATTATGAATAGGGCGTTCACTCGATAAAGCGAAGCAGCGAGATAATGGAGATCGTTCTTTCTTTTTTATTGTTTACTTTTCGGATCGCTATTCAATTTTGAAACCAACTTCTACGTCACATTTGGAACTTTCCTTTTGACTTTATTCAACTTTGAACAAAAGCTTGCCTATCACGTAGGAGAATATTTTAGGACGGTCGGCTAAGAGCGTGCCAGACTAGTATCTACTAATAGTTTAAAATTCCGCTGGATATGAACAAATATTACGTTAAGAAATGTATATGCGTATATTAAAAAGGAAAACTTAAGAGAGTAGTGTCATTGGAATTCCAATTGAAAGCCAGAAGCCTATTTGTATATTTAAGAGATAGGTCATACAGATTGATTTCACAATTGAAAGAAAGAAGGTTATATTTTTGTTCATATACAGCTGGTTTTCAATTGAAAGCAAGAAGCTTATTACTAATGTTCGAAGAAGAACATTAGTATTAAAATCACTTTGGCCAAAAATTCATATTTCTATATATATATATATATATATATATATATATATATATCATCAAAAAATTTCAGTGAAAAAATCTCAGGAACGCGCCATCCGATTGAGCTGAAATTTTCAGGACACATTGATGTATATGCAGAATAGTGCCAGGTCTCACAAAAAGTTAATAATCTTTAACCCTTTGGCACCGGCGGCCATTTTAGTGATATTTTTAATATACCTATTATTCCGTACACAAATAAGGTTTGCAAAAACAAAGTTGACAAAATAAATTTCGAACGTGTTTTACATGCGAATCGAATAATGTTTTTTAATTTTTTAACCCTATGTGTGCGCTGGGTGCCTAAAATCAAAACGGGAAAAATTGAAAATTTTTAAATTGCGATAACTTTTGACAGAGTTATTCAATCATTACGAAATTTTTAGGACATATTGGTATTATTTAGTTGTAAATTTGTGTAGCTTTTGATTAGCATGCTGGCAACTCTGTAGCTAGGGCAGGCACTGAAAGTGAAAATCTTCAAATCATCGTCTCTGTTGAAAAACTGCCGCTTCTTCAAAAAAAAGCCACTCATATGTAAATCTTGTGCTTTGTTTACATAAACAAAACAAAAAATTGGATATGGTATAACGGGCGCGCCTGGTAACCCTTACCCAATTTACCTATATTTTTAGCATCAAAAACTTCTGTTCACGGAAACTCACGATCCAATGAGCAGAATTAATTGAAATGAGCTCAATGAGGGTCTAATCAGATTATACGATCAGCTATCCAACGAATTTTCCATCAAATCCCGCGAAGCGTATGAGTTCTATGTTAACTCAATGGGGGAAAAAATCATTAGTGATCCCAGGAAGTTTTACGATTTCGTTAACTTGAAACGTAAAACAACCGGCTATCCCTGTTCGATGTCCCGTGGTAACATGGTTTCTTCCTGCCCACAAGCCATTTGTAACTTTTTTGCTGATCACTTTCAAAATTCTTTTTGCTCGCCAATAACGTCCACTTCTACTATGTCTGCAAGAATCACCACGAGACCTCTTATCGCCGGGTTTGTTCTTACACAAGAGGCTATTATTGAAGCTATTCATCAACTAAAGATCGGCAAAGGACCAGGCCCTGATTTGGTTTCTCCTTCCTTCGTCGTGCAATTTGCTGACCAATTGATCACACCTTTGCACATGATTTTCAATAAATCCCTCTCCATAGGTGTTTTTCCATCTCTCTGGAAATCTTCATACCTAACGCCTATTTTCAAAAGTGGTGATAAACGATCAGTCGATAACTATCGGGGGATTGCTATTCTATCTGTTATCCCCAAACTTTTTGAGAAGTTAGTTTGTGAAAAACTTACTCGCATAATCGACCCTCTTTTAAATGAGCAACAACATGGATTTCGTAAGGGTAGATCGACTTCTACTAATCTCATGATCCTGGTCTCTGATGTGCTCTGTGAAATGGAAAAAGGAAGTCAAATTGACGCAGTCTATACGGACTTTAGTAAGGCTTTCGACCGGGTTGACCATCAAACTCTAATATACAAGCTTCGCAACTTCGGTATATCAGGGTCTCTTCTTGATTGGCTCCAGTCTTATCTTCGCGATCGAACTCAGCTTGTTAAATTCCAGGGCCACTTATCTAAAAGAGTTTTCGCATCTTCTGGAGTACCGCAAGGCAGTCATCTAGGTCCCCTGCTTTTTAACATCTTCATTTCTGATCTTTCTGAGACATTGCTTGGTATACCCCATCTCTTTTATGCAGACGATTTAAAAATTTACCACAGCGTAAACACGCAATCTGACGCAATTCTTCTACAATCAAAGCTTCAATCTCTCGAACAGTGGTGCAATGAGAATCATTTGAATCTTAACATTAACAAGTGTCATGTAATAAGCTTTTCCCGTAAGAATACGATCAAAAAGTATTCTTACTGCCTTAACAACACCATATTGAATAGGGTTGATCATATTCTAGATCTCGGGGTAGTATTGGACAACAAGATGCGGTTCAATCTCCACTATGACAAAATTTTTGCCAGGGCTAATAAACAGCTCGGATTCATTAAGAGACGTGCTAAAGAGTTCAAGAATATATGGGTTACCAAGTCATTATATATCACTCTGGTCCGTCCTTTATTGGAGTATGCCTGCATAATATGGAACCCAGTTTTTGAGCTACATAGTGAGAGAGTAGAATCTGTTCAGAAACAGTTTTTACTTTTCGCTTTGAGGGACCTTTATGATCCAAAAGACTTCCAACATCTTCCTTCTTACAAAACCAGACTGAGCCTACTTAATTTAATGCCTCTCTCTTCTAGAAGAACACTGTTAAGTGCATGCCTAACCTTTGATATTATAAGTGGTGCAGTCAATGTTGAAGCTCTCTCCAACAAAATTATTTTCAACGACCAACCAAGACGCACTAGACATGCAACTCTGCTCAAGAAGTTCAATCACCACACTAACTATGCATATAACGAGCCCATAAATAGGTGCTGTAGAATTTTCAACTCTATAAGCAGCAACTACGCTTCGGGGATCTCTAAACACACTTTTAGAACAAACTTATTAAAGACCCTATCAACATCCTAATCCCACTTAATTTGCCCATCAATTTAGCTAAAATCAAAATAAAATATATTAAAGTAAAGTAAAGTAACTAAAATAAAAAGTTGTGTTGTATTTTGTTTTCTACTGTGTTGGAAAAAATTTGTATGTAATTGTTATGTTGTTATATTGAATTGTTAATGTATGTTGCCTTGTTTGGTAAATAAATTAAATTAAATTAAATTAAATTTGCAAAATGTATTGGTCCTGTATAGGACCAGGTCTGATAGAAGTGATTTTGAAATGCGAGTGATTCTGTGCCAGTGGTGCCATCTTGAAAAACCACTAAAAAAGATAACTGCTTTTAGCCCTATAAATTCTGATTGAATCGTTCGATTTTAACGAAGTTCACACAGTAGCTGAACCTTATTTAATACCACGTTTGCTAGAAATTTGGTCGAAAAATTCGGTTGGAGCTGCCAGCTATGATAATTTTGGTGTCTTAAATTTGAAAAAATAAAAATTTGGAAGTGAAAACATTAAACCATCGAATTTCCAAAAACTGTCCGTTTCTTACAATAAAACCAATCTGTATACAAATCTTATGCTTTATCTACACAGTCAACGTAAAACTTTAGAAATTTCATGTCGGACAAGAACGGTAAACCTTTCCCAGTGAACCTATATTTTTAGCATCAAAAACTTCTGTTCACGGGAACTCACGAATCAATAATCAGATACCATTGAAATTTAGAGAATGCATTGGACTTAAGTAGGACCAGGTCTGATAGAAGCGATTTTGAATTGTGGGCAACTCTGTGCCAGTGCCATCTTGAAAAATTACAAAAAAAAAACTGCTTGTTGCCCTATGAAATTTGAATAAGTAACCAGATTTTCATGAAATTGACACAGTAGCTGAACCTTACTCTAAACTCTGTTTGATAGAAATTTGGTTGAAAAATTCGATTGGTGCTGCCAGCTATGGTAATTTTTGTGTCTTTGGATTTGAAAATTCGCTCAGGAAAATAAAACTTTTTGCCCTATAACTTCCAGTGCAGTCATGAAATCAATACGAATTTCATACAATTAATGGAACCTATTATAAACATTATTCAGGCCAAATTTGGTTGAAAAGCCATGATAGGGTTGCCAGCTATTGTTGGTTTTTTGTTTGTTTGCAATATCTTTATTAAGCGGTTTTATCGTAGAATTTTCAATTGGTAATGATATTGAAGTGACAATAAACAGCAAATATTAGGCTTTCCATTATTTGAAAAAACTCGCTGCAGGTAATCCTTAATTTCTTTATACTCCTATAACTTCGAATGTAATATAACAACGTGAAGCAGATGTGATATATTTTTGGCTTTGATACTGGCGAAAGGTTGCCAGCACGAGTCGGTTGTGCTACTTTTGTATCAATAAATGCTTACAGTTAGTATTCATACCGGAAACATTTACAATGAAAATAAATAACCGATGTTTCAATTCCCAAAGTTCTGCAAATTTTTCGGATCGCAGCCCCAAACACCAACTTCAGTTACAGTGCTGCAGGCACTGAGCATTTTCTTCATTGATGTTATATGAGATGCTGCTTTCGAAATTTTGTGAAATAAGCAACTGATAACGAATATAATTAACCCGTGTTTTGCTCTCATAAACGTTGAAATTCATGCCAGTGGTAATATATGAAACCTTCCACCATATGAGTTATAATGCATTCTTGAGACCAAAGTAGAACGTGGCGTTTGAAACAGTTTGGCCGTAATAAGCAGCTCATGTGGTGGAATATGCACTCAAAACCTGCACGATTCTTCTACTGTTCTTCAAACATTAGTGTTTATAGCGGTTCAGGTGCGCTAGAGTTTTTTATATTTAAGTTATACGTCATATATTGTGGATTCACCATGGAAAGAAAGAAGGTTATACTTTTGTTCACACACAGTTGATTTTCAAATGAAAGCAAGAAGCTTTTTTGTACATTTAAGAGATAGGTCACATATATTGATTTCACAAGTGAAGGAAAGAAGGTTATATTTTTGTTCATAGACAGGTGATTTTCAGTTGAAAGCAAGAAGCTTATTTGTACATTTAAGAGATAAGTCATATATATTGATTCCACAAATGAAGGAAAGAGGGTTATATTTTTGTTCATAAACTGGTGATTTTCAATTGAAAGCAAGAAGTTTATTTGTATATTTAAGAGATAGGTCATATATATTGATTTCACAATTGATTCTTACCGCTTATTGATTTCACAACTGATTCTTACCGCCACCAATCACCAAAAGAGACCCTCTCCTCACATTGCAGCTTCTACCTAGCCTCGGTGGACTATCAATTTCCCGCTTTAGCGGAATTCGTGGGAACCGTTTTCCCTCATTCTACCATCCATTCTGCATTTGGGGGCAATGCACTGTTGCACTTGGGTGCATCGGACGAAAAGCTCTTGAATAGAATTTCGCACCCGGCGGTCCGAACGCAGCCTTCCGATTCCTTCCATTCGGCTGGAAATGTCGACGCTTCCAGCCGCTTGGCGGCGTCCCTGTCACCGATCATCGCTTTTGACGTTTCGTCTATAGTTTAGTGTGTGTTTATCAAAATAAATCGATCTGTCGTTTTCACGAATCGCGCGATAGTACACAAATGCAGGATACGTATCGGCAGCGAAGGCATTTCGCTGGAGGATACCTTTCGTCCGAGGGTCTAGGACCGGAGAGCAAATGCAGGGGAATATGTCGAATGGTATCATCAAGGATATTCGTTGGTTGCGTGGTCATTGCTGCTCTGATCATTACAATCGTGTGTTGGTGGCCGGAAAGGTGAACACGACAAAAAAGGTTCACGTTAATCCCTCAGCGGATTCCGAAATGTCCCAAATCGGGCATCCTCCACCCTTCGACGTCAGATATGGAAGGTGATTCTCAGGTAAGGGTCGTTTGGGTAAATTGCTCCTCTCGTAGCTGGTACGCTTCCGAGTCGCGATGATTGCGGTCATGTGTTAGTGTTTTGGTTGTAATCTTCGGGGCTTGCTGGCGTGCGGCTGCATTGTCGAAAGGAGCGTTACTTAAGCTACCTATTCTTCTATTTTCCTACTATATTTTTTTTTCTTATCACACTCATTCTAACTACTAATATTTACAAAGTCAATGCACTAAGCCGTCTCGCTGGTGTATCCATTGACTTGACGCGTAATAAGGAAAGAAGGTTATACTCTTGTTTAAGGTATACTGCATAAATATTTGATTTTTCCATGGAAAGAAATAATTTATATTTTTTTGTTTCAAGATAAAGTTCATTTACATATATTTGATTTTCAATCAAAAGAAAACAAGTCACAAGTTGTACACCTAACAATAGCAAATAGAGATCTCGAAATATTTCACATTTGATAGAAGTAGAATAAAAATGATTTGTTAAGTTGAAATCCCAGGCCTTCTTATTGGGCGTAAGCCCAATTAGTTATTTCTTCCTTTCAGGGTCTGCACCTGGCCTGGCTGGCCGATAAGATGATATAGTGTATATTTGTGATATTTTTCAGATTTTGATTCTTTAAAGGGAGGCCAATCCGTAGTTTCAGTTTTGATTTAGATTTTTATATTTTGATATTTCATGGCCAGTTTCAGAGGGTGGAGAACCCCAAATTATCGGGGTTCGGGCTCCGCCACCATCAGGGCCCGAGGCTGTCTGCCTCACCCGGGTTCCTCTGAAAAGAGAGCCAGTGTTTTTCCCTCTTCCTTTTTCAGATTTTCCAATTTTTTTTTGGCTCCGTGTGTTGTCCAGAGCACTGGGTCTGCTAAGTCAGCCCATGTTGCAGAGCCATGGGTGGTTTCCTTAACGGAACTACGCCCCCTTTGTCCCTTGGTATTTTAACATACCAGTTTGCGGCTACGTTTTCATGACGGATGAATAATAAGTAGCTTCTCGTTTTCCTGGAGAGCAACCAACTCCATTTTTCAAGAACCCACCCCAGCCACAGCGAGCTAGCAAAGCGGCAAACCAGCATCCGTCGGGGTTGGTTAAAGGGTGCTCCCCTAATGCGGACGAGGGGCCTTCACGGCCATTTCTAGGGCACCCTGCTCTCGGAGCAATTCTTTTGTTTTTTTTGTTTTGCCTCTTGAATGGCAGCAGCCATTCACACTTCTGTTGGACCTTGGCCATCCTGGTTCCGGACTTCGGTCTGGTTTTGAGTTGTGCTAAAGCCAGCAGCACTCCCCCTTTTTTACATAATCGCTTCAAATGGTGCCCAACGTGGGGCCCGAAACTTATTTTTGTTTCACCCACCAAAGTGAGAAAATAGTTATGAGTTTCGACTCATACTCCCCTCAAGACTTTACGTCTTTAATCCCTAAAATTTCCACTCTCACTAGCAGGTCTTAGAATCGCCTCGTTTGCGATTCCATATTACTTCGTTCGAAAGAACAAACCCTTTTAAATTAAGACATGCCCTGCCAGCTCTTTCCTAATAGCCGCAAACACCCTACCCAATCTTATCCTTTTAGAATCGATCCTTTTAGTTTACCTCTTGGGTAGCTTCCCTTCGTGTTTGTCTTCTGAGCTTTTTGGCCCTAGGAGCAACCAGGAGGATGGCCGCGGATAACAGGTTTTGGTGGTTTACCGCCATTCCTGTCCCGGTCATCCGAAGGGCCCCTGCCCCACTTTATGTCGGAAAGCTATTCCAACTTGCTTTATCCTTGTTGTCCTGACCCAGGTTTGGCTTTTGGCTCGGGTCTGGTTCAAGCTGTGGTGGAATACGTGGGGTTGGCGTGGTGCCGCCTACACGTCCCAGACTTGTACCGTTGGCTGAATCTGAGTCAAGCAACAACATAGTTGTTTTGGTCCCCAGCTCCTCTCTTTTCGTGGAATTTCGGGTGGACAGAAAGTTTTTATTCTGGGCGTTTCCACTTTGGGAAGCGACCCTCATTGATCTATTTTTATATTTTATTTCGACTTTGAATTCGTAAATTTCATAAAGTAAAACTTCTTAAATACCGTAAAATTTCATTTGAAATTCGAAAAAGAAAAATCTAGTTCTAGTTTCACGTAAAATGTTATTTCTTCTGAAGCAGCCAGCCAGCCAGCGGACTTGAAAAGTCGAAGGAATGGACCGGGTTTCGCGCAGTAAGAAGGCCTACTTTTTGAGATAAATAATTTTGAGAAAAATAATTTTTTGAAGCTGTAAATTACTAAACTATATAATATCTTTGAAACTTTTTTTGCGACTTGGAAGCATAGAAGTTTTGCTCACTTACAATTAACATAGACAGTTTTCAACTTGAAGAGTTAGACACACCACCTGGTGTGCACTTATATTCTTTCTTTGAATTCTGTAAGCGTAGTTGTTTAGTTTCACATTTAGGTCAAGATACAATAACCTATACGTAATATTCGTATTATTGAACTTGGCAATAAGTTTCATTTCATTTGCGCAAGCATGCACTATTTAGGTCACGTTCGAGCCAAACTAGATGTAAACAGTAAAATGTTGTTGATTGCAGACATGCATGCATAATAATAATTCAGTCAAGTGCATAAATATAGGTTACTAGAATTAATGACTTGTAACAGTTGCTGATTTGTAGAAAGTACTTATGCAAGCAAGAATGTAAAGTCATCAAAATAATTTTGTGAGAATGTTTCCTATTTAATTTTATTGATTGTAATACGATGGTTGAATCATCAATCGTAATTCTGTATACATAGAGTCAAACAAATTAATAAAGGGAGTTGAGTTTTAACAACCAAAGGAAGCAGTTGAGTTTTAACAACAAGTAGCAAGATTTATTAACAAGTAACAAGAGCTTGTTAGTAAGTGTATTGTATATCGTCTAACAAGTTTCAAGTGCTTGTTAGCAAAAAGCGGAATCGTTTCGCTATAGAAAAATTCATTGGCGACCGTGACAGGACTCTTCTGTCTTCAAAAGAACACCAAGAAACGGATTAACAAGTAGCAAGCGCTTGTTAATACCTGCTTATTCCAATAAGTGACACGTGCTTATTGGATTCTTCGAAGTGTAACAGAAGTCATTTTTCCTTATCAAGAAACTCGTTTCAAGAATGGATGATCTTTTGACGAGGCAAAGTGAAATTGGGAAGTCCATCGAACGGATGGCCACCAATTTCAAGAAAGATTCAAGTTCTAGAAAAGCAAAACTAGAATACGGTACGAAACGCATCCAAGCATTGGAGGCATTATGGGCTGAATTTGAGCTCAACCACTCGGAGATAGAGCAATCTGAAGCATTGCCAATTGCAGCAAAGGCTTACTTTGAAGAAAGTTACTATGAACAAGTAAGAAATGTTTGTTCACGACTCCGATCCTGGTTGGCAGATTTGGACACCGTTTCAAATGGGAAAGCCACACCCGTTGCTGGTACATCAAAAACAGTTGATCGTCAGGTACCAGATCCGACACCACCAAGCACATTGGAGCATTTAATACGCAGGCAGCGAGCCATGCAAACATCAGTGGAGATGTTTTTAAACGAAATCGATCAAGAACTCAATAATGCGCATCTATATCAGTATTATCAGATTAAGCTAGACAGGCTACTCGGATACGAAGAAGATTTAAAAAACCTAGATGCACTTATTTGGGAGCATGCATGTGATGACACCCCACTAGGCTATGAAGTTGAGCAATACTTCCAATTGCAGCATCAAATTCAAAGGACATTGATTAGGCTGCAACAAGGCCTCGATACTATGAACCGAATGAATCAACAGTTAGAGCAACATTCGGTACACTCACCAAACAATAATAATTCAAGAGTGAAACTGCCAAAAATTGAATTGCCGCATTGCAGTGGAGACTATTTGCAGTGGATGCAATTCCACGATTTGTATGTTCAGTTGGTGCACACTCAGCAAATAAGCAACGCAGAAAAGATGTTTTATTTGATTAACAATTTGAATGGTGAACCGAAAACATTAATCAAGCATTTATCGGTCACCAACAATAATTATGAATCAGCGTGGAACATCATAGTCAATCGCTACCAAAACAAACGGTTGTTGGTAAACGCGGTTCTAACAAAGTTGCTTAATCAGCCGACTATTAACACTGAGTCTGGTATTGCCATTAAGCGTTTTCACGACATAACTAACGAATGTCTTCTCGGTTTGAGAAATCTACAGATAGCCATTGACAATTGGGATCCGTTATTACTGCACATTTTAATTCGAAAGCTTGATAAAACAAGCCATACACTGTACGAGCAAGGCCTTGATAAACCTAAGGAGATAGGTTCTGTTGGCAATTTACTACATTTTTTGGAGGCTCGTTTCCAAACTTTGGAAGCTGTATCTTCAGACGGAAGTGCCAAACGAAATCAGTCAATGACTTCCAAAAGCTCGCTGTCAGCAACATCAAAGGCAACATGCATTTTGTGCCCCCAACGGAACCATCCTTTGTACAAATGCAACAGTTTTTTGTCCATGAAGCCAGAGCACAGAAAGAAAATATTGATTGACAATTCTTTGTGTCTCAATTGTCTAAAGGCAGGACATACATATAGCAAGTGCATGTCACGTGGTTGTCTCAAGTGTGAAAAAAAACATAATACATTAATTCATCTCGAACCAAACAAGGATGAACAAGCGTCCATTATATCTTCTGCTTTGAACAAAAATTGTTCTACGACGTCGCTAGCTGCCCAAAATACGTCATTAAAGCCTGGTTATGTTCTTTTAGGCACGGTATCAGTTCGATTGTCCGCTAACAATGGGAATCAAGTTACTTGTCGAGCACTTCTTGATTCCGGCTCTCAAGTTTCTTTAATAACGGAGAGTGTCGTAAGAAAATTAGCTGCAAGCACAGTTAATGATTCATTGAAGGTAAAAGGAATTGGACAAGCATCCCACTATTCTACTAGTCGAGTCAACGTATGTGTTCAATCCTCACGGACAAAGGCATCACTTCAAGTAGAAGCATTTGTATTGCCAAGAATCACTGGATTATAACCATCGCAGTACCTAGACACTGGGGCATGGCCAATCCCAGCAGATATTCAGTTGGCAGATCCAGCCTTCAACATTCCAACGCGCATCGATTTACTGATCGGAGCAGAATTTTACCATCAGCTCATGCTGGCAGAGAAAATTTCAATGGGATCAGATCATCCGATATTGCAGAATACATTGTTTGGATGGGTTTTTGCTGGAAAGGTCACATCGGAAACTAGCAAATCATCAGTACACTGCACTGTTTGTAGTAGTAACGACAAAGATATGAATATTTCATCACAGATTGAGCGATTTTGGCAAATCGAAGAAGTTAACCATACTGAATCTTCAAGAACAGCGGCTAAAGAAATCTGCGAAAGGCATTTCAAGCAAAACACAGAACGTGATACAACGGGAAGATTTGTTGTCAAGTTGCCTTTTATTGAAGACCCACGAGCATTGGGTGATTCAGAAGGCCTAGCGCGCACCAGGTTTTTGGGGCTGGAGACAAGGCTTGCTAAAAAGCCTAAATTAAAAGCTCAGTACGTTGAGTTTATGCAGGAGTACTATATATAAGACTAAACCACATGAGAGAGATCAATTTCAATGAATTGAAGAAGCCTTACTGTTTTTTGCCACATCATTTCGTATGCAAACCCGACAGCTCTACTACAAAGCTTAGAGTTGTTTTTGATGCATCTGCCAAGACAACCAGCAATGTTTCTTTGAACGATATACTGGCGAAAGGCCCAACAATACAAGATGAGTTATTTTCAATCTTGATGCGTTTTAGGCTACCGAGATATGTGTTTACTGGAGATATTGAAAAGATGTATCGCCAAGTTAGACTCCACCCTGATGATCAAAAATTCCACCTTATATATTGGAGGAACAATCCGGAAGAGAAACTTAGATGTTACCAGCTTACGACTGTAACTTATGGGACAACTTCAGCTCCATATCTTGCAGTTAAATGCTTGAAGGCACTTGCTAAGATTCGAGCGAAACTGTATCCTTTGGGCTCAAAAAGTGTCGAACAAGATTTCTACGTGGACGATGTAATGACTGGAGCAGATGATTTACCTACAGCGTGGCAAATACAAAGTGAACTAATCGAGCTACTACAGGAAGGAGGTTTTAAGTTACGAAAATGGTGTGCCAATCATCCTCGTTTGCTTGAAAGATTTCAGCCAGGAGATTTAGAAGTAGCTTTAAACTTCGATGATCAAAACGATGAAAGTATCAAAACACTTGGACTCTCATGGAGCCTCAAGTCGGATTCATTCACAATTAAAACGTGTATCAGTCCAAGAAACAAAATAACTAAAAGAGCTGCCTATTCTGATATCGCTCGTATATTCGATCCACTTGGAATACTAGGTCCAATTGTGATGACAGCAGAGCTATTATTACAACAAATGTGGGCAGCAAAATCTGATTGGGACGACAATCTTTCACCAGAGTTGGAACGCAAGTGGTGTGAGCTCCGAGAGCAATTGCAAAATTTAAATAATTTCTCCATTCCTCGTCATGTTTTTGCACATCAACACCCAAAAGATATTCAATTGCATTCTTTCTCAGACGCTTCAGAAAAGGCATATGGCGCAGCAGTTTATATTCGAACAGTAACTACAACCAATGTAATTCTAGTCCGACTACTTTGCGCTAAATCTCGTGTGGCACCCATCAGTAAAGTGACCCTTCCTAGACTTGAACTTTGTGCAGCAAAATTAGCAGCTGACTTATGCCAGCGCGTAAAGAATGATCTGAATCTGAATCACGCAAAGGAATTTTATTGGACAGATTCGGAAATAGTACTTGCTTGGGTGAATTCGAAATCATCATCCTATCAAACTTTCGTCGCAAACAGAGTTCCAGCTATTCAACGAGCAACAAACGCTAATCAATGGTGACATGTTCCTTCAAAGGACAATCCTGCGGATTTGCTGTCTCGAGGTTTAAGCCCAGAAAAACTGAAAGGTAACACCATGTGGTTTTATGGCCCCGTATTCATCCATGGTTCGGAATCGGTTTGGCCATCCAGCTATAAACTACAAAAACCACTCTTAGAAAGGAAAAAAGAAAGCCTTTCAGTTACAATTGCAAATAATCCTCAAGGCTTTCTGACAGGAATCAATCATGGTAATTCTTTCACCAAGTTACAAAGGATCGTGGCTTATGTACTTCGTTTTTCGAGGCGATTGCAAAAACAGCATAATCATCAAGAACATTTGTCGGCAGATGAATTGAATGATTCATTGATCCTGATAGTAAAGTTAATGCAGAGGGAAGAGTTTCACAAAGATATTCATCATTTGAAAAAGGCAGCTGAGATTCCGGACAATAGCGATCTTCGAGGTCTTAGTCCATTCCTTGACGAAAATGACATCGTCAGAGTAGGAGGTCGTGTACAAGATGCAAATATATCATATGATGCGAAGCATCAGATGTTACTACCGTATGCACACCCGTTAACCAAGCTATTGATGACCGATTTACACATCAAGCATCATCATATCGGACCCCAAACTTTATTATCAATCACCCGGCAAAAATTCTGGCCCATAAAAGGGAAGGTATTGGCACGATCAATAGTCCATCATTGTGTACCATGCAGTAAAGCTTCGCCAAACTTTAGGGTCAGAAAATGGGAAATCTTCCGGCCCCAAGAGTACAACCATCAAGACCATTTATAAATTCCGGAGTAGATTTTTGCGGGCCATTTTGGACGAACTTGAGAGTGCGTGGTAAAAAGGCAAAAACTTATATTGCGATATTTTGTTGCCTCGCCACAAAGGCAGTTCATTAAGAGTTGGTTACTGATCTAAGTACGGACGCCTTCATAGGAGCTTTGAGAAGGTTCATAAGTCGCCGAGGACACTGTCAGAATATTTATTCTGACAATGCGACTAATGTTGTCGGTGCCAGAAATAAACTCAACGAACTTCATGAAGTAGTTCATTCGAAACCAGCTAAGGATAAGATAACCTCAACATGTGGGAAGAATGGTATAACATTCCATTTTATACCTCCACGATCACCACATTTTGGGGGCCTCTGGGAAGCGGCCGTCAAATCGGCAAAACGGCTCATGCAGAATCAAGTCAATCAAGCTTCTTTGACGTACGAAGAATTTGAGACACTTGTAGTTGAAATAGAAGCAATTCTCAATTCAAGACCGCTCACAGCCATGTCAGCCGACCCAAATGATCCTACTGCATTAACGCCAGGCCATTTTTTGATCGGCGAACCGTTGACTAGTAATGTCGATCCGCAAGCCTCACCGTGTAACTCAAGACTAGGTGCAAGATGGGAGACAGTACGTCAACAAAAGCATGAGTTTTGGAGAAGGTGGTCTGTGGAGTACCTTCACGAGTTGCAGAAACGACAAAAATGGACTGAATCTAATCCAAATCTTAAACCTGGCACTCTTGTGATGATAAAAGAAGATAACACTACTCCGCTTCTATGGCCAATGGGAAGAGTAATTCAGGTTATCAAAGGGAAAGATGATCACGTGCGTGTGGCAGATATTAAAACAAAAACAAACATAGTTAGAAGGGTAATCCACAAATTGGCTCCACTTCCCATAGACAATAATGATGAGGTTAACTTTGCAGAGGTGAACCCTATTGGTGTTATGGAAGAGGATTTGGTTCCAAAGAACGATCATGAATCTGAACCGCAACCTCCCAAGAGACGACGAAAGATAGGATCGGTAGTTTCATCTATGCTACTAACTTGTTTGTTGGTTCCCGGAGTCTTCGCATCTTCAATACAAGTAACTACATTTGATACAGCGAAACCTTCTATATATTTTTAGAATCTGAAAAATGTATCTATAGTAGCAAATGAGTGGGAAATACTAGTGTACTATAATATGACCAGCTATTGGAAGGAGTACGATAATTTGGTCAATGCATCAGCAATTTTATCTAGATTGTGTATAAGCTTACGGAATTCTGAGGCATGTTCCAGCATAACACGAAGAATACTAATACAATTGAAGGATATTGCTGACAGTGATGCATTAATGCTACAGTCATCGCACAAGCAAAGGACTAAAAGGGGAGCATTCAATTTCGTAGGAAATATTGCGAATAGTTTATTTGGTGTGCTTGACTCTGAGAATGCGGACAAAATGACGAGAGTTATTGATGACACAAACAACAAGCAACATCATCTGTTACAGCTATTGAAGAACCATACTTCGATAATAGATTCCACCCTCAACGTTGTACGTGAAGCTCATAAGCATACCGAAGAACAGCTCAATCAATTGGTTCAACACATTAATGCGATATCAGAAAAAACAAATCATATTAATCAGGAAGTACAACAGCATCATCTATCCGCAACTTATTCGGTTCATGCGATCCAATTGCCCAGTGCAGCAGGAAATTTTCAGCAACTGCACCGAGCCTTAATTGACACTGTTACTGATGCAAACTATGAAAAGCTTAGCCCCAACATATTGTCGCCACATCAACTTCAAGCCGAATTGAGTCAAATCAGACTACACTTGCCAAAAACTTTGTCTCTTCCATTTGCAGTCGAAGAAGTGGCCAAATATTACAAGCTGGCATAGGTAAAAACCAAGCCGGGGGTTAAATATACGATATTTCAAGTAAATATACCCCTTATTTCAAATGAAGACTTTGAACTTCTAAGAATCATACCAGTTCCAGCAATAATTAACAAGACTATGTGGAAAATACAGCCTTCATCACCATATGTGATAATAAATTTGCATAGGGATCAGTATTATCCTTTGGAAGAATATGAACGACATACATGCAACTCTGTTGATGAAGGTATCATATTTTGCAAACAACGGCATCCAATCTATACTATTGACGCTGGACCAAATAAATCAATCAGCAACAAAATCAAGCCATTTGCAGCATATCAGAAGTCCCATATGAAACAAAGTGGATTCAGTTATTTAGTGCCAACCAGTGGCTGTTTATCCTCAAGGAGAAAACAACAATTAATGTTGTTTGTAGCGGCATACTAACACAGAAGATAATTGAAGGTTCAGAAATAATCAAGATCGACAAGGGGTGTCTTATCAAGCAGCCTTCTTTTATGATTCCTGCGCACAATATATATCCTAGCAGCATTTGGCAATCATACACAGCAGTTATGGATTTCGAAACTTCACTGGCACCCACGACACCATCATATCTAGAATTACAGGCAAACTTTTCACAATCTACCAACATGTTAGACACGTTAAAAACTCGAATCCAGAAAGAGCAAGGCATAGAAGAAAATTCGAACATCAATACTCATCACATACATCATTACGTTATGAGCTACATGACCCTCAGTTTAGCGCTTATTGCATTGGTGATTCTTGGATGGAAATTCAAATCTCACATCAACAAACAGCAGCAGCAGTTACCTAATTCACCAGACTTTACGATGAATAACCAAGTTTTAGAAGAATCTTGAACTGTTGTTCAACGCGGGGAGGATGTTTAGTTTCACATTTAGGTTAAGATACAATAATCTATACGTAATATTCGTATTATTGAACTTGGCAATAAGTTTCATTTCATTTGCGCAAGCATGCACTATTTAGGTCACGTTCGAGCCAAACTAGATGTAAACAGTAAAATGTTGTTGATTGCAGACATGCATGCATAATAATAATTCAGTCAAGTGCATAAATATAGGTTACTAGAATTAATGACTTGTACCAGTTGCTGATTTGTAGAAAGTACTTATGCAAGCAAGAATGTAAAGTCATCAAAATAATTTTGTGAGAATGTTTCCTATTTAATTTTATTGATTGTAATACGATGGTTGAATCATCAATCGTAATTCTGTATATATAGAGTCAAACAAATTAATAAAGGGAGTTGAGTTTTAACAACCAAAGGAAGCAGTTGAGTTTTAACAACAAGTAGCAAGATTTATTAACAAGTAACAAGAGCTTGTTAGTAAGTGTAGTGTATATCGTCTAACAAGTTTCAAGTGCTTGTTAGCAAAAAGTGGAATCGTTTCGCTATGGAAAAATTCAGTAGTAATTTTCGTTAGTCACGTCAGCGTGCAAACTAATTAATTTGAATTTCAGACTTCATAAACTTTTCTCAAACATGACATGATGCCACTGAGGCACAGCCGAGAGGACTTGACAAGCGTGGAGGTGGAGGCTCAGTGCTCCATTTGCCAACAGCCATTCACCAGCCTGCAAGCCACGCACACCACAAAGTGTGAAAACAGGTTCCACAAAAACTGCTTGGAGCAATGGTTGAGAGACAATTCTGTCTGTCTTTTGTGCTGTGGACCACTGAGGCTCCCCTCGGTGCAGGACAAGTCCCCTCGACGGGCGGGGCCCGGCCGAAAACCTCCAAATCTGGAGTTATCACCAGGGGAATGGGAAGGCAAGAGCAGGCCATCGTGGAGTTTAACCTTCAGGATCCAAATGGATCGGGCGTCTCGGAACAGCCACCTGATCCTAAAGGATCGTTGCGGTCTATTAGTCCAACGGAAGCAGCCGGATTTCACCCCTCCTTCCAAAGGGAGCTGAGTGGAGTTCAGCAACAGAAAGGCACCTTGCAGGATAGCATGCGCTTAATTATGTAGCAGTTGGCTGATCTGAGACGGCTGACCCAGCCTGAAGCCGCATTACTTGCGCCACTGAGCCCCAGGGCACAAGCTGCTCAAACGCTTTATAATCCAACCCCACCTCGGGATGATATAGGCCAGATGGCTCCTGACAGGGTAGCCAGTATCGTTGGGGGCTGGAACCTTAAGTTTTCTGGAAAGGATAACACCTTGTCCGTGGAAGTGTTCGCCTACAGGGTCAGGTCGCTCACCAGGCAAACACTTGCTATTCGTTTTGATTGGCTATGTCAACACCTACACCTGCTATTCACGCTGCCGATTTGTATCTGCGGTTCGACCGCTCCAGGCGAGATGTCCAATGGCGAGATCTGGAGGCGGCGCTGAGTGATCAGTTCGGAGGTCGCTACTCGGACGGCGACCTGATGGAGATCATCCGAGGCCAAGGCAACGAACCAACGAAACTTTTGATGGCTTCTGTGTGGAAGTACACCGCTTAGCGGACCACTTGCAACGCCCCATAAGTGATGGAGAGATGGCTGAGATCCTCAGGCGCAATCTGCTACCAGAGATTCGCCGCGATTTGTTGCAGAGTCACTTGCCTTCTGTCCGGATGCTCCGTCAAGCCGTTCTCCGAGTGGAGAATTTCAAGCTGGAGCTCAGAAGCCGCCGCCGGGAAGACATTTTCTCGGAGCCTTGGAGGAAGGACGATCCCCTAGAGACTGAAGCTTGCGCCGCGAAGGTCTTGCCTACCTGCTGGAACTGCAGGAAGGTAGGACATAAATTTGATGACTGCCTGGAAGAGCGGCGCGTTTTTTGCTACGGGTTTGGCAAAGAAAACACCTATAAGCCGCACTGCCCCGTATGTCAAGCAAAAACACGCCCACGGGAGTGCCACAAGGCAACACCCCGGATGCTGAACACCCTGGAGGGTTGCCATTACCTGACTTACCCTTACCTGATTTGTCACTATATTCACCCAATTCATCCCTTCCCACACTGCTGGCCTTTTTGCCATACCACCTGCGGTTAAAGAAATACACGGTGGTCCGAGGCCGAATTTTTAACTCTGAAATTGACACTATTACGAAACACCATACACCTAAACACTCGACGTTGAGAATGAGGAGTTGTTACGTTCAGTTTCGTCGTTGGCGTTATCAATTGGATTGTGCGACTCTGTTCGACGTGCCTCCAGGTGACGTCCAACCATGCGCTCAGGTCCTGTTATTCGGCCACTTAACATCGGGTTTGATAGACACGGGAGCCAACGTGAGCGTGATGGCGGCTGATCTAGCCCGCTCATTCCTCTAGAGGAACGCTTTTCGCTGGAAAAGAGCTTCTCTCGGGTTGAAAACAGCTGACGGCACTGAACATCGAGCCGTAGGCCGAGTATCAGCTGACGTCACGTTCCGGGGGCTCACCAAGACGTTGACGCTGTGGATAATACCCACTCTCAGTCGGAGCCTCTATCTGGGAGTGGACTTCGTCCGTCTTTTTGCACTGGCTACAGACCTGTTTGCGCCAACACCACAGGTCGACACCACCAACAGCCTCGACGCACTCGACGATTGCGCCTACCCTCTCACACAGGAGCAGCATCGCAGACTTCGAGCTGCGATTGCTTGCTTTCCTTCGTTCGCCTGGCCTGGGAAAGACTACGCTCATCCGTCATGACATCGACACTGGCGACCAGAAACCCATAAAACAGAGACATTTCTCTGTGTCACCAGCTGTCGAAAAACTCCTTTATCAGGAGATTGACCGGATGTTAACGTTGGGCGTAATCGAAGAGTCGAAGAGTGCATGGTCTTCGCCGGTAACGTTGCTGGTAAAGCCCTCGAAGGTACGCCTATGCCTGGGTGCCAGGAAGGTCAACTCGGTCACAGTGAAGGATGTCTACCCTCTGCCACTGATCGACGGAATTCTCAGCAGACTCCCTAAGGCAAATTTCATCTCCACCCTTGATCTGAAGGATGCCTTTTGGCAAATACCTTTGGAGGAGAAGTCAAAGGAGAAGACAGCTTTCACCGTGCCCGGCGACCCCTTTACCATTTTGTCGTGATGCCTTTTGGGTTGTGTAATGCACCTCAAACAATGTCACGACTAATGGATAAAAAGATTCCGCCCCAACTCAAGCATCAGGTATTCGTGTACCTCGACGACCTGTTGGTCATAACAGAAGAGTTCGACGTTCACCTTCAGGTACTTCATCAGGTCGCCTTCCATTTGAGACAAGCTGGCCTCACCATCAATGTGGAAAAGAGTAAGTTCCTCTTGCTTGACGTCAAGTACCTTGGCCACATTGTTGGTGGGGGCACTATCCAGACCGATCCTGACAAGGTGAAATCTATTATGGATTTTCCACTACCTTCTACCACGAAGTAACTCCGAAGATTCTTAGGAATCTGCGGTTGGTATCGGCGCTTCGTCAGAGAGTATGCGTCTTTGTCAACACCACTGACAGACATGCTTTCAAAGCGGAGTCAGTTTGTGTGGACCGATGAGAGGCTAAATGCTTTCAAGCAATTGAAACACAACCTTGCTTCAGCCCCAGTGTTGCACAGCCCAGATTTCAAAGATCATGAATTTGAAATCGTGACCGACCATGCTTCCCTAAGATGGCTAATGAACCAACCGGACCTTAATGGCTTATTAGCCCAATGGGCCTTGAAACTTCAAGGGTTCACCTTCAAAATAGTCTACCGAAAGGGAAGCCAAAACGTAGTGCCGGACTCCTTGTCGCGCATGTTCTCTTCCGAGGCGTTGATACCGGCAGAAGGCGAGGAGACTCCAATGGAAAAAAGTGCTTCTTGTATGGAGCTAGTGGCAAAAGTCCAGGCAGAACAACACCAACCGCCGGACCTAAAAGTTGTAGACGAGTTCGTGTACAAGCGGACTGAGTATGCGACCGGAAACGGACTTCAAGACCAACTGGCTTGGAAGTTGTGAGTGCCATCAGAAATGACGGCAGAACTAGTGAAGAGAGCCCATGATCCACCCTTGAGTGCGTATGATGGCGTGGCCAAAACCCTTGGCCGACTACGGCAATGGTTTTATTGGCCTAAAATAGCCGCTCAAGTTAAAGAGTATGTTGGGTCATGCCTCACCTGTAAGACTACCAGGACTCCTTCACACACCATTCGACCACCAATGACGCTGCAGTCCGTTCCCGAGCGCATATTCCAGCGCTTGTACATCGATTTTATCGGCTCCTACCCTAGGTCCAAGTCTGGCAACATTGGTGCTCTCATCGTCTTAGACTATCTTTCGCGATTCCCATTCATTGAGCCGCTTTGGAAGTATACTGCGAAGGCAGTCACCGACATCCTTAGGAGGAGGGTATTTCACCTTGTTGGCATCCCAGAAACTATAGTGGAATTCTTTTTACAGGAATTCGGTATCGGACACACCTTCACCGCCGTATATTCCTCTCAGGCGAACGCGTCAGAACGCCTCAATAGATCAATTCTGGCTGCCATCTGAGCCTATTTAGATCCTTCCCAAAAGGAGTGGGACGCCAAACTTTCAGAGATCACCTGCGCATTGCGCTCAGCCCCTCACGTGACCATATGGAACTTCGCCATATCAGGCAGTTTTCGAGCAACCCATGGTCACTCATGGCCGCACTTACGATCTACTGCGGCAACTCCATCTCTTGGACGACCCCGAAACTATTCTGCCACCTTCTGACCACCTGGCACTCCTACGCCAGACCATCCGCAACCTCACGACCCAGGCGCAGTCTCGAAACGCAAAGGCCTATAACCTTCGTTCCAGGTTGGTTACATACCAGCTTGCGAAGTGGTCTACAGGCGCAACTTCTGGCAAAGTGACGCAGCCGCGCACTACAATGCAAAGCTGGACCGGAAGTTCTTACCTAGTAGGGTGATTAAGAAGATCGACGGGGCTTATTCCAGCTGGCCGATCAAAATGGACGATCAGTGGGCGTCTTTCACGCGAAAGACATCACCAAGTGATATACCCACTAAGTTCACCAGCTCACGATTCGTTACCAAATTTTATTTGGAGATCGTCCATTTGCGCCTATTTCAGGTGTCACTTCTGCTCCAATTCGAAAGTATCTAGAGATGTTCACATTGTTTACCATTTCCTCTTTCAAAGATACTTCCACCCTTGATTTGGTATACGTTGTTCACGATGTTTCCTCTCATTAAAAAAAACCAAAAAAAAATTACCCTTTCTTTCTGTTCACCTTGTTCACGTTTTTCTATAAAGGATTGGACAGTAAAAGGCATGATCACCTATTCACGTCATTGCCCTTCATAGATCACATCCATCCTTCAGCTCTTTCCACGCACTTGCCCTTGTGGAAAGACCTGTGTTGTAGCATTTGCCAATTTGAATTTATTCTCAAATTCACGGCAAATGACTTCTGATACGTAATGTATCAAAAGTCCTCTGCTACGACCTGCTAACGGTACCTTGTTTTCGAGAAATCGAAATACAAGTGATATCGCATTGCATCGCAATTTCAAAAACTAATTTACCGTACAAACGGTAAATTACTTTTGAAAAATTTCGAGACACGACGAGCTGTGAGCTTGCAACGATTAGCTCGGGACAGTCGGATTAGAGAACTTGGCCTTGGCGGATGGGCGAAGGCAAGAAGCGCGAGATCGAGACCTACGTCCGCCTCAAGTCGCACTACCTTCTCTTATGACTGAGTTACAGCCGACGCAGCGAGGCGCAGCCATCAGTGACCAAGCGCAGCCAACGCAATCGCCTGGCTACACTGCAACGTGACGAAGTGTCAGTGAAGTAGAAGAATTTTCAGTTGAAGTTTGAATTCCACAGTGACATCTCTGTATCCGCCTGTAGTCTTCTTATGAATAATCGGACGCTCCTTCACTTGGGCTATCAGCATCTCTATTGACACCTCGTAATCCAACACTGCATCTTTAATTGACTGCATTTTGAAATAATGCAATGTATTTTTGATTTATTCGAGGGTGCTCTTTTCTATGCACTGTAAATGAGTTTAATTCTAGCGTAAACTCAACCTTATATTTATGCCGAATGCTTTAAAAGTTTATTTTACTACTTGCCTGTTACCATAGTCACCTTTGAAATCTTACTTGGCTCTTAAACATTTTCCAATGTTATTTAAATTAAACATCCGTTTGTTATACTATTAGCATAATATTTCACTGATGGGCTTTGAGGAGAAAGCCAAATAGCCCTCGTTATAAATATGTAAGTACATTTGACTAGATCTGGCTTGTAGGAGAAAAAAACTGGTCTTGAAACCATAATTAAATTAAAAGTAATCCAACGACAACCCTCGTACGGGTCTAGGAGTTGAAGCTGGTGAGGAGCTTCTTTACAATTTTTTCAATCAATGTGAATACGAGTGTAGAACTCAACGACTCACTTTACCCCTGATTTTTAACCTTGTACCTAATCAGAGCTAGGTGAACTCAAAGCTCGGTTTGCGGGCCTTCGTCTGAACTTGGATTCGAATCAGGGATCCCACAAGCAAGAAGTCAGTAATCTACCAACTAGACTACTCAAGTATTTTAAATTACTATAATCAATTTGCTAGTAATTATCTTTCAAATTCCCTATTAACTATCTTTTTATTTCACTTTTAACTATCTAAGCTATTACCAATAAAAATTGTTTTCGAATTCCTCAAAAAATTAATAATATAAAATCAACTTTATTTACATTTTCGCGTGCATTTCAAATCCCGCGCGTTTCTCAAGTAATTACAGCTGATTACAACTCTTCGCTGCGACAAAAGTTGAATCCATTTCGACCTGAGCTGCGCCTGGCTGCTCATAGCTGCGCCTTGGTGTGCTCGCTGCTATGGGAAACCCATATAGTCAACTCAACTGACAGCTTGGCTGCACCTGGCTGCGACGTCGCAGTGTGCTTCAGACGACGTCGCAGTGTGCTTCAGCGGTTAGTATTAGTTTGCGTAGTTTCTATGTCAAAATTTGGAAAGACTTTGAGCACGATCTGTCTTCGGTGTTATATACGTTGGAAGTTGAGCGCAATGAGAGTGATTAAATCGGCGTCCCCAAGTGTCAGTGGATAATTCGATAATGAATCGCATTTGAACGAGAATAATTATGCCGCGTGTCAGTTTGCTCGCACTTTTATATCGACACTTTTGTGGCTGAACAGTGAACTGAGTGGAAAGGACACTGGGAATCTGGAAAAGAGGTTCAAGTGAAATGCATTGCAGAACGAATGTAATTGTTAAGCATAATGTGAGTCTCGGAAGTCCTGTTAGCTATTACGGTAATTTGCAGTGATGTGCGAGAGCGAAGTGCAATTGGCGTACCGACACGTGGTTTCTATGACAAGAAAGAGTTCGATTATACTGTATGTATATGCGAAGTGCCATATCGTTTATGTATAATACTATTGATATGTTTCTGTGTCCAACGCGAATATCATTGCGAGCTCCCCTGGTGTGAAAGATTCCTACGCGCAAATCGTTAGAGACGCACTGCGAATGAGTGCTAAAAACGTAGTCATAAAATACTTATCAATTGCTCTCCTAAGTTTTGCAATTCAAGTCCCCTACCAATTAAATGACGTTCATAAAGATGTGTTTTTGTATTAAATAACGCAACATAGTGCAATGAAAGCAATTTAGAAGTGTAATTGTATGTCGGCAGTGCTAATAAAAGCATAACTGTATATGATTCCTTATGAGCCTTCCGAGCGATAAGACATTTTGACCGTGGTGTTAACGTAATGGGCCGACCACATCGTAGTAAACTTACATCCCCTTTAAATGTGTGCAACTCATCTCCTTACGGAAAAAGCTTTGAAAATCTTCCCGTAGTGGCTAATAATTACAGACGATCAGGCAAATACAGAATTGGAAAAACGATTCTGGGCCACAAATGCAAGTGCTTGCGTTGAGTTCACTGTAAGTACGTACAATTTTGTTTCCTAAAAATAAATTTTGCTCGAGAAGCTGTACCGATCAGCGACTGTGAGGTCAGTTGCATGGAAGGGCCATGGATTGCTGCAAATAAGGTAAACCTAAAATAGTGGACAAAAGTTTAAAACGATGTTCGCGTTGGCAGCCTATCGAAGCAACGCGACGCGGGCCCTCATCGCATAAATTCCCGCTGACGATTTTCAATAGCACGAGGCATACGTACATACCTGGTTTTAATGGACTCGGCGATGCTGACCAACGATTAGATTTGCGGCAGTCCGTCCGTGATCGTAGACGTTCTCATTGCATTTGGGCATCTTGGAGATTATTGAAGATGACAATTTCGGCATTACGAACCTGAACGAGTATCGCGAAGAGTCTCAGATTAAGTAGGCGCGAAGATAATAATTTAACTTCATCATCACATCGAACTTCCTCGCCTGTTGTAAATAACATTTTGGGCAATTCTTGGCTTGGGCTACATTCATCAGAAAATCAATGACGGTGATGGAAAAATCATGAAACCACAGCATATAACGGATGCACTGCGGTCAGAGCCACAATTACTAATAAAAGCATAAGAAACAACAACATATTATGAACAGCCTACTCGATCATCCTGTTTCACACCGTCATTAAATAGCATCGGTGCAAATTATGAATAGGGCGTTCACTCGATAAAGCGAAGTAGCGAGATAATGGAGATCGTTCTTTCTTTTTTATTGTTTACTTTTCGGATCGCTATTCAATTTTGAAACCAACTTCTACGTCACATTTGGAACTTTCCTTTTGACTTTATTCAACTTGGAACAAAAGCTTGCCTATCACGTAGGAGAATATTTAAGGACGGTCGACTAAGAGCATGCCAGACTAGTATCTACTAAAAGTTTACAATTCCGCTGGATATGAACAAATATTAGGTTAAGAAAAGTATATGCGTATATTAAAAAGGAAAACTTAAGAGAGTAGTGTCATTGGAATTCCAATTGAAAGCCAGAAGCCTATTTGTATATTTAAGAGATAGGTCATACAGATTGATTTCACAATTGAAAGAAAGAAGGTTATATTTTTGTTCATATACAGTTGATTTTCAATTGAGAGCAAGAAGCATTTTACTAATGTTCGAAGAAGAACATTAGTATTAAAATCACTTTGGCCAAAAATTCATATATATATATATATATATATATATATATATATATATATATATATATATATATATATATATATATATATATATATATATATATATATATATATATATATATATATATATATATATATGTTCAATATTAATATTGAACAATCGTTGTTAACGTACAACTGCAATAATGCAACGCACTCAGCACATTCTTCGCTGGGTGCATCTTCATTGCATTGCTCGTAGACATAACAGTGTTTACGCTTGAGCATTTGAAATGCAACGAAAAGATGTAACCTGATCATCTTGCATATCGTCTGCGTACACTTCTAAGTACGCTAATGCAACGGTGATCACGTTCTATCTTTACATTGTCTATTTTTCATATTTTTCGCAAATGGGTATAGCCAAAACATTGGAATTTGCATGATATGCTTACTCCTGAAAAATTTAATTGTGTACTTAAGTTAGATTCATAGCGAGAAAATTATCAGTCTGGTATTGACAATCATACAGATCGTGTACAGATCATTATCGTGTACAGATCATTAAAACTAGAACTCGTAAATCAGTACAGTTTTTTATTTTTGGGTGATTATAGAATATATATGATTATATAATATATAACATATATCCACAATATATTTTGGAATTTCAATTGGTGTTTCGACCAATTGTAAGTTGCAAGTTGAGAATCATTCAATTGGTGCTTCGACCAATTGATTAGTTTCTTTGCAACGCCTTTCAATTGGTGCTTCGACCAATTGAAAGTAGCAAGCTGAGAATTAATCAATTGGTGCTTCGACCAATTAATTGGTTTTATTGCAACGCCTCTCAATTGGTGCTTCGACCAATTGAAAGTAGCAAGTTGAGACAATCAATCAACTGGTGCTTCGACCAATTGATTCGATTTATTTCAACGCCTTTCAATTGGTGCTTCGGCCAATTGAAGGTATCAGATCAACAGGCATTCACTTGGTGCTTCAACCAATTGATTGCGTCACAAGTCTACGCAAAATAGCGTAGACATACATTTTGGTGACCCCGACGTGATTTTCAGATCAAGAGGTGTCTGAGCAGGTCCAACATGGCAGATATTATTTTAAAGCAGACGCAAAAGGGTGCGGAGATTCAGCGAATTATTGCCAATTTTAATAAAGACTCCGAAGACCGAAAAAGATCTAGGTCTTATTTTGAAGTCCGCTTGCAACGACTTGATGAAGCATGGCATGACTTCCAAGAAGGACATGATCAACTTGAGGCAAGTGATCTTCCACCCGAACATGACTATTTCGAGAAAGATTATTACGGGGAGATCAAACGGCCTCACGACAAATATCGTCGCATTTTTATGGACGCTATAAAAGCTTTCGGGATTGCTACAGTTCAAGCTCCCGAAGCTGCTCAGGTGAAAATGCCAGTAGATGCATCCGAAGGTAGAGAAGTCGAACGAAATATTCGACGACAGAGAGCGCTTACCCATTCATTAAAGCGATTGGTCAGCAGTTTAGATCGAACAACTGATGATCAGCCTACCTATTACTACGAAGTATCGATGACAACTCTCAGAGAGCTCTGGAGTCAAATTGCTGCTACAAATCTTAAGATTTGGGAGATTTCAAGTGACCCTATAGCATTAGGGTACGATTTCGAAGAGTATCTTCATCTCGAGGATGAAGTACGGAAAATGACTATCGGGTTGTCTTCAAGATTAACTGGCAGAACGACAAGTGAACCACATGCAGGGCGACACACCGCACAGGCGATGCCAGTTCAGCTTCCAACGATATCGATCCCTAAGTTTGACGGCGACTATGCGAAATGGCGACAATTCGCTGATCTATTTGAACAGCTAGTGTACGTTCAAAACATAGGGAACTGCCAGAAAATGTGGTATTTGAAGACCAATCTAACTGGCGAAGCTGAGAAACTCGTGAGACACCTTCCTTTGTCAAACGAGAACTATCATACAGCTTGGGAGCTACTTCATAACAGGTATGAGAACAAGCGTTTGTTAGTTACCACCTTGATTAGACGACTGGTATCTCAATCAAATGTGGGCTCAGATGCATCATCGGCCGCCATTAAAGCACTCCACGACACTACGTGCGAGTGTCTGCTTGGATTGGAGAACCTCGGCTTGTCCATAGAGTCCTGGGATCCAATCCTTTTACACATTTTGTCAAACAATCTGGACAAATCCACTCATCTGCTCTATGAACAGTCCCTAGAAAATCCAAAGGGGCTACAGAGTATGAAACACTTCTTGGAATTTCTGCAAACAAGATTCCACTTTACGCATGCAATGTCTTCCTGAGCTGCGTGCCGGCCGAGCGAATCCAGATTGTACGCAACAACAACCTGTGCTTAAATTGCCTGAAACCTGGTCATCGATCGAACACTTGTGAAGGTGGAACATGTCGCAAGTGTGCAAGGAAACACAATACCTTGCTTCATCTGCCCGAGGTATCGACCAAAGGCACGATAACCGGCAAAATTAAGCAACCAAAGGCACCTTCATCGACACACTTAAAGCAGCCAGAGCAAGCGATCGCACTTGCGGCACAGGGCAATCGATGTAATAGTCGGTACGTTCTCCTGAGTACGGCCAGGGTTATATTGGTCTCAGAAAATGGACGTGAGGTAGAGTGTCGAGCTCTTTTGGACTCAGGATCCCAAGTGAATCTAATTTCAAACCGAATAATTAAGAAATTGGGAGTCGCGGTGAGACCTGATGCCATGCATATTCAAGGCATTGGAAGTGCCAGCTAACGCACACAGCGTCGAGTCAACTTGGAGCTGAAATCAAGAACCACTGGTTTCTGCGAACACTTTGAAGCGTTTGTACTAGACCAAATAGTACCACCACAGCCAACACAAAGCATAAACCCTGAGAAGTGGGGTATTCCACGGAATGTTACCTTAGCTGATCCAGAATTTCACATGGTAAAAAACATTGACGTACTTATTGGTGCCAAGTTCCTCTACCAAATCCTAGCAGTGGGACAGATAAAGCTAGCATCGGGACTTCCGACACTACAAAACACAGTGTTTGGATGGATCGTCTCAGGAAATGTTAGCGTCAACACTAGATCAGAAGCAGTCTGTGGTGTTGGTGTGACCTAAGAACAACTAAGCGATTCGATCGAAAAGTTCTGGAAGATTGAAGAAATTACCAATATTGCTTCTATTCTTTCTACCTCTGAAAAGGCTTGCGAGAGTTAATGACTAACATTCTTATCCATGAGAAAATAAAGATAAGCACATGGCAGAAAATGCCAATGATAGCATTCTAAGTAAACAACATCGTAACATTATCTAAATATGGAAATATTGAATAAGCGATAATGTGAACATGAGCCCATGCAAGCGTAAATATGATAACGCATATGAACTCATGGTATGAAGATAAGAATAGACGATAAGGAAAAGATATAAATACTGCATACGAGCATTGTAGCGGCATTCCTAATTCTTAGTTGTACCATGATTGTTACTTCTACTATAGTATCTGTCATGGACTGAAGAGCTATAAATAAAGGAATCATTTATTTGTTAACCAAGTATTTTATTCTTTATAAAGTATAGGTGAAGCAGGTAAATTAACTGGGGGCTCAACCGGGATACGAGGCAAGTATCCTGCATCATAAGCTGTAACAAGTTCCTGAATCAACCTTCTACAAGTACAACCGAATCTAAGGCACGTATCAGAAGCAAGGACGAACAGCAATCAAACTTGAAACTCGTATCCAGCCAAAAAATCTACAGCTATCGGACAAACACCACAAGGACCAGGAAATCCATAGCAGATTCAACCTATGGTGCATATCATCAGAAACTGAGAACGTCATACAACATTCCCGGACGGCAAAAAAGAGGGAATCTCGACTGTGCAGAGCATTATCATCCGAAATCAAGGAAAGTTACCCTGCTACAGCGAACAACAACGAAGAAGAAAACAGGTTAGTACAAAAACCTACAAAATAAAGAAATCCATTACGAAGAAGTTATTGTGTGCAAACCGTGAATAATAAAGTGAATAATAGTGAAAAATAATATAGAACGAATTAGTGCGTGATAGATCATAAGAAGAAGTGAAAATTGTAAAAAACTAAGGGTATTAAATACACCCGAGCAGAATTTTAAGAGAATTCGCTCCCTTCCACCATTTATGTGAGAAGGATAAATAACAAGTAGACTCATTGCAAAAAGTGACAGAATTTTAGGAGAATTCGTCACCACCCGTCCTTTATACGAGGTGGAAAATAAGAAAATAATTAAAAGAAAATACTGTAAACGCACGAAATAAAATTTTCTCGAAAACGAAAAAATTAATAAAAAATATAACAAAACGTAAATCAGCGAGCAATAAAATGGAGTTAACCCGCATTTCAGCAGAATGCGATGCATTAATTAATCAAGTATTACAAATGCAATCAAAAATTGATGCACAGAACTTGAGTTTACAAGAGATGGAAGAAACGAACCTATCTAGTCCCATGAGTGACTATGAGGATCAATTATGTCAATACGACAGTTCCACACAAATTAATGTAAATATATTCAAGAATTTACATACCTTCTCAGGAACTGAGTCAGAATACAGACCTTGGAGAAAAATGGTCTTATTATTACACAACTCAGTCAAAACGTTTCAGAATACTAACATATATCGTGAAATATTATTAATCATACGCTCCAAAATAATCGGTTCAGCGGCAGAGGTCCTAATAAGCAATAACACGAAACAAAACTTCGATGCAATAATTGCACAATTAGACCATACTTATGCCGACAAAAGACCCTTATACGTTTTAGAGAACGAAATGTCTGTTCTACGACAAGGCGCACAAACGCTTGAAGCGTTCCACAACAAAATAAACTTACAATTAAAATGGAATCAAAAGCCATTCGAACGTTTATCGCAGGCCTAAACAGCATAGCCACCAGGAACATGCTCTATGGACAAAATCCTAGAACACTGAGTGAAGCATATGCAGCCGCCCAAACGATGTTCCATGACACGCAAGTCCATGGACTCGATAATCATTTCCATACAGGATATCGACCACGTCATATACCGTTTCAGCAGCATCACAGACATTACAACCCACCGATAAATAGAAGAAATGATTTCCAGCCAAACAGAAATCCTTTCAATAACAATGAACAACGACCCGAACCGATGGAAGTAGATTCATCAAATCACTTCAGAAGAAATAATAATAATTTCAATAACAGAAACAATCAATTTCATAATAATAATAACAACCTAAAACGAGAAAGAGAAATGTCCTCACAGAAATTCAGACACCCGCAAAAAATGCATCGAATGAATGAAACAAATCGTAACAATACTGAGTCGTTAATAAACAATATCCCAGATGAACGCGAAGAAATTGACGGGAGTAATTTTTTAGAATTTTGAAAGGCTTACCACACCTTAAATTAAAGACGCGATCGGATAGTAAGCCATTAGAAATTTTCATATTATTAGACTCAGGAAGTACTAATAATTATATAAATCCAAACATAAAATTAGGAAAAAATGTAAAACTAGATGTACCCATTGTAACTAAGACAATGCATGGGACTTCAAAAATCTTCTATAAAAGAATAATAAATATTTTAGGTGAAAACGTCACATTCTATGAATTAAATGCATTAAAAGAATACGATGGTATATTAGGATTTGATGGTTTATCAAAGTTACGAATAACCTTCGACTTAGCAAATTTTAACCTAAAGATCTTTACAAATAAGAAATCAGTAGACTCCCAAGAAATAAATTTTACAATTCATGATGAAACTTATACAAATAAAATTAGGGAAATTATGAGAAATAATTCGTATAACGAAACCTTACCCTTCACGACGACTATAGAGGCAACTATACGCACGAAAGACAATAACCCTATCTGGACAAAGCAATATCCTTACCCGTATAATAACAATGAATTTGTCAACGAGGAAATAAATAAACTATTACAGAATGGAATTATAAGGCCAAGTAAATCACCTTATAACTCTCCGATCTGGATCGTACCAAAGAAAGGTACCGACGATAAAGGTAACCCTAAAAAGCGACTAGTGATAGACTTCCAAAAGTTGAATTCTAATACTATTACGGATAGATATCCTATCCCAGATGTCAATATGACAACACAAAATCTAGGGAGAGCAAAAGTCTTTTCGACGCTCGACCTCGAGTCAGGATTTCATCAGATTAAGATAAAAAAGGAAGACATTGAGAAAACTGCTTTTTCAATAATTGGAGCTAAATATGAATTCGTAAGAATGCCCTTTGGATTGAAAAACGCACCTTCGATATTCCAGAGATGTGTTGATGACATATTGCGACCATTCATAGGCAAGTTTGCTTATATTTACATCGACGATGTATTAATATACTCTTCCTCACCCGAAGAACATATTAAACATATCGAAATAATTATAAACGCATTAAAGAAAGCCAACATGAAGTTATCCGCAGAAAAGTCTCATTTCTTTAAATCCGAAGTCGAATATCTAGGTCACATAATACGACATAATAAAATACCTGTTGACCTAGCAAAGATAGAAACAATAAACGAATACCCAGTACCTACAAACCTAAAAGCATTAAGAGGATTCCTTGGATTAGCATCATATTACCGCAAATTCATAAGAAACTTTGCCCAAATAGCTAAACCACTGACTATCCATCTTCAAGGAGAAAACGCAACAATAGGGAAAAATAAAAGTAAAAATGCTATAATAAAACTAGATAAAGTAGCCATAGAAACTTTCGAAGAATTAAAAAGCAAACTACGAGAACAAATAGAGTTATACTAATCTGATTATTCGAAACCATTCGAATTAACAACGGATGCAAGCAACATTGCAATAGGAGCAGTGTTAAGCCAAGAACGGAAACCTATAACCTTTATATCACGAACTTTGAGCAAAACAGAGCAAAACTACTCGACTAACGAAAAAGAACTACTAGCTATAGTTTGGTCTCTACAAAAATTGCGCAATCACCTATACGGCATTGCAGATTTAACGATCTATACGGATCACCAATCTTTGATATATTCCATATCAAGCAAGAACCCAAATACGAAATTAAAGCGATGGAAAAACCTCATAGAGGAATATGGCGCAAAACTCGTATATAAGCCAGGAAACCAAAATGTAGTAGCAGATGCATTATCAAGACAAGAAGTAAATAATTCAACTGATCACAGTATACACTCAGAAGAAAGCTCTGGTACGGAACATATAAAAACCACATCAAAGGCAACGAATACATTTAAAAATCGAATAATATTAAGAGAAGAAAGTAATGAAAATGTAAAGCTAACTCAACCATTGCGAGGATATACCCAATGGGAAATCACATTTGCGACGAGAGAAGGAAAACAAGCATACCTTATACGAAAAACACACGATAAAGCACATCGCAACATGAAAAATAATATAATTGAACTCCAAGCGAAACACTTTTGGCCAGAAATGAAGAAACAAGCTCATCTATATGCAAAAAATTGTGAAAATTGTCATATAAACAAATATGAACGTCACCCGAAGAAACATATACTAGGAAGAACTCCTTTACCACTAAAACCAGGCACACATATCCAAGCAGACATTTTCCATATGAATAATCAAACATATATATCCTGCATCGACAGATTCTCTAAATATACGTACTTTCATTTTATACCCAACAAACTAAATATCCCCGAACATTTAAAACAGATATTTCGAACAATATTTCCTAAAATAACACACCTCACTACGGACAATGAAAGCATATTTACAAGTAGTACCACCAAGAATATACTACAAAATTTAAATATTGAACATTACTTAACACCGGTACGACATTCCACCACAAACGCTTCGATCGAACGAGTACATTCAACTATCATCGAACTTACAAGACTTCTTAGTACCCAAAATAAAACAAACCCACAAGATGAAATCTATAATGCAATCCACGAATATAATAATACTGTCCACTCAGTTATAAAACAGAAACCTATAGATGTCCACTTTAATCATGATAAATATGCAAATATATCTGTAATATTGAAATCATCACAAGAGAATATGATACGGCATGAGAATAAACATAGATCTTATAAATCCTTTCAGCCGAACGACATAGTGTATGCACGGAACAACCAACGCAACAAGGCCAGTAAAAGATTCATTAAATATATAATACAAGAAGACCGTGGGGACACGATTCTCACTACCACGGGGAAGATCATCCATAAGGATAATTTACGGAACCATACCACAAAACAAAATGGAAACAACCAAATGGATAATGCTAACACTAGTAATATACAAAGTACAGACACTCAATGTAACTAACGTAGGAAACAAAAACTTTATCCTAATACAAGGAGACCATGCATATATGTTCCAAGAAACTAAACTCTTATTCCATATAGTAGAATTATCCCAACATAAAATTGCATTAGAGCAAATTAAGGAAAGGAACAAGCCTGATAGTATAGACATACATACCATAGAAAGAATTGAAACTTTACTTGAACAATTAGACGAACATAGACAGAAACGTTCTATAGACTTCTTAGGGACTATTATAAAGTTCATCACAGGAAACCCTGACAACAATGATCTATTAGAAATAAAAGGAGCATTGAACCAATTGATCACGAATAACGAACAACAAAAAGCCATAAATTCAAACTTTAATAAACGATTGTCAGAAATTCAAGAAACTTCAGCCCATTACTCATTCCTTTTAAACGAAATATACCTGAATTTACAGAATGTGATGGAAGCCATTAATCTTGCCAAGAACAATATTGTATTATCGTCCATACTCAAAATTAAAGATATAAAAAATATAATAAAAAGTGAAAAAATTCGAGTACCCATAATTAATGTCTTAGAGTATTCAAACATCTATGTTATGAGAGTTCACGAGAGCATAATATTCACATATAAATACCCTGTAATCGAAAATCGAATAAAATTTTACGAAATTATAACAATCGTACATACCTATGGAAAATATGTAATGTATCCATACATTGGAAAAAATGAAACAAATTATATTGCTTTAGAAAATTGTAAGAATTATTTGAATGTAAACATATGTAAAGTAAAGAAAACAAATGACAATTGTACTATTCCAATATTAGAAAATAAGAAAGCATATTGTAAACTCATACAAGAGAATGACAAAGAATTTGTAAGACTCAACCCAAAAACGATATTCCTCACAGGAAAACACATTTTAAATAATGAGTTAAAAATAGGAAAATACCTAATTGAATTCGACCAGAATGTAACAATAGATAATGAAACTTACGAAAATCATGAAAGAAGAGCACTTGAAACATTGCATAATTTTGAACATAACGAAGTAGAAATCCTAGAAATAATTGAATCAGAATCAAACCTAAAATTTTCAAACGTACAGTCCTTAAATAAATTTATATTACCAATACAAAAGAATCCAGTAAAAAGCACTCTAATATTGATCACTACAGCCATAGTAACTTCACTTATAATATTTCTATTAGTAAAAATCTTGAAGAGATATAACGAATATAAAAGAATCAAACTAGAAAAAGAAAAACGTAAATTATACTTGCAAATTTTAAAAGATAACGGCATTGAAAGTGAGGACACTTTATTTTAACAACGGGGGGAGTTACTGACTAACATTCTTATCCATGAGAAAATAAAGATAAGCACATGGCAGAAAATGCCAATGATAGCATTCTAAGTAAACAACATCGTAACATTATCTAAATATGGAAATATTGAATAAGCGATAATGTGAACATGAGCCCATGCAAGCGTAAATATGATAACGCATATGAACTCATGGTATGAAGATAAGAATAGACGATAAGGAAAAGATATAAATACTGCATACGAGCATTGTAGCGGCATTCCTAATTCTTAGTTGTACCATGATTGTTACTTCTACTATAGTATCTGTCATGGACTGAAGAGCTATAAATAAAGGAATCATTTATTTGTTAACCAAGTATTTTATTCTTTATAAAGTATAGGTGAAGCAGGTAAATTAACTCGAGCGGCATTTCAATGAAACAATACAACGACTACCTAGTGGTCGATTTATGACCGCACTGCCGTTCGCAAGGAGCCCTGATTGCTTGGGAAATTCTAAAGACATAGCACTGCGTAGATTTTACGCTCTCGAGAAGAAGCTCGCTAAGGACGACAAGTTACGACAACAATACATTCAGTTCATGGAAGACTATTACCAAATGGGCCACATGGAGGAAGTTGACATCAAGAACATCAAATCCCCACACTATTTTTTGCCCCACCATAGCGTAATGAAACCAGATAGCAGTACCACGAAACTCCGCGTGGTCTTTGATGCCTCAGCCAAAACAAGCGCGAACATTTCATTAAATGACATACTACTTGTGGGCCCAACAGTACAAAGTGAGCTGTTGACAATCTTACTCCGCTTTCGCTTACCGCGCTATGTGTTCACAGCGGATATACAACAAATGTATCGACAAGTTCTTATCCGACCTAGTGATCGTAACTTCCAATTGATATTCTGGCGAAGAGATGTCAATCAGCCAATCAAATGCTACCAGCTTTCTACTGTGACCTATGGCACTGCATCAGCTCCGTATTTGGCAACCAAGGCACTTCAACGCCTAGCATTTGACGAACGAAATTCATATCCAGAAGGATCAAAGGTACTAGCGCGAGACTTCTACGTTGACGATGTAATAACAGGTTTCAACACCCTGTCAGAAGCAATCACCGCTCAGAGCGAACTCATAAGTATGCTAGAAAAGGCAGGCTTTAAATTGCGCAAGTGGTGTACAAACCATCCAAGACTACTGCAGAATATTCCAGCAGCTGAACAAGAGGTTCAACTTAACTTCTCAGAAAGAGACAACGAAGCTATCAAAACTCTAGGAGTGTCATGACTTCCTAAAGTAGACCAACTTAGAATCCGAACCCACTTCACTGACCATCAGCGGGTTACCAAAAGAATAATGGCATCAGAAATAGCCCGGCTGTTTGACCCTTTGGGACTTGTAGCACCCGTAATCACAAGAGCAAAAATAATGTTGCCGCAGCTATGGCAGCTTCATCTGGACTGGGATGCTGCCGTTCCACAAGAAATCCACACACAGTGGACGACTTTTAGTAGCAGACTAAATGAACTGGACAGCATTCAGATCCCTCGCCACGTAATTCTGCCAGAAAATGCGACCAAAATTCAAATTCACATATTCGCAGATGCATCAGTGCAAGCATACGGAGCTGCCGTGTATATTCGGTCAACCTCTAGAGCCCAGACTACCGTGCGCCTTCTCTGTGCAAAATCAAGAGTAGCCCCAATCAAAAAATTAACGGTGCCAAGGCTTGAATTGTGCGCAGCTAAATTGGCAGCTGACCTTGCCGAGAGGGTGACAACAGATTTAAAGCCCGAAACAACAAAGGTGACACTGTGGACCGACTCACAGATAGTACTTGCCTGGGTTCATTCTGAGGCTGCCAATTACAATACCTTCGTCGCAAACAGGATCTCGTCCATCCGAGAAACCACAACGCCACAACAATGGCGTCATGTAAGAAGTAAGGACAATCCAGCTGATGGAAGTCAAGGGACGCACGTTGGAAAAATACATAATATTCCAGTTCAGTGTACCATTGATCACCACTGACAATTTGGAACTCTTGCGGGTGATGGCCATTCCGAGCTCAATCAATGGCACCCTAATTGCCATACAACCAACAGCTCCGTTTCTCGCCATTACTCTCGATCGAGACCAATTCTATACGATGGATGACCGGGAACTCAGTGCCTGTAAGGTTACAAATTCGTCAACCTACATTTGCAAAGCGCTTCATCCACTTTATCGAAGGATGTCTAACATCAGTACCTGTGAAGTTAACCTAATTAACAACATGCCGATGACAACCGCATGCAAGCTGAGAAAATTGGCGAATCACTTTTTTTGGGCGAAATTGGCCAGTCCAAATACCTGGCTCTTCGCTTTTAACGAGGGCATCAACATCAACCTAGCATGTGGAAATCAGGCTTCGTCACAAATGCTAGAAGGGTCTGGTATAGTGCACCTACAAGCTAATTGTATCATCAAACACGATTGGTTCACCATCAGAGGACTGCAATCACACACCGGCAGTACGAATCTTTCGTATACAAAACTAGTTCATCTTCCTCACCTTGACAACATCGAAAATACTCACTTATATACAAACCAAGCCATTGTATATCAACAAATACACCTCAAGGAACTCAAGGCCATTCAAGCACAGCTCAACATACCGGAACTGGCGAATCTTCCACATAGAGTCAAACAAACCTGACACCCACCAATTTGCGTTCAGCTACCTCGGACTTTTGATAGCAATTATTCTCATCATCATCTTGGTATCCAACAAGATCACTGGTCAACTTCGAATTTGTCGATCCAAACCAACACCACGACCAAGGCAGCGTTGCGAACCAGCATTCGAAATCACAGTGGAATAAAATATATATGTTAGGTATAAGTTGAATCTGTAATACTAAAAGAAAATTTCTCATTTGTTATGTTTAAAGTCGCATATCATGTAAATTCATTCAAAGGCAATAATACAATTAGATTACTTTTATCAAAAAGCATTTTGCATCAAAATTAATATTGAACATGCGTTCAACGCGGGGAGTAATGTTCAATATTAACATTGAACAATCATTGTTAACGTACAACTGCAATAATGCAACGCACTCAGCACATTCTTCGCTGGGTGCATCTTCATTGCATTGCTCGTAGACATAACAATGTTTACGCTTGAGCATTTGAAATGCAACGAAAAGATGTAACCTGATCATCTTGCATATCGTCTGCGTACACTTCTAAGTACGCTAATGCAACGGTGATCACGTTCTATCTTTACATTGTCTATTTTTCATATTTTTCGCAAATGGGTATAGCCAAAACATTGGAATTTGCATGATATGCTTACTCCTGAAAAATTTAATTGTGTACTTAAGTTAGATTCATAGCGAGAAAATTATCAGTCTTGTATTGACAATCATAGTGTACAGATCATTAAAACTAGAACTCGTAAATCAGTACAGTTTTTTATTTTTGGGTGATTATAGAATATATATGATTATATAATATATAACATATATCCACAATAAATTTTGGAATTTCAATTGGTGTTTCGACCAATTGTAAGTTGCAAGTTGAGAATCATTCAATTGGTGCTTCGACCAATTGATTGGTTTCTTTGCAACGCCTTTCAATTGGTGCTTCGACCAATTGAAAGTAGCAAGCTGAGAATTAATCAATTGGTGCTTCGACCAATTAATTGGTTTCATTGCAACGCCTTTCAATTGGTGCTTCGACCAATTGAAAGTAGCAAGTTGAGGCAATCAATCAACTGGTGCTTCGACCAATTGATTCGATTTATTTCAACGCCTTTCAATTGGTGCTTCGGCCAATTGAAGGTATCAGATCAACAGGCATTCACTTGGTGCTTCAACCAATTGATTGCGTCACAAGTCTACGCAAAATAGCGTAGATATTTTAAGCATCAAAAACTTCTGTTCACTGGAACTCACGAATCAATAATCAGATACCATTGAAATTTACAGAATGCATTGGACTTAAGTAGGACCAGGTCTGATAGAAGCGGTTTTGAATTGTAGGCAACTCTGTGCCAGTGGTGCCATCTTGAAAAATTACAAAGAAAAAAAAACTGCTTTTTGCCCTATGAAATTTGAATAAGTAACCAGATTTTCATGAACTTGACACAGTAGCTGAACCCTACTCTAAACTCTGTTTGATAGAAATTTGGTTGAAAAATTCGATTGGTGCTGCCAGCTATGGTAATTTTTGTGACTTTGGATTTGAAAATTTGCTCAGGAAAATAAAACTTTTTGCCCTATAACTTCCAGTGCAGTCATGAAATCAATACGAATTTCATACAATTAATGGAACCTACTATAAACATTATTCAGGCCAAATTTGGTTGAAAAGCCACGATAGGGTTGCCAGCTGTTGTTGGTTTTGTATTTGTTTGCAATATCTTTACTAAGCGGCTTTATCGTAGAATTTTCAAATGGTAATGATATTGTAGTGACAATAAACAGCAAATATTAAATTTTCCATTATTTGAAAAAACTTGCTGCAGGTAATCCTAAATTTCTTTATACTCCTATAACTTCGAATGTAATATAACAACGTGAAGCAGATGTGATATATTTTTGGCTTTGATACTGGCGAAAGGTTGCCAGCACGAGTCGGTTGTGCTACTTTTGTATCGATAAATGCTTACAGTTAGTATTCATACCGGAAACATTTACAATGAAAATAAAAACCGATGTTTCAATTCCAAAGCTCTGCAAATTTTCGGATCGCAGGTCCAAACACCAACTTCAGTTACAGTGCTGCAGGCACTGAGCATTTTCTTCATTGATGTTATATGAGATGCTGCTTTCGAAATTTTGTGAAATAAGCAACTGATAATGAATATAATTAACCCGTGTTTTGCTCTCATAAACGTTGAAATTCATGCCAGTGGTAATATCTGAAACCTTCCACCATGTGAGTTATAATGCATTCTTGAGACCAAAGTAAAACGTGGCGTTTGAAAAAGTTTGGCCGTAATAAGCAGCTCATGTGGTGGAATATGCACTCAAAACCTGCACGATTCTTCTACTGTTCTTCGAACATTAGTGTTTCTAGCGGTTCAGGTGCGCTAGAGTTTTTTATATTTAAGTTATACGTCATATATTTTGGATTCACCATGGAAAGAAAGAAGGTTATACTTTTGTTCACACACAGTTGATTGATTGAACTCCGCCGCTCACAAGTCTAACTTGTGATATGCCGGTCCCAAGCCCGGAGAAAGGAGGAGGGTTTGAGGTAACGAGGTAACTCTATCCTCAGTAAAATGCGTATATTTGCAGCCTGATGGCTGTAGTAAGCATGAGGATGAATCCCAAGGATTTTATCTCTGCAGGTGGCAGCCAGACTGAGTCTGGAAATCCACCCGTGCTCAGCACGGCAGGGGCTCGGATTCTGCAGGCCCCAACCTCATGTATGACTGCAATGGAGGACCCTGGTTGCAGTGGAAGCTCACAGGTTACCATCGTGGAAGACTCCATGGCCAGCAAGTTTTCGGACTTGCTGATAGCATCCCCCCTGATCACAGGCTCCGGAAAGGCGAGTACAGCACCAGCTGGAAGTCCGACTACGGCCGTACCAGGGGTAAAGATGTTTCTTCCCGAATCCTCACATAAGAGGAGAAGGGATGCATTAGAGGAGGTAACTCCGACTAGTGCAAATGAGACGCCCGCTGGAAGTACAGATAGTAAGAGTGCTCATTCCTCTGAACTCTGGAAACCAGTGGAGGCTCTCAGTCGCAGACAACGTAGGAGACTGCGCAAAAGGGGCAAGCTGCCGCCGAAGGCTGACGGAGAGACAAATGCAGCATTAACTGCAGGTGTTTCCCTGGAGACTGGACGTCAGGCAGCGAAACCTCTGAGCCGACCCGGGGTAGCGAAAGAAAGGTTGGCTGGTGATGCTAAGGTCGCATGTTCGGAGCAGAAATGTTCTGGACCGGCGGCTGGATGCAAAGCTACGCCGACTGGACTTCGTGAACCAGGGAAAGCTCTTAGCCGTCGACAGAAGAGGACTCTGTTCAAGAAATCGATGATTCCTGATGCAAATCGGGATTCAGCGACGACGCTGAAAGGTAAGGAGGGACCGGTCACACCGAAGATCTCCCAGCCGGCCAGCACAGAGGCCAAATCTGCCAGCGGCGGCGCACGAAAGAGACGCAAGGTTGAGGCGAAAGCGGATACCTGCATCTCTGAGCGCAAGGTGCCGAAAGGTGTCAAAATCTGCGAGAGAGATCTTGCAGAGGCTGGCCCTTCTGGCACAAACACACCTTCCACAAGAGTAGGGAGGAGAACGTATGCAGAAGCTGCGTCTTCTTCGCTGGTTGTTGTGATAGGTGTGTCTGGCAAGGGTGGCAAACTGACCGAAGGTCAGTGCGCTATCCTTAAGAACGAACTGTGGCGAGAGATAGCGGAGTCGGGACCAGTTTACAACTTCACGCAAGCGAAGTTTGTGGATGGTCACCTCCAAGTCGCCTGCTCCAATCAAACATCTAAGGAGTGGCTCACACAGATCGTTTCTAAATTGGGTACTGGCAGTCGGCCCAAATTTACCATTTTGGACTCCGACCTGGCCAAACCCTATTATGTCAGTTGTTGGATCCCTGGTCCTCGCAAGAGTGCAGGTGACATCACTGGCATGTTCGGCAAACTGAATCCGGGCATCGATGCGAAACACTGGATCATCAAGTACATGAATCCCAGGAAGAATCCCACCACAGGTGAAGATGGTTTCAACCTGGTGATCGTACTTGACCAGAGAAGTTTCTCGATGCTAAGAGACAGGTACCGGATGGTGCTGAGCTACTTCTTGTATGCGGTTAAATTTAACCAAATCAGGAAGTGGTGAGGCACGAGCTTTTATGACTGTCTATGGACAGATCGCCAGAGCAAAACGCAGAGATCCAGTGGAAATTCTCTCCCATAGAGTTTCTTTCACTGGTCACGCGGACATTATCTAAGGGTCCCTGCAAAGGGATCCAAAGATTTAAACTCCGGACGTTTCTGTGCCTGAAGGTATAAGATTTGTCCAGATCAACTTGCGGCGTGCCAAGGCTTCGTCCTATCTTTTGAGCGAAAAATTGACAAAACTGCAAGCCTCCCCCTACATTGCACTTGTACAGGAACCGTGGGTTCGAGGCGGTAGGATCTACGGACTTAGTCCAACCACGGGGGCCAAGATCTTTTATGATGAAAGGTCAATACGGCCGAGGACTTGTGTTCTGGCTTCCAATCTGGTTGATGCCACCATGCTCAGACAGATTTCAAGCCCGGACCTGTCAGCGGTCGTCGTACAACACCGAGAAAATGGTAGGCTTAAGCGCACGATAGTTGCCTCAGCTTACTTTCCCTTTGACTCCTTACTCCCGCCGCCGATACAGGAGTTAAAGGACCTGGTTTTGTACGCTGAATCGGAGAGACTTGAACTTGTGGTGGGCTGCGATGCCAACTCCCAGCATACCAGCTGGGGTAGCAACAAATGTAACGCCAGGGGTAAAAGTCTCTTTGATTTTATAACTTCTGCCGGGCTGATGATTTTAAACACTGGGACTACTCCCACATTTGTCACCCCAAACAGAAGGGCGGTCATTGATGTATCGCTATGTTCAGCTGGAATAGTTGGATCAATGACTGGATGGAATGTATCAGATGAGGATTCACTCTCTGATCATCGCTACTTGGTGTTCTCTTTAGCCACGGATCTAACACCCGTGGTGGAAAGAAGAAACCCAAGAAACACTGATTGGCCTACGTTCAATCGGCTTCTTGCAGACAAAGCGCGTCCTAGTGGTAGGATAAGATCGCCAAAGTCAATAGAATCCCGGTTGAGCACTCTGAATAGAGACCTAATGAGTAGCTATGAAGAGGCCTGCCCGATCAGTAAGAGCAGATGTGGCAAGACGGTTCCCTGGTGGAATCGGGAACTACAGAAGCTAAGGAAAAGTACCAGGAAAATTCTCAACAGAGCTTGTAAGAGCAACAATGAGGATGACTGGATCGCCTACAGATCTTCGCAGAGAACGTATAAGAAGCTGGTGAGGACCTCTAAGAGGGAATCATTTAGATCTTACTGTGAAAGACTGGAAGGCGCACGGGAGACGTCCAGGCTTTGCAAAGTCCTAGAGAAGGATCAATCAGCTAAGCTAGACTCTCTAAAACGCTCGGATGGTGATTTTACCAAGTCCAAAAAGGAGTCTTTGCAGACTTTACTTGGGACTCACTTCCCGGGAGCCCCGGTGATTGAGTCGCAGAAGGCAAATGCGCCTGTGACCGAAATCCCTGCTCTTCGCAGCAGTAGGAAGTGCTGGTACACAACTAGATCTGTGGTCACTAGTGAAAAGGTCAGGGATGCAATCATGTCTTTTGAGAATTTCAAATCGCCGGGCCTGGATGGTATCTATCCGGTTATGCTTAGGGAGGGAATTGACCACTTGGGGGCAGACCTGAGAGAAATCTTCTGGGCATGCCTTTCCTTGGGGTATGTTCCGTCACCTTGGCGAGAGGTTAAGGTAGTTTTTATACCTAAACCGGGGAGAGATGACTATTCCGATCCAAGGAACTTTAGACCGATCAGCTTAACTCCGTTTATGTTGAAATGCCTAGAGAGACTTGTCGAACGACACATACGTACTACGGCGCTTAGGTTTAACCCTTTGAATGATGAGCAACATGCGTACCAGCGAGGAAAATCATGCGAGTCGGCCCTTCATTCTTTGGTGGCCAGAGTTGAGGGAGCGATCTCCAATGGTGAGTATGCGTTGGGGGTGTTTGTGGACATTGAAGGGGCCTTTGATTGCGCGCCCTTCGTGGAACTATGTGATGCTGCGAAAGTGCATGGCGTGGATGATGTCTTAGTTAGGTGGATTCATGCCATGCTGACGCAGAGATGGTTGCTGGCGGAAGCTGGATCCGATTGCTACTTAAGAACAGAGGCGACAAATGGATGCCCTCAAGGGGGCGTCCTATCACCGCTCCTGTGGAGTATGCTAGTCGACTCCCTGCTTAACGAACTGCAACAAGAAAGGCTGCACGCACAAGCTTATGCTGATGACGTGGCCGCACTGGCTGTCGGTAAAGATCTGAATGTGGTGTGTAGAAATACACAGCGTGCATTGGATCTGATTGGCAGCTGGTGTTCGAGGCACGGCTTAACAGTGAATCCTGGTAAGACGAAACTTGTTTTGTTTACCAGGAAAAGAAAACTGAGAGGACTAGTGCTTCCAATCATGAAGGGTGTAACACTTCAACTTTCAGATGAAGTCAAATATCTTGGAGTAATCTTGGACAAAAAACTTCTCTGGAAGAAACATGTGGAAGTGAAGCTTACTCGAGCTATAAAAGCCTTCGGGCAGTGTAAGAGAGCTTTTGCTACCACATGGGGTCTAAAGCCTCGTGTAGTGATGTGGATCTACACAGCAATAATTAGGCCGATGTTCACGTACGCATCGGTGGTGTGGTGGACTATCGTGAGGCTATTGTATGCTCGGAAAAAGTTAGCCACGCTGCAAAGGACGGTGTGCCTGGGTATCTGTGGTGCCATGAGCACTACTCCGGGTGCGGCCCTTGATGCGCTTCTCAATCTGCCTCCTCTCGACATTCAAGTTCAGAGTGTGGCGATGAGCTCTGCCCATAGACTAGCTCAGCTTGGCTTATGGGTAGGTGAGGACGATGTGGGGCACTGCTCTATTAGGAGGTCGATGTGTGAGATCTCTCCGATTCTCGCGATGCCTTCGGACGCTCGGGTGCCCTTCCTCGACTTCAGAAGAAGGTACGAAGTAATCCTCTTAAGCAGAAGTAGCTGGGATGATCCCGATCTGTGTACGAGGGGATATTCGGAGATCTTCTTCACGGACGGCTCGAGGTCAGATAGTAGATCTGGAGCTGGTGTCTATCTACATTCATCGAATGGCAGATGGGCTTTCTCTCTTGGAGAGCACGCTTCGGTTTTTCAAGCAGAAATGTTTGCTATCCTGAGAGCTGCCTGTTGGGCAATTGAGGAAAGATGGAGGGGAAAGAGCATTGCTATTTGCAGTGACAGTCAAGCTGCACTGATGGCGCTGCGTAGACCCCTGACAAACTCGAAAATTGTCCAAGAGTGCAGAGCACGATTGAACTCTGTCGCCAGATTCAATAGGGTGCATCTGCTCTGGGTACCGGGGCACTGTGGTGTTGAGGGGAATGAAATTGCTGACGTCATTGCGAAGCAAGGTTCGGAACTTCCGCTACGGGGCCCTGAACCCGCCTTGGGTGTGCCGACCGCATCTGCACGTGCCATTATTCGCAAGTGGGTAGATGATGCTCACAAAGATAGATGGACGGCTGCCGGTGTGGCCAGGCACACGAAGGTATTCCTTTCAGAACCCAACCATGTGACTGCGGGATTCTTGCTCAATAAGAGCCGGAAAGTTTGCAGGGCCATGGTAGGTATTCTGACTGGACACAACTGCCTAGGAGGACATATGTACCGTATAGGTGTTGTACAGGATGACCTCTGTTCATCCTGTCTAGAAGAGGCTGACTCTGCGGAGCATTTCCTCTGTGAATGCCCAGCGTTTGCACGTCTCAGATATCAATGCTTTGGCTGGGATGTTGCACGCATGCAGACGATAGCCTCTTTTCCCCTATCAGTGATCCTAGACTTTATCAAGAGGTCTGGGAAACTATGGTAGGCAGGGGGTAATGAGTACAATGGGTCCTTTGGCCTGAGTGCTTAGAGGCGCCAATGCGCCTCTCCCCCAACTCACACACACACACACACACACACACACAGTTGATTTTCAAATGAAAGCAAGAAGCTTTTTTGTACATTTAAGAGATAGGTCACATATATTGATTTCACAAATGAAGGAAAGAAGGTCATATTTTTGTTCATAGACAGGTGATTTTCAGTTGAAAGCAAGAAGCTTATTTGTACATTTAACAGATAGGTCATTTATATTGATTTCACAAGTGAAGGAAAGAGGGTGATATTTTTGTTCATAAACAGGTGATTTTCAATTGAAAGCAAGAAGTTTATTTGTATATTTAAGAGGTAGGACATATATATTGATTTCACAATTGAAGGAAAGAAGGTTATACTCTTGTTTAAGGTATACTGCATAAATATTTGATTTTTCCATGGCAAGAAATAATTTATACTTTTTGTTTCAAGATAAAGTTCATTTACAAATATTTGATTTTCAATCAAAAGAAAACAAGTCAATCTTATTTAAGATAGATTTGTACACCTAACAATAGCAAATAGAGATCTCGAAATTTTTCACATTTGATAGAAGTAGAATAAAAATGATTTGTTAAGTTGAAATCCCAGGCCTTCTAATTGGGCGTAAGCCCAATTAGTTCTTTCTTCCTTTCAGGGTCTGCACCTGGCCTGGCTGGCCGATAAGATGATATAGTGTATATTTGTGATATTTTTCAGATTTTGATTCTTTAAAGGGAGGAATACTGACCAATCCGTAGTTTCAGTTTTGATTTAGATTTTTAAATTTTGATATTTCATGGCCAGTTTCAGAGGGTAGAGAACGCCAAATTATCGGGGTTCGGGCTCCGCCACCATCAGGGCCCGGGGCTGTCTGCCTCACCCGGGTTCCTCTGAAAAGAGAGCCAGTGTTTTTCCCTCTTCTTTTTCAGATTTTCCAATTTTTTTTGGCTCCGTGTGTTGTCCTGAGCACTGGGTCTGCTAAGTCAGCCCATGTTGCAGAGCCATGGGTGGTTTCCTTAACGGAACTATGCCCCCTTGGTCCCTTGGTATTTTAACATACCAGTTTGCGGCTACGTTTTCATGACGGATGAATAATAAGTAGCTTCTCGTTTTCCTGGAGAGCAACCAACTCCATTTTTCAAGAACCCATCCCAGCCACAGCGAACTAGCAAAGCGGCAAACCAGCATCCGTCGGGGTTGGTTAAAGGGTGCTCCGCTTATGCGGACGAGGGGCCTTCACGGCCATTTCTAGGGCACCCTGCTCTCGGGGCAATTCTTTTTTTTTTGTTTTGCCTCTTGAATGGCAGCAGCCATTCACACTTCTGTTGGACCTTGGCCATCCTGGTTCCGGACTTCGGTCTGGTTCTGAGTTGTGCTAAGGCCAGCAGCACTCCCCCTTTTTTACATAATCGCTACAAATGGTGCCCAACGTGGGGCCCGAAACTTGTTTTTGTTTCACCCACCAAAGTGAGAAAATAGTTATGAGTTTCGACTCATACTCCCCTCAAGACTTTACGTCTTTAATCCCTAAAATTTCCACTCTCACTAGCAGGTCTTAGAATCACCTCGTTTGCGATTCCATATTACTTCGTTCGAAAGAACAAACCCTTTTAAATTAAGACATGCCCTGCTCGCTCTTTCCTAATAGCCGCAAACACCCTACCCAATCTTATCCTTTAAGAATCGATCCTTTTAGTTTACCTCTTTTGTAGCTTCCCTTTGTGTTTGTCTTCTGAGCTTTTTGGCCCTAGGAGCAACCCTGAGGATGGCCGCGGATAACAGGTTTTGGTGGTTTACCGCCATTCCTGTCCCGGTCATCCGAAGGGCCCCTGCCCCACTTTATGTCGGAAAGCTATTCCAACTTGCTTTATCCTTGTTGTCCTGACCCAGGTTTGGCTTTTGGCTCGGGTCTGGTTCAAGCTGTGGTGGATTACGTGGGGTTGGCGTGGTGCCGCCTACACGTCCCTGCAGCTTGGCCAGACTTGTATTATTGGCTGAATCTGAGTCAAGCAACAACATAGTTGTTTTGGTCCCCTGCTCCTCTCTTTTCGTGGAATTTCGGGTGGACAGAAAGTTTTTATTCTGGGCGTTTCCACTTTGGGAAGCGACCCTCATTGATCTATTTTCATATGTTATTTCGACTTTGAATTCGTAAATTTCATAAAGTAAAACTTCTTAAATACCGTAAAATTTCATTTGAAATTCGAAAAAAAAAAATCTAGTTCTAGTTTCACGTAAAATGTTATTTCTTCTTAAGCAGCCAGCTAGCCAGCGGACTTGCAAAGTCAAAGGAATGGACCGGGTTTCGCGCAGTAAGAAGGCCCACTTTTTGAGATAAATAATTTTGAGAAAAATAATTTTTTGAAGCCGTAAATTACTAAACTATAAAATATCTTTGAAACTTTTTTTGCGACTTGGAAGCATAGAAGTTTTGCTCACTTAGCCACCTTGGCTTAGGTTAAGATTCTATACTGAAGAGTGAGACACACCATCGAGTGTGCACTTATATTCTTGAATTTTGGCGCTTTGGCCACATTTAGAAGTACGCGTAGTAATTTTCATTAGTCAAGTCAGCGTGCAAACTAATTAATTTGAATTTCAGACTTCATAAACTTTTCTCAGACATGACATGATGCCACTGAGGCACAGCCGAGAAGACTTGGCTAGCGTGGAGGTGGAGGCTCAGTGCTCCATTTGCCAACAGCCATTTACCAGCCTGCAAGCCACGCACACCACAAAGTGTGAAAATAGTTTCTACAAAAACTGCTTGGAGCAATGGTTGAGAGACAATTCTGACTGTCCTTTGTGCTGTGGACCACTGAGGCTCCCCTTCGGTGCAGGACAAGTCCCCTCGGCGGGCGGGGCCCGGCCGAAAACCTCCAAATCTGGAGTTATCACCAGTGGAATGGGAAGGCAAGAGCAGGCCATCGTGGAGTTTAACCTTCAGGATCCAAATGGATCGGGCGTCTCGGAACAGCCACCTGATCCTAAAGGATCGTTGCGGTCTATTAGTCCAACGGACGCAACCGGACTTCACCCCTCCTTCCAAAGGGAGCTGAGTGGAGTTCAGCAACAGAAAGGCACCTTGCAGGATAGCATGCGCTTAATTATGGAGCAGTTGGCTGATCTGAGACGGCTGACGCAGCCGGAAGCCGCATTGCCTGCGCCACTGAGCCCCAGGGCACAAGCCTGCGTTCCTACTCAAACGCTTTATAATCCAACCCCACCTCGGGATGATATAGGCCAGATGGCTCCTGATAGGGTAGCCAGTATCATTGGGGGCTGGAACCTTAAGTTTTCTGGAAAGGATAACACCTTGCCCGTGAAAGTGTTCACCTACAGGGTCAGGTCGCTCACCAGGCAAACACTTGCTATTCGTTTTGATTGGCTATGTCAACACCTACACCTGCTATTCACTGGAGCCGCTGCCGATTGGTATTGGCGGTTCGACCGCTCCAGGCGAGATGTCCAATGGCGAGATCTGGAGGCGGCGCTGAGTGATCAGTTCGGAGGTCGCTACTCGGACGGCGGCCTGATGGAGATCATCCGAGGACAAAGGCAACGAACCAACGAAACTTTTGATGGCTTCTGTGCGGAAGTACACCGCTTAACGGACCACTTGCAACGCCCCATAAGTGATGGAGAGATGGCTGAGATCCTCAGGCGCAATCTGCTACCAGAAATTCGCCGCGATTTGTCACTTGCCTTCTGTCCAGATGCTCCGTCAGACCGTTCTCCGAGTGGAGAATTTCGAGCTGGAGCTCAGAAGCCGCCATCGGTCTGCGTCAGGAAGACATTTTCTCGGAGCCTTGGAGGAAGAGAGACCCTTTGGAGGACGATCCCCTAGAGACTGAAGCTTGCGCCGCGAAGGTCTTGCCTACCTGCTGGAACTGCAGGAATTGGACATAAATTTGATGACCGCCTGGAAGAGCAGCGCGTTTTTTGCTACGGGTTTGGCAAAGAAAACACCTATAAGCCGCACTGCCCCGTATGTCAAGCAAAAAACACGCCCACGGGAGTGCCACAAGGCAACACCCCGGATACTGAACACCCTGGAGGGTTGCCATTACCTGACTTACCCTTACCTGATTTGTCACTACATTCACCCAAATCATCCCATCCCACACTGCTGGCCTTTTTGCCATACCACCTGCGGTTAAAGAAATACACGGTGGTCCGAGGCCGAATTTTTAACTCTGAAATTGACACTATTACGAAACATCATACACCTAAACGCTCGACGTTGAGAATGAGGCATTTTTACGCTCAGTTTCGTCGTTTGCGTTATCAATTGGATTGTGCGACTCTGTTGGACGTGCCTCCAGGTGGCCACTTAACATCGGGTTTGATAGACACGGGAGCCAACGTGAGCGTGATGGCGGCTGATCTAGCCCGCTCATTCCTCGAGAGGAACGCTTTTCCCTGGAAAAGACCTTCTCTCGGGTTGAAAACAGCTGACGGCACTGAACATCGAGCCGTAGGCCGAGTATCAGCTGACGTCACGTTCCGGGGGCTCACCAAGACGTTGACGCTGTGGATAATACCCACTCTCAGTCAGAGCCTCTATCTGAGAGTGGACTTCGTCCGTCTTTTCGCACTGACTACAGACCTGTTTGCGCCACCACCACAGGTCGACACCACCTACAGCCTCGAAGCCTTCGACGATTGCGCCTACCCTCTCACACAGGAGCAGCATCGCAGTGTTCGAGCTGTGATTGCTTGCTTTCCTTCGTTCGCCTGGCCTGGGAAAGACTACGCTCATCCGTCATGACATCGACACTGGCGACCAGAAACCCATAAAACAGAGACATTTCTCTGTGTCACCAGCTGTCGAAAAACTCCTTTATCAGGAGGTTGACCGGATGCTAGCGTTGGGCGTAATCGAAGAGTCGAAGAGTGCATGTTCTTCGCCGGTAACGTTGCTGGTAAAGTCCTCGAAGGTACGCCTATGCCTGGATGCCAGGAAGGTCAACTCGGTCACAGTGAAGGATGTCTACCCTTTGCCACTGATCGACGGAATTCTCAGCAGACTCCCTAAGGCAAATTTCATCTCCAGCTTTGATCTGAAGGATGCCTTTTGGCAAATACCTTTGGAGGAGAAGTCAAAGGAGAAGACAGCCTTCGCTGTGCCCGGGCGACCCCTTTACCATTTTGTCATGATGCCGTTTGGGTTGTGTAATGCACCTCAAACAATGTCACGACTAATGGATAAAGTGATTCCGCCCCAACTCAAGCATCAGGTATTCGTGTACCTCGACGACCTGTTGGTCATAACAGAAGAGTTCGACGTTCACCTTCAGGTACTTCATCAGGTCGCCTTCCATTTGAAACAAGCTGGCCTCACCATCAATGCGGAAAAGAGTAAGTTCCTCTTGCTAGACGTCAAGTACCTTGGCCACATTGTTGGTGGGGGCACTATCCAGACCGATCCTGACAAGGTGAAATCTATTATGGATTTTCCACTACCTTCTACCACGAAGTAACTCCGAAGATTCTTAGGAATCTGCGGTTGGTATCGGCGCTTCGTCAGAGAGTATGCGTCTTTGTCAACACCACTGACAGACATGCTTTCAAAGCGGAGTCAGTTTGTGTGGACCGATGAGAGGCTAAATGCTTTCAAGCAATTGAAACACAACCTTGCTTCAGCCCCAGTGTTGCAGAGCCCAGATTTCAACAAGCCCTTCTCCATCCAATGTGACACCAGACAACATGGAGTCGGTACCGTGCTGGTGCAACGCACAGAAGTCGGAGCTGAAGCCCCCAACGCTTACATGTCCCACAAACTGAATCCAGCTCAGCGACATTACACCATCACTTAGCAAGAATGTCTGGCCGCGGTGCTGGCAATCAAGAAGTTCCGTGCCTACGTGGAAGATCATGAATTTGAAATCGTGACCGACCATGCTTCCCTAAAATGGCTAATGAACCAACCGGACCTTAATGGCTTATTAGCCCGGTGGGCCTTGAAACTTCAAGGGTTCACCTTCAAAATAGTCAACCGCCGGACCTAAAAGTTGTAGACGGGTTCGTGTACAAGCGGACTGAGTATGCGACCGGAAACGGACTTCAAGACCAACTGGGTTGGAAGTTGTGGGTGCCATCAGAAATGACGGCAGAACTAGTGAAGAGAGCCCATGATCCACCCTTGAGTGCGTATGATGGCGTGGCCAAAACCCTCGGCCGACTACGGCAATGGTTTTATTGGCCTAAAATAGCCGCTCAAGTTAAAGAGTATGTTGGGTCATGCCTCACCTGTAAGACTACCAGGACTCCTTCACACACCCTTCGACCACCAATGACGCTGCAGTCCGTTCCCGAGCGCATATTCCAGCGCTTGTACATCGACATTATCGGCTCCTACCCTAGGTCCAAGTCTGGCAATATTGGTGCTGTCATCAACTTAGACCATCTTTCGCGATTCCCATTCATTGAGCCGCTTTGGAAGTTTACTGTGAAGGCAGTCACCGACATCCTTAGGAGGAGGGTATTTCACCTTGTTGGCATCCCAGAAACTATAGTGGAATTCTTTTTACAGGAATTCGGTATCGGACACACCTTCACCGCCGTATATTCCTCTCAGGCGAACGCGTCAGAACGCTTCAGTATATCAATTCTGGCTGCCATCCGAGCCTATTTAGATCCTGCCCAAAAGGAGTGGGACGCCAAAGTTTCAGAGATCACCTGCGCATTGCGCTCAGCCCCTCACGCGGCAATAGGAACTTCGCCATATCAGGCAGTTTTCGGGCAACCCATGGTCACCCATGACCGCACTTACGATCTACTGCGGCAACTCCATCTCTTGGATGACCCCGAAACTATTCTGCCACCTTCTGACCACCTGGCACTCCTACGCCAGACCATCCGCAACCTCACGACCCAGGCGCAGTCTCGAAACGCAAAGGCGTTTCGTTCCAGGTTGGTTACATACCAGCTTGCGAAGTGGTCTCCAGGCGCAACTTCCGGCAAAGTGACGCAGCCGCGCACTACAATGCAAAGCTGGACCGGAAGTTTTTACCTAGTAGGGTGATTAAGAAGATCGACGGGGCTTATTCCAGCTGGCCGATCAAAATGGACGATCAGTGGGCGTCTTTCACGCGAAAGACATCACCAAGTGATATACCCACTAAGTTCACCAGCTCACGATTTGTTACCAAATTTTATTTGGAGATCGTTCATTTGCGCCTATTTCGGGTGTCACTTCTGCTCCAATTCGAAAGTATCTAGAGATGTTCACATTGTTCACCATTTTCTCTTTCAAAGATACTTCCACCCTTGATTTGGTATGCGTTGTTCACGATGTTTCCTCTCATTAAAAAAAACCAAAAAAAAATTACCCTTTCTTTCTGTTCACCTTGTTCACGTTTTTCTATAAAGGATTGGACAGTAAAAGGCATGATCACCTGTTTACGTCATTGCCCTTCACAGATCACATCCATCCTTCAGCTCTTTCCACGCACTTGGCCTTGTGGAAAGACCTGTGTTGTAGCATTTGCCAATTTGAATTTATTCTCAAATTCACGGCAAATGACTTCTGATACGTAATGTATCAAAAGTCTTCTGCTATGACCTGCTAACGGTACCTTGTTTTCGAGAAATTGAAGTACAAGTGATATCGCATTGCATCGCAATTTCAAAAACTAATTTACCGTACAAACGGTAAATTACTTTTGAAAAATTTCGAGACACGACGAGCTGTGAGCTTGCAACGATTAGCTCGGGACAGTCGGATTAGAGAACTTGGCCTTGGCGGATGGGCGAAGGCGAGTAGCGCGAGATCGAGACCTACGTCCGCCTCAAGTCGCACTACCTTCTCTTATGCCTGAGTTACAGCCGACGCAGCGAGGCGCAGCCATCAGTGACCAAGCGCAGCCAACGAAATCGCCTGGTTACACTGCAACGTGACGAAGTGTCAGTGAAGTAGAAGAATTTTCAGTTGAAGTTTGAATTCCACAGCGACATCTCTGTATCCGCCTGTAGCCTTCTTATGAATAATCGGACGCTCCTTTACTTGGGCTATCAGCATCTCTATTGACACCTCGTAATCCAACACTGCATCTTTAATTGACTGCATTTTGAAATAATGCAATGTATTTTTTGATTTATTCGAGGGTGTTCTTTTCTATGCACTGTATATGAGTTTAATTCTAGCGTAAAATCAACCTTATATTTATGCCGAATGCTTTAAAAGTTTATTTTACTACTTGCCTGTTACCATAGTCACCTTTGAAATCTTACTTGGCTCTTAAACATTTTCCAATGTTATTTAAATTAAACATCCGTTTGTTATACTATTAGCATAATATTTCACTGATGGGCTTTGAGGAGAAAGCCAAATAGCCCTCGTTGTAAATATGTAAGTACATTTGACTAGATCTGGCTTGTAGGAGAAAAAAACTGGTCTTGAAACCATAATTAAATTAAAAGTAATCCAACGACAACCCTCGTACGGGTCTAGGAGTTGAAGCTGGTGAGGAGCTTCTTTACAATTTTTTCAATCAATGTTGTTCAATTTTCACCTGACCCCTCAATAATATTACTATAGCCACTAAGTATTAGCAATCACAAAAATGTCGTAAACAACTTGAAGTTATTCACCTATTGAACTAAAGAGCGAAATTAAATGCCCTTCTAGCGTAAGCATATTTCTTTTTACATGCACTTAGTAAATTATGTTGAATAACGTCCGCACACCTGATTTCCTGTAAGGTGTCAATTGCTGCACGAGTATTTATCATCATGCATGCATGGGTCAATGATTCAAGCATGAGCAATTTTCCGCGCATAATGAAAATAACAAGAAAATGCTGATCCGCGTCATTGACCTACGCATGAATGCACAACATGAATGGTCAGCAATTGTCGCTACTTATGCCAATATGTTAGATTAATTAGCTATATAAGAAATTGATTGTAAAAATAAAGTCACTTGCAATTTGGGTTTTCTAGCAGAACAAGTGTTTCACTTTCTGGTTCCCCTTTGTGCGTCGGTATTGGACCGAAGTACAGAAGCTGCAAACATAGACGGATTGTGTATTCGGCTATAAATTCCCAAGTAGACGAATTGTGTATTCGGCTACAAATTCCCAAGTAGACGAATTGTGTATTCGGCTACTAAGCGGACAGATAAAAGAATCTGTTCGCTTAATAAACATTTTGGTGACCCCGACGTGATTCATACCGAATCACGATCTTTTTCGTACAGATCAGAATTTTAGAAGAATTCGTTCGGTGTTTTCACTTTGTGCCTCTTTTGGATAAGTTGAAAGTGGAAAATATTTCCCTTAATCAATTATCCGTGGCAGTTAGTCGGCTGCCTGCTTTTCTTTCATTTTGAAGGGTGTAGAGCGTTAGTCTGGGCCATAACACAGACTAAGTAGATTTTCGTCGTTTGTCAAATTAGAGCGTAGTCTGGGCCATAACACAGACTAATATCATGGCAAATTTCGCAGAGCTTACTAAGCATCAAGACGAAATCGGGAAGGAATTGGAAAGAGTGATATCCAACTATAAAAAGGATTCACTGAGTCGTAAAACACCCGAATACCTCGAAGATCGACTCAAGCGCCTGGCGGAATTGTGGGCTGCATTTACTAAAACGGATCAGGAATTGAGGGTTTTCGAAACCACTCACCCAGATCATCCGTACTTCGTCAACAAGTATTTCAAGGCTATGGAAAGAGAGTACTTGAAGACAAAAGAGGCGATACGTCAATTACGCTCCGAGCCCAAAGTAGGCACAGCAGAAGCACGAGCTGATTTGCAAGACTCCACCTTACCCTTCAGGACAGCGTTTGAAGGGAATACTGACCTAGCTACTCTGATCAGGCAGCAACGATCAAAGATGCACGCTGTTGAGCATATTATTGACGGAATCAATAGTAATGAAGGTGAACAACCAAGTCAATATTACGATATTAAAATCGCCGTGATTAATCGATATTGGGACGAATTGCGCCATCATCATGAAATGATAGGACAATCAGTATCGATTGCAACTGATTTGGGATATCGCGACGAAGATTATGAACGTATTGAAGACCGTATTCAAGACGTCCTAATATTGTTATCATCCCATGCCGAAAGATTGAAAACAAATACCTCTCAGGCGCTCACCCCTCAGACTCAGATGAAGCTACCTCAATTGACGATACCTATGTTTGACGGAGATTATTCCAAGTGGAAACCATTCCATGACTTATTCAAGCAAATGGTCCACGAGCAACAGTTAGGAAACGCTCAGAAAATGTGGTATCTAAAAATGAACCTGACAGGGGAGCCAGAACGACTCATACGACACATGCCCATATCAGAAGAGAATTACAGTGCGGCATGGGAACTACTGAACAATCGGTATAACAACAAGCGATTAATGGTATCTACGTTTATGGATAGGTTAATGTCTCAACCAACAATACTCCAAGAGTCTGCCTCCGCCATAAAGAAAATGCATGACGTAACAAACGAATGCTTGCTTGGACTTAAGGGCCTGCAATTAAACATAGTTAGTTGGGATCCGATTCTTCTTCATCTGTTAGTTAAAAAGCTGGATAAGGTTAGCCACAACCTCTACGAGCAATCGCTTAGTGCACCTCGCGAATTGCAAAGCATAACATCCTTGTTGAATTTTCTTGAGCGCCGCTTTCAAGCGTTGGAGACTTGTGGCATGGAAAAGCGGCCAATAAGTCACGCCAAGTACATATCAAGCAAAACTACCACATTAGTATCCGCTAACGATGGTGCCACTATACGGTGCAAGAATTGCATTGGCAATCATAAGATTTCAAATTGCGAAATATTCAAGCGGTTGTCAATATCAGAGCGAATAGCCAAGGTCAGACTTCTTGGTTTATGTATGAACTGTTTACGCGATGGCCATCGAGCATCACAGTGTGTTTCTCGATGTTGCCTAAAATGTGCAAAAAGACACAATACGCTATTACATTTGGATAAAGGCAACTCCGAAGGAACCATAGCTGTTACCCCAGACAAATCTCTCAGTAACCCGAGAGTAGACAAAGAAAGAGCACTTTCGACAGTACTACCAGTATTACCGGTGGCAAGTGATGAAAATTTGGTGACGCTATCGACGGAGCCTTCAACGGGAGGGCCAATGATACTTTTGAGTACTGCCATCATGCAGGCTCTCGACTACAAGGGAGAGGCACTAGATATCAGAGTTGTATTAGACAGTGGATCACAAATAAATATAATAACAGAAACGGCAGTAAAAAAACTCGGCCTTCGTCCCGACAAATTAGAATTAAACATTCGAGGAGTAGGAGGAAAATGTCAACAAGCTCACCAGAAGGTGAAGGTAGCGGTGCAATCAAAAATAACAAACTGTACGTTGAATTTAGATACAATAGTACTTCCTCAAATAGTTTCCGCACAGCCTACGCACTATTTGGGATCCGCTATTAGACAAGCCGTGCCACATAATATACGACTGGCTGACCCCCTTTTCGACCATCCTGGCCCTATTGACATGCTTATAGGCGCTGAAGTATTCTACGAACTGATGTCCATTGGACAGATTCGATTAAGAAAGGGAGGTCCAATACTACAAAATACTGTCTTTGGATGGGTTGTAGCAGGCAAACTGGAAACACATACACCATCAAGCATTACATGCGGAATTTCCGAACTGGATGAAGAAAATTTGAACGACCGAATTGAACGCTTCTGGAAACTTGAAGAGTCAGAAAATAATGGCCCTCATATGACTACCCAGGAGCTCAAATGTGAGTCAGAGTTTGCACAAAACACAAAAAGAACTCCTAAAGGACGTTTTGTAGTTAAACTTCCGTTTCGACAAGACCCAAAAAAACTCGGCAATTCCAAAGAAATTGCTCTTCGTCGGTTCTTTCAGCTTGAACGTAGACTTGAAAAGGATCCTACCCTTTACACCCAATATCGCCAATGTAGTGTAACTTCAAAACAAAACTGACGTTTCGACACTTGCCGAAATGTCATCTACATTGATGGCGACTAGAGCGCCCTAATTGCACGCGGTGGTAAATTCGCGGAACCAGATAATTAATTTTGATTCGCGCAGTTTTTGAATTTGATATAACTGTATTATCAATGATATAAAAGATGAAATGATTTACAATAAAGATCAGTCTATTGCGGTATGCCAAAATCGGTCGGCGACCAAATAGACTTGTGAAGAAAACTTTATAATTGTTTTTCTCCATTAACTTGAGCAAATCTCAGCCGAAACTAGTAGGGGCGGTTAAATTCGCTACGTTAAAGCTGAGATTGTGCTAAGACGAGAAGTTACACTCAAAAATTTAATACAAGGAATTTCGTACGAGGAGATTGTTCCAAGACGAAAATTTTACATAAAATTTCGTACAAGGAAATCTCACTTCGCTTCCACGATATTACTTTGAATATTGTCAGGCGTAGTAGTAGCCACTATTAGCAGTTATTGTGCGATCAAGTCTATACATTCAAACTGCACTTCAGCGAACCATTTCATGGCGACCTTGCCAGCCTCGAATTCATTAAAGTTACCAAAGGAAGGTGGACCGCAGCCTCGAATTCATCCGGCGATCCTAGCAGCACAAAAACTAGAAGCAGAGAAAACAACGATTCCAAAAGTAGACACAAAGAGAAAAAAACGCGGCGGACGACAGGTTTTCATCAGAAAACGCATAGCTGCATTATTACGAATAGCAAAAGATGACGAACATCCTCCACCATGGGAGCAGCAGCAACGGCTCTATGAAGAAATCGAAGAATTACGAGCACAAATGAAGCAAAAATAAGATCAAACATACACTAAAATTAAAACAAATATGAATTTCAATAAATAAATGTATTAAAATGAAATTATAAAATACAAATGAAAAACAAAGCTAACCAAAACAACGTTTCTTTTCTCGACAACTAGTGACATAAAGGTAAAAGGCCTAAATTCACTCTATGACATTTTCACTTTGCTGCATTTGGCATCACAAGCGCCACCTATGATTCAGTAGTAGAATTTAATTGCAAAATTGAAAATAAAATTCAAATGTGTACAATTATTATAATTATCACAAATTGCAATTTTAATGTGTACAATTTCTAGATTGAAGATAAAAAACAGTAAGATTTCATATGGTCCAGGATAAATTCTCTATAAATGGAAGAAAATATTTGTCTAATAACAAAAATAATAACAAATCTAAAAAAAAACCCCAAACAGAATATACAAAAGAGAATACATTATTGAAAAATTAAATACTGTAGAGGAAATACAAAAAGAAGCAATTAGCTTAGATAGTAGTCAAGAGTTAAGAGAAACATTGATAGGAAAATATAAAGAGGCAAAAGAACTACTATTAGAAAAATTAGAAAGTTCAGTAGATAGCAAGATGAGTAATTTCAATATCGAATTAGCGTTGAAATCCATTCCAATTTTTACGGGAAACCCCAAAGAATTGGAAGCATTTCTAACAATAGTTAGTCTAATCAACGACAGTCTTAATGAAGAGGGCAAAAACAATTTGCTGAATTTTACAAGAAATGTGAAATTAGGAACATCAGTTAAAACTCAGATCTTAACATTAGATATAAAAACATATCAAGAATTAGAAAAAATTCTCAGAAATAGATTTAAAAACAAAAAAAGTCCACAGCAACTTCATACTCAGTTAGCGCAATTAAGTCAACGCGGAACGGTTGAAAAGTTCGGCGAAAAACTATCTGAGCTCATTAATGAACTAAGCGAAATTCAGATTAGTAGTTTGGGTCAGAACCCATCTCCCGCAGAAAAAAGCGCAATACAGAAGTCAAATGACTCCTACGCACTAACCATTTTCAAAAATGGGTTAAGTGAACCCCTTAAGCCGACTATTTTTGCGGCTCAACCCAAAACATTTATTGAAGCAATTCAGATAGCAACCGAGTTTGAATCAAGTAACAATATAACAGAAAACGTTATGTACGTGAATAGACGAAATAATACAAATCAGCAATTGAATAATAATAGAAATAAATCAAATAATTATAATAACACTTATAGGAATAATAACTATAGCCAAAACTATGTTAATAATAACAGAGGTAATAACAAGACCAATAGAAGCAATTATAATACCAGAAATAATACAACAAACCAAAACAACAATCACAGAAATAATTACAGAAATAATTACAACCCCAGATATGAGGAAGTAACCAATCAAAGGCACAGAAACACATACGACTCCTCTAACATAAATAATAGGAACAACAGGGGAACAAATAGAAATTATGAAAATAACAGGCAACACAGAGTAAACATAATACAGGGAAACGCCATCGGCCCGGAGGCCAGCAACAACGAGGAATAAAAGTTGACCCCGGGATCCAGATAGAAAAAATACACTTATTAAATACACAATTAAAGAATTACATTACTCTATATTGTAGAAAATCCAGAAAATATTTGAAACTATTAATAGATACAGGAGCAGATATATCAATCTGCAAGATAAATGCAATTTCAGAAGATGAAAACATAGACAAAGACAAACGATGCAAATTCTCTGGCATAACAGACCAGGAAATATACTCAATAGGTATTGCCAATCTAGACTTAAACATTGGTGAAAAACCCATAGCCTACCCTTTCCAAATAGTGGAACCTGATTTCCCTATCCATACGGATGGAATACTAGGAAGAGATTTCCTGGTACAGAAACTGGCAAAAATTGATTACGAAACATATACGTTAACAATTAATATCGACGGTGAAGATTATACAATACCAATCAGTACAGATTCCAAAATATACAAATTAACGATACCCGCACGATGTGAAATTATCTGTCCAGTTGACTTTAACATTGAAGAAGACAGTGTGATAGTTAACAAAGAAATCACACCGGGAGTCTACATAGGTAGTACAATAATACCAGCAGAAGGCATTAAACATATAAAACTACTTAACACTAACGAAGAGGACATTGTAATTAAAAACTTTAAAATAGAAACAGAACCATTAGCTAGATACAAATCACATAAAAACACTTCTTCAGTGAATAAAAACATCAGAGATAAGCAGAGATTTAAAGATTTACTAAAACATATCAACATAAACCACGTGAACTCAGAAGACAAAAAATCGATACTAGAAATAATTCAACATTATCAGCATATCTTTCAACTAGAACACGACCCTCTTACAGCAAATAATTTTTATAAACAAGAAATACACGTCACAGATAACACTCCAACGTATATCAAAAACTATAGATTGCCCCATACACACATTGATGAAATAAATAAACAAGTAAATCAATTACTAAATGATAACATTATCGAAAACTCCACGAGCCCATACAACTCACCATTACTTTTGACACCAAAGAAAAGTGAGTCAGGCCTAACAAAATGGAGACTTGTAGTGGATTTCAGAGCACTCAACAAAAAAATTGTGAATGATAAGTTTCCATTAACAAGATTAGAAGATGTCTTAGACAGGCTAGGGAGAGCGAAATACTTCTCCACTCTTGACATGACAAGTTCCTTTCACCAAATCGAACTGACAAAAGAATCAAGACCATTAACAGCCTTTTCGACAAACAATGGACATTATCAATTCAGACGATTACCTTTCGGTCTAACTATTTCATCCAACAGCTTCCAACGCATGCTTACAATAGCTCTGAGTGGTCTAGACTCAGCAGCCTTTTTATATGTTGATGACATAATTGTCTTTGGTTGCAGCCTAGCACACCATAATAGCAATCTAATAAAAATATTTGATAGGCTAGAAAAATACAACCTCAAACTCAACCCTGAAAAATGCAACTTTTTAAGAAGTGAAGTAGTGTATTTGGGACACTTAATCACAAAGGACGGAGTCCGTACAGACCCTGCAAAATTTAATACAATTAGAAACTATCCAGTACCTTTAAATGCAGACGAAGTCCGAAGATTCGTTGCATTCGCGAATTACTACCGCCGATTTATCCCAGACTTCGCCAAAACCAACAAATGCCTGAACGATTTATTAAAAAAAAATACGAAATTCTTATGGACAGAAAAATGTCAATTAACATTTGAAAAACTGAAGAATAAACTTTTGAATGCACCGATATTACAGTACCCAGATTTCAATAAACCATTTATTGTCACAACCGATGCATCAGACTATGCATTAGGTGCGGTACTCTCACAAGGCGAAATAGGACATGACTTACCCATTTCCTACGCAAGTAGAACCCTAGTGAAACATGAAATAAACAAACCGATCATCGAAAAAGAATTATTAGCAATCCATTGGGCGATAAATTTTTTTAGACCTTATCTATTTGGAAACAAATTTACGATCATTACAGACCACAGACCACTTATATCATTGTTTACACATAAAAACCCATCATCAAAGATGACACGCATAAGACTAGATCTATGCGATTACGACTTCGATATAATATATCGAAAGGGCAAAATGAATGTTAATGCCGATGCATTATCACGCATCAAATTAAATTCAGATACGTTAAAAGACATGATACCAAAGCAGAGAAATATTACCGAAGAAATGAAAGTATTACCCCTTACGAGAAATATGGTAAAAAACTTAGAAAACACTAAAAAAGTGCAAACAAGAAAAGTAAGCAAACTAAAAATGGCTAACGAAATCTACATATGGGACAGCGATTCCCCAGCTGATATAAAAAATCTAGCAAAATTAAAATTCGAAATAGGGAGCATTCCTAGAATTATGTTTGAAGACAATCAGATCTTAGTTCGATGCAGCGAAAATCCATCGGAATTAGTTCCAACATTGGAGAAACTGACATCACAAGCAACTAGAAGAAATATTACGAAAACATACATAGAAGAAGGAGATGAGATATATAACATGGTAAATAAAGAAGAATTTAAAAACAAATTTAATCAACTACAGAATAGTATGCTAACAAATAATAAAGAGCCCCTAAAAATAATATTATACAAACCACCAAAACGAATAACTGATAAAATAATACAATTCAAACTAATAAATAATTACCACACAACACCGATAGGAGGACACTTGGGTGTAAGAAAGACATTACTTAAACTAAAACAAAAATTTATATGGAAAGATATGAACAAGATGATAAAAACATTTATTAAAAACTGTGAAATTTGTACGAAAAATAAACAAACAAAACATATAAAAGAAAAGCAAACAATAACTGACACACCGAAAAATACATTTGAAACAATTGCTATAGATACAGTAGGACCACTAAGAATATACAACGGTTATAGATATATCCTTACAATGCAATGCGAATTATCTAAATACGTTATTGCCTATCCAATAGAAAGAAAAGACGCTAAAACCATTGCCAAAACATTAGTAGAACAATTAATATTAAAACACGGTATTTTCAAAGTATTGAAATCAGACAATGGAACTGAATTCGTTAATGAGCTTATGGAAAACATTTGTAATTTATTAAAAATTCAACAAATTTTCTCAGCACCATATCATCACGAAACACTCGGCACAGTGGAGCGTAACCACAGAGTGCTAAACGAATATTTGCTTAATTTCGCTAATGATTATGAATGGGACAAATGGATACCGTACTATACTTTCGCGTATAATACTACCCCACATATAGACACCCAATATTCTCCATATCAACTTATCTATGGAAGATTACCCCAATTGCCCGACGATATTGTAGAAGAAAACGAACCAATAAACAATTTAGACAATTTTGCTAATGAACTGAAAATTAGACTCAAAAATAGCATTAGTTTGGCTCGAAAATTGGTCGAGAAAGTAAAAATGGAAAGAAAAAATAGATTAGATACTCATAGTATTATAAATCCAGCAAATTTCAAAGTAGGAGATCTAGTTTTAGTCAGAAATATTAACAGAAAAAAATTACAGAGTACATATCACGGACCATATGAAATATTAAAAAGAAATGGTGTTAATACCAATATATTAATAAATGGAAAAAGTAAGAAATACCACAACAATTTGCTAAAATTATATACACCATTAATTTAAAATCACTAGATAAACGTATTTGAATATGTACAACAAGATTAATGTAAAACAATACCAAATAAGTAACAAAATAAGTATACATGTCAAAAAAAAAAATATATGCGAGAAATAATACACATAGTTATATTAACAAATGAAATGTGTGTACTCAAAATTATATTTAAGTAACAATTATGATGAACTAAATAACAAAAAAAAAAAAAAAAAAAAACATAAAACAAAAAAAAAAAAAAATATATATATATATCTATTGTAAACTATCCTAATTGAGTCATAGAATCAAACAATATGTACACTATAAGATAAAATTAAGTCAAAAAATTCAGGAAAAGAAATATAGAATAACAGCATTTATATGAAATTGTAATGCGCGAACCTAAAAATTAAAATTCAAAAAAAAAATTTTTTTTTCTTACAAAAAAAAAAAATTTTTTTTTTCCCCCAAAGAGCGAGGGTGTAGTGTAACTTCAAAACAAAACTGACGTTTCGACACTTGCCGAAATGTCATCTACATTGATGGCGACTAGAGCGCCCTAATTGCACGCAGTGGTAAATTCGCGGAACCAGATAATTAATTTTGATTCGCGCAGTTTTTGAATTTGATATAACTGTATTATCAATGATATAAAAGATGAAATGATTTACAATAAAGATCAGTCTATTGCGGTATGCCAAAATCGGTCGGCGACCAAATAGACTTGTGAAGAAAACTTTATAATTGTTTTTCTCCATTAACTTGAGCAAATCTCAGCCGAAACTAGTAGGGGCGGTTAAATTCGCTACGTTAAAGCTGAGATTGTGCTAAGACGAGAAGTTACACTCAAAAATTTAATACAAGGAATTTCGTACGAGGAGATTGTTCCAAGACGAAAATTTTACATAAAATTTCGTACAAGGAAATCTCACTTCGCTTCCACGATATTACTTTGAATATTGTCAGGCGTAGTAGTAGCCACTATTAGCAGTTATTGTGCGATCAAGTCTATACATTCAAACTGCACTTCAGCGAACCATTTCACCAATTCATGAGCGAATATGCATCATTGGGCCATATGAGTAGAATTGATCCATCAGACATTTCATCGCCACACTATTTCTTACCGCATCATTGCGTCCTAAAACCGGAGAGCACTACCACTAAGCTAAGGGTAGTATTTGATGCCTCTGCTAAGACTACTACTGGCATTAGTCTGAACGAAGTCCTGTGCACTGGACCCACCATCCAAGATGATCTGTTTACCATTCTTTTGAGATTCAGATTGCCCAGATACGTTTTCACGGCCAATATCGAGAAAATGTATCGGCAAATAATGGTAGCCGAACAAGATAGAAAATATCAATTGATATTATGGCGAGACAATCCCGGTGAAGCAATAAGATATAACAATCTTAATACAGTGACATACGGCACCACTACTGCACCGTATTTGGCTACAAAATGTCTGCAAGAGCTTGCAAACCAATCCGCTCATCAACATCCGGCGGGTGCTACTGCCTTAAAACATGATTTCTACATGGACGATGCTATGTCTGGAGCTGACAATCTTTCCGATGCTATCGAAAAGCGTGAGCAGCTACAAACTATCCTAAATGCTGCTGGCTTTAAGTTGCGTAAATGGTGCGCGAACCACAGCCTGTTACTACAGAATATACCCAGTGAAGAACAAGCACTTACGCTAGATCTAGCAGATGAACCAGAAGGACAGATTAAAACTTTAGGACTTATCTGGATGCCCAAGGTGGATCAGTTCAAGATCAGAAGCTTCTGCAATAACTCGGACAAAGTAACCAAAAGAACGGCGTTGTCTGACATTGCTCACTTATTTGACCCACTGGGACTAATGAGCCCAGTTACAGTAATAGCCAAAATGTTCCTACAAAGGCTCTGGTGCTTAAAGGTCGATTGGGATGCAGCACTGCCTATGGAGTTGTATTCAGAGTGGTTAAGGTACCGCGAAGGTTTAGCTGAGCTCAACCAGATCTCCATACCTCGCCATGTTACGGGAGGCAAAATACCGAAAAATACTCAAGTTCACATTTTCGCGGATGCCTCTGAGAAAGCTTATGGCGCAGTTGCTTATCTTCGGGCCTTTCATACTGATGGCATGCGCACCGTACACATTTTATGTGCCAAATCTAAGGTGGCACCATTAAAACCTATTACGCTTCCTAGACTAGAACTATGCGCGGCCAAACTAGCAGCTGAATTGGCTCATCGACTTAAACGGGATTTAAGAATATCGGAGCGACCATTTTTTTATTGGACCGACTCAGAAATTGTCCTAAACTGGTTAAATTTGGAGGCCTCATCTTTCAACACCTTCGTGGCCAACCGGGTATCAGCCATTCAGCAATTATCAACACCGGATCAGTGGAGACATGTTAAGTCCGAAAATAATCCAGCTGATATTGTCTCACGTGGTATGGCACCAGAAAAGCTGAAAAATTGTGCAATGTGGTTTTATGGACCAATGTTTCTGCATGGATCGGAAGAAACTTGGCCAAGGTTTCAGCACAAGGTGGCTGTGGAAGAAGGAAAAAAACGCCCAAAGGTAGCTCTAGCAACAATGCAAGACGAGACCTCACCTCTTATTGGTATCGACCACAGAAACTCGTTGAGAAGACTGCAGCGTATTGTAGCTTATGTCTTGAGATTCATAAAGAACTCGCAGAAAGCTCAGTCTGTGCGCCCTCATTCAGCTACTCTAACTGCTGAGGAACAACAAGATGCCCTGGGTATCATAATAAAGGAGGCGCAACACAACGAATACCGAGAATCTATAAATCTGCTTCTAGCAAAAAAACAATTAGCCAGCAACAACACGCTCATCAGCTTGAATCCTTTTCTAGATGATGTCGGATTAATGAGATCCGCTGGTCGTTTAGAACAATCAGATTTGCCCTATGATACAAAATATCCCATAATTTTACCTTACGGCCACTACGTAACGAGGCTAATTCTAGAGGACATACATAAACAAAATCTACACGTAGGACCACAAGCATTGCTAGCCATCGCTCGGCAAAAATTCTGGCCTATCAAGGGAAAAACAGCGGCAAGATCTGTTATTCAAAAATGTGTTAGATGCACTAGAACAAGGCCGAAATTATTAAGTCAACTTATGGGAAATCTTCCCGCGCCAAGAGTCCAACCGGCAAGACCGTTCGTCAATTCTGGCGTTGATTTCGCGGGACCACTGTGGACTCATTTTAAAATCAGAGGAAAGCGCCCTCAAAAAACATACCTGGCCGTCTTCTGCTGTTTTGCAACAAAGGCCATACATCTAGAACTAGTCACCGACTTAACTACTAAAGCCTTCATTGATGCCCTGAAGAGATTTATGGGACGACGAGGACACTGCCGCAACTTGTATTGCGACAATGCTACCAATTTTGTCGGGGCGAAGAATCAATTGATGGAATTGAAGGACAGTATTTACGGAAAAGCGGCGCAGCAGAAAATTGCCAGTTTTCTTGGACCAATCGGAATTGATTTCCACTTTATTCCACCCAAGTCTCCACATTTTGGTGGTTTATGGGAGGCTGCTGTGAAATCAGCCAAACATCTTCTAATTAAAAACGTGGCACCAGCGGCCTTAACGTATGAAGAACTGGAGACTGTGTTGATCGAAATCGAAGCAATCCTGAATTCTAGGCCAATAACTCCACTCTCTGACGATGCCCGCGATATATCAGCCTTGACTCCTGGCCATTTCTTGATTGGAGAGCCTCTTACCACTACGATAGACGTACACGCGCTGCCAAATAGTTCAACCTTGCCACATCGCTGGAAACAAATGAACGACATCAAACAAAAGTTTTGGCAAAGATGGTCATCGGAGTATCTTACGGGACTCCAACAGCGAAGCAAATGGAAGCAAACGTGCGAAAATGTTACACCAGGTATGTTCGTGTTAATCAAGGAGGACAATCTTCCACCTTTAAAATGGCAAATGGGCAGAATTTCTCAAGTAATCAAGGGCCTGGACGGTTTAGTTAGAGTTGCAGATATTCGAACAGCAACCGGTGTGCTGCGAAGACCGATTCAGAAGTTGGCTCCACTACCTATAAATGCCGGGGAGTGCAACAAAAGCCATACTGATGAAGAAACATCTCCAGCGCGAGCGACAAAGCATAAACCAACAGAATCACTTACCGCGGCTGCCAACGAAGAATTAACATCAGTCAACGATCTAACCACAGAGCCACTACGGCCTAAGAATCGAAGAATTGGGAATACGGCAATAAATTTGTTGCTCTGGGCTAGTTTGGTGCTTCCGGTCACGATGAGTCCAGTAAAAATAAGCCCATTCCAAACACCACCAGGTATTTACTTCGAAAGTATGGGTCCAGTCAACGTAGTCCTAAATGAATGGAATTTCATAGTGCATTATAACCTAACGTCCTACTGGGACGAAATGGCAGCGATACGGAAGGGAACAGAAAGCCTTTTCCATATATGCCAGCAAATGCCCGACCATCATTCGTGCTCCATAACCTCAATGCAATTTCATCATCTATTGCTGGAGATAGAAAACGGCAACAAATTCTTGCAGCCAGCATCTTATAAGTCCACACACAGAACTCGAAGAGGTGCCTTCAATCTTGTAGGTAATATCGCGAATTCGTTGTTTGGAGTCCTGGATTCAGACTATGCGATTAAAATGGCAGAAATTATTGACCGATTAGATGAGAACGACCAACATTTGTTACAATTGTTGAAAAATCAAACCTCCATTATTGATTCTACAGCCAATCTAATGGAAAATATGGAAAAATCGACAAAACACACATTACAACATTTGAACGCAGCTTTGAATCGAACCATGACACGACTAAACAGCATCTCCAAAGAGTTATGGGATCAGGAAGCCGCACAAACGTTTTCTTCTGCAGCAATACCTCTATTACTAGCTGCTAACAAATACCAGCGAATCCAAGCTATGCTCATAAATGTGCTTGTCGATATGCACCACGGCAAAATCAACCCACAGCTACTATCGCGCCAGCAGATGTTACAAGCTCTACATGTGATAAAGGAAGAACTACCACCACATTTGCATTTGCCAGTCAAGCCAAACAATCTACTGGAGCTTTACAGCATCGCGTCGATAGAGGGATGTATCGTGGCGGACAAAGTCCTCTTTCGATTAAAATTACCACTGTTTATCGATGAACGTTTCGAACTACTACATGTTGTTCCCGTACCAACCCTGGTGAATGAAACCGCATTTGTGATACAGGCCTCAACCAGATATCTTGTCACCAACCTGAATCGGGACAAATATTTCCCCCTTTCCGATCAAGAAATAACAACTTGCAGAAGGACGCCCATTCTAAACTATATATGCAGACAAATGCATCCACTCTACCAACGAAGCTCGGATATTAGCAAATGCGAGATGAGTTTCATCAGCCACACCTCGGCACATGATATATGCATCGTCAAAAGGCTGAAGAACCCACCAAGATGGATTCAGCTGTCAGCCCCAAATCACTGGCTTTACTTTGCCAATGCCACCATTCCAATCAACATAATTTGTGACAACACAGTATCATCAAGAACCCTGACTGGTGCCGGCATCATCGAATTAAGTGAAGATTGCGTCATGAAAGAAGAATTTACGACGATTCAGGCTCACAAGCTGTTCCCCAGCAATTTCCACACTTCGCTTGTCTCAACTAAAAACATCACCGAAGCCATTCTCTGGAACAAAACCAACGTCGATCCTCAAGAATCCTTTGCAAAGCATCTTGCCAAATTAAAGGAAGACCTGAGGACATTGCGGAACAATGAAGTTATCCAAACTGGATTTCGGCCAGCTGATATCCATCATTTCACGCTGGGCTACATCGGAATACTTGGATTGCTGCTCGTCCTAATATATCTTCTATGGAAATGTAAGCAACAATCAACTCCCACGGTTATGCAGTCCTCACCGATCCCCCGACCCAGAACAACAACTACAAAGGCATTTACGGTTTCAGTGGATCCAGACGAATAACTGGTTGACCGACATCGATCAACGCGGGGGAGGATGTTCAATTTTCACCTGACCCCTCAATAATATTACTATAGCCACTAAGTATTAGCAATCACAAAAATGTCGTAAACAACTTGAAGTTATTCACCTATTGAACTAAAGAGCGAAATTAAATGCCCTTCTAGCGTTAGCATATTTCTTTTTACATGCACTTAGTAAATTATGTTGAATAACGTCCGCACACCTGATTTCCTGTAAGGTGTCAATTGCTGCACGAGTATTTATCATCATGCATGCATGGGTCAATGATTCAAGCATCAGCAATTTTCCGTGCATAATGAAAATAACAAGAAAATGCTGATCCGCGTCATTGACCTACGCATGAATGCACAACATGAATGGTCAGCAATTGTCGCTACTTATACCAATATGTTAGATTAATTAGCTATATAAGAAATTGATTGTAAAAATAAAGTCACTTGCAATTTGGGTTTTCTAGCAGAACAAGTGTTTCACTTTCTGGTTCCCCTTTGTGCGTCGGTATTGGACCGAAGTACAGAAGCTGCAAACATAGACGGATTGTGTATTCGGCTATAAATTCCCAAGTAGACGAATTGTGTATTCGGCTACAAATTCCCAAGTAGACGAATTGTGTATTCGGCTACTAAGCGGACAGATAAAAGAATCTGTTCGCTTAATAAACAAATGTGAATACGAGTGTAGAACTCAACGACTCACTTTACCCCTGATTTTTAACCACGTACCTAATCAGAGCTAGGTGAACTCAAAGCTCGGTTTGCGGGCCTTCGTCTGAACTTGGATTCGAATCAGGGATCCCACAAGCAAGAAGTCAGTAATCTACCAACTAGACTACTCAAGTATTTTAAATTACTATAATCAATTTGCTAGTAATTATCTTTCAAATTCCCTATTAACTATCTTTTTATTTTACTTTTAACTATCTAAGCTATTACCAATAAAAATTGTTTTCGAATTCCTCAAAAAATTAATAATATAAAATCAACTTTATTTACATTTTCGCGTGCATTTCAAATCCCGCGCGTTTCTCAAGTAATTACAGCTGATTGCAACTCTTCGCTGCGACAAAAGTTGAGTCCATTTCGGCCTGAGCTGCGCCTGGCTGCGCCTGGCTGCGCATAGCTGCGACTTGGTATGCTCGCTGCTATGGGAAACCCATATAGTCAACTCAACTGACAGCTTGGCTGCACCTGGCTGCGGTAGACGACGTCGCAGTGTGCTTCAGCGGTTAGTATTAGTTTGCGTGGTTTCTATGTCAAAATTTGGAAAGACTTTGAGCACGATCTGTCTTCGGTGTGATATACGTTGGAAGTTGTGCGCAATGAGAGTGATTAAATCGGCGTCCCCAAGTGTCAGTGGATAATTCGATAATGAATCGCATTTGAACGAGAATAATTATGCCGCGTGTCAGTTTGCTCGCACTTTTATATCGACACTTTTGTGGCTGAACAGTGAACTGAGTGGAAAGGACACTGGGAATCTGGATAAGAGGTTCAAGTGAAATGCATTGCAGAACGAATGTAATTGTTAAGCATAATGTGAGTCTCGGAAGTCCTGTTAGCTGTTACGGTAATTTGCAGTGATGTGCGAGAGCGAAGTGCAATTGGCGTATCGACACGTGGTTTCTATGACAAGAAAGAATTCGAATATACTGTATGTATATGCGAAGTGCCATATCGTTAATGTATAATACTATTGAAATGTTTCTGTGTCCAGCGCGAATATCATTGCGAGCTCCCCTGGTGTGAAAGATTCCTACGCGCAAATCGTTAGAGACGCACCGCAAATGAGTGCTAAAAACGTAGTCATAAAATACTTATCAATTGCTCTAAGGTTTGCAATGCAAGTCACCTACCAATTAAATGACGTACATAAAGATGTGTTTTTGTATTAAATAACGCAACATTGTGCAATGAAATTAGTTTGGAAGTGTAATTGTATGTTGGCACTGTTAACAAAAGCATAACTGTATATGATTCCTTATGAGCCTTCCGAGCGATAAGACATTTTGACCGTGGTGTTAACGTTATGGGGCGACCACATCGTAGTAAACTTACATCCCCTTTAAATGTGTGCAACTCATCTCCTTACGGAAAAAGCTTTGAAAAGTAGCTAGTAATTACAGACGATCAGGCAAATACAGAGTTGGAAAAACGATTCTGGGCCACAAATGCCAGTGCTTGCGTTGGAGTCACTGTAAGTACGTACAATTTTGTTTCCTAAAAATAAATTTTGCTCGAGAAGCTGTACCGATCAGCGACTGTGGTCAGTTGCATGGAAGGGCCATGGATTGCTGCAAATAAGGTAAACCTAAAATAGTGGACAAAAGTTTAAAACGATGTTCGCGTTGGCAGCCTATCGAAGCAACGCGACGCGGGCCCTCATCGCATAAATTCCCGCTGACGATTTTCAATAGCACGATGCATACGTACATACCTGGTTTTAATGGACTCGGCGATGCTGACCAACGATTAGATTTGCGGCAGTCCGTCCGTGATCGTAGACGTTCTCATTGCATTTGGGCATCTTGGAGATTATTGAAGATGACAATTTCGGCATAACGAACCTGAACGAGTATTGCAAAGAGTCTCAGATTAAGTAGGCGCGAAGTTAGTAATTTAACTCCATCATCACATCGAACTTCCTCGCCTGTTCTAATTAACATTTTGGGCAATTCTTTGCTTGTGTTACATTCATCAGAAAATCAATGACGGTGATGGAAAAATCATGAAAACATAGCATGTAACGGATGCACTGCAGTTCGAGCCACAATTACTAATAAAAGCATAAGAAACAGCAACACATTATGTACAGCCTACTCGATCATCCTGTTTCACACCGTCATTAAATAGCATCGGTGCAAATTATGAATCTTCACTCGATAAAGCGAAGCAGCGAGATAATGGAGATCGTTCTTTCTGTTTTTTATTGTTTACTTTTCCGATCGCTATTCAATTCTGAAACCAACTTCTACGTCACATTTGGAACTTTCCTTTTGACTTGATTCAACTTTGAACAATAGCTTGCCTATCACGTAGGAGAATATTTTAGGACGGTCGACTTAGAGCGTGCCAGACTAGTATCTACTAGTAGTTTACAATTCCGCTGGATATGAACAAATATTAAGTTAAGAAAAGTATTAAAAAAGTATATTAAAAAGGAAAACTTAAGAGAGTAGTGTCATTTGAATTCCAATTGAAAGCCAGAAGCCTATTTGTATATTTAAGACATAGGTCATATAGATTGATTTCACAATTGAAAGAAAGAAGGTTATATTTTTGTTCATATACAGTTGATTTTCAATTGAAAGCAACAAGCTTATTTTTATATTTAAGTTATACGTCATATATCGTGGATTCACCATGGAAAGAAAGAAGGTTATACTTTTGTTCATACACAGTTGATTTTCAAATGAAAGCAAGAAGCTTATTTGTACATTTAAGAGATAGGTCATATATATTGATTTCACAAGTGAAGGAAAGAAGGTTATATTTTTGTTCATAGACAGGTGATTTTCAGTTGAAAGCAAGAAGCTTATTTGTACATTTAAGAGATAGGTCATATATATTGATTTCACAAGTGAAGGAAAGAGGGTGATATTTTTGTTCATAAACAGGTGATAATAAACAGCAAGAAGCTTATTTGTATATTTAAGAGATAGGACATATATATTGATTTCACAATTGAAGGAAAGAAGGTTATACTCTTGTTTAAGGTATACTGCATAAATATTTGATTTTCCCATGGAAAGAAATAATTTATATTTGTTTGTTTCAGGATAAAGTTCATTTGTTGATAGCAAATAGAGATCTTGAAATATTTCACATTTGATAGAAGTAGAATAAAAATGATTTGTTAAGTTGAAATCCCAGGCCTTCTTATTGGGCAAAAGCCCGAGAAGTTCTTTCTTCCTTTCAGGGTCTGCACCTGGCCTGGCTGGCCGATAAGATGATATAGTGTATATTTGTGATATTTTTCAGATTTTGATTCTTTAAAGGGAGGAATACTGGCCAATCCGTAGTTTCAGTTTTGATTTAGATTTTTAAATTTTTATATTTCATGGCCAGTTTCAGAGGGTGGAGAACCCCAAACCATCAGTTTTCGGGCTCCGCCACCATCAGGGCCCGAGGCTTTCTGCCTCACCCGGGTTCCTCTGAAAAGAGAGGCAGTGTTTTTCCCTCTTCCTTTTTCAGATTTTTCAATTTTTTTTTGGCTCCGTGTGTTGTCCAGAGCACTGGGTCTGCTAAGTCAGCCCATGTTGCAGAGCCATGGGTGGTTTCCTTAACGGAACTATGCCCCCTTGGTCCCTTGGTATTTTAACATACCAGTTGGCGGCTACGTTTTCATGACGGATGAATAATAAATAGCTTCCTGATTTTCTGGAGAGAACCCATTCCAGTCACAGCGAGCTAGCAAAGCGGCGAACCAGCTTCCGTCGGGGTTGGTTAAAGGGTGCTCCGCTAATGCGGACGAGGGGCCTTCACGGCCATTTCATTTTTGTTATGCCTCTTGAATGGCAGCAGCCATTCACACTTCTGTTGGACCTTGGCCATCCTGGTTCCGGACTTCGGTCTGGTTCTGAGTTGTGCTAAGGCCAGCAGCACTCCCCTTTTTTACATAATCGCTACAAATGGCGCCCAACGTGGGGCCTGAAACTTATTTTTGGGTGACCCACCAAAGTGAGAAAATAGTTATGAGTTTCGACTCATACTCCCTTCAAGACTTTACGTCTCTAATCCCTAAAATTTCCATTCTCACTAGCAGGTCTTAGAATCGCCTCCTTTGCGATTCCATATTACTTCGTTTGAAAGAACAAACCCTTTTAAATTAAGAAATGCCCTGCTCGCTCTTCCCTAATAGCCACAAACACCCTACCCAATCTTATCCTTTTAGAATCGATCCTTTTAGTTTACCTCTTTTGTAGCTTCCCTTTGTGTTTGTCTTCTGAGCTTTTTGGCTCTGATAGCAACCCGAAGGATGGCCGCGGATAACAGGTTTTGGTGGTTTACCGCCATTCCTGTCCCGGTCATCCGAAGGGCCCCTGCCCCACTTTATGTCGGGAAGCTATCCAAACTTGCTCTATCCTTGTTGTCTTGACCCAGATTTGGCTTTTGGCTCGAATCTGGTTCAAGCTGTGGTGGATTACGTGGGGTTGGTGTGGTGCCGCCTACACGTCACTGCAGCTTGGCCAGACTTGTACCATTGACTGAATCTGAGTCAAGCAACAACATAGTTGTTTTGGTCCCCTGCTCCTCTCTTTTCGTGGAATTTCGGGTGGACAAAAAGTTCCCATACTGGGCGTTTTCACTTTGGGAAGCGACCCTCATTGATCTATTTTCATATGTTATTTCGACTTTGAATTCGTAAATTTCATAAAGTAAAACTTCTTAAATACCGTAAAATTTAATTTGAAATTCGAAAAAAAAATCTAGTTCCAGTTTCACATAAAATGTTATTTCTTCTGAAGCGGCCACCCAGCCAGCGGACCTGGAAAGTCGAAGGAATGGACCAGGTGACGCGCAGTAAGAAGGCCTACCTTTTCAGATAAGTAATTTTGAGAAAAATAATTTTTGGAAGCCGTAAATTACTAAACTATATAATATCTTTGAAACTTTTTTGCGACTTGGAAGCATAGAAGTTTTGCTCACTTAGAATTAACATAGACAGTTTTCAACTTGAAGAGTTAGACACACCACATGGTATGCACTTATATTCTTTCTTTGAATTTCTGGCACTTTTTTAAGCATTGCTTGTAGCCACCTTGGCTTAGGTTAAGATTCTATACTGAAGAGTTAGACACGCCATCGAATGTGCACTTATATTCTTGAATTTTGGCGCTTTGGCCACATTTAGCTGTAAGCGTAGTAATTTTTGTTAGTCACGTCAGCGTGCAATCTAATAAGTTTGACTTTCAGACTTCATAAACTTTTCTCAGACATGACACGATGCCACTGAGGCGCAGCCGAAAGGACTTGATGAGCGTGGAGGTGGAGGCTCAGTGCTCCATTTGCCAACAGCCATTCACCAGCCTGCAAGCCACGCACACCACAAAGTGTGAAAATAGGTTCCACAAAAACTGCTTGGAGCAATGGTTGAGAGACAATTCTGGCTGTCCTTTGTGCTGTGGACCACTGAGGCTCCCCCTCGGCGCAGGACAAGTCCCCTCGACGGGCGGGGCCAGCCGAAAAACCGCCAAATCTGAAGTTATCACCAGGGGAATGGGAAGGCAAGAGCAGGCCATCGTGGAGTTTAACCTTCAGGATCCAAATGGATCGGGCGTCTCGGAACAGCCACCTGATCCTAAAGGATCATTGCGGTCTACTAGTCCAACGGACGCAGCCGGACTTCACCCCTCCTTCGAAAGGGAGCTGAGTGGAGTTCAGCAACAGAAAGGCACCTTGCAGGATAGCATGCGCTTAATTATGGAGCAGTTGGCAGATCTGAGACGGCCGACCCAGTCTGAAGCCGCATTGCCTGCTCCACTGAACCCCAGGGCACAAGCCTACGTTCCTGCTCAAAGGCTTTATAATCCACGCCCACCTCGGGATGATGTAGGCCAGGTGGCTCCTGATAGGGTGGCCAGTATCATTGGGGGCTGGAACCTTAAGTTTTCTGGAAAGGATAACACCTTGCCCGTGGAAGTGTTCGCCTACAGGGTCAGGTCGCTCAATAGGCAAACACTTGCTGGTCGTTTTGATTGGCTATGTCAACACCTACACCTGCTATTCACTGGAGCCGCTGCCGATTGGTATTGGCGGTTCGACCGCTCTAGGCGAGATGTCCAATGGCGAGATCTGGAGGCGGCGCTGAGTGATCAGTTCGGAGGTTGCTTCTCGGACGGCGACCTAATGGAGATCATCCGAGGACAAAGGCAACGAACGAACGAAACTTTTGATGGCTTCTGTGCGGAAGTACACCGCTTAGCGGACCACTTGCAACGCCCCATAAGTGATGGAGAGATGGCTGAGATCCTCAGGTGCAATCTGCTACCAGAAATTAGCCACGATTTGTTGCAGAGTCACTTGCATTCTGTCCGGATGCTCCATCAGGCCGTTCTCCGAGTGGAGAATTTCGAGCTGGAGCTCAGAAGCCGCCGCCAGTCTGCGCCAGAAAGACATTTTCACAAATCCCTGGAGGAAGAGTCTCAAGACCCTTTGGAGGACGATCCCCTAGAGACTGAAGTTTGCGCCGCGAAGGTCTTGCCTACCTGCTAGAACTGCAGGAAGGTAGGACATAAATTTGATGACTGCCTGGAAGAGCGGCGCGTTTTTTACTCCGGGTATGGCAAAGAAACACCTATAAGCCTCACTGCCCCTTATGTCAAGCAAAAAACACGCCCACGGGAGTGCCGAATTCCATCATGAGCCTCGCAAAGAGCAACCCCCAATCACATCGTTTCAGCAGGTAGGAGGGAATTTCGCGGTCGACATTCCACAAGGTAACACCCCGCATGCTGAACACCCTGGAGGGTTGCCATTACCTGACTTACCCTAACCTGATTTGTCACTACATTCACCCAATTCATCCCTTCCCACACCGCTGGCCTTTTTGCCATACCACCTGCGGTTAAGGAAATACACGGTGGTCCGAGACTGAATTTTTAACTCTGAAATTGACACTATTACGAAACATCATACACCTAAACGCTCGACCTTGAGAATGAGGCGTTTTTACGCTCAGTTTCGTCATTGGCGTTATCAATTGGATTGTGCGGCTCTGTTGGACGTGCTTCCAGGTGACCTGCCTCCAGGTATACGCTCAGGTCCTGTTATTCGGCCACTTAACATCGGGTTTGATAGACACGGGAGCCAACGTGAGTGTGATGGCGGCTGATCTAGCCCGCTCATTCCTCGAGAGGAACGCTTTTCCCTGGAAAAGACCTTCTCTCGGATTGAAAACAACTGACGGCACTGAACATCGAGCCGTAGGCCGAGTATCAGCTGACGTCACGTTCCGGAGGCTCACCAAGTCGTTGACGCTGTGGATAATACCCACTCTCAGTCAGAGCCTCTATCTGGGAGTGGCCTTCGTCCGTCTTTTTGCACTGGCTACAGACCTGTTTGCGCCACCACCACAGGTCGACACCACCAACAGCCTCGACGCACTCGACGATTGCGCCCACCCTCTCACACAGGAGCAGCATCACAGACTTCGGGCTGCGATTGCTTGCTTTCCTTCGTTCGCCTGGCCTGGAAAAGACTACGCTCATCCGTCATAACATCGACACTGGCGACAGGAAACCCATAAATTAGAGACATTTCTTTGTGCCACCAGCTGTCGAAAAACTCCTTTATCAGGAGATTGACCGGATGTTAGCGTTGGGCGTAATCGAAAAGTCGAAGAGTGCATGGTCTTCGCCGGTAACGTTGGTGGTAAAGCCTTCGAAGATACGCCTATGACTGAATGCCAGGAAGGTCAACTCGGTCACAGTGAAGGATGCCTACCCTTTGCCGCTGATCGACGGAATTCTCAGCAGACTCCCTAAGGCAAATTTCATCTCCAGCCTTGATATGAAGGATGCCTTTTGGCAAATACCTTTGGAGGAGAAGTCAAAGGAGAAGACAGCCTTCACTGTGCCCGGGCGACCCCTTTACCATTTTGTCGTGATGCCGTTTGGCCGTGTCTCGAAATTTTTCAAAAGTAATTTACCGTTTGTACGGTAAATTAGTTTTTGAAATTGCGATGCAATGCGATATCACTTGTATTTCGATTTGTCGAAAACAAGGTACCGTTAGCAGGTCGTAGCAGAGGACTTTTGATACATTACGTATCAGAAGTCATTTGCCGTGAATTTGAGAATAAATTCAAATTGGCAAATGCTACAACACAGGTCTTTCCACAAGGGCAAGTGCGTGGAAAGAGCTGAAGGATGGATGCAATCTATGAAGGACAATGACGTGAACAGGTGATCATGCCTTTTACCATCCAATCCTTTATAGAAAAACGTGAACAAGGTGAACAGAAAGAAAGGGTAATTTTTTTTTGTGTTTTTTTCTTTAATGAGAGGAAAAATCGTGAACCACGTATACCAAATCAAGGGTGGAAGTATCTTTGAAAGAGGAAATGGTGAACAATGTGAACATCTCTAGATACTTTCCAATTGGAGTAGGAGCGACACCTGAAATAGGCGCAAATGGACGATCTCCAAATAAAATTTGGTAACAAATCGTGAGCTGGTGAACTAAGTGGGTATATCACTTGGTGATGTCTTAAGTAGTAAGAGTGGACAATAGACCGGTTTCCCATACAAAAATAATTTCTTTTGCTCTTTTATATTCGGTGTAAAATTGTCGTCAAAGCAGGAGAGTACATTGCTAGTGTACGTTGTGCAAGTAGAGAAGACATATACGATTTCGAAGGTGTGTCTTGTTGATGTTTTGCTGCTCTTGTAGACATAAGTTGATTTTTCGAGGAAAACGCCATAAGAAATACACGGCGAAAACAAGTGAAATCTGTCCAAATCGTAATGCTTTTATAAAAGTCTTCTGCAGCCGAGGAGGACAGGTTTTTCATACAAAAATCGAGCTTTTTTTAGTTTTTTAGACAAATTTTTTTTCGCTTGAGATGTTGTTGCGAGTTGAGTTGACAGAGCCGGGATCTGGTATTTTGATTATGAGGAGGAGTCGATGCAGATCTGATAATTTTATTCGTGGGCTTGAAGCCGGGGCCATTTTGGTATCGATGCAAATATTTGTTTGTAAACAAGCTGCACCATGTGCCGGCAACCTTTTTTTACTAATGTTCGAAGAACATTAGTATTAAAATCACTTTGGCCAAAAATTCATATTTCTATATATGGGGCATTTCACGTGAAGCGGACAACGAAAAAAAATCGATGTTCTGGATTTCGTTCATATTGTGCATAATGGTATTTCTAGAAAATATGAGTGTGGATGCACAAGTTTTTGTTTCTATGAGGTTTAGTTGCCGAGTTATGGGCTTCTGAATAATTGAAGAAATTGATAAAAGGCTTTTTTGGAAGCGGATTCTGAGATTCAAAACAAACTCTAAAAAACATTAAACATATTGATTGGTATAGAAAATTAGCTGTTCTTTTTAATGTTGAAATTAGATTTGGAAAATAATTTTTTTTTCCTGTGTGGAACCGGAAGTAGACACTTTAACTCGTGATTTGAATAATTTGGACCAGGTTAATTTTGTTTATTTTTATAACAAAATAAAGCTTAAAGTATACTTATTTTATCATAAAAGTTTTAGAATGGGATGGCCAGTAGTTTAGGAGGTAGGTGAATTTCAATACATAAAAGTCGCATGGGGCGTGGTACCGAGAGCTTGCTTAAGGCAGCTAGTTGGCTCGAAAACAAAAATTGATTTGAAATGTGATTAGTAGCACCATCTTTTATTTGAAAAAGGTTTTATTTTCCCATAAAAACCTAATTAAAATATATAACGCATATTTAATATATTTGACGCCAAGCCAATTCAAATTTTCCGTTATTTTCGAGTTACTGTTCAACGCTTGCAATGACTGTTACTTTCATTGATAAGTTAAAGAGTCTTAATTATGTGTATTATGTCTCCGTTCGGCTATCGATGTTTCAATCCATTCGATTTGAAGTTTCATCGGAAGGCTAAAGACCTAAGAAAAATTCCAAGAATATTAGCAGAAAATAAATTATGTCGAATCTGATGGAAAAAACTGATCGTAGAGACACCTCTAGTTATTAAATAAAAGAACTAGTTTAGGAAACGAGAGTAAAATTGTAAAAATTGTGAAATAAATTCATTTTTCTAAACACAAATACCCTTTTTTCACTAAGTAAATGAGCATTATCATTTTTTAATGTTTTATATTCTATATGTAAATGATACAAGTTATATATAATAGTTTTAGTACAAATATTTTGCTTTCACACTCACTAGCTATCATAATCAAGCTCCCGGTACCACGCCCCATGCGACTTTTATGTATTTAAATTCACCTACCTCCTAAACTACTGGCCATCCCATTCTAAAACTTTTATGATAAAATAAGTATACTTTAAGCTTTATTTTGTTATAAAAATAAACAAAATTAACCTGGTCCAAATTATTCAAATTACGAGTTAAAGTGTCTACTTCCGGTTCCACACAGGAAAAAATAATTATTTTTCAAATCTAATTTCAAAATTAAAAAGAACAGCTAATTTTCTATACCAATCAATATTTTTAATGTTTTTTAGAGTTTGTTTTGAATCTCAGAATCCGCTTCCAAAAAAGCCTTTTATCAATTTCTTCAATTATTCAGAAGCCCATAACTCGGCAACTAAACCTCATAGAAACAAAAACTTGTGCATCCACACTCATATCTTCTAGAAGTACCATTATGCACAATATGAACGAAATCCAGAACATCGATTTTTTTTCGTTGTCCGCTTCACGTGAAATGCCCCATATATATATATATATATATATATATATATATATATATATATATATATATATATATATATATATATATATATATATATATATATATATATATATATATATATATCATCAAAAAATTTCAGTGAAAAAATCTCAGGAACGCGCCATCCGATTGAGCTGAAATTTTTAGGACACATTGGTGTATATGCAGAATAGTGCCAGGTCTCACAAAAAGTTAATAATCTTTAACCCTTTGGCGCCGGCGGCCATTTTAGTGATTTTTTTAATATACCTATTATTCCGTACACAAATAATTTTTGCAAAAATAAAGTTGGCGACATAAATTTCGAACAAGTTTTACATGTGAATCGGATAATGTTTTGGAATTTTTTAACCCCATGTGTGCGCTGGGTGCCTAAAAAGAGAACGGGAAAATTTGAAAATTTTTAAATTGCGATAGCTTTTGACAGAGCTATTAAATTTTCAGGACATGTTTGTTTTATTTGGTTGTAGATTAATGCACGTTTTAATGATTGTGCTGGCAACCCTGTAGCTAGGGCAGGCACTGAAAGTGAAAACCTCCAAATTATCGTCTCTCTTGAAAAAACGTCGTTTCTTAAAAAATAGCCACTCATATGTAAATTTTGTGCTTTGTTTACATAGACAAAAAAAAAAATTTGATATGGTATAACGGGCACGCCTGGTAACCCTTGCCCAAGTTACCTATATTTTTAGCATCAAAAACTTCTGTTCACGGAAACTCACGATCAAATGAGCAGAATTTATTGAAATTTGCAGAATGTATTGGTCCTGTATAGGACCAGGTCTGATAGAAGTGATTTTGGAATGCGGGTGATTCTGTGCCAGTGGTGCCATCTTGAAAAATCACTGAAAATGATAACTGCTTTTAGCCCTATAAATTCTGATTGAATCGTTCGATTTTGACGAAATTCACTCCGTAGCTGCATCTTACTTTAAACCACGTTTGGTAGAAAAATTCGGTTGGAGCTGCCAGCTATGATAATTTTGGTGTCTTAAATTTGAAAAAATAAAACTTTGGAAGTGAAAACATTCAAACCATCGAATATCCTAAAAAATGTCCGTTTCTACAATAAAACCAATGTGTATACAAATCTTATGCTTAATCTACACAGTCAAAGTAAAACTTTGGAAATTTAATGTCGGACAAGAACGGTAACCCTTTCTCAGTTAACCTATATTTTTAGCTTCAAAAACTTCTGTTCACGGGAACTCACGAATCAATGATCAGATAGAATTGAAATTTACAGATTGCATTGGACTTAAGTAGGGCCAGGTCTGGTAGAAGCGATTTTGAATTGCAGGCAACTCTGTTCCAGTGGTGCCATCTTGAAAAATTACAAAGAAAAAAAATTGCTTTTTGCCCTATGAAATGTGAATAAGTTACCAGATTTTCATGAAATTGACACAGTAGCTGAACCTTACTTTAAACTCTGTTTGATAGAAATTTGGTTGAAAAATTCGATTGGTGCTGCCAGCTATGGTAATTTTTGTGTCTTTTTGTGAAAATTCGCTCAGGAAAATAAAACTTTTTGCCCCATAACTTCCAGTGCAGTCATGAAATCAATACGAATTTCATACAATTACTGGAACCTATTATAAACATTATTCAAGCCAAATTTGGTTGAAAAGCCATGATAGGGTTGCCAGCTATTGTTGGTTTTGTGTTTGCTTGCAATATCTTTATTAAGCGGTTTTATCGTAGAATTTTCAATTGGTAATTATATTGTAGTGACAATAAACAGCAAATATTAAGCTTTCGATTATTTGAAAAATTCCGCTGCAGGTAACCCTAAATTTCTTTATACTCCTATAACTTCAAATGTTATATAACAACGTGAAGCAGATGTGATATATTCTTGGCTTTGATACTGGCGAAAGGTTGCCAGCACGAGTCGGTTGTGCTTCTTTTGTATCAATAAATGCTTACAGTTAGTATTCATACCGGAAACATTTACAATGAAAATAAATAACCGATGTTTCAAATCCCAAAGCTCTGCAAATTTTTCGGATCGCAGCCCCAAACTCCAACTTCAGTTACAGTGCTGCAGGCACTGAGCATTTTCTTCATTGATATTATATGAGATGCTTTTTACTAATGTTCGAAGAGCATTAGTATTAAAATCGATTCGGCCAAAAATTCATATTTCTTTATATATATATATATATATGTACAAAAAATTTCAGTGAGATAATCTCGGGAACGCGCCATTCGATTGAGCTGAAACTTTCAGGATACATTGGTGTATATGCAGAATAGGTCCAGGTCTCTTTAAATGTCAGTTATTGTAAACATTTTCGCGCCGGCGGGCATTTAAGTGATATTTTTAATATACCTATTATTTCGTGCACAAATGATTTTCGCAAAAATAAAGTTAATAAAATAAATTTCTAACGTGTTTTACATATGAATCGGATAATGCTTTGGAATATTTTAACCCTATGTGTGCGCTGGGTGCCTAAAAAGAGGACGGGAAAATTTGAAAATTTTTAAATTTCGATAACTTTTGACAGAGCTATTCAATCATTACCAAATTTTTAGGACATATTGATATTATTTAGTTGTAGATTTATGTGGCTTTTAATGAGCGTGCTGGCAACCCTGTAGCTAGGGCAGGCACTGAAAGTGAAAACCTCCAAATCATCGTCTCTCTTGAAAAAATGCAGTTTCTTCAAAAATAAGCCTTTCATATGTAAATCTTGTGCTTTGTTTACATAACCAAAAAAAAAAAAAAGATATGGTATAACGGGCACGCCTGGCAACCCTTGCCCAATTTACCTATATTTTTAGCATCAAAAACTTCTGTTCACGGAAACTCACGATCCGATGGGCAGAATTATTTGAAATTCACAGCATGTATTGACCTTAAATAGGACCAGGTCTGATAGAAGTGATTTTGAAATGCGGGCAATTCTGTGCCAGTGGTGCCATCTTGAAAAACCACTAAAAAAGATAACTGTTTTTAGCCCTATAAATTCTGATTGAATCGTTCGATTTTGACGAAACTTACACAATTGCTGGACCTTACTTTAAGCCACGTTTGGTAGAAATTTGGTCGAAAAATTCGATTGGAGCTGCCAGCTATGATAATTTTGGTGTCTTCATTTTGAAAAAAAAAATTTGGAAGTAAAAACATTCAAACCATCGAAAATTCAAAAAAATGTCCGTTTCTTACAATAAAACCAATCTGTATATAAATCTTATGTTTTATCTACACGTTCAAAATAAAACTTTGGAAATTTCATGTCGGACAAGAACGGTAACCCTCTCCCAGTTAACCTATATTTTTAGCATCAAAAACTTCTGTTCACGGAAACTCACGAACCAATAATCAGATACAGCTAAAATTTACAGAATGCATTGGACTTAAGTAAGACCAGATTTGATAGAAGCGATTTTGAATTGTGGGCAACTCTGTGCCAGTGGTGCCATCTTGAAAAATTACAAAGAAAAAAAACTGCTTTTTGCCCTATGAAATGTGAATAAGTTACCAGATTTTCATGAAATTGACACAGAAGCTAAACCTAACTCTAATCTCTGTTTGGTGGAAATTTGGTTGAAAAATTTGATTGGTGCTACCTGCTATGGTAATTTTTGTGTCTTTGGTTTTGAAAATTCGCTCAGGAAAATCAAACTTTTTGTACTATAACTTCCAGTGCAGTCATGAAATCAATACGAATTCCATACAATTAATGAAACCTGTCATAAACATTATTCAGGCCAAATTTGGTTGAAAAGACACGATAGGGTTGCCAGCTATTGTTGGTTTTGTGTTTAATTGCAATATCTTTATTAAGCGGTTTTATCGTAGAATTTTCAAATGGTAATGATATTGTAGTGACAATAAACAGCAAATATTAAGCTTTCGATCATTTGAAAAAACTCGCTGCAGGTAACCCTAAATTTCTTTATACTCCTATAACTTCGAATGTTATTAAACAACGTGAAGCAGATTTGATATATTCTTGGATTTGATACTGGCGAAAGGTTGCCAGCACGAGTCGGTTGTGCTACTTTTGTATCAATTAATGCTTACAGTTAGTATACATACCGGAAACATTTACAATGAAAATAAATAACCGATGTTACAATTCGCAAAGTTCTGCAAATTTTTCGGATCGCAGCCCCAAACACCAACTTCAGTTACAGTGCTGCAGGCACTGAGCATTTTCTTCATTGATGTTATATGAGATGCTGCTTTCAAAATTATGTGAAATAAGCAACTGATAACGAATATAATTAACCCGTGTTTTGCTCTCATAAACGTTGAAATTCATGCCAGTGGTAATATCTGAAACCTTGCACCATATGAGTTATAATGCATTCTTAAGACGAAAGTAAAACGTGGCATTTGAAACAGTTTGGCCGTAATAAGCAGCACATGTGGTGGAATATGCACTCAAAACCTGCACGATTCTTCTACTGTTCTTCGAACATTAGTGTTTCTAGCGGTTCAGGTGCGCTAGAGTTTTTTGATATTATTCATATAATTTTAATATATTATTCATATAAAATTTTGTGAAATAAGCAACTGATAACGAATATAATTAACCCGTGTTTTGCTCTCATAAACGTTGAAATTCATGCCAGTGGTAATATCTGAAACCTTCTACCATATGAGTTATAATGCATTCTTGAGACAAAAGTAAAACGTGGCATTGGAAACAATTTGGCCGCAATAAGCAGCGCATGTGGTGGAATATGCACTCAAAACCTGCACGATTCTTCTACTGTTCTTCGAACATTAGTGTTTTTAGCGGTTCAGGTGCGCTAGAGTTTTTACTAATGTTCGAAGAACAATAGTATTAAACTCGTTTCGCCGAAAATTCATATTTCTTTATATATATATATATATATATATCAGCAAAATGATTAAGGGAGATAATCTCTGGAGTGGCCGATTCGATTGAGCTGAAATTTTCGGAGAACGTAGATGTATATAGTAGGTAGGTCCACGACTTTCTCAAATTCAGATATTCTAAACCTTTTGGCGGCGGCGAGCGTTTTAGTGAATTTTGAGGTACTCCTATATATCCAAGCAGTGTAAATTTTTGTTAAAGAAAAGTATTGGGAATGAAAACTTATTATATTTTAAGCTCGTTTATGATAAAGAATTGGAAATTTTGAGCCGCGTGTGGGTGCAGGGTGCCTAAAAGTAGGCAAGGATTTTTTTTCAAATTTTGATTTGTCATTACTTCTAAGAAAAGCAATGGATCGTCGTGAAATTTGCAGAGCGTATTAATGTTGACTAAGATTAAGCACACCTGGATTTTCAAGATAGTGCGGGTAACCCTGTAGCTACGGCAGGCTGCTGAAAAAAAAACCTTCAAATCATTGACCTTCCTGAAAATTTTTTGATTTTTGACAAAAAAATCAGATCACTGATAAATTTTAACCTTTGTCCATCATGTCAAATTGAAATTTTTAAAATTCCGATTTGCACAAGAACGGCAACCCATCACCAAATTACCTCTATTTTTAGCACTCGAAAGTTCTGTTCACGAGAACTGACGACTGGATTATCCGATCATAGTGAAATTTACAGGACATGTTGGTATTAGCTAGGACCAGGTCTGATAGAAGTGATTTTGAAATGCGGGCAACTCTGCGCCAGTGGTGCCATCTTGAAAAATCACTGAGAAAAAAAACAGGTTTTTGGCCTATAACTTCCGATTCAGCCATCAGATTTTGATAAGATTCATCTAATACTTGGATCTTACTCTATGTAACAATTGGTGAAAATTTGGTTGAAAAATTAGAATAGAGTTGCCAACTATGGTGATTTTTGTCTCCTAAATCTAGCAAATTTGCTCAGCAAAATAAAGCTTTTTTCCCTATAACTTCCGGTCCAGTGTAGAAATCAGAACGAAGTTCACGCAGTAAATGGACTTTAATGTGAACCAAATGTCGTAGAAATTTCGTACCAAAATCATGAAACGGTTGCCAGCTATGACAATTTTTGTAATTTTGTTTAATTTCTTTACTGAGCGATTATGTCATTAGATTTGCAAATGGAAGTGATCCTGCAATGAAAATCAACAGCCAATATTAACGCTTTAAAAATTTGAAAAGTTTTGAGGGTGGTAACCCTAAAATTCTTTTCACCCGTATAACTTCCAGCGCAGTGATTCAATCGGAACGAAATTTACTGGTTGGGTTTAACTTAACGTGAAGCAGATTTGGTATGTATTATGCTTTGCTGTTGACACAGGCTAACCAGCATTAGCCATTTCGGTAAATATTACACCAACAGATGCTTCAAACAACGTTCTCATTTGCAAAGCATTTGCAATAAAAATAAGGAATTCTTTTTTAAATTTTTCGAGTTTTGAACATTTTTCGGATGGCAGCCTCAAACAACGTTTAACCGCTGAAACTTTCGATGAAATCCTGCGAAGAGAACGAAATTCAAAGGATACGTGGATTTGAGTATGAGCTTGTTATGGTAAACTTATTGCTGCTTCGTTCGGAAAGTGCTGCTAGCACTGAATTATATGTGTTATAGTTGAGCTTTGTTGCTTTGGATAAGGAATGGTTGATATGATTCTAAAAAAAAAAACAGTGTATTACGTCTTTCCACACTTTTTTGTCACTCAAAGATAATTTCTTCGAAAATTAGTTTTCTAGCGGTTCAGGTGCGCTAGAGTTTTTTTTTTTCCTAGTGCCTTGGTGGCTGAGATGTTGTTTTTTTTATGGTCTGGAGCCGGCATTCTTTGGTTTTGTAAATAAATGGACTATGTGGCGTATATGTTTTTTATACTATTTGGAGTCGATGCAGATCTGATAATTTTATTCGTGGGCTTGAAGCCGGTGTCATTTTGGATACGATGCAGATTGTTTGTAAACAAGCTGTACCATGTGCCAGCAATCTTGATTTTTGGCGCTTTGGCCCCATATGACAGGAATCTTGTTTCCTGGTACCGTGGTTATGTTTTTTACACTATTTGTGTTTGTTCTCGGAATACGTCAACACCTTTTTGAAAATTAAACAAGAGTCGAGTGGTTGGGGTGGTGAACACTTATCCGAAGCAGATCGAGATAATTTTATAGAATCATATCTGTTGAAAGAAAACATAAATTTATCTAAGGATCAAATTAGTAAAAATGCTGGTAGACGAAATACAGCTAAAATGTGTTTAAATTTTTTGTGGGGCAAAGTTGCTCAGCGAGAAGATCGAACTCATACAAAGATGTTCCATAATTTCGCAGAGTTTTGTAATTTCATTCAGTCGCCAGGACTGGAAATATGTTCGGTTTACCCTGTAAATGCTGATACCGTGTGGGTAACATGGAAATACTCTGTGGAAAATTTGAACACATTACCTCACGTGAATATACCCATAGCAGCGTATACGACTACATTTGCCAGACTTAAACTTTTTGAGGTATTAGAAAAGGTTGGTAAATGTATACTTTACTGTGATACTGATAGTATGATATTTATAGATAATAAATCAGATCCTCTGTCTCTACCCATATCTGATTTCTTAGGTGATTTAACAAATGAAATTGAATGCTTTGGACTGAATGCATATATTTCGGAGTACGTAAGTACAGGTCCGAAAACTTACGGTTTGAAAATTGATACTGTAAAAGGTAATGAATACATCGTGAAATGTAAAGGGATCACCATAAATTTCAAAAATGTTAAGGTTGTAAATTTTGAGCGCTTGAGAGCATTAGTTCTTGATGATGATCAGATAGTTTGTGTGACAAATGAAAAAAAGATTAAACGCAAGCGTCCGGGTATTGTTGTTTCAGCCCCTGAGATAAAACATCTCCGTTTCACATTTGACAAAAGAGTTGTAGTGGAGGAAAATTCCACATATCCTTACGGTTTCAAAAGAAAGCGCATTATTTAAGACTGTGTAAAATTTTGTTATTTTTAAGTTACATAAAATATACGACACACTTAGACTTTTAATGTTTAAAACCTTAAAGCAGTCGCACACATACTTAATTAAAACATAATATCAATTTTTGTGTGAGAACACTTTGTAAAAGTGCAAGAGTTAATGATGAAACAACACATACATAATTACATTTTAGTTCCGAAATAATTGTATTTGAGTTAAGAAACAATTATATAAATATCAAAAACAGAGCTATTTTTCATTTCATTTCAAACTTTACTTCCCTACAGCCAGAATGAATACATTCATTTTCGATATCCAATTCGTGTGTGGTAACAATGGACAATATTTTGCTAAAGAGCTGGCAGTATTACCTTTCGAATCAACTGTACCTACAGTTTACTACCTCTCTCCACACCCTATCCTTACCAAGAGCTTGATGGTAGGGCACGAAGACAAAACAAATTCGAAGCAAAGAACATTAACGGGTTGCGATGGGATGACGGTGAGGTTAGCTACAACAATCTTCCAAACATTCTAATGCCATTCAGCGAATCTACGATCTACGTAAAAGGTGATACAAAAGTCAAATTCCTAAAGAGGTATCTACCTTCCGCAAACATAGTTCATCTGGAGATACCGAAATTACGAGATCTCAAGAATTTCAAGACCATCTGTAAAATGCATGGTGTACTTCCGGGAATACGATGTGCTGCGCAAAACTGTATAAATCTTTATATGTATTGTCTTATGAATACTAAATATTGTTGAAATACAAACATGTTTTTTCTTATTACGTCAATTTATTTCATTACATTAAAAATAAGGTGACAGCGACACAGTATTGGAATTTCATAAAAAAGCCTAGAATAATTAATATGCATATAAGATGTACGAGGTGGTATAAAAAAGTCCTCATTTTCCAGCTTCAATAGATCCTTCTCCCTGCATCTATTACAGTACTGCTCGTAATATTCCTTCACATATTCCGAGGCCAAATTGTTGTGGTGCATGACAATATTAAAAAATTCCATCATATCGAACAGTTTGAATAGCTCCAGATGTTTGAGTGTTATGTTGCCATTGCCTACAGGAATCTGATACCGTTTTAAAAGACCCAATTGATTTTCCGGATATTCATCGCCTGCTGAAGTCTTCAAATCTTTGAGGTAATTGTAGAGTGAAATCCATTGACTGTAGTCAATTGCCAGTGGGAAACGTCCATGGCAGTGAAAGATTACCTTCGCCTGAAATGTATGGGGGTCAAATCCGAGTATGACCCTACGGTTATGACAGCGATCCAGGTAGTAAGTGTAGTTCAGTAAGGTGTCTTCATTGTACGGAGCTTGGGATTTGGGAATCGTTTTTGTTCTTGACTTCTTCTCCTTGCAGTTTGATATGATGTTCTCAAAGCTGCTAGAAGGTTCGACTTGGGATGGTTTCACAACTTTTTTCTTCTTCTGAACAACGCGGACGACTCGCTTAGAGGTTTGTATTTGCTTATTAGCGGACTTTTCAGCAACTGACGACATCCTTTTAAATTGTAAAAGAAAAAACTATGGTTTCGATGGATTGATCACGCTGTTTTTTATATCTCCGGCCTCTTGTCTGCAGGTTTGATTGAAAGACTCCCCACCATTTTGCAAAGAGGTCTTCAAATAAATTTTCCGGAATAAATCAACTATTTCACCATCATTGAAATTATAATCTGTAGAGGAGAACCGGTTCAGAAATGTTTTGAAGCTCCTGCCACTGCAGCGAAAATAAAGAAAAACACCGCAATACTGCCCGCATGTGGTTGAGAGCGCACTCTGTAACCTCTGCTTATTATTTATGAAAACTTTACCATTGACCCGAAGAAATCTTTTGAAGTACTTGTTAGTAGGATATTTACCGAAAGAGTCAAAGTACTCGATAGGTCCTTTTCTAGGAATGTAAAAGGCCACCCAATGATTTCCACTTTTATGAGCTGGATCTGTATTGGCAATAATACAAGCAGGTTTTTTTATTTGATGGGATAAGTGATCGCACGGAAAAACGCCCTTGAAAAATCTTTTAGTAACATGATTTCGCTTTAAAGAACTACCAAGCTCGATCGTGTTCATTCCTGTTCTTTAGAGGTGATCACTTCAAGGTTAATGATCCTAGTACGAGACGTAACGTAGCTCTGAAGGAATTCCTTTGTTGGCTCCCCATGTACGAAAATTGTTGAAAACTTTGCGAGGGTTTTTATAAGATCCTCATCCAGACGCTTAAGTTCAAGGTTTCCAGACACACCAGTATGATCTGTAGTGCTAGCTGCTGATGTAGGATATTTGTAAACGATCTCCTTTGTATACACTTTATCTGGTGAGATAAAGCCTGCAAACGCAATTTTTTTAAAGAAGGTAAAGTGCCCTTCTGAAAAATACTCGGTATTTACTAGACAATGAGTCATGGTACTGTAGTTATCTCTAGCCAATGCTCCGATAAATAATAATATATATAGAAGTGTTGAACCTCTTTATATACTTTTTATAGACTCGAATAAACGTTTCGATTTTTATCGATTTCAATATTCGTATCGTACTCTGCATATACAATGCATGTCACACTATTCTTTAATGCCTCTTTGAATCTTCCCTCGATTCTCACAACACCTTGATTCAATAAACTGCCACAACTTGATTCGTATGAATTATCTGCTGTCAAGTCAAATGCTAGTAAAAAGCAGCCATTGTCGAAGAATTGTTTGGATATCTGATGACCTTTATCGAAATAATTGATACCAGTACCCTTGAAAAGGCTCAAGTACCCCCGGGTGCTGAGTGGTTTTTCTTTTGAATAATCGAATTCTATTGGTTGATTTGATACTTGTACACCATTAACTGACAAATTAAATCTCGTGATGTTATTGTGTTTGAAGTTATATGGATTTTTAGTACGTTTTCCAGTATTGGCGTCGTTGTCTACCATCCCGAAAATGAGCAAGTTCGGTAATTGACCAACCACTATATTGTCCAGTGATAGTGTGAATGTATTTGTTGGTAACGTGTATGTTTTCACTTCGACGCGTTTGTACGGGTAAACTGCATTTGAACGTTGCAGTACTGTTTCATGGGCCAGGAGAATATTGGGATTGACGCTTACATGATTCATGTACATTGTTGCTTCCAGTATTTTAATTCGAGGCGAGAATTCATCATCTTTCGAGTACAGGTAAAATTCAGGTTTCTCTAATGATAATATGACGCGTAAATCTACACCATTAATCAATAGTTTTTCTTGGTTAAATATATCGCTATGGATCTTGCCCATTAACTCGACGACATTTCTTTTTTCTAATAGCTCTGATCTACTAAGATAACCTATATTCTCAGACTTTGGGCCAACGCCTTCAATCATTTCCATTTCATTCTGGTCAAGATACCTTCCAACCGATTCGAGATGAGTTGTTGCTGCATCTTTCCCGTAATTCAGTAGATTTTTAATGTATGCCCTGTACTGGTAGTTGTTGTCTGTTTGAGCTATATTTTTCCCATTCAGCTGAACTGTACATTGTCTAAAAAGCGAATGCATCAAATTATTTGCGACACCGATTGGATCAGCTTCTACTTCTTTACCATCAGCACCCTTAATGACTTCAGTCCCTGTGAATAACATTTCCTTACCATCCTTTATTTTAACCATCTGCACTTTGAGTCGTAGATATATGCTGGATAAATCACGATACGTATCACCATGGCCGAGAGAGATGAATTCCAGTACAGATGAGTTATCCAATGAAGCTATTGGCTTGTATGCAACTTCTTCGGTTTTTAAAATGTTGCTTTGAATCGGTGATGTGGAGAAAATGTCCAATTCGGATTTCATGCATTCTTTGTAGGAGGACATGTTAATTACTTATCAAATATGTCCAATACACGCTTCTTGTTAGCTTTTCGTTTACTTTTCACCCTTTTAATCTTTTTACGTGACGCTCTTTTTACACTTTTTTTCAATTTACCAGCTTTACGGCGCTTAGGAGAAGACTTGAATTGAATTGTTGTGAACGGGTTAGCTCTTTTTATAGCCATTCGATTACCTGCTCCATGCATCTTATCAAAAAGTTTGTTAATACCTTTCTGAGCTAACTCTTGTGCTGCAGTTTGTCCATGTTCTCTTAAGAGTTCTTTAAGAGGTTTGTTCCCAACCTCCTGTATAATAGCCTTACCGGTCTTGACCGCTTCTCGTTTTATAGCTTTTACGCCTGATGCAGCCAAAGGTTTTAGATAACGTAATAAACCACTGAAAAAACTTCCTATACCTCTACCGCGCTGATAGATAATTGGGGCTCAATAGAGGTCTCCAATATCTGATAAATTTCCACCACTCTGGACCAAATAATAGCGTGTGTAGTGCGAGTTCATGTCGTTAACATCGGTATTGAATATTAACATTATAACCCTTACATCAATGTATGTGAATATTTATACTTTTTCTTACCGTCGTTTAAAGTGAAGCATTATATATGTGGGAGTAAAACTTGGTTCAAAGTCTACTGGTTCACCTTGTTGATCTGTGACTTTAATAGAAATGCTTTCGAAAAAAGTTTTTTCCACAGCACAGTACTCTATTCATGTTTGAATCTGAAAATACTGTCGCAATCTTGCAAAGGAATCGTACGAAGATTTCGCACCAATTTATCAGCTAATATTCTAGGTTTGATAATGTCTGTGTAAACGTGAATTAAATTGGGGCTTTCACAATCACTAACGGTCTTGGATGTCGTAGCACGACGTGTTCTTTTATCAAGCTCATGTAAGTTTTTTTCCAACCGACTTAGACTATCAAGAAATATGGACTTATCAAAAGATTCTTTTATCGAGACATCTATCAGATCTGGATCGCGTTTATCAACAGGTGTTTTTAAAAATGCATCAATGAATAGACCAGCAATATTTTCAGTTTTAGACACTTCAATCGGCACTGGTGTTGTACCAGTTGTTCCATCACTCCTTTTGTATGGAATGTTTAGTATTGTATCTGATTCAGTTTTTGCCCATTCATCAGGTAAAATATTGCTACCGGATTCTTTAGCGGCATCACTTATGGATTGACGAATTGATTGACCAATTTTGTAAAATAATTGTTTTCGTACCTGGTACACTGTTCTACCGGAAATTTCAGCTTTCTTTTTTAAATCTTCGTCTGAAAACTCTATTCCACTCAGCAAAAGTGACACAAAATCCGTAATGTTAATCAGTGAAGGTATTGGCAGTTCCACATTTATTTTTACACCATAGTCTTTTAGATGAAACGTATGCGAGGTAGGCTTGATCCCCGCTTTTCTTTTCCACTCACGTCTTAAGCTATGTGCAGGATATATGTATTCGTCAATCATTCTTAATAGCTCTACATGATTTCTTTTCGACCTCGGAATCTGTCCAATTATATAATCAATAAAGTCCTGAAGTGTGTTAAATTTTTTGTTTGAGTTTAAATAAACTTTTTCGGCGATTTTCTCGCCTTGATAAACATGTAAGCAGAAACCTCCAATCTTCTTTGAATCACTGATGTCGGGAATACTTCCTTCATCTCGATCTTTTTCGATATGTTTGAATACCAGTTCCTTAATTGATGTCAAATAGTAGTTATAGAAGTCAGGTTTAATAACCAAGAAAAATGACGATAGGAATGTTGAAAAAATGATATCGTTTTTTTCATAACAAAGTCTCCGTAAAGTAGCATCACTCCATCTTAAGAGAACAAGATTTTTTTTCAAAGACATGATTTTTAGAACTATTTCTGTTACTTCAGGCTTGCTGGGTTCTGCTGCAGTTGATCGTCGACTTCTTTTCACCCTACTAGCTTCTTCTTCTCCGATACTGTATTTAGAACGCTTAGAAACACTGCTGGTTGACACTGTCTCTCCTTTTTTACTAATGTTCGAAGAACAATAGTATTAAACTCGTTTCGCCGAAAATTCATATTTCTTTATATATATATATATATATATATATATATCAGCAAAATGATTAAGGGAGATAATCTCTGGAGTGGCCGATTCGATTGAGCTGAAATTTTCGGAGAACGTAGATGTATATAGTAGGTAGGTCCACGACTTTCTCAAATTCAGATATTCTAAACCTTTTGGCGGCGGCGAGCGTTTTAGTGAATTTTGAGGTACTCCTATATATCCAAGCAGTGTAAATTTTTGTTAAAGAAAAGTATTGGGAATGAAAACTTATTATATTTTAAGCTCGTTTATGATAAAGAATTGGAAATTTTGAGCCGCGTGTGGGTGCAGGGTGCCTAAAAGTAGGCAAGGATTTTTTTTCAAATTTTGATTTGTCATTACTTCTAAGAAAAGCAATGGATCGTCGTGAAATTTGCAGAGCGTATTAATGTTGACTAAGATTAAGCACACCTGGATTTTCAAGATAGTGCGGGTAACCCTGTAGCTACGGCAGGCTGCTGAAAAAAAAACCTTCAAATCATTGACCTTCCTGAAAATTTTTTGATTTTTGACAAAAAAATCAGATCACTGATAAATTTTAACCTTTGTCCATCATGTCAAATTGAAATTTTTAAAATTCCGATTTGCACAAGAACGGCAACCCATCACCAAATTACCTCTATTTTTAGCACTCGAAAGTTCTGTTCACGAGAACTGACGACTGGATTATCCGATCATAGTGAAATTTACAGGACATGTTGGTATTAGCTAGGACCAGGTCTGATAGAAGTGATTTTGAAATGCGGGCAACTCTGCGCCAGTGGTGCCATCTTGAAAAATCACTGAGAAAAAAAACAGGTTTTTGGCCTATAACTTCCGATTCAGCCATCAGATTTTGATAAGATTCATCTAATACTTGGATCTTACTCTATGTAACAATTGGTGAAAATTTGGTTGAAAAATTAGAATAGAGTTGCCAACTATGGTGATTTTTGTCTCCTAAATCTAGCAAATTTGCTCAGCAAAATAAAGCTTTTTTCCCTATAACTTCCGGTCCAGTGTAGAAATCAGAACGAAGTTCACGCAGTAAATGGACTTTAATGTGAACCAAATGTCGTAGAAATTTCGTACCAAAATCATGAAACGGTTGCCAGCTATGACAATTTTTGTAATTTTGTTTAATTTCTTTACTGAGCGATTATGTCATTAGATTTGCAAATGGAAGTGATCCTGCAATGAAAATCAACAGCCAATATTAACGCTTTAAAAATTTGAAAAGTTTTGAGGGTGGTAACCCTAAAATTCTTTTCACCCGTATAACTTCCAGCGCAGTGATTCAATCGGAACGAAATTTACTGGTTGGGTTTAACTTAACGTGAAGCAGATTTGGTATGTATTATGCTTTGCTGTTGACACAGGCTAACCAGCATTAGCCATTTCGGTAAATATTACACCAACAGATGCTTCAAACAACGTTCTCATTTGCAAAGCATTTGCAATAAAAATAAGGAATTCTTTTTTAAATTTTTCGAGTTTTGAACATTTTTCGGATGGCAGCCTCAAACAACGTTTAACCGCTGAAACTTTCGATGAAATCCTGCGAAGAGAACGAAATTCAAAGGATACGTGGATTTGAGTATGAGCTTGTTATGGTAAACTTATTGCTGCTTCGTTCGGAAAGTGCTGCTAGCACTGAATTATATGTGTTATAGTTGAGCTTTGTTGCTTTGGATAAGGAATGGTTGATATGATTCTAAAAAAAAAAACAGTGTATTACGTCTTTCCACACTTTTTTGTCACTCAAAGATAATTTCTTCGAAAATTAGTTTTCTAGCGGTTCAGGTGCGCTAGAGTTTTTTCGTTTTGGCAACATTATCTCCGTCATTCCAACACACCAACCGCTACCAAGCTTACAAGAAGCAGGAAGAATATTCTCAAAAGATGATAATGTGTTTTCAGGGTAAATGCTCAGAGAGCTATTGCTTAAAAGGCATACGTAGAATTCATCATCTGTTACTGTTACAGGCGTATCAAATTCTTTCCCAAGCCAGGTCTGGTACACTTGAACTGCGCACTTTTTACTAATGTTCGAAGAAGAACATTAGTATTAAAATCACTTTGGCCAAAAATTCATATTTATATATATATATATATATATATTGTATATATATATATATATATATATATATATATATACATCATCAAAAAATTTCAGTGAAAAAATCTCAGGAACGCGCCATCCGATTGAGCTGAAATTTTCAGGACACATTGGTGTATATGCAGAATAGTGCCAGGTATCACAAAAAGTTAATAATCTTTAACCCTTTGGCGCCGGCGGCCATTTTAGTGATATTTTTAATATACCTATTATTCTGTACACAAATAAGTTTTGCAAAAATAAAGTTGACGAAATAAATTTTGAACGTGTTTTACATGCGAATCGGATAATGTTTTGGAATTTTTTAACCCCATGTGTGCGCTGGGTGCCTAAAAACAGAACCGGAAAACTTGAAAATTTTTAAATTGCGATAACTTTTGGCGGAGTTATTCAATCATTACGAAATTTTCAAAACACATTGGTATTATTTAGTTGTAGATTTGTGTAGCTTTTAATGAGCGTGCTGGCAACCCTGAAGCTAGGGCAGGCACTGAAAGTGACAACCTTCAAATCATCGTCTCTCTTGAAAAACAGCCGCTTCTTCAAAAAAAAGCCACTCATATGTAAATCTTGTGCTTTGTTTACATAATCAAAAAAAAAAAATTTGATATGGTATAACGGGCACGCCTGGTAACCCTTGCCCAATTTACATATATTTTTAGTATAAAAAACTTCTGTTCACGGAAACTCACGATCCAATGAGCAGAATTCATTGAAATTTGCAGAATGTATTGGTCCTATATAGGACCAGGTCTGCTAGAAGTGATTTTGAAATGCGGGTGATTCTGTGCCAGTGGTGCCATCTTGAAAAATCACTAAAAGAGATAACTGCTTTTAGCCCTATAAATTCTGATTGAATCGTTCGATTTTGGCGAAATTCACACGGTAGCTGAACCTTATTTAATACCACGTTTGCTAGAAATTTGGTCGAAAAATTCGGTTGGAGCTGCCAGCTATGATAATTTTGGTGTCTTAAATTTGAAAAAATAAAAATTTGGAAGTGAAAACATTAAACCATCGAATTTCCAAAAACTGTCCGTTTCTTACAATAAAACCAATCTGTATACAAATCTTATGCTTTATCTACACGTTCAAAGTAAAACTTTGGAAATTTCATGTCGGGCAAGAACGGTAACCCTTTCCCAGTCAACCCATATTTTTAGCATCAAAAACTTCTGTTCACGGGAACTCACGAATCAATAATCAGATACCATTTAAAATTTACAGAATGCATTGGACTTAAGTAGAACCAGGTCTGATAGAAGCGATTTTGAATTGTAGGCAACTCTGTGCCAGTGGTGCCATCTTGAAAAATTACAAAGAAAAAAAACTGCTTTTTGCCCTATGAAATGTGAATAAGTTACCAGATTTTCATGAAATTGACACAGTAGCTGAACCTTACTCTAAACTCTGTCTGATAGAAATTTAGTTGAAAAATTCGATTGGTGCTGCCAGCTATGGTAATTTTTGTGTCTTTGAATTTGAAAATTCGCTCAGGGAAATAAAACTTTTTGCCCTATAACTTCCATTGCAGTCATGAAATCAATACGAATTTCATACAATTAATAGAACCTATTATAAGCATTATTCAGGCTAAATTTGGTTGAAAAGCCACGATAGGGTTGCCAGCTATTGTTGGTTTTGTGTTTGCCTGCAATATCTTTATTAAGCGGTTTTATCGTAGAATTTTCAATTGGTAATTATATTGTAGTAACAATAAACAGCAAATATTAAGCTTTCCATTATTTGAAAAAACTCACTGCAGGTAATCCTAAATTTCTTTATACTCCTATAACTTCGAATGTAATATAACAACGTAAAGCAGGTGTCATATATTTTTGGCTTTGATACTGGCGAAAGGTTGCCAGCACGAGTCGGTTGTGCTACTTTTGTATCAATTAATGCTTACAGTAAGTATTCATACCGGAAACATTTAAAATGAAAATAAATAACCGATATTTCAATTCCCAAAATTCTGCAAATTTTTCGGATCGCAGTCCCAAACACCAACTTCAGTTACAGTGCTGCAGGCACTGAACATTTTCTTCATTGATGTTATATGAGATGCTGCTTTCGAAATTTTGTGAAATAAGCAACTGATAACGAATATAATTAACCCGTGTTTTGCTCTCATAAACGTTGAAATTCATGCCAGTGGTAATATCTGAAACCTTCCACCATATGAGTTATAATGCATTCTTGAGACCAAAGTAGAACGTGGCGTTTGAAACAGTTTGGCCGTAATAAGCAGCACATGTGGTGGAATATGCACTCAAAACCTGCACGATTCTTCTACTGTTCTTCGAACATTAGTGTTTCTAGCGGTTCAGGTGCGCTAGAGTTTTTTTTCTTTCAGTCTCTCACGCTGTCGAACAGGATGTTTTCTGACGGGTTGATCAGACGTGTATTGATTAGGATCGAACCGAGAGGGCTTTAATATAGAGTAACTAGGCAGCTCTTGCATTTCCACATCCGTGATACTTTCAGAATCTTCTTCACCTTCTTTCTCCATTTTAAAGACATTGGACCCCTCATCATCAAGATTGTCTATCTCCCCTAGAACGTCTTCTACTTCATCAGGACTCATATCAACAGGTACTGTGTATTGTGTTATTCCGTCATCACCAGTTATTATCCTATAATCTTTGTCAGCTGAAGTTTTTCTAAATTTCGATGGTGGCTTCAGGCTTTTGGCTATTCCACTTGCCGATAGACGACGCTTTGTTGCAGCCGATAATACACTCCTTGGAGGTGTGATTTAATCTAATGATTCAAACAATTTTTCCACTCGTACAGGTGTAGTTTGCGTAGGTTTCTCATCTCTAAAAACATATTTAGTTTGTGTCGTGTTGTCTCGCAAACTTTTCTGTTTCTTGTGTACATTCTCGCTCGAAGAAGGCATTTGAGTTTTTCTTTATAGAAAACCTTTACTTCTACGACGTGTGTTTAAAAATTTTATAAGTTCGTTTCGATAATGATACCATTTGTCTTTATCGCTGAATTTTTCACTTTTCAATATCTTATTCATAGCCTTATCGAACAAACTCTGGTTATTAGAACTTTCAATAGTGTCTTTCAAATTTGCATATACTTCAGGAGACAGAAGTAGCATTTTATTCAGATTACTGTTCCTATACATATTTCTCAATTAGTGAACCAATCACCCCTGAAAGTACACTGCCCAGTAATACAGGTGGAAATCCGCCTTGTTGAATTAGTACTTTACGTTGTCGCGGAACTGACCGTTTAGCATCTACTAACTTGCGCATACACTTTTTATATTTACAGAGACGGTTATATATCTTTCCACGAGGTCTGTGGTTACCATTCAACGTATTCAATGTGATTTCGCAAAGTGTTTTAATTACCTCTGGATCGGCATTCTTAAGTATAGCATTTCTCAAACCCGGTCAAGCACGTCTAAGCACGTATAACATATGCTTGTTGTCCTTTAATCGCTTCATTCGTGACACCATTCTCTTGCTTTAAACTATCCTTCGAGCAATAACACGTTACAACGTTTTTGTTAAATAAATCAGTACGGAATCGTAGTATATCCTTTGTATTCTGAGTCAGGTCTATTAATAAATAGCTGTGTGGCGCCTGAGTGATTTCTTTATATATTCTCACAAGCTCCTTGCTATTTTCAGGGTAAATTTGTTTAGCAAGATGATGAAACTGACTTTTATCACGTGGATTCTTGAAGGATACCAGATACTTACAGTTCAATGATATGTCACGGCAAAATTACCCCTGATGAAATACATTTTGTGTTACTAATATAACCGAAAAATTCCTATGATGTGATCCTTTGGTGAAAAGTTCGCAAACTTGTCTTGAAAACGCATTTAACATCATATCGTCCAAAACAATAAGTATCGGTTCATTCGCATTATTCACAAACTCTTCTGGAATCGTACTTAAGAATCCGATATTTTTACTAATGTTCGAAGAACAATAGTATTAAACTCGTTTCGCCGAAAATTCATATTTCTTTATATATATATATATATATATATCAGCAAAATGATTAAGGGAGATAATCTCTGGAGTGGCCGATTCGATTGAGCTGAAATTTTCGGAGAACGTAGATGTATATAGTAGGTAGGTCCACGACTTTCTCAAATTCAGATATTCTAAACCTTTTGGCGGCGGCGAGCGTTTTAGTGAATTTTGAGGTACTCCTATATATCCAAGCAGTGTAAATTTTTGTTAAAGAAAAGTATTGGGAATGAAAACTTATTATATTTTAAGCTCGTTTATGATAAAGAATTGGAAATTTTGAGCCGCGTGTGGGTGCAGGGTGCCTAAAAGTAGGCAAGGATTTTTTTTCAAATTTTGATTTGTCATTACTTCTAAGAAAAGCAATGGATCGTCGTGAAATTTGCAGAGCGTATTAATGTTGACTAAGATTAAGCACACCTGGATTTTCAAGATAGTGCGGGTAACCCTGTAGCTACGGCAGGCTGCTGAAAAAAAAACCTTCAAATCATTGACCTTCCTGAAAATTTTTTGATTTTTGACAAAAAAATCAGATCACTGATAAATTTTAACCTTTGTCCATCATGTCAAATTGAAATTTTTAAAATTCCGATTTGCACAAGAACGGCAACCCATCACCAAATTACCTCTATTTTTAGCACTCGAAAGTTCTGTTCACGAGAACTGACGACTGGATTATCCGATCATAGTGAAATTTACAGGACATGTTGGTATTAGCTAGGACCAGGTCTGATAGAAGTGATTTTGAAATGCGGGCAACTCTGCGCCAGTGGTGCCATCTTGAAAAATCACTGAGAAAAAAAACAGGTTTTTGGCCTATAACTTCCGATTCAGCCATCAGATTTTGATAAGATTCATCTAATACTTGGATCTTACTCTATGTAACAATTGGTGAAAATTTGGTTGAAAAATTAGAATAGAGTTGCCAACTATGGTGATTTTTGTCTCCTAAATCTAGCAAATTTGCTCAGCAAAATAAAGCTTTTTTCCCTATAACTTCCGGTCCAGTGTAGAAATCAGAACGAAGTTCACGCAGTAAATGGACTTTAATGTGAACCAAATGTCGTAGAAATTTCGTACCAAAATCATGAAACGGTTGCCAGCTATGACAATTTTTGTAATTTTGTTTAATTTCTTTACTGAGCGATTATGTCATTAGATTTGCAAATGGAAGTGATCCTGCAATGAAAATCAACAGCCAATATTAACGCTTTAAAAATTTGAAAAGTTTTGAGGGTGGTAACCCTAAAATTCTTTTCACCCGTATAACTTCCAGCGCAGTGATTCAATCGGAACGAAATTTACTGGTTGGGTTTAACTTAACGTGAAGCAGATTTGGTATGTATTATGCTTTGCTGTTGACACAGGCTAACCAGCATTAGCCATTTCGGTAAATATTACACCAACAGATGCTTCAAACAACGTTCTCATTTGCAAAGCATTTGCAATAAAAATAAGGAATTCTTTTTTAAATTTTTCGAGTTTTGAACATTTTTCGGATGGCAGCCTCAAACAACGTTTAACCGCTGAAACTTTCGATGAAATCCTGCGAAGAGAACGAAATTCAAAGGATACGTGGATTTGAGTATGAGCTTGTTATGGTAAACTTATTGCTGCTTCGTTCGGAAAGTGCTGCTAGCACTGAATTATATGTGTTATAGTTGAGCTTTGTTGCTTTGGATAAGGAATGGTTGATATGATTCTAAAAAAAAAAACAGTGTATTACGTCTTTCCACACTTTTTTGTCACTCAAAGATAATTTCTTCGAAAATTAGTTTTCTAGCGGTTCAGGTGCGCTAGAGTTTTTTCGTTTTGGCAACATTATCTCCGTCATTCCAACACACCAACCGCTACCAAGCTTACAAGAAGCAGGAAGAATATTCTCAAAAGATGATAATGTGTTTTCAGGGTAAATGCTCAGAGAGCTATTGCTTAAAAGGCATACGTAGAATTCATCATCTGTTACTGTTACAGGCGTATCAAATTCTTTCCCAAGCCAGGTCTGGTACACTTGAACTGCGCACTTTTTACTAATGTTCGAAGAAGAACATTAGTATTAAAATCACTTTGGCCAAAAATTCATATTTATATATATATATATATATATATATATATATTGTATATATATATATATATATATATATATATATATATATATACATCATCAAAAAATTTCAGTGAAAAAATCTCAGGAACGCGCCATCCGATTGAGCTGAAATTTTCAGGACACATTGGTGTATATGCAGAATAGTGCCAGGTATCACAAAAAGTTAATAATCTTTAACCCTTTGGCGCCGGCGGCCATTTTAGTGATATTTTTAATATACCTATTATTCTGTACACAAATAAGTTTTGCAAAAATAAAGTTGACGAAATAAATTTTGAACGTGTTTTACATGCGAATCGGATAATGTTTTGGAATTTTTTAACCCCATGTGTGCGCTGGGTGCCTAAAAACAGAACCGGAAAACTTGAAAATTTTTAAATTGCGATAACTTTTGGCGGAGTTATTCAATCATTACGAAATTTTCAAAACACATTGGTATTATTTAGTTGTAGATTTGTGTAGCTTTTAATGAGCGTGCTGGCAACCCTGAAGCTAGGGCAGGCACTGAAAGTGACAACCTTCAAATCATCGTCTCTCTTGAAAAACAGCCGCTTCTTCAAAAAAAAGCCACTCATATGTAAATCTTGTGCTTTGTTTACATAATCAAAAAAAAAAAATTTGATATGGTATAACGGGCACGCCTGGTAACCCTTGCCCAATTTACATATATTTTTAGTATAAAAAACTTCTGTTCACGGAAACTCACGATCCAATGAGCAGAATTCATTGAAATTTGCAGAATGTATTGGTCCTATATAGGACCAGGTCTGCTAGAAGTGATTTTGAAATGCGGGTGATTCTGTGCCAGTGGTGCCATCTTGAAAAATCACTAAAAGAGATAACTGCTTTTAGCCCTATAAATTCTGATTGAATCGTTCGATTTTGGCGAAATTCACACGGTAGCTGAACCTTATTTAATACCACGTTTGCTAGAAATTTGGTCGAAAAATTCGGTTGGAGCTGCCAGCTATGATAATTTTGGTGTCTTAAATTTGAAAAAATAAAAATTTGGAAGTGAAAACATTAAACCATCGAATTTCCAAAAACTGTCCGTTTCTTACAATAAAACCAATCTGTATACAAATCTTATGCTTTATCTACACGTTCAAAGTAAAACTTTGGAAATTTCATGTCGGGCAAGAACGGTAACCCTTTCCCAGTCAACCCATATTTTTAGCATCAAAAACTTCTGTTCACGGGAACTCACGAATCAATAATCAGATACCATTTAAAATTTACAGAATGCATTGGACTTAAGTAGAACCAGGTCTGATAGAAGCGATTTTGAATTGTAGGCAACTCTGTGCCAGTGGTGCCATCTTGAAAAATTACAAAGAAAAAAAACTGCTTTTTGCCCTATGAAATGTGAATAAGTTACCAGATTTTCATGAAATTGACACAGTAGCTGAACCTTACTCTAAACTCTGTCTGATAGAAATTTAGTTGAAAAATTCGATTGGTGCTGCCAGCTATGGTAATTTTTGTGTCTTTGAATTTGAAAATTCGCTCAGGGAAATAAAACTTTTTGCCCTATAACTTCCATTGCAGTCATGAAATCAATACGAATTTCATACAATTAATAGAACCTATTATAAGCATTATTCAGGCTAAATTTGGTTGAAAAGCCACGATAGGGTTGCCAGCTATTGTTGGTTTTGTGTTTGCCTGCAATATCTTTATTAAGCGGTTTTATCGTAGAATTTTCAATTGGTAATTATATTGTAGTAACAATAAACAGCAAATATTAAGCTTTCCATTATTTGAAAAAACTCACTGCAGGTAATCCTAAATTTCTTTATACTCCTATAACTTCGAATGTAATATAACAACGTAAAGCAGGTGTCATATATTTTTGGCTTTGATACTGGCGAAAGGTTGCCAGCACGAGTCGGTTGTGCTACTTTTGTATCAATTAATGCTTACAGTAAGTATTCATACCGGAAACATTTAAAATGAAAATAAATAACCGATATTTCAATTCCCAAAATTCTGCAAATTTTTCGGATCGCAGTCCCAAACACCAACTTCAGTTACAGTGCTGCAGGCACTGAACATTTTCTTCATTGATGTTATATGAGATGCTGCTTTCGAAATTTTGTGAAATAAGCAACTGATAACGAATATAATTAACCCGTGTTTTGCTCTCATAAACGTTGAAATTCATGCCAGTGGTAATATCTGAAACCTTCCACCATATGAGTTATAATGCATTCTTGAGACCAAAGTAGAACGTGGCGTTTGAAACAGTTTGGCCGTAATAAGCAGCACATGTGGTGGAATATGCACTCAAAACCTGCACGATTCTTCTACTGTTCTTCGAACATTAGTGTTTCTAGCGGTTCAGGTGCGCTAGAGTTTTTTAAAACCTACTTTTGTTGGAACAGCTTGAGTTTCAGCATTACACCAAATAACCTTCTTCAACCGAGGCTGTATCATAGAGTCATTTCTAAGAAGTGTCTCTATAAAACTCGTCTTGCCACATCCAGATGGACCGGCAACCATCATTGTGAAGGGGTGAATAAAGTGCGTCATTTTTGCAAATTTTCACAGATTTTAACATAAAAACAAGTAAACGGCCTATATTTATAAATTTAATCGTTATGAGTAGAAGGCAAATTGTCAACGAGTTACACAGACCAGCTCGTAAAAATTTTAAACGACGTCGGGTCACTATCAGGGGTATCGATGATTTATGGCAGGCGGATTTGGTTGATATGAGCCCATACTCATCAGAGAATAGAGACTACAAATTTCTTCTCACAATAATTGACACCTTTTCTACGTATGCTTGGGCACTACCGGTCAAAAACAAAAGTGCTAATGAAGTGACCAAGGCGATGGAAACAATTCTTGAACAAAGACGTATTCCCAGAAATCTACAAACTGATGATGGAAAGGAGTTTTTCAATAAAAAATTTCAACATATCATGAAAAAGTATGAAATTAACCACTATTCAACATTCAGTGCATTGAAAGCATCGATTGTTGAGCGCTTCAATCGAACTCTTAAAGGTATAATGTGGAAAGAATTCAGTATGAATGGAAATTATCATTGGGTTAGCTTACTCCAAAAATTAATTGGCCGTTACAACAGGACAAAACATCGGGTTATTAAGATGCGACCTATGGATGTAAACGCCACAAATGAGATTGAATTACTTTCAAAACTATACAGAAAAGTCAAAGTAACATCAAAACCAACATTTCAAGCTGCAGATCATGTACGTATAAGTAAACATAAACACGTATTTGAAAAAGGCTACACACCAAACTGGTCTACAGAAATTTTCACAATAAAAAAGGTAAAGAAAACACAACCACGAACATACTCACTGGAAGACTATCAAGGAAATTTGATACAAGGTGGGTTCTATGAACCTGAGTTAACTAGAGTGAAACACCCTGACGCATACCTTGTTGAGAAAATTATTAGAAGAAGAGGAGATCGTGTTTTTGTTAAATGGCTCGGCTTTTCTTCTCATCATAATTCCTGGATAAATATAAAAGACGTGCTCTAAAGTGAACGACATTCATTCAAGATGTTGTGTTTCAAAAGTTGTGTTTCCGAGTCAAAACGTTCACCAATCTAAATATTGACGAACGAAAAATACTTAAGCTTCTTTTACACAAACATAAAAGACCAGGTCAGATGTTACTTCTGTTCGGTTACCCTGGATGCATTCAACGCACCTGCTGATGTCGAGAGCGAACACTTACGATTGTCCCCAGAATGTTTCTATGCCAACGGAAAAGACGTCTGTGGACCCTACGATACACCGATTGCATCAAAGAAAAATTGCAGAATAGAGAATTGCCTCTACAACTTATTAAAATGTGCTGGATTCGGATTAATTCTTGGTGGAGTTATTTGTGAAGCTGTTTCGATGTACAATTATTATTCTATGTAAAATATCTGCAAACAATTATATTTCATATCATAATAAAAAGACTTAAGTCTACTTAAACATATAATCCGCTTTTCATTTCAAAATTCACCAGGGTTCCTTAGCATTGCTGCTCCAATTCGAATGCAAATTGAAATTTTATTCATATTCACATTCTAGCTTTTCACTTTCGTGTTTATTCGCATCCAAAAATATAACATGCAAATCGTTACAATATGAGTCACATAAGAAAGACTAACACTCAATGATTTATGCGTACATAAAATTATCATTGAACACGAAGTATCAACCTGACCCAAATCCAGAATTCATATCTTACGAGTCTCAGTTGAATAGATTGAATCAACATCGACACCGAAACTAAGATAAATATTTGAATAACTGACCTACGCTACGTCACATCAACACAACATATACAAAGCAAAACATCACATACCGGTTCAGATAGATTGCTTACCGGTTTCAAGTCAAAACTTAACAGCTCACCCGGCTTCTTACTTACAAATAGTGTAAAAAACATAACCACAGTACCAGGAAACAAGATTCCTGTCATATGGGGCCAAGGCGCCAAAAATCAAGATTGCTGGCACATGGTACAGCTTGTTTACAAACAATCTGCATCGTATCCAAAATGACACCGGCTTCAAGCCCACGAATAAAATTATCAGATCTGCATCGACGCCAAATAGTATAAAAAAAATATACGCCACATGGTCCATTTATTTACAAAACCAAACAATGCCGGCTCCAGACCATAAAAAAAACAACATCTCAGCCACTAAGGCACTAGGAAAAAAAAAATGTTGCCGGCACATGGTGCAGCTTGTTTACAAACAAATATTTGCATCGATACCAAAATGGCCCCGGCTTCAAGCCCACGAATAAAATTATCAGATCTGCATCGACTCTTCCTCATAATCAAAATACCAGATCCCGGCTCTGTCAACTCAACTCGCAACAACATCTCAAGCGAAAAAAAATTTGTCTAAAAAACTAAAAAAAGCTCGATTTTTGTATGAAAAACCTGTCCTCCTCGGCTGCGGAAGACTTTTATAAAAGCATTACGATTTGGACAGGTTTCACTTGTTTTCGCCGTGTATTTCTTATGGCGTTTTCCTCGAAAAATCAACTTATGTCTACAAGAGCAGCAAAACATCAACAAGACACACCTTCGAAATCGTATATGACTTCTCTACTTGCGCAACGTACACTAGCAATGTACTCTCCTGCTTTGACGACAATTTTACACCGAATATAAAAGAGCAAAAGAAATTATTTTTGTATGGGAAACCGGTCTATTGTCCACTCTTACTACTGTCTTTCGCGTGAAAGATGCCCACTGATCGTCCATTTTGATCGGCCAGCTGGTAATAAGTCACGTCGATCTTCTTAATTACCTTACTAGGTAAGAACCTCCGGTCCAGCTTTGCATTGTAGTACGCGGCTGCGTCACTTTGCCGGAAGTTGTGCCTGTAGACCACTTCGCAAGCTGGTATGTAACCAACCTGGAACGAAGGTTATAGGCCTTTGCGTTTCGAGACTGGGCCTGGGTCGTGAGGTTGCGGATGGTCTGGCGTAGGAGTGCCAGGTGGTCAGAAGGTGGCAGAATAGTTTCGGGGTCATCCAAGAGATGGAGTTGCCGCAGTAGATCGTAAGTGTGGCCATGGGTGACCATGGGTTGCCCGAAAACTGCCTGATATGGCGAAGTTCCTATTGTCGCGTGAGGGGCTGAGCGCAATGCGCAGGTGATCTCTGAAAGTTTGGCGTCCCACTCCTTTTGGGCAGGATCTAAATAGGCTCGGATGGCAGCCAGAATTGATCTATTGAAGCGTTCTGACCCGTTCGCCTGAGATAAATATACGGCGGTGAAGGTGTGTCCGATACCGAATTCCTATAACAAGGTTTTATTATCAAACACTATAGTTTCTGGGATCCCAACAAGGTGAAATACCCTCCTCCTAAGGATGTCGGTGACTGCCTTCGCAGTAAACTTCCGAAGCGGCTCAATAAATGGGAATCGCGAAAGATGGTCTAAGACGATGAGAGCTCCAATGTTGCCAGACTTGGACCTAGGGTAGGAGCCGATAATATCAATGTACAAGCGCTGGAATATGCGCTCGGGAACGGACTGCCGCGTCATTGGTGGTCGAAGGGTGTGTGGAGGAGTCTTGGTGGTCTTGCAGGTGAGGCATGAACCAACATACTCTTTAACTTGAGCGGCCATTTAAGGCCAATAAAACCATTGCCGTAGTCGGCCGAGGGTTTTGGCCACGCCATCATGCGCACTCAAGGGTGGATTATGGGCTCCCTTCACTAGTTCTGCCGTCATTTATTTATTTATTTATTTGAATCCATTTCAACAGGCTTCTGCCCAATTACAAAAATAGGAAAATTAAATAAATCCAAAAGAAGAAAATAGAAAAATTAAAAAATTAACGAAAATATAAGAACAACAAATTAAAGCTAATGTACAATTCAACATCGAAGAAAGTGCAAACATAGTACTAAAATTAAATAGAAAATCAATCATTATAAGAAGCTTTAAGAATTATGTCTTTAATTTGGGACTTAAATTGACAGAACGTTAGCGGAAAAGGACCAAGCTGAAGATTATTATGCTTCCTGGGCAAACGCAATAGCGGCGAGTTGAAATCAACTTCAGAACGCGCGAAGGGAAGAGAAAACATTAATTGGGATCTATCCGATCGATTATGTCGGTCGTTACGTAGACACAGCATATAACCAAGATCGGAGAGCATAGGGCAATGGAGCAGCTTGAAAAGTAAGCACTCGTCAAGGAACACTCGTCGGAAATCTAATGAAGGAATTTGGAATAAGGAAAGACGATCACTATAACAACAGTAAGGGATTTGGAATTTAAATAACAGTGAGCGAGTAAATCTACGCTGAACGTGTTCCACTGCAACACTGAGATATTTATGACGAGGAGACCACACTTGACAACAATACTCTAGGATGCTACGACCAAGTGAAAAAAACAAATGGAAAGAGGTAGCGATGCTAGTAAACGAAGAAGAGCATCTAAGAATGAAACCGGACAGACGAGAGGCCTTGGCAGTTATATATGCAATGTGCAGGTCAAATTTGAGCTTTTGATCAAAGTGCACACCAAGGTACTTAAAAGCATTCACAGCCGTAATGGAAGAGCCGTAAAGAGTATAGGAGTAAATTAAGGGTGACATTTTATACGTATAGGACATCTGATGACATTTGGATATGTTCAAAGCAAGTGAATTATTCGAGCACCAGTCGCACAGAGTACAGAGATCGTTTTGGAGTTGGAGGCAGTCGTCGGTAGATTCAACTACTTTGAAAATCTTGAAGTCATCAGCAAACAAAAGGCAGGGAGAACGAATAAAAGTAGGGAGATCATTTATAAATACTAGGAATAATAAAGGACCGAGAATGGAGCCCTGAAGAACACCGGAAAGAGGACAGAAGGGGGAAGAGGTGGACGATTGTACAGATACAACACAAGAATGACCAGACACATAGGATGAAAACCAAGACAAAAGAGAACCCGACACCCCATAACTTCGAAGCTTTGCAAGGAGAATTCTGTGGTCAACAGAATCAAAAGCTTTTGAGAAGTCGGTATATACGACATCCACTTGTTTCCGTTGGTCTAAGGCAGAAGCAACAAAGTTAGTAAAAGTAATAAGATTAGAGGTGGGAGATCTCCCTTTGACAAAACCATGCTGTTCCGGAGCAAGGAAGGGATGGAGGAGAGGAAGCAGCCTGTTAGAAACCACTCTTTCGAGAACTTTTCCAAAACAAGGAAGGAGGGAAATCGGACGGTAATTGGAAACACAGCTTGGGTCTCCAGACTTAAGGATGGGGGAAATATATGCAGATTTCCAACTGGAGGGTAAGGAGCCGGAGGAGAGGCTGAGGTTAAATATAATTGACAAGGGAACACATAAGGACGATGATAGTGATTTGGCCAAAAGGTTAGGGATACCATCAGAACTGCAACCAACATTGACATCAAGACATTCGAGTAAGGAATCAATTTCAAGAGGATTGGTGTAAATGGAAGATAGAGAGGATGAAGCAACATGGGGAATTTCACAAGGCAAGATATGATTATGTTGGGAAAAGAAGGAAGAAAAATATTTTGCAAAGAGGTCGCAAATTTCACGTGGATTAGATGCCATAGCATTATCGAGAAACATGGAATCGGGGAAACGATGGGAACTTTTGAGAGAACGGACATAAGACCAAAAGCGTTTTTGATGATTAGAGCAGATGGAGGACTCAATGTTGGAAAAGTAATCTCGCATAGCTAGATTTACGACAATTTTGGCAGAAGATCGTAGCCTCGAAAATTCGATGAAGTCCTCATGAGAGCCTGTTCGTTTAAATCTAGCTCGAGCGACATCCTTAGCTTTCAGGGCCGTCGCCACATCACGACGAAACCAAGGAGCGTCATTAGGCTTGCGAGGACGTCTGGAAGGAGTGAAACGGGAGATAATTTTGGATAGGAAGTTGTGAAATTTTAAGACAAGGTCATTGACAGTGAGGCCGCAAGAGAAGGAGAACCAGTTAACCGAGTTCATTTCAGTTATCATACTAATGAATTCAGCTTTATGAAAGTTAAAGCGCATGGCTCGAGAAGGAGCTCTTAAGGTCAGAAGATCAACTTGAAGTGTGACTGAGAGAGGAGGGTGGTGTAAGTCAGCTTGGACATAGGGAAAGGAGGTGGTTTGAACACTGATATTATGAGGGGGAATATTAGATAGAACAAAGTCTAGAATTTTGTTATTTACATTTGGAACACAGTTTCATTGGGAGAGTGAACACAAAGATAAAAAGGATGAGGTTATCAAGGAAATATTGCAGCATTAGATTATGCTAGAAAAGTTATGATTCCATATCAGGTTCGGTAAGTTGAAATCACCACATATTAAAGATAAGGCAGAAGGGAAGCTAATGTTGAGGTAGGTGGATAGCTCATCAAAAAATTTATTATAAACCGCAACTGGGGAATTACAAGGAACATATACTGAAAAAACAATGAGAATTTTTGTGGGAGCAAGGGTAACGCGCACAGCAACACATTCAATAGGAGGAGATGGAGAGAAATCCATACAGAATGTTCCTTGAAGAGACCTGTGCACTGCAACTAATACACCACCGCCTTCGCTTTTACCTGATGTAGCTCGATCACGATCACGGCGGAAGACTGTATAAAACGGGAACAGCTCATTATCGTAATTATCTACTGTTTACCATGTTTCCGATAAACATATTATATGATCAGAAGAAAGAGTAGAGGAGAGATTCAGAGTGCTCAGCTTGGTCCTAAGTCCACGAACGTTCTGGTAATATACATGAATTGGATTGATCTTATTAAATTCGAATGTACTGATTCCATTGGTTCTGATTCCTGTTAAGCACACATTGTCAACTAAGGCTAGGGTGTTTACGTTGTGGAGATCTTTGATCCTGTTTGATGAAAAATTTTTCGAGGTCTCCTGGTGAATTCCTTAAACAGTACAACAGATGGCCAGAATTCTTTGTGAAGCAGAAGATCCGTACCAGCAGTTACCGTTATTTTGAACGAATAAATTTCCTGATTCTGCAGGTTGTCTGGTGTTAGCTTCTTGCAAAGTAGCAGAGGCGGTAAGTAGCCAAGTTTGGCAGTGATGTATTCCATGATTGCTTCTGCTGAGGTATTGATTCCATGATTGCTTCTGCTGAGGTATTGAACTGACGGTACCCACTGTAATTTCTGACGGTACCCACAACTTCCAAGCCAGTTGGTCTTGAAGTCCGTTTCCGGTCGCATACTCAGTCCGCTTGTACACGAACCCGTCTACAACTTTTAGGTCCGGCGGTTGGTGTTGTTCTGCCTGGACTTTTGCCGCTAGCTCCATCAAGAAGCACTTTTGAAATGCGGCGACTCTAAGTCTAGCTCCATTGGAGTCTCCTCGCCTTCTGCCGGTATCAACGCCTCGGCAGAGAACATGCGCAACAAGGAGTCCGGCACTGCGTTTTGGCTTCCCTTTCGGTGGACTATTTTGAAGTTGGACCCTTGAAGTTTCAAGGACCACCGGGCTAATCGGCCATTAAGGTCCGGTTGGTTCATTAGCCACTTTAGGGAAGCATAGTCGGTCACGATTTCAAATTCATGACCTTCCACATAGGCACGGAACTTCTTGATTGCCAGCATCGCAGCCAGACATTCTTACTCAGTGATGGTGTAATTTCGCTGAGCGGGATTCAGTTTGTGGGTCATGTAAGCGATGGGGGCTTCAACTACGTCTTCTGTGCGTTGCACCAGCACGGCACCGACTCGATGTTATGTCGATGTTATGACGGATGAGCGTAGTCTTTCCCAGGCCAGGCGAACGAAGGAAAGACTACGCTCATCCATCATAACATCGACACTGGCGACTAGAAACCCATAAATTAGAGACATTTCTCTGTGCCACCAGCTGTCGAAAAACTGCTTTATCAGGAGATTGACCGGATGTTAGCGTTGGGCGTAATCGAAGAGTCGAAGAGTGCATGGTCTTCGCCGGTAACGTTGGTGGTAAAGCCTTCGAAGATACGCCTATGACTGAATGCCAGGAAGGTCAACTCGGTCACAGTGAAAGATGCCTACCCTTTGCTGCTGATCGACGGAATTCTCAGCAGACTCCCTAAGGCAAATTTCATCTCCAGCCTTGATTTGAAGGATGCCTTTTGGCAAATACCTTTGGAGGAGAAGTCAGACGAGAAGACAGCCTTCACTGTGCCCGGGCGACCCCTTTACCATTTTGTCGTGATGCCGTTTGGCCGCGTCTCGAAATTTTTCAAAAGTAATTTACCGTTTGTACGGTAAATTAGTTTTTGAAATTGCGATGCAATGCGATATCACTTGTATTTCGATTTGTCGAAAACAAGGTACCATTAGCAGGTCGTAGCAGAGGACTTTTGATACATTACGTATCAGAAGTCATTTGCCGTGAATTTGAGAATAAATTCAAATTGGCAAATGCTACAACACAGGTCTTTCCGCAAGGGCAAGTGCGTGGAAAGAGCTGAAGGATGGATGCAATCTATGAAGGACAATGACGTGAACAGGTGATCATACCGTTTTACCATCCAATCCTTTATAGAAAAACGTGAACAAGGTGAACAGAAAGAAAGGGTAATTTTCTTTTGTGTTTTTTTTCTTTAATGAGAGGAAACATCGTGAACCACGTATACCAAATCAAGGGTGGAAGTATCTTTGAAAGAGGAAATGGTGAACAATGTGAACATCTCTAGATACTTTCCAATTGGAGTAGGAGTGACACCTGAAATAGGCGCAAATGGACGATCTCCAAATAAAATTTGGTAACAAATCGTGAGCTGGTGAACTTAGTGGGTATATCACTTGGTGATGTCTTTCGCGTGAAAGACGCCCACTGATCGTCCATTTTGATCGGCCAGCTGGTAATAAGTCACGTCGATCTTCTTAATTACCTTACTAGGAAAGAACCTCCGGTCCAGCTTTGCATTGTAGTACGCGGCTGCGTCACTTTGCCGGAAGTTGCGCCTGTAGACCACTTCGCAAGCTGGTATGTAACCAACCTGGAACGAAGGAACTTGACTGAACTGTCAAAGTGATTAGACGTGTGTCGGAACAGCTGATTTTTGTGAATTTGGAACAGCGCTTTAAAGCACTTTTTCGTAGAAAATTTTGCAGTTTGTGAATAATTAGTGTTTTGATAATTGGCGAAAATCCGGATTTGGGTGACTTTTTCCTATTTCGTGCCATTTATATGTTTTTGAGTTCAATTTTATTAACTGTTTTTGTGAAAATTGTGTGGCTGTTAATTTTGAACGAGTGTATGAGTGGTGTGTGCCAGTGCTAAACTTTAACGAAAGGTTTTAGCTTTCAGCGAACTCGAATCAAAGCTCACTGGGCAATTTTCAAGCAGTAGGGGAGAGCCGCCAAAATAAAAACCAAATGGCTAATACAGGTGACAAATGCGGAAAATGCAAAAAGGTAGTCACTGATACCATGCCAGGTCTCCAATGTGAGGGATTTTGTGGTGATAAATGGTATCACACACAGTGTGCCAATATTGAACTGAAGGAGTATGAGGCAATTATGATGCTAAGTGGTAAAGTAAAATGGTTTTGCAAAAAATGTGACTCACTTTTTAAGAAAAGCCGTGACGACCGAATCGCATCTCAAATTGATTCTGCGATGAGATTGATGCTCGACTTAAAAACGAAAGTCGATAAGCTATCAAGTACAGTCTCAAAAGAAACTGCACCTATTTCATATGCTGAAATTGTTAAAACTAATTCGGCCAATGTTAAAGAGAAGAAGAATTTTAATAAAGGGATAATAATCAAGCCTAAGAAGAACCAGGACGCGAGTATTACTATGGCGGCGATTAAATCCAACATCAAGCCAGTAAAATTAAAAACCCCAGTTCAATATACTAAACATCTGCGTGATGGAGGCATTCTTATTAAGTCGGACACCCAGGCAAACACTGATATTTTATTGAAAAACGTGCATGAAACACTAGGAAAGGATTATGATGTTCGAGTGACCAAGCAAAGATTGCCTCGCTTAATAATTAAGGGGTTGGATAAACAATTTTCCACGCAAGAATTAATGGATGAAATATCGACCCTTAATCATTCGATTGATACCAATGATCGATTTGAAGTTGTCTACACAAGGCAAACTTTAAAATCGAAAAAATGGATTGCCTTTATTGAAGTAGGTGGAAAGCTTTTTGAAAGATTGGTAAACCAATATATAAATATTGGCTTCGGGTCCTATTATGTTGATGAAGATCATAACATCATGCGATGCTTTAAATGCCAAGGCTACAACCACAAGACAACAAATTGCCCATCAAAGGAAGAATCATGTGCGAAGTGTGCCGGGAACCATCGGACCAGTACATGCACTGCAACAACAATAAAATGCGTTAATTGCTCTATCAAAAAACATCTACATACACAGCACCGTGCTGACAGTTTCGAATGCCCAGAATTAAAAAAGTTGATTTTGATAAACCAAAAAAAAACTAATTATGGTTATTAGTTCAAGTACCATCAATAAAGCTGAGACCTTAAATATTGTATATGCAAACATCAGAAGCATTCGGAACAAGATCGATGACATAAATGTCTACCTTTCTTCCAGAAATGATATTGATATATTGATTTTAAACGAAATATGGATATATCGAAATGAAGAGGCATTATACACGCCAAATGGATACGATGGCTATGTCTGCAGCAGGCAATCAGGGCGTGGTGGAGGCGCAGCCATATTCATAAAAAAATCTCACATTCGGTCTAGACTGATCATGATGACAGAGAAATACAGTTCTATTATAGTGGAACTACAACTAAAAAAGGAAAAAATTAAAATCGGAACATTTTATAAAGCGCCTAATGACGACGACAGCCTTTTTCTACACCACATCGATGAACTTCTCTCACTACATGAGAAATTAATTACAATAGCCGATACCAACATCGATCTTTTAGCCACGTCAACAGTAGTGAAAGCATACTCTGATATAATTGTGGCCAATAACGGAGTTATTTTAAATACAACCAAGCCAACAAGAGTAACACAAACGTCTAAGACTTTGATAGATCATGTGATAATAAAACATGCACAGTTATTAGATCGAATATCATACGAGGATAATGATTGGCCTGGGTTAGACCACAAGATCATAAAAATATCGATCGTTGAATGCGGAAATATAAAAGCACAGCCCAGGATGACAGCCATCAATTCAACTGATAAGAGGAAATTCGTGAAATATGTAATTGATGAATTAAAAATGAGGCCAATTGCTACTATCGAAGGTTTAATCGACATTATATCGAAAGCAAAAGAAAAAGCGACATCAACCAAACACGTAAGAGTTCGGCAGGAATCATGGATTACTAAGAAAGTTATTGATGCTGCTAAACGCAAAAGAACTGCTTACAAAAGATACATGGCAAATCAAAATTGTCCTATAAAAAAACAAGATTATCTAATAAAAAAAAAGGAATCAAATAAGATTACGCAGGAGGCAAAGAAACGTTATTTTGCTAATAAATTCGAGAACGCAGCTGGAAATAGTGCTAAATATTGGAAAATAATTAAAGAAGTGACATCAACTTCAAAGGATACAATGCATATGACATGCATAAATGAACTATGTGTGAATGGAACTCTGTTAAATGATCCCTCTCTTGTGACTCAGCATCTAAATAATTACTTCGCAACTATTGGGACTAATCTTACACAGCAGCAGCAAGCTACCTATGGCTCAGATATCAACATAAAAGTGAATACTTTAACGTCCATGCATTTACGCACTACATCACGCAAAGAAATATCTGAAATAATAGATAATCTAAAAGCTGGAGTATCCCCAGGACTCGATGCAATCACTTCCGAAGACATCAAACTATTGAAGAGCTACATAATAAATATATTAACCGCCAACATCAATGAACACATTAAAACTGGTTCCTTCCCTGATTGCCTTAAATTAACAAGAATCACTCCTGTATTCAAAGGAGGTGATCGTGCAAATCCATCTAATTACCGCCCCATTGCTGTCACCAGTATTATGAGCAAAATATTTGAGAAGGTAATAAATTCAAGAATATTACAATTCTTAGAAGAAAATTCAATCTTGGCCCCAATTCAGTATGGGTTCCAACAACATAGTAGCACGTTAGCGGCAACCTTGGATGCAGTGCACTTTATAAACTCTACGCTGGATAAGGGAAATCATGCCGCAGCTATTTTCGTTGACTTACAAAAAGCTTTCGACACCATCGACCATGGAATTTTACTAGAACGATTAAGCAAATATGGATTTGGGGATAAAATAAAGCTACTAGTCAGAAATTACCTAATAAATAGGCGGATAGTAACCAAAAATTCTAATTACGTTAGTCGAGAATGCGGAATAAATATCGGTGTACCACAAGGATCTATCCTCGGCCCGCTTCTTTTTCTGCTTTACGTTAACAGCATACAGGACATTCAGCTATCTTGTAAAATTGTGCTCTTTGCGGACGATACCCTTCTTCTTTATTCCGGGAATGAAGAATTGACACTACAGAACACTATAAATGCAGATTTACAACGATATTTCAACTGGCTTCAGCAAAGTAAACTAGTTCTTAACATCCATAAGACTAAATACATTGTGTTTCAGCAGAGGAACAAACGTCCAGTGAACCTACGCATCCAAATAAATGGGGTACAGCTTGAAAATGTAAATTCAATTAAATATCTGGGCTTGGTGCTAGATGATAAAATGACATGGGCAAACCACATCAACAACATCAGATGCAAAGTGGCACCTATGATAGGAGTAATAAAAAGGTTTGAATTTATACCTTTACAAACCAAGCTTACCATTTACCATGCGTACATTGTCTCTTTAATCACATATGGAGTATTGTTGTGGAGCCAGACTTCCAAACACAACATTGAGCTTATTGGAAGACTTATGACCAAAGCTATCAAAACAATACATAAAATGCCCACACTTACCTCAACTTCAGCGGTATATGCTAGAACTGGGCTTCTAAATATCAACAAACTTATACTGCTTGAACGAGGTAAATTGATTTATAAGATTTTAACGAAACGGCTTAAATGGCCAAACATCCTTCGAACTGTTGGTGAGTCCACCAATATTCCCACAAGAAATGCGGGTAATTTATCAGTGCAAACTCCAAGGACGGAAAGAATGAAGACCGACCCTGTACAGGAAGCAATACAATTTTTTAACACACTGCCTAATTCGATTAAACATTCGGAAAACTTAGTAAAGTTTAAAGAAAATCTAAAGCTCTACATTGAAAGAGCACACTGCTAATGAAATCCAGAGTTTTTTGAAAACTTTTCTCTGGACGCACGTCTTGATGACAAATGAAATGTACACAATATGACCTAAAGTACTAACTATAAAAAGCAAGATGGTACTATCCCTTATACCAATACACCAATTGTCTGGGAAGTACTAGGAATAATTACTTACAGATGATTTTATGATGCACACGGACCGTGCATATTGAGTGATGGAGAGAGTGGAGTGAAGGAGGTATAAAAAAAAAAAAAAAAAAAAGGTTATAGGCCTTTGCGTTTCGAGACTGGGCCTGGGTCGTGAGGTTGCGGATGGTCTGGCGTAGGAGTGCCAGGTGGTCAAAAGGTGGCAGAATAGTTTCGGGGTCATCCAAGAGATGGAGTTGCCGCAGTAGATCGTAAGTGCGGCCATGGGTGACCATGGGTTGCCCGAAAACTGCCTGATATGGCGAAGTTCCTATTGTCGCGTGAGGGGCTGAGCGCAATGCGCAGGTGATCTCTGAAAGTTTGGCGTCCCACTCCTTTTGGGCAGGATTCAAATAGGCTCGGATGGCAGCCAGAATTGATCTATTGAAGCGTTCTGACCCGTTCGCCTGAGAGGAATATACGGCGGTGAAGGTGTGTCCGATACCGAATTCCTGTAAAAAGGTTTTATTATCAGACACTATAGTTTCTGGGATCCCAACAAGGTGAAATACCCTCCTCCTAAGGATGTCGGTGACTGCCTTCGCAGTAAACTTCCGAAGCGGCTCAATGAATGGGAATCGCGAAAGATGGTCTAAGACGATGAGAGCTCCAATGTTGCCAGACTTGGACCTAGGGTAGGAGCCGATAATATGAGCCGATTATATGAGCCGATAATGTAAAATTAAACATCGAAGAAAGTGCAAACATAGTACTAAAATTAAATAGAAAATCAATCATTATAAGAAGCTTTAAGAATTATGTCTTTAATTTGGGACTTAAATTGACAGAACGTTAGCGGAAAAGGACCAAGCTGAAGATTATTATGCTTCCTGGGCAAACGCAATAGCGGCGAGTTGAAATCAACTTCAGAACGCGCGAAGGGAAGAGAAAACATTAATTGGGATCTATCCCATCGATTGACGTTACGTAGACACAGCATATAACCAAGATCGGAGAGCATAAGGCAATGGAGCAGCTTGAAAAGTAAGCACTCGTCAAGGAACACTCGTCGGAAATCTAATGAAGGAATTTGGAATAAGGAAAGACGATCACTATAACAACAGTAAGGGATTTGGAATTTAAATAACAGTGAGCGAGTAAATCTACGCTGAACGTGTTCCACTGCAACACTGAGATATTTATGACGAGGAGACCACACTTGACAACAATACTCTAGGATGCTACGACCAAGTGAAAAAAACAAATGGAAAGAGATAGCGATGCTAGTAAACGAAGAAGAGCATCTAAGAATGAAACCGGACAGACGAGAGGCCTTGGCAGTTATATATGCAATGTGCAGGTCAAATTTGAGCTTTTGATCAAAGTGCACACCAAGGTCCTTAAAAGCATTCACAGCCGTAATGGAAGAGCCGTAAAGAGTATAGGAGTAAATTAAGGGTGACATTTTATACGTATAGGACATCTGATGACATTTGGATATGTTCAAAGCAAGTGAATTATTCGAGCACCAGTCGCAAAGAGTACAGAGGTCGTTTTGGAGTTGGAGGCAGTCGTTGGTAGATTCAACTACTTTGAAAATCTTGAAGTCATCAGCAAACAAAAGGCAGGGAGAACGAATAAAAGTAGGGAGATCATTTATAAATACTAGGAATAATAAAGGACCGAGAATGGAGCCCTGAGGAACACCGGAAAGAGGACATAAGGGGGAAGAGGTGGACGATTGCACAGATACAACACAAGAATGACCAGACACATAGGATGAAAACCAAGACAAAAGAGAACCCGACACCCCATAACTTCGAAGCTTTGCAAGGAGAATTCTGTGGTCAACAAAATCAAAAGCTTTTGAGAAGTCGGTATATACGACATCCACTTGTTTCCGTTGGTCTAAGGCAGAAGCAACAAAGTTAGTAAAAGTAATAAGATTAGAGGTGGGAGATCTCCCTTTGACAAAACCATGCTGTTCCGGAGCAAGGAAGGGATGGAGGAGAGGAAGCAGCCTGTTAGAAACCACTCTTTCGAGAACTTTTCCAAAACAAGGAAGGAGGGAAATCGGACGGTAATTGGAAACACAGCTTGGGTCTCCAGACTTGTGGATGGGGGAAATATATGCAGATTTCCAACTGGAGGGGAAGGAGCCGGAGGAGAGGCTGAGGTTAAATATAATTGACAAGGGAACACATAAGGACGATGATAGTGATTTGGCCAAAAGGTTAGGGATACCATCAGAACCGCAACCAACATTGACATCAAGACATTCGAGTAAGGAATCAATTTCAAGAGGATTGGTGTAAATGGAAGATAGAGAGGATGAAGCAACATGGGGAATTTCACAAGGCAAGATATGATTATGTTGGGAAAAGAAGGAAGAAAAATATTTTGCAAAGAGGTCGCAAATTTCACGTGGATTAGATGCCATAGCATTATCGAGAAACATGGAATCGGGGAAACGATGGGAACTTTTGAGAGAACGGACATAAGACCAAAAGCGTTTTTGATGATTAGAGCAGATGGAGGACTCAATGTTGGAAAAGTAATCTCGCATAGCTAGATTTACGACAATTTTGGCAGAAGATCGTAGCCTCGAAAATTCGATGAAGTCCTCATGAGAGCCTGTTCGTTTAAATCTAGCTCGAGCGACATCCTTAGCTTTCAGGGCCGTCGCCACATCACGACGAAACCAAGGAGCGTCATTAGGCTTGCGAGGACGTCTGGAAGGAGTGAAACGGGAGATAAGGTTGGATAGGAAGTTGTGAAATTTTAAGACAAGGTCATTGACAGTGAGGCCGCAAGAGAAGGAGAACCAGTTAACCGAGTTCATTTCAGTTATCATACTAATGAATTCAGCTTTATGAAAGTTAAAGCGCATGGCTCGAGAAGGAGCTCTTAAGGTCAGAAGATCAACTTGAAGTGTGACTGAGAGAGGAGGGTGGTGTAAGTCAGCTTGGACATAGGGAAAGGAGGTGGTTTGAACACTGATATTATGAGGGGGAATATTAGATAGAACAAAGTCTAGAATTTTGTTATTTACATTTGGAACACAGTTTCATTGGGAGAGTGAACACAAAGATAAAAAGGATGAGGTTATCAAGGAAATATTGCAGGATTAGATTATGCTAGAAAAGTTATGATTCCATATCAGGTTCGGTAAGTTGAAATCACCACATATTAAAGATAAGGCAGAAGGGAAGCTAATGTTGAGGTAGGTGGATAGCTCATCAAAAAATTTATTATAAACCGCAACTGGGGAATTACAAGGAACATATACTGAAAAAACAATGAGAATTTTTGTGGGAGCAAGGGTAACGCGCACAGCAATACATTCAATAGGAGGAGATGGAGAGAAATCCATACAGAATGTTCCTTGAAGAGATCTGTGCACTGCAACTAATACACCACTGCCATCGCTTTTACCTGATGTAGCTCGATCACGATCACGGCGGAAGACTGTATAAAACGGGAACAGCTCATTATCGTAAATATCTACTGTTAACCATGTTTCCGATAAACATATTATATGATCAGAAGAAAGAGTAGAGGAGAGATTCAGAGTGCTCAGCTTGGTCCTAAGTCCACGAACGTTCTGGTAATATACATGAATTGGATTGATCTTATTAAATTCGAATGTACTGATTCCATTGGTTCTGATTCCTGTTAAGCACACATTGTCAACTAAGGCTAGGGTGTTTACGTTGTGGAGATCTTTGATCCTGTTTGATGAAAATTTTTTCGAGGTCTCCTGGTGAATTCCTTAAACAGTACAACAGATGGCCAGAATTCTTTGTCAAGCAGAAGATCCGTACCAGCAGTTACCGTTATTTTGAACGAATAAATTTCCTGATTCTGCAGGTTGTCTGGTGTTAGCTTCTTGCAAAGTAGCAGAGGCGGTAAGTAGCCAAGTTTGGCAGTGATTTATTCCATGATTGCTTCTGCTGAGGTATTGAACTGACGGTACCCACTGTAATTTCTGACGGTACCCACAACTTCCAAGCCAGTTGGTCTTGAAGTCCGGTTCCGGTCGCATACTCAGTCCGCTTGTACACGAACCCGTCTACAACTTTTAGGTCCGGCGGTTGGTGTTGTTCTGCCTGGACTTTTGCCGCTAGCTCCATCAAGAAGCACTTTTGAAATGCGGCGACTCTAAGTCTAGCTCCATTGGAGTCTCCTCGCCTTCTGCCGGTATCAACGCCTCGGCAGAGAACATGCGCAACAAGGAGTCCGGCACTGCGTTTTGGCTTCCCTTTCGGTGGACTATTTTGAAGTTGAACCCTTGAAGTTTCAAGGACCACCGGGCTAATCGGCCATTAAGGTCCGGTTGGTTCATTAGCCACTTTAGGGAAGCATAGTCGGTCACGATTTCAAATTCATGACCTTCCACATAGGCACGGAACTTCTTGATTGCCAGCATCGCAGCCAGACATTCTTACTCAGTGATGGTGTAATTTCGCTGAGCGGGATTCAGTTTGTGGGTCATGTAAGCGATGGGGGCTTCAACTACGTCTTCTGTGCGTTGCACCAGCACGGCACCGACTCGATGTTATGTCGATGTTATGACGGATGAGCGTAGTCTTTCCCAGGCCAGGCGAACGAAGGAAAGACTACGCTCATCCGTCATAACATCGACACTGGCGACTAGAAACCCATAGATTAGAGACATTTCTCTGTGCCACCAGCTGTCCAAAAACTCCTTTATCAGGAGATTGACCGGATGTTAGCGTTGGGCGTAATCGAAGAGTCGAAGAGTGCATGGTCTTCGCCGGTAACGTTGGTGGTAAAGCCTTCGAAGATACGCCTATGACTGAATGCCAGGAAGGTCAACTCGGTCACAGTGAAGGATGCCTACCCTTTGCTGCTGATCGACGGAATTCTCAGCAGACTCCCTAAGGCAAATTTCATCTCCAGCCTTGATTTGAAGGATGCCTTTTGGCAAATACCTTTGGAGGAGAAGTCAGAGGAGAAGACAGCCTTCACTGTGCCCGGGCGACCCCTTTACCATTTTGTCGTGATGCCGTTTGGCCGTGTCTCGAAATTTTTCAAAAGTAATTTACCGTTTGTACGGTAAATTAGTTTTTGAAATTGCGATGCAATGCGATATCACTTGTATTTCGATTTGTCGAAAACAAGGTACCGTTAGCAGGTCGTAGCAGAGGACTTTTGATACATTACGTATCAGAAGTCATTTGCCGTGAATTTGAGAATAAATTCAAATTGGCAAATGCTACAACACAGGTCTTTCCGCAAGGGCAAGTGCGTGGAAAGAGCTGAAGGATGGATGCAATCTATGAAGGACAATGACGTGAACAGGTGATCATGCCGTTTTACCATCCAATCCTTTATAGAAAAACGTGAACAAGGTGAACAGAAAGAAAGGGTAATTTTCTTTTGTGTTTTTTTTCTTTAATGAGAGGAAACATCGTGAACCACGTATACCAAATCAAGGGTGGAAGTATCTTTGAAAGAGGAAATGGTGAACAATGTGAACATCTCTAGATACTTTCCAATTGGAGTAGGAGTGACACCTGAAATAGGCGCAAATGGACGATCTCCAAATAAAATTTGGTAACAAATCGTGAGCTGGTGAACTTAGTGGGTATATCACTTGGTGATGTCTTTCGCGTGAAAGACGCCCACTGATCGTCCATTTTGATCGGCCAGCTGGTAATAAGTCACGTCGATCTTCTTAATTACCTTACTAGGAAAGAACCTCCGGTCCAACTTTGCATTGTAGTACGCGGCTGCGTCACTTTGCCGGAAGTTGCGCCTGTAGACCACTTCGCAAGCTGGTATGTAACCAACCTGGAACGAAGGTTATAGGCCTTTGCGTTTCGAGACTGCGCCTGGGTCGTGAGGTTGCGGATGGTCTGGCGTAGGAGTGCCAGGTGGTCAAAAGGTGGCAGAATAGTTTCGGGGTCATCCAAGAGATGGAGTTGCCGCAGTAGATCGTAAGTGCGGCCATGGGTGACCATGGGTTGCCCGAAAACTGCCTGATATGGCGAAGTTCCTATTGTCGCGTGAGGGGCTGAGCGCAATGCGCAGGTGATCTCTGAAAGTTTGGCGTCCCACTCCTTTTGGGCAGGATCTAAATAGGCTCGAATGGCAGCCAGAATTGATCTATTGAAGCGTTCTGACCCGTTCGCCTGAGAGGAATATACGGCGGTGTAGGTGTGTCCGATACCGAATTCCTGTAAAAAGGTTTTATTATCAGACACTATAGTTTCTGGGATCCCAACAAGGTGAAATACCCTCCTCCTAAGGATGTCGGTGACTGCCTTCGCAGTAAATTTCCGAAGCGGCTCAATGAATGGGAATCGCGAAAGATGGTCTAAGACGATGAGAGCTCCAATGTTGCCAGACTTGGACCTAGGGTAGGAGCCGATAATATCAATGTACAAGCGCTGGAATATGCGCTCGGGAACGGACTGCAGCGTCATTGGTGGTCGAAGGGTGTGTGAAGGAGTCTTGGTGGTCTTGCAGGTGAGGCATGAACCAACATACTCTTTAACTTGAGCGGCCATTTAAGGCCAATAAAACCATTGTCGTAGTCGGCCGAGGGTTTTGGCCACGCCATCATGCGCACTCAAGGGTGGATCATGGGCTCCCTTCACTAGTTCTGCCGTCATTTATTTATTTATTTATTTGAATCCATTTCAACAGGCTTCTGCCCAATTACAAAAATAGGAAAATTAAATAAATCCAAAAGAAGAAAATAGAAAAATTAACAAATAAATGAAAATATAAGAACAGCAAATTAAAGCTAATGTACAATTCAACATCGAAGAAAGTGCAAACATAGTACTAAAATTTAATAGAAAATCAATCATTATAAGAAGCTTTAAGAATTATGTCTTTAATTTGGGACTTAAATTGACAGAACGTTAGCGGAAAAGGACCAAGCTGAAGATTATTATGCTTCCTGGGCAAACGCAATAGCGGCGAGTTGAAATAAACTTCAGAACGCGCGAAGGGAGGAGAAAACATTAATTGGGATCTATCCGATCGATTACGTCGGTCGTTACGTAGACACAGCATATAACCAAGATCGGAGAGGATAGGGCAATGCAGCAGCTTGAAAAGTAAGCACTCGTCAAGGAACACTCGTCGGAAATCTAATGAAGGAATTTGGAATAAGGAAAGACGATCACTATAACAACAGTAAAGGATTTGGAATTTAAATAACAGTGAGCGAGTAAATCTACGCTGAACGTGTTCCACTGCAACACTGAGATATTTATGACGAGGAGACCACACTTGACAACAATACTCTAGGATGCTACGACCAAGTGAAAAAAAACAAATGGAAAGAGATAGCGATGCTAGTAAACGAAGAAGAGCATCTAAGAATGAAACCGGACAGACGAGAGGCCTTGGCAGTTATATATGCAATGTGCAGGTCAAATTTGAGCTTTTGATCAAAGTGCACACCAAGGTCCTTAAAAGCATTCACAGCCGTAATGGAAGAGCCGTAAAGAGTGTAGGAGTAAATTAAGGGTGACATTTTATACGTATAGGACATCTGATGACATTTGGATATGTTCAAAGCAAGTGAATTATTCGAGCACCAGTCGCACAGAGTACAGAGATCGTTTTGGAGTTGGAGGCAGTCGTTGGTAGATTCAACTACTTTGAAAACCTTGAAGTCATCAGCAAACAATAGGCAGGGAGAACGAATAAAGGAAGGGAGATCATTTATAAATACTAGGAATAATAAAGGACCGAGAATGGAGCCCTGAGGAACACCGGAAAGAGGACAGAAGGGGGAAGAGGTGGACGATTGCACAGATACAACACAAGAATGACCAGACACATAGGATGAAAACCAAGACAAAAGAGAACCCGACACCCCATAACTTCGAAGCTTTGCAAGGAGAATTCTGTGGTCAACAGAATCAAAAGCTTTTGAGAAGTCGGTATATACGACATCCACTTGTTTCCGTTGGTCTAAGGCAGAAGCAACAAAGTTAGTAAAAGTAATAAGATTAGAGGTGGGAGATCTCCCTTTGACAAAACCATGCTGTTCCGGAGCAAGGAAGGGATGGAGGAGAGGAAGCAGCCTGTTAGAAACCACTCTTTCGAGAACTTTTCCAAAACAAGGAAGGAGGGAAATCGGACGGTAATTGGAAACACAGCTTGGGTCTCCAGACTTAAGGATGGGGGAAATATATGCAGATTTCCAACTGGAGGGGAAGGAGCCGGAGGAGAGGCTGAGGTTAAATATAATTGACAAGGGAACACATAAGGACGATGATAGTGATTTGGCCAAAAGGTTAGGGATACCATCAGAACCGCAACCAACATTGACATCAAGACATTCGAGTAAGGAATCAATTTCAAGAGGATTGGTGTAAATGGAAGATAGAGAGGATGAAGCAACATGGGGAATTTCACAAGGCAAGATATGATTATGTTGGGAAAAGAAGGAAGAAAAATATTTTGCAAAGAGGTCGCAAATTTCACGTGGATTAGATGCCATAGCATTATCGAGAAACATGGAATCGGGGAAACGATGGGAACTTTTGAGAGAACGGACATAAGACCAAAAGCGTTTTTGATGATTAGAGCAGATGGAGGACTCAATGTTGGAAAAGTAATCTCGCATAGCTAGATTTACGACAATTTTGGCAGAAGATCGTAGCCTCGAAAATTCGATGAAGTCCTCATGAGAGCCTGTTCGTTTAAATCTAGCTCGAGCGACATCCTTAGCTTTCAGGGCCGTCGCCACATCACGACGAAACCAAGGAGCGTCATTAGGCTTGCGAGGACGTCTGGAAGGAGTGAAACGGGAGATAAGGTTGGATAGGAAGTTGTGAAATTTTAAGACAAGGTCATTGACAGTGAGGCCGCAAGAGAAGGAGAACCAGTTAACCGAGTTCATTTCAGTTATCATACTAATGAATTCAGCTTTATGAAAGTTAAAGCGCATGGCTCGAGAAGGAGCTCTTAAGATCAGAAGATCAACTTGAAGTGTGACTGAGAGAGGAGGGTGGTGTAAGTCAGCTTGGACATAGGGAAAGGAGGTGGTTTGAACACTGATATTATGAGGGGGAATATTAGATAGAACAAAGTCTAGAATTTTGTTATTTACATTTGGAACACAGTTTCATTGGGAGAGTGAACACAAAGATAAAAAGGATGAGGTTATCAAGGAAATATTGCAGGATGAGATTATGCTAGAAAAGTTATGATTCCATATCAGGTTCGGTAAGTTGAAATCACCACATATTAAAGATAAGGCAGAAGGGAAGCTAATGTTGAGGTAGGTGGATAGCTCATCAAAAAATTTATTATAAACCGCAACTGGGGAATTACAAGGAACATATACTGAAAAAATAATGAGAATTTTTGTGGGAGCAAGGGTAACGCGCACAGCAATACATTCAATAGGAGGAGATGGAGAGAAATCCATACAGAATGTTCCTTGAAGAGATTTGTGCACTGCAACTAATACACCACCGCCATCGCTTTTACCTGATGTAGCTCGATCACGATCACGGCGGAAGACTGTATAAAACGGGAACAGCTCATTATCGTAAATATCTACTGTTAACCATGTTTCCGATAAACATATTATATGATCAGAAGAAAGAGTAGAGGAGAGATTCAGAGTGCTCAGCTTGGTCCTAAGTCCACGAACGTTCTGGTAATATACATGAATTGGATTGATCTTATTAAATTCGAATGTACTGATTCCATTGGTTCTGATTCCTGTTAAGCACACATTGTCAACTAAGGCTAGGGTGTTTACGTTGTGGAGATCTTTGATCCTGTTTGATGAAAATTTTTTCGAGGTCTCCTGGTGAATTCCTTAAACAGTACAACAGATGGCCAGAATTCTTTGTGAAGCAGAAGATCCGTACCAGCAGTTACCGTTATTTTGAACGAATAAATTTCCTGATTCTGCAGGTTGTCTGGTGTTAGCTTCTTGCAAAGTAGCAGAGGCGGTAAGTAGCCAAGTTTGGCAGTGATGTATTCCATGATTGCTTCTGCTGAGGTATTGATTCCATGATTGCTTCTGCTGAGGTATTGAACTGACGGTACCCACTGTAATTTCTGACGGTACCCACAACTTCCAAGCCAGTTGGTCTTGAAGTCCGTTTCCGGTCGCATACTCAGTCCGCTTGTACACGAACCCGTCTACAACTTTTAGGTCCGGCGGTTGGTGTTGTTCTGCCTGGACTTTTGCCGCTAGCTCCATCAAGAAGCACTTTTGAAATGCGGCGACTCTAAGTCTAGCTCCATTGGAGTCTCCTCGCCTTCTGCCGGTACCAACGCTTCGGCAGAGAACATGCGCAACAAGGAGTCCGGCACTGCGTTTTGGCTTCCCTTTCGGTGGACTATTTTGAAGTTGAACCCTTGAAGTTTCAAGGACCACCGGGCTAATCGGCCATTAAGGTCCGGTTGGTTCATTAGCCACTTTAGGGAAGCATAGTCGGTCACGTTTTCAAATTCATGACCTTCCACATAAGCACGGAACTGCTTGATTGCTAGCATCGCAGCCAGACATTCTTACTCAGTGATGGTGTAATTTCGCTGAGCGGGATTCAGTTTGTGGGTCATGTAAGCGATGGGGGCTTCAACTACGTCTTCTGTGCGTTGCACCAGCACGGCACCGACTCGATGTTATGTCGATGTTATGACGGATGAGCGTAGTCTTTCCCAGGCCAGGCGAACGAAGGAAAGACTACGCTCATCCGTCATAACATCGACACTGGCGACTAGAAACCCATAAATTAGAGACATTTCTCTGTGCCACCAGCTGTCGAAAAACTGCTTTATCAGGAGATTGACCGGATGTTAGCGTTGGGCGTAATCGAAGAGTCGAAGAGTGCATGGTCTTCGCCGGTAACGTTGGTGGTAAAGCCTTCGAAGATACGCCTATGACTGAATGCCAGGAAGGTCAACTCGGTCACAGTGAAGGATGCCTACCCTTTGCTGCTGATCGACGGAATTCTCAGCAGACTCCCTAAGGCAAATTTCATCTCCAGCCTTGATTTGAAGGATGCCTTTTGGCAAATACCTTTGGAGGAGAAGTCAGAGGAGAAGACAGCCTTCACTGTGCCCGGGCGACCCCTTTACCATTTTGTCGTGATGCCGTTTGGCCGTGTCTCGAAATTTTTCAAAAGTAATTTACCGTTTGTACGGTAAATTAGTTTTTGAAATTGCGATGCAATGCGATATCACTTGTATTTCGATTTGTCGAAAACAAGGTACCGTTAGCAGGTCGTAGCAGAGGACTTTTGATACATTACGTATCAGAAGTCATTTGCCGTGAATTTGAGAATAAATTCAAATTGGCAAATGCTACAACACAGGTCTTTCCGCAAGGGCAAGTGCGTGGAAAGAGCTGAAGGATGGATGCAATCTATGAAGGACAATGACGTGAACAGGTGATCATGCCGTTTTACCATCCAATCCTTTATAGAAAAACGTGAACAAGGTGAACAGAAAGAAAGGGTAATTTTCTTTTGTGTTTTTTTTCTTTAATGAGAGGAAACATCGTGAACCACGTATACCAAATCAAGGGTGGAAGTATCTTTGAAAGAGGAAATGGTGAACAATGTGAACATCTCTAGATACTTTCCAATTGGAGTAGGAGTGACACCTGAAATAGGCGCAAATGGACGATCTCCAAATAAAATTTGGTAACAAATCGTGAGCTGGTGAACTTAGTGGGTATATCACTTGGTGATGTCTTTCGCGTGAAAGACGCCCACTGATCGTCCATTTTGATCGGCCAGCTGGTAATAAGTCACGTCGATCTTCTTAATTACCTTACTAGGAAAGAACCTCCGGTCCAACTTTGCATTGTAGTACGCGGCTGCGTCACTTTGCCGGAAGTTGCGCCTGTAGACCACTTCGCAAGCTGGTATGTAACCAACCTGGAACGAAGGTTATAGGCCTTTGCGTTTCGAGACTGGGCCTGGGTCGTGAGGTTGCGGATGGTCTGGCGTAGGAGTGCCAGGTGGTCAAAAGGTGGCAGAATAGTTTCGGGGTCATCCAAGAGATGGAGTTGCCGCAGTAGATCGTAAGTGCGGCCATGGGTGACCATGGGTTGCCCGAAAACTGCCTGATATGGCGAAGTTCCTACTGTCGCGTGAGGGGCTGAGCGCAATGCGCAGGTGATCTCTGAAAGTTTGGCGTCTCACTCCTTTTGGGCAGGATTTAAATAGGCTCGGATGGCAGCCAGAATTGATCTATTGAAGCGTTCTGACCCGTTCGCCTGAGAGGAATATACGGCGGTGAAGGTGTGTCCGATACCGAATTCCTGTAAAAAGGTTTTATTATCAGACACTATAGTTTCTGGGATCCCAACAAGGTGAAATACCCTCCTCCTAAGGATGTCGGTGACTGCCTTCGCAGTAAATTTCCGAAGCGGCTCAATGAATGGGAATCGCGAAAGATGGTCTAAGACGATGAGAGCTCCAATGTTGCCAGACTTGGACCTAGGGTAGGAGCCGATAATATGAGCCGATAATATGAGCCGATAATGTACAATTAAACATCGAAGAAAGTGCAAACATAGTACTAAAATTAAATAGAAAATCAATCATTATAAGAAGCTTTAAGAATTATGTCTTTAATTTGGGACTTAAATTGACAGAACGTTAGCGGAAAAGGACCAAGCTGAAGATTATTATGCTTCCTGGGCAAACGCAATAGCGGCGAGTTGAAATCAACTTCAGAACGCGCGAAGGGAGGAGAAAACATTAATTGGGATCTATCCCATCGTTTGACGTTACGTAGACACAGCATATAATCAAGATCGGAGAGCATAAGGCAATGGAGCAGCTTGAAAAGTAAGCACTCGTCAAGGAACACTCGTCGGAAATCTAATGAAGGAATTTGGAATAAGGAAAGACGATCACTATAACAACAGTAAGGGATTTGGAATTTAAATAACAGTGAGCGAGTAAATCTACGCTGAACGTGTTCCACTGCAACACTGAGATATTTATGACGAGGAGACCACACTTGACAACAATACTCTAGGATGCTACGACCAAGTGAAAAAAACAAATGGAAAGAGGTAGCGATGCTAGTAAACGAAGAAGAGCATCTAAGAATGAAACCGGACAGACGAGAGGCCTTGGCAGTTATATATGCAATGTGCAGGTCAAATTTGAGCTTTTGATCAAAGTGCACACCAAGGTCCTTAAAAGCATTCACAGCCGTAATGGAAGAGCCGTAAAGAGTATAGGAGTAAATTAAGGGTGCCATTTTATACGTATAGGACATCTGATGACATTTGGATATGTTCAAAGCAAGTGAATTATTCGAGCACCAGTCGCACAGAGTACAGAGATCGTTTTGGAGTTGGAGGCAGTCGTTGGTAGATTCAACTACTTTGAAAATCTTGAAGTCATCAGCAAACAAAAGGCAGGGAGAACGAATAAAAGTAGGGAGATCATTTATAAATACTAGGAATAATAAAGGACCGAGAATGGAGCCCTGAGGAACACCGGAAAGAGGACAGAAGGGGGAAGAGGTGGACGATTGCACAGATACAACACAAGAATGACCAGACACATAGGATGAAAACCAAGACAAAAGAGAACCCGACACCCCATAACTTCGAAGCTTTGCAAGGAGAATTCTGTGGTCAACAGAATCAAAAGCTTTTGAGAAGTCGGTATATACGACATCCACTTGTTTCCGTTGGTCTAAGGCAGAAGCAACAAAGTTAGTAAAAGTAATAAGATTAGAGGTGGGAGATCTCCCTTTGACAAAACCATGCTGTTCCGGAGCAAGGAAGGGATGGAGGAGAGGAAGCAGCCTGTTAGAAACCACTCTTTCGAGAACTTTTCCAAAACAAGGAAGGAGGGAAATCGGACGGTAATTGGAAACACAGCTTGGGTCTCCAGACTTGTGGATGGGGGAAATATATGCAGATTTCCAACTGGAGGGGAAGGAGCCGGAGGAGAGGCTGAGGTTAAATATAATTGACAAGGGAACACATAAGGACGATGATAGTGATTTGGCCAAAAGGTTAGGGATACCATCAGAACCGCAACCAACATTGACATCAAGACATTCGAGTAAGGAATCAATTTCAAGAGGATTGGTGTAAATGGAAGATAGAGAGGATGAAGCAACATGGGGAATTTCACAAGGCAAGATATGATTATGTTGGGAAAAGAAGGAAGAAAAATATTTTGCAAAGAGGTCGCAAATTTCACGTGGATTAGATGCCATAGCATTATCGAGAAACATGGAATCGGGGAAACGATGGGAACTTTTGAGAGAACGGACATAAGACCAAAAGGGTCTTTGATGATTAGAGCAGATGGAGGACTCAATGTTGGAAAAGTAATCTTGGATAGCTAGATTTACGACAATTTTGGCAGAAGATCGTAGCCTCGAAAATTCGATGAAGTCCTCATGAGAGCCTGTTCGTTTAAATCTAGCTCGAGCGACATCCTTAGCTTTCAGGGCCGTCGCCACATCACGACGAAACCAAGGAGCGTCATTAGGCTTGCGAGGACGTCTGGAAGGAGTGAAACGGGAGATAAGGTTGGATAGGAAGTTGTGAAATTTTAAGACAAGGTCATTGACAGTGAGGCCGCAAGAGAAGGAGAACCAGTTAACCGAGTTCATTTCAGTTATCATACTAATGAATTCAGCTTTATGAAAGTTAAAGCGCATAGCTCGAGAAGGAGCTCTTAAGGTCAGAAGATCAACTTGAAGTGTGACTGAGAGAGGAGGGTGGTGTAAGTCAGCTTGGACATAGGGAAAGGAGGTGGTTTGAACACTGATATTATGAGGGGGAATATTAGATAGAACAAAGTCTAGAATTTTGTTATTTACATTTGGAACACAGTTTCATTGGGAGAGTGAACACAAAGATAAAAAGGATGAGGTTATCAAGGAAATATTGCAGGATTAGATTATGCTAGAAAAGTTATGATTCCATATCAGGTTCGGTAAGTTGAAATCACCACATATTAAAGATAAGGCAGAAGGGAAGCTAATGTTGAGGTAGGTGGATAGCTCATCAAAAAATTTATTATAAACCGCAACTGGGGAATTACAAGGAACATATACTGAAAAAACAATGAGAATTTTTGTGGGAGCAAGGGTAACGCACACAGCAATACATTCAATAGGAGGAGATGGAGAGAAATCCATACAGAATGTTCCTTGAAGAGACCTGTGCACTGCAACTAATACACCACCGCCATCGCTTTTACCTGATGTAGCTCGATCACGATCACGGCGGAAGACTGTATAAAACGGGAACAGCTCATTATCGTAAATATCTACTGTTAACCATGTTTCCGATAAACATATTATATGATCAGAAGAAAGAGTAGAGGAGAGATTCAGAGTGCTCAGCTTGGTCCTAAGTCCACGAACGTTCTGGTAATATACATGAATTGGATTGATCTTATTAAATTCGAATGTACTGATTCCATTGGTTCTGATTCCTGTTAAGCACACATTGTCAACTAAGGCTAGGGTGTTTACGTTGTGGAGATCTTTGATCCTGTTTGATGAAAATTTTTTCGAGGTCTCCTGGTGAATTCCTTAAACAGTACAACAGATGGCCAGAATTCTTTGTGAAGCAGAAGATCCGTACCAGCAGTTACCGTTATTTTGAACGAAGAAATTTCCTGATTCTGCAGGTTGTCTGGTGTTAGCTTCTTGCAAAGTAGCAGAGGCGGTAAGTAGCCAAGTTTGGCAGTGATGTATTCCATGATTGCTTCTGCTGAGGTATTGATTCCATGATTGCTTCTGCTGAGGTATTGAACTGACGATACCCACTGTAATTTCTGACGGTACCCACAACTTCCAAGCCAGTTGGTCTTGAAGTCCGTTTCCGGTCGCATACTCAGTCCGCTTGTACACGAACCCGTCTACAACTTTTAGGTCCGGCGGTTGGTGTTGTTCTGCCTGGACTTTTGCCGCTAGCTCCATCAAGAAGCACTTTTGAAATGCGGCGACTCTAAGTCTAGCTCCATTGAAGTCTCCTCGCCTTCTGCCGGTATCAACGCCTCGGCAGAGAACATGCGCAACAAGGTGGACCTTTCGGTGGACTATTTTGAAGTTGAACCCTTGAAGTTTCAAGGACCACCGGGCTAATCGGCCATTAAGGTCCGGTTGGTTCATTAGCCACTTTAGGGAAGCATAGTCGGTCACGATTTCAAATTCATGACCTTCCACATAGGCACGGAACTTCTTGATTGCCAGCATCGCAGCCAGACATTCTTACTCAGTGATGGTGTAATTTCGCTGAGCGGGATTCAGTTTGTGGGGCATGTAAGCGATGGGGGCTTCAACTACGTCTTCTGTGCGTTGCACCAGCACGGCACCGACTCGATGTTATGTCGATGTTATGACGGATGAGCGTAGTCTTTCCCAGGCCAGGCGAACGAAGGAAAGACTACGCTCATCCGTCATAACATCGACACTGGCGACTAGAAACCCATAAATTAGAGACATTTCTCTGTGCCACCAGCTGTCGAAAAACTGCTTTATCAGGAGATTGAGATTTATGTAGTAAGCAATATGAGAGTGAGAGATCATGGGAGACGAGAGAATGGGAGAAACTCCTACGGAGGCACTCAGTCCCGGGTCTCCAAGTGATCAAGTCACACTTGTAATTAAATAAATGTATTCGCTAAAATTAAAGTAATATCGCGTTTTATTTAAACATTACAACATGGCGCAGTTGATTTCGTATTTATAAAATAATTAATTGTACTGGATGGATTTGGATTAAAAGCTACGCACCATAATGGAAATTTATAGAAAACCAGACATAGTGAAAGTGGATGGCAACGTGGCCGAAAACTGGAAAAAGTTTAAGAGTCAATTTGAGAATTATATAGTCCTCGTCGGATTTGAAAATAAATCATCAAGTGAAAGGTGCGCACTAATGCTTAATTTGATTGGAGATGATGCTTTTGAATTATTGGATTCGATGGATTTTGATAAACCTGAAGACAGAAAAGACTATGCAGCAGTTGTTGCAGCTTACGAGAAGTTTTTCAGTGCACAAAGAAATGTGGTATTTGAGCGGTATATCTTTTACACAAGAGTCCAGAAAGAATTTGAGATATTCGACCAATTTCACACCGATTTGAGGAGGCTTGTGAAAAGCTGCGAATTTATTGGAGGTGTTGAAGCAGAAAAAGAAATGATAAGAGACAGACTTATATTGGGTACATGTCACCCTGATCTTCAAGAAATGCTTTTGAGGCTAAAAGAGCCTACCTTGGAAAATATCGTTTTGCGGTCCAAAGTTTACGAGACCAATACTGTGCAATCAAATATAATTCAAAGTGGGAAAACAAGCAACAATGCAACATCGTCGATGGTTGATGTGCTGAAATTCGGACAACGGGACAATGCGATAAGAAAGCAACCAACAATTACATCAAAACAAGTTTATAACAATCAAGCTAGATGTATATATTGCAACTACATACACAGGAAAGGTAAATGCCCAGCGTTTGGGAAACAGTGTAAAATATGCTTTCGTCTCAATCATTTTGCAAATGTGTGTACTCACAAGCGTCAAGTGAACGAAGTTGAAGATGAATTGGTCCCAAGCTTAACAATTGAAACTATAAGCCGTGTAAACAAGATTGAAGTCGATTCTGTGGATTGCTGGTATCAAGTGATTCAAATTGAAAATTTAAATGTAAAACTAAAATTAGATACGGGGGCTAACGTTAATATTTTACCGCTATGGACTTATGTGAAGATAAACAAGAGGCAACATATTAAGCTAGAGCGAACTGAGTTGATATTAGAAGCATTTGGAGGTTTCAAAATAAACCCGGTGGGAAGTATCGTAGTGAATTGTAATTTTAAAAATGTTCAGATAAAGTTAAATTTTATAATTGCAGAAGGCAATGTTAAACCTATATTGGGATTGAACGCATGTATTGATCTTGGCCTGATTGGACGTATTGACCTGGTGTTATCGGATAGTGCGAAAAATTTTACAGATTTGTATCAAGATTTGTTTGTGGGTTTGGGTACATTAAAACGTAATCAAAAGTTAGAAGTTATGCCGTCTGCGGCTCCTGTAGCTAAACCACCACGAAGAATTCCGCAAAAAATTACTGAGAAGGTGCAATCTAAGCTGAACGAGTTATGTGAATTGGGAATTATAAAGAAAGTTACTGAACCGACCGAATGGGTAAGCAACATGGTGGTGGTTGAGAAACCCAATGGAGATTTGCGTGTTTGCATTGATCCCCAAGAGCTCAACAAGGGACTTAAAAATGAATTTTTTATGATTCCTACATTAGACGAAATATGTCAAAAAATCAAGGGAGCTAAGTATTATACAGTATTAGACCTAAAAGATGGATTTTATCAAATTGTTTTAGATGAAGAAGCAAGTAAATTGTGTACTTTTAGTACTCCTTATGGGTGCTATAGATTCCTGCGATACCCGTTTGGATTAAAGTCAGGGCCAGAACTATGCCAAAAATATAATACCGAAAAATTTGGTCACATCCCTGGTGTTATTATATATCTTGACGATATATTAGTCGTCGGTAAGACTAAAGCTGAGCATGATCAAAATCTAAAAACAGTAATGGACTGTGCCCGAAAAGAAAACATAAAATTCAACAAAGATAAATTTCAATATTACCGGAATCAAATTAAGTATATCGGTCACATTTTTTCTGAAAAGGGTATTCAAAGTGATCCTGAAAGAATTCGTGCGATTTTAGAAATGGATATTCCAAAAAATGTCAAAGAGTTGCAAAGAGTTCTCGGTATGGTAAATTATGTTAGAAATTTCATTCCCAACCTGGCAGAGCGTACTGCTCCATTACGTGAACTACTTAAAAAGAATGTTAGTTGGCAATGGATGAAGAAACATGATGAATGTTTAAGAGATTTAAAAGATATGTTGACTAAAGCACCAGTTTTAAAAGTATTCGATGAGCGTCAAAAAATAGTATTGCAATGTGATGCTTCGAAAAATGGAATAGGATTCTGCCTCATGCAAAATTCACAGCCGGTTGCATATGGATCTAAGTCTCTAACTACATCTCAACGTAACTATGGCCAAATTGAAAAGGAATTCGTGGTGATTCTTGCAGCATGCAAGAGATTCCATCATTATATATACGGCCGTGTTATCGAAGTACAGACGGACCATAAACCTTTGGTGTCAATCATGAAAAAAGCGATGCACGATATCCATTCTATTCGCTTACAACGTATTAAATTGGCACTTATGAAGTATAAACTGCAAGTAAAATATGTTCCGGGAAAATTTATGTACATGGCAGATGTACTATCGCGGGCACATTTAAAGGATGAAACTGAGTTCCCCAGCTTGAACCAAATTGTACACGAAATTTCAGTTTCTGAAGAGCAACAAAAAAGTTTTATATTGGAAACAACAAAAGATCCTCACATGATATTATTGAAGAGGTTTTATATGAAAGGCTGGCCAAGAGACAAATCAAAAGTTCCAAATGAATTGAAGCATTACTGGCAATATAAAAATGAAATATATGTAGAAAACGATTTAATATTCTATAAACATCGTATAATAGTACCGAAAAATTTAAGACCAGAAATGTTAGAACAAGTACATAGAGGACATTTTGGTATAAGCCGAACGATGGCTCGTGCAAAATCCTTATTATATTGGCCAGGCATGGACAAAGACATCATTAAATTTGTAAATAGATGCACAATATGCGAAAAATACCAATCAACGAACTTAAAAGAACCTATGCTTACTTATGAAATACCGAATATTTGCTTTTGAAAGAATAGGTTGTGACTATTGTGTATTTGCAGGAAAAAATTATTTAATTATCAAAGACTACTTTTCCAAATGGCTCGAAATTGTTGAAACTAAAACTCAGACAGCCGAAGAAGTAATTGAACATTGGCGTAAGTTGTTTGCTTGTTTCGGATACCCGAGGCAGATTGTAGCTGATAATCAGCCATTTGGCTCTCACAAATGCAGAGAGTATGCAGAAAATCATGACATAAAACTAACGACGAGTAGCCCTTACTATCCCAAATCGAATGGAGCTAGCGAAAGAGCTGTGCAGACAGCAAAAAATATTTTACGAAAAGCCAATGAAGGTCGAATACACTATTTGCGCCTGCTGATGGAATACAGAAACACACCACTTCCAGAAATTAATCTATCGCCATCACAAATAATTTTTGGCAGAGACGTTCGAACCATGCTGCCAACCAACGAAATCAAATTTACTAATCAATATACGGAGAGAGTTATGCTCAAACTGCAGCAAGCGCAAGAGAAAATGAAAGTATACTACGACAAGCAAGCAAGAGAAAAACCTGATTTTAATGCTGGAGATCAAATCATGATTCAGAAAAATAACTCATGGGAACCCGCTAATATAATTAGAAAGACCGCATATCCAAGATCATACATCGTTCAAGACCAATTGGGTAGGTATAAAAGAAGAAACCAATTTCATTTGAAATATTCGCACAGCAAAAGATTTCAACGTAAATATGTAGATTATGACGATGAAGTAGAGTCCTCGGCTAATGCTACTTCAAATGCTGACATATCTTCAGAATTAGATAATTATCCTCATCAGACCTTAGAAGATACATATTTCGATCATACTGCAGAGTCTATAGACGACAATATTAACGACCCCGACTACAGCCCGTCTTTCAGTAGTCTATATTCTACCAGCACAGATAGTGGCTAGGAGCTAAATTACGAAAAAAGGAATTTTAATAATTTTGTCAGTTGAAATATTTGGAATAATTCTTTTAGTTTTTTGAAATTATTCTTTTTATTATTATTATTATATTTGAATAATTCTTTTTTTTAGTTTAATAATTCTTTTAGTTTTTATTTGAATAATTCCTATAAACTGAAAAAAAACAAGAATTTATTAGATTATTATACAAAAAAAAAAAAAAAAAAAAAAAGAAAAAAGGAAGATGTTATGTAGTAAGCAATACGAGAGTGAGAGATCATGGGAGACGAGAGAATGGGAGAAACTCCTACGGAGGCACTCAGTCCCGGGTCTCCAAGTGATCAAGTCACACTTGTAATTAAATAAATGTATTCGCTAAAATTAAAGTAATATCGCGTTTTATTTAAACATTACAACAAGCGTTGGGCGTAATCGAAGAGTCGAAGAGTGCATGGTCTTCGCCGGTAACGTTGGTGGTAAAGCCTTCGAAGATACGCCTATGACTGAATGCCAGGAAGGTCAACTCGGTCACAGTGAAGGATGCCTACCCTTTGCTGCTGATCGACGGAATTCTCAGCAGACTCCCTAAGGCAAATTTCATCTCCAGCCTTGATTTGAAGGATGCCTTTTGGCAAATACCTTTGGAGGAGAAGTCAGAGGAGAAGACAGCCTTCACTGTGCCCGGGCGACCCCTTTACCATTTTGTCGTGATGCCGTTTGGCCGTGTCTCGAAATTTTTCAAAAGTAATTTACCGTTTGTACGGTAAATTAGTTTTTGAAATTGCGATGCAATGCGATATCACTTGTATTTCGATTTGTCGAAAACAAGGTACCGTTAGCAGGTCGTAGCAGAGGACTTTTGATACATTACGTATCAGAAGTCATTTGCCGTGAATTTGAGAATAAATTCAAATTGGCAAATGCTACAACACAGGTCTTTCCGCAAGGGCAAGTGCGTGGAAAGAGCTGAAGGATGGATGCAATCTATGAAGGACAATGACGTGAACAGGTGATCATGCCGTTTTACCATCCAATCCTTTATAGAAAAACGTGAACAAGGTGAACAGAAAGAAAGGGTAATTTTCTTTTGTGTTTTTTTTCTTTAATGAGAGGAAACATCGTGAACCACGTATACCAAATCAAGGGTGGAAGTATCTTTGAAAGAGGAAATGGTGAACAATGTGAACATCTCTAGATACTTTCCAATTGGAGTAGGAGTGACACCTGAAATAGGCGCAAATGGACGATCTCCAAATAAAATTTGGTAACAAATCGTGAGCTGGTGAACTTAGTGGGTATATCACTTGGTGATGTCTTTCGCGTGAAAGACGCCCACTGATCGTCCATTTTGATCGGCCAGCTGGTAATAAGTCACGTCGATCTTCTTAATTACCTTACTAGGAAAGAACCTCCGGTCCAGCTTTGCATTGTAGTACGCGGCTGCGTCACTTTGCCGGAAGTTGCGCCTGTAGACCACTTCGCAAGCTGGTATGTAACCAACCTGGAACGAAGGTTATAGGCCTTTGCGTTTCGAGACTGCACCTGGGTCGTGAGGTTGCGGATGGTCTGGCGTAGGAGTGCCAGGTGGTCAGAAGGTGGCAGAATAGTTTCGGGGTCATCCAAGAGATGGAGTTGCCGCAGTAGATCGTAAGTGCGGCCATGGGTGACCATGGGTTGCCCGAAAACTGCCTGATATGGCGAAGTTCCTATTGTCGCGTGAGGGGCTGAGCGCAATGTGCAGGTGATCTCTGAAAGTTTGGCGTCCCACTCCTTTTGGGCAGGATTTAAATAGGCTCGGATGGCAGCCAGAATTGATCTATTGAAGCGTTCTGACCCGTTCGCCTGAGAGGAATATACGGCGGTGAAGGTGTGTCCGATACCGAATTCCTGTAAAAAGGTTTTATTATCAGACACTATAGTTTCTGGGATCCCAACAAGGTGAAATACCCTCCTCCTAAGGATGTCGGTGACTGCCTTCGCAGTAAATTTCCGAAGCGGCTCAATGAATGGGAATCGCGAAAGATGGTCTAAGACGATGAGAGCTCCAATGTTGCCAGACTTGGACCTAGGGTAGGAGCCGATAATATCAATGTACAAGCGCTGGAATATGCGCTCGGGAACGGACTGCAGCGTCATTGGTGGTCGAAGGGTGTGTGAAGGAGTCTTGGTGGTCTTGCAGGTGAGGCATGAACCAACATACTCTTTAACTTGAGCGGCCATTTAAGGCCAATAAAACCATTGTCGTAGTCGGCCGAGGGTTTTGGCCACGCCATCATGCGCACTCAAGGGTGGATCATGGGCTCCCTTCACTAGTTCTGCCGTCATTTATTTATTTATTTATTTGAATCCATTTCAACAGGCTTCTGCCCAATTACAAAAATAGGAAAATTAAATAAATCCAAAAGAAGAAAATAGAAAAATTAACAAATAAATGAAAATATAAGAACAGCAAATTAAAGCTAATGTACATATCAACATCGAAGAAAGTGCAAACATAGTACTAAAATTTAATAGAAAATCAATCATTATAAGAAGCTTTAAGAATTATGTCTTTAATTTGGGACTTAAATTGACAGAACGTTAGCGGAGAAGGACCAAGCTGAAGATTATTATGCTTCCTGGGCAAACGCAATAGCGGCGAGTTGAAATAAACTTCAGAACGCGCGAAGGGAGGAGAAAACATTAATTGGGATCTATCCGATCGATTACGTCGGTCGTTACGTAGACACAGCATATAACCAAGATCGGAGAGGATAGGGCAATGCAGCAGCTTGAAAAGTAAGCACTCGTCAAGGAACACTCGTCGGAAATCTAATGAAGGAATTTGGAATAAGGAAAGACGATCACTATAACAACAGTAAGGGATTTGGAATTTAAATAACAGTGAGCGAGTAAATCTACGCTGAACGTGTTCCACTGCAACACTGAGATATTTATGACGAGGAGACCACACTTGACAACAATACTCTAGGATGCTACGACCAAGTGAAAAAAAACAAATGGAAAGAGATAGCGATGCTAGTAAACGAAGAAGAGCATCTAAGAATGAAACCGGACAGACGAGAGGCCTTGGCAGTTATATATGCAATGTGCAGGTCAAATTTGAGCTTTTGATCAAAGTGCACACCAAGGTCCTTAAAAGCATTCACAGCCGTAATGGAAGAGCCGTAAAGAGTGTAGGAGTAAATTAAGGGTGACATTTTATACGTATAGGACATCTGATGACATTTGGATATGTTCAAAGCAAGTGAATTATTCGAGCACCAGTCGCACAGAGTACAGAGATCGTTTTGGAGTTGGAGGCAGTCGTTGGTAGATTCAACTACTTTGAAAACCTTGAAGTCATCAGCAAACAATAGGCAGGGAGAACGAATAAAGGAAGGGAGATCATTTATAAATACTAGGAATAATAAAGGACCGAGAATGGAGCCCTGAGGAACACCGGAAAGAGGACAGAAGGGGGAAGAGGTGGACGATTGCACAGATACAACACAAGAATGACCAGACACATAGGATGAAAACCAAGACAAAAGAGAACCCGACACCCCATAACTTCGAAGCTTTGCAAGGAGAATTCTGTGGTCAACAGAATCAAAAGCTTTTGAGAAGTCGGTATATACGACATCCACTTGTTTCCGTTGGTCTAAGGCAGAAGCAACAAAGTTAGTAAAAGTAATAAGATTAGAGGTGGGAGATCTCCCTTTGACAAAACCATGCTGTTCCGGAGCAAGGAAGGGATGGAGGAGAGGAAGCAGCCTGTTAGAAACCACTCTTTCGAGAACTTTTCCAAAACAAGGAAGGAGGGAAATCGGACGGTAATTGGAAACACAGCTTGGGTCTCCAGACTTGTGGATGGGGGAAATATATGCAGATTTCCAACAGGAGGGGAAGGAGCCGGAGGAGAGGCTGAGGTTAAATATAATTGACAAGGGAACACATAAGGACGATGATAGTGATTTGGCCAAAAGGTTAAGGATACCATCAGAACCGCAACCAACATTGACATCAAGACATTCGAGTAAGAATTCAATTTCAAGAGGATTGGTGTAAATGGAAGATAGAGAGGATGAAGCAACATGGGGAATTTCACAAGGCAAGATATGATTATGTTGGGAAAAGAAGGAAGAAAAATATTTTGCAAAGAGGTCGCAAATTTCACGTGGATTAGATGCCATAGCATTATCGAGAAACATGGAATCGGGGAAACGATGGGAACTTTTGAGGGAACGGACATAAGACCAAAAGGGTTTTTGATGATTAGAGCAGATGGAGGACTCAATGTTGGAAAAGTAATCTCGGATAGCTAGATTTACGACAGTTTTGGCAGAAGATCGTAGCCTCGAAAATTCGATGAAGTCCTAATGAGAGCCTGTTCGTTTAAATCTAGCTCGAGCGACATCGTTAGCTTTCAGGGCCGTCGCCACATCACGACGAAACCAAGGAGCGTCATTGGGCTTGCGAGGACGTCTGGAAGGAGTGAAACGGGAGATAAGGTTGGATAGGAAGTTGTGAAATTTTAAGACAAGGTCATTGACAGTGAGGCCGCAAGAGAAGGAGAACCAGTTAACCGAGTTCATTTCAGTTATCATACTAACGAATTCAGCTTTATGAAAGTTAAAGCGCATGGCTCGAGAAGGAGCTCTTAAGGTCAGAAGATCAACTTGAAGTGTGACTGAGAGAGGAGGGTGGTGTAAGTCAGCTTGGACATAGGGAAAGGAGGCGCTTTGAACACGGATATTATGAGGGGGAATATTAGATAGAACAAAGTCTAGAATTTTGTTATTTACATTTGGAACACAGTTTCATTGGGAGAGTGAACACAAAGATAAAAAGGATGTGGTTATCAAGGAAATATTGCAGGATGAGATTATGCTAGAAAAGTTATGATTCCATATCAGGTTCGGTAAGTTGAAATCACCACATATTAAAGATAAGGCAGAAGAGAAGCTAATGTTGAGGTAGGTGGATAGCTCATCAAAAAATTTATTATAAACCGCAACTGGGGAATTACAAGGAACATATACTGAAAAAACAATGGGAATTTTTGTGGGAGCAAGGGTAACGCGCACAGCAACACATTTAATAGGAGGAGATGGAGAGAAATCCATACAGAATGTTCCTTGAAGAGACCTGTGCACTGCAACTAATACACCACCGCCATCGCTTTTACCTGATGTAGCTCGATCACGGCGGAAGACTGTATAAAACGGGAACAGCTCATTATCGTAAATATCTACTGTTAACCATGTTTCCGATAAACATATTATATGATCAGAAGAAAGAGTAGAGGAGAGATTCAGAGTGTTCGAGCACAACAAATAAATGTAGTTTTTATTTTCAAGCCAACTTCATGTTAAAAACTTGTAAATTTAGACAGTAGCCGTTTTCTTAGCAAGCTTTTTTTTTAGAAAAAAATGATGACGGTTGAAGCAAAAATGTTATGTCAGTTAGAAAAAGAATTGTAGGTTGAAAGGAATTGTAGAAAAAAGGATTGAGTCGTACACGAAAATAAAATAATTTCTTTTTCAATTTTGACAAATGTTGTTTTTATATTTTATCGAACCCAAAGACAAGGTCAAGCGACTCACTTAATTGTTCATGGTGCCCCGGGTGAGGAATTCACATTTGTCTTGCTTGTGAGGAAATATCAGCTCGATCCCTAGATAAAGGTGCAATCATCAAGTGCGTTTTCAACTAGTGATTTTTCTTGCTTCGGATTTCGTATCGTTCCGGTCGAACTCTCAATTGTTAAAATACATTCGACATCGCATTTAGACAGCTTATTCGAGTGGTACTGGTTGTTCTTCATTCCATCGTTTCGATCATCGCACCAGCTACGATGTCTGTTATTGAGGAAGATTTAGATGGTTTAATCGCTCTTCAAATGGATGCTTTGCAACGGGTCGCCAAATGTTTAACGAATCATAAGAAAACCGGTGATTCTCGTCGCACAAGGTCCTACTTTGAAGGAAGGCTCAACACACTTAAAGAACTTCGCTCTCAATTCAATCAGCGGCATCAGCAGCTTGTTCAAGGTGATTTAGAGGCAAGTAATGATTATTATACACAAGATTATACCGATCAATTTGAAGAGAAGTATCTTGAGGTTTATAGTGAATTAATCGAGGATTTTGGTACGAAATTTTCACAACCAAAACCGACTGCAACAACAACTGAGGCGTCGATTGATTTGAATTCCACTGTGGTAAATGGCTCAACATCACAACAGTTACCTGCAATGTCATTCACACGTTTTTCGGGCATGCCGGCGCCAGAATTTTCCGGCAAGTACACCGATTGGCCAGCATTTTACGACTCATTTTTGCGTTTGGTGCATAATAACAATCAAATCCAAACGATTGAAAAGTTTCATCTACTCAAACAGGCTTTGAAAAACACTTTAGATAGTGATATTCGTGAAATGCCGCTTACCACAGCAAACTATGATGAAGCTTGGAATTCCGTTATCGAACGCTATCACCATAGTCGAGTGTTGTTCACGCATTTTATGCACCTATTCACTTTGCAACCGGTCGTTACAAGGGAAAACGCGACTGATCTGAAACAGTTAGTCGAAACATCCCGTACATGTTTGAATGCATTGAAGCAACTGAAAGTCGAAGTGGATGATTGTGGCCATGTTTTTGCACATTTATTGATTGAGAAATTGCCCAAATCTACAATCCAATTATGGGAACAAAAATTGGGAGAGTCTACTGAAATTCCTACATTTAAAGCTCTTACCGATTTTCTAACCGCTCGATATCGCACACTCGAAGCTATTGATTTACGTGCACAACCCATTGATTTACATCGATCAGCCTCGAATTCGCACCCTAAAACTATACAAAACAATCTAAAATCGAGTCAAAATCATCGCTCCCACGCGTCGCATCGATCCGAGACTCGCATTCATCATATGTCCACTGTAAATGACCGCCCAGCAACCGTTATCTGTGTGTTCTGTCAAGGCCCACATATTCTTCGTAAATGCCCATCGTTCCGTCAGAAGGACAACTTTGCACGCAAGGCTTTTGTCGATACAACAAGTCTTTGCTCAAATTGCCTCAGTTCCACGCACCAATTAAAGTCTTGTCTCAGTGAGAGAAATTGCAATGTATGTGGCCAACGACATCACACTCTTATTCATCAGCCAACACAATCAACATCCAATTTTAGTGCGAATTCATCGAAACAAAATAAAAGCAATGAGGGGCTTTGCACCGTAACTAATCACATACAACAGGTAGCACCAGTGCTTTTCAATTCAACAAAGTTCCATTCTGCAGCCAATGTTTTGCTACCAACAGCAATAATCAAAATCATCAAACCAGATGGCTCAAAGTTTTTGATTCGCACTCTCGTTGATCAAGGCTCCACTGGAGCTCTAATTTCTGAACGTGTTTGTCAAACACTACAATTGAAGCGCCTTCCATTCAACACGGTTATACAATTTCCAAATGAACAGAAATCAGTGGGAAGGTCAATTGTGCACATTATATACCAATCACGCCTCAACGACAAAAAATTTGAAGCTTTTGCGTCAGTTGTTAAAAATGTTACCATTAATTTGCCAACATCGACTTTAACGTACCATGATTGGCCACACCTTCGAGGTTTGGAATTGGCCGATCCAGATTTTTACCGCTCAGCTCCGATCGATATGCTCATTGGATCTGATTCGTATGCTGATATTTTGCTTGACGGACTTCGAAAGGGTCATCAAAACGAACCAATCGCTCAGAATTCTCATCTAGGTTGGCTCGTTTCTGGCAAGGCATTTGAAAAACCAATACAATCATCGACTGAACCAGCTACAGTTCATTGTTCACACGTTTCGCTGGAACAATTGGACACATTGGTGAAACAATTTTACTCGCTGGAAAGTATTCCAGCCGATCAACAATATACATCTGAACAGCAATGGTGTCGTAATTTCTACAATCGTACAACCGTGAGACAGCCAAATGGGAAGTATTTGGTTCGCTTACCACTTAAAACGCTATTTGATCCCAGCCAAATCATCGGCAAATCGCGTCAAATAGCTAAAAATCGTTTTCATCAGCTCGAAAGGAAATTGAATCGTCATCCCGAAGTGCACGAACAATATCATAAGACGATTCGAGAGTATTTTGATCTGAGGCAAATCATACCTGTCTCAACAACTGAAGACATGCATTTGCGGTTCAACGAATACAACCGACCTTTTTACACATGCTGCACATTACCACACCATGCCGTCATTAAAGCTGATAGTCTCACCACAAAATGTCGGGTGGTGTACGATGCATCAGCCAAATCATCCAATGGGAAATCATTGAATGACATTTTGTGCACAGGTCCACGACTTCAGAACGATTTATCCGCTGTTCTTTTAAACTGGCGTTTACACAAGTACGTCATCACCGCTGATATTACTCGAATGTATCGATGCATCGATGTGCACGAAGACGATGCTGAGTATCAGCGCATCTTATGGTATAATCCGGACGGATTGCTGCAAGAATACAAACTTACTACCGTTACCTTTGGTACAGCCAGTGCACCGTACACTGACATCGAAACTTTGCACCGAATCGCTCACGATATGCATGATCATTATCCTTTGGCTGTCAAGGTGCTCCGAAACGAAGTATATGTCGATGATATTTACACCGGCAGTCATACGATTGACAATACGCTTGCCATTCGTGATCAAACTGCAGCGGCTTTAGAGTCAGCTGGTATGGCATTACACAAATGGGCTAGTAGTTCTTCCGAACTACTCAAGTCAATTCCAACCGAACTTCAAAGCAGTGCAACCGCGTTAGAATTGAATAGTGATGAAATGCTCAAAACATTAGGCATGCGATGGCAACCGTCAGCTGATTTATTTCGATATAAAATCAACTTCGATTTGGTTCCAGAGAAAGGAAACATCACAAAACGGACTGTTCTGTCAACCACCGCAAAGTTGTTCGATCCAATGGGATTGATCAATCCAGTTATACTCGTAGCAAAAATCTTTCTGAAGCGAATCTGGACCCGCAATTTGGAATGGGATGAACAGTTGCCAACAGATTTGCGTATTGAGTGGCTCCGATTTTTGGAAAGTTTAACGATAATTAACGAAATTCAAATTCCACGTTGGTTACATTCTTCACCAAATGTACGGCGAGCTGAGTTGCATACGTTCTGTGACGGATCATTACATGCATACGCTGCCGTTTCATATATTCGCATCGAAGATGAAAAGGGTGACTTTCACACTAATATCATTGCTGCAAAAAGTAAAGTTACTCCGAAACCACCTATCAACATTCCACGCATCGAATTATGCGCTGCCGTGCTTGGTTTAAAGTTGGCTAAGTGGATAACTAAGCATCTTTCTATTCCCAAGGATACGATTTCAATATATTACTGGGTTGACGCCACGATAGTATTATCCTGGATTCGGGGTGACATAAATCGTTGGCCAACCTTTGTCGCCAATCGAATTGGGCAGATTCACACCGATTCCCATATAAAACAATGGCATCACATATCGACACACGATAACCCAGCCGACATTGCATCACGTGGTTCCTTACCAGCACAACTTCTCGAATCAAAATTGTATTGGAATGGGCCCGACTGGCTGAGTCAATCACAAAGCAATTGGCCGGTCACAGATTGGATATTTTTGGAAAAAGAAAATGTCGAACAAATAATCAACGTCGCCATCAATGGATCTGAGCCACTATTTCTGGCAAAGTATTCTTCATTTTTGCAACTTCGTCGTATCGTAGTTTTACTCTTCCGATTCAGATACAATTGTACAGTGCCACAAAACCACCGTCGTTATGGAGCCAGCACTGTAGAAGAGCTTAACTCCAGTTTGTTTGCACTGATTCGAATAGTTCAACGAGAATGCTTTTCATCAGAGCTTAAGACCATTTCAAAAAATGGAACTGTGCCAAATAACAGTGTTCTTACAAGCCTAGCTCCTTTCCTCGATCAGTACGGCATTTTGAGAGTGCTCGGAAGAGGGCGGAATTCACGTTTGCCTTACAATCAAAAGCATCCAATCATCCTACCTAAATATAATCGTTTTACTGAATTACTCATTGATTACGCTCATCAAGCCACTCTTCACGGTGGACCAACATTAACATTAAAACGATTTTGGATAGTTCATGCTAGAAAAGTCGTTGCGATTCAATTGAGAAAATGCGTGAAATGTGCCAGAGTCGATCCAAAACCAGTGCAGCAGCTAATGGGTGACTTGCCACAGCATCGTGTCATCGGTTTCGTACGACCGTTTCTAGCTACTGGTGTTGACTACACTGGGGCATTCGAATTGAAAGCATCGAGATACCGTGGTCACACCACCTACAAGGGTTACATCGCTCTTTTTGTGTGTCTAGCGACTAAAGCTATTCACCTTGAAGCTGTTACTGGTATGGACACATACGCATTTTTAAATGCCCTTCATCGTTTCGTCGGTCGACGGGGTTTATGCCATGATATATATAGTGATTGTGGCAGTAATTTTATTGGAGCTGATAAGGTTTTAAAAACTAAAGCTATTGAATTTGCTGCTGGCGTCAAAAAGGATATCGCACCAATTTTAGCTGATAAAGGAATCCAATGGCACTTTACTCCACCGTATTCACCGAATTTTGGTGGCATTTGGGAAGCTAATGTCAAGGCTACCAAACGTCATCTGCATCGTGCGTTCACTGGTTTGCGTTTAACGTACGAAGAACTTTCAACTGCGCTTGTCCGCATTGAATCCTGTTTAAATTCACGTCCGATTTGCCCGTTAAATGCGAATACTGACGATCTTGAGGTGTTGACTCCAGGCCATTTCCTTATTGGAGATGCCTTATTAGCACCACCTGAACCATCAATCATGAATCTATCGCCAACACGCCGTTATTGCATCATTCAGCGTATCATTCAACAATTTTGGTCCAAATGGTCATCGGATTGGCTTAGTCATTTGCAATCCAGACCAAAATGGGCGTCTCAACACGAAAACTTGATGGCAAATGACATGGTAGTAGTAAAAGACGATCGTTTGCCACCAAACAAATGGACATTAGGCCGCATAGTTAAAACTCATCCTGGCGATGATGGTTTAGTTCGTGTGGTAACTGTGCGAACGAAATGCGGTATTCATAAACGATCAATTTCCAAGATTTGCAAGCTGCCTGTCCAAAATCAAAGTACCGAAGACAACCAACAAGCATAAGCAAAGGACTTCAACCTACTCTTACAGCATTCGCATCCAACCCAATGAAAGTCATGGCAAATGGTTGATTCGTATACAACGATTGTTGCACAGTGGGCCGGCATGTTCGAGCACAACAAATAAATGTAGTTTTTATTTTCAAGCCAACTTCATGTTAAAAACTTGTAAATTTAGACATTAGCCGTTTTCTTAGCAAGCTTTTTTTTTAGAAAAAAATTATGACGGTTGAAGCAAAAATGTTATGTCAGTAAGAAAAAGAATTGTAGGTTGAAAGGAATTGTAGAAAAAAGGATTGAGTCGTACACGAAAATAAAATAATTTCTTTTTCAATTTTGACAAATGTTGTTTTTATATTTTATCGAACCCAAAGACAAGGTCAAGCGACTCACTTAATTGTTCACAGAGTGCTCAGCTTGGTCCTAAGTCCACGAACATTCTGGTAATATACATGAATTGGATTGATCTTATTAAATTCGAATGTACTGATTCCATTGGTTCTGATTCCTGTTAAGCACACATTGTCAACTAAGGCTAGGGTGTTTACGTTGTGGAGATCTTTGATCCTGTTTGATGAAAATTTTTTCGAGGTCTGCTGGTGAATTCCTTAAACAGTACACCAGATGGCCAGAATTCTTTGTGAAGCAGAAGATCCGTACCAGCAGTTACCGTTATTTTGAACGAAGAAATTTCCTGATTCTGCAGGTTGTCTGGTGTTAGCTTCTTGCAAAGTAGCAGAGGCGGTAAGTAGCCAAGTTTGGCAGTGATGTATTCCATGATTGCTTCTGCTGAGGTATTGATTCCATGATTGCTTCTGCTGAGGTATTGAACTGACGATACCCACTGTAATTTCTGACGGTACCCACAACTTCCAAGCCAGTTGGTCTTGAAGTCCGTTTCCGGTCGCATACTCAGTCCGCTTGTACACGAACCCGTCTACAACTTTTAGGTCCGGCGGTTGGTGTTGTTCTGCCTGGACTTTTGCCGCTAGCTCCATCAAGAAGCACTTTTGAAATGCGGCGACTCTAAGTCTAGCTCCATTGGAGTCTCCTCGCCTTCTGCCGGTACCAACGCCTCGGCAGAGAACATGCGCAACAAGGAGTCCGGCACTGCGTTTTGGCTTCCCTTTCGGTGGACTATTTTGAAGTTGAACCCTTGAAGTTTCAAGGACCACCGGGCTAATCGGCCATTAAGGTCCGGTTGGTTCATTAGCCACTTTAGGGAAGCATAGTCGGTCACGATTTCAAATTCATGACCTTCCACATAAGCACGGAACTGCTTGATTGCTAGCATCGCAGCCAGACATTCTTACTCAGTGATGGTGTAATTTCGCTGAGCGGGATTCAGTTTGTGGGTCATGTAAGCGATGGGGGCTTCAACTACGTCTTCTGTGCGTTGCACCAGCACGGCACCGACTCGATGTTATGTCGATGTTATGACGGATGAGCGTAGTCTTTCCCAGGCCAGGCGAACGAAGGAAAGACTACGCTCATCCGTCATAACATCGACACTGGCGACTAGAAACCCATAAATTAGAGACATTTCTCTGTGCCACCAGCTGTCGAAAAACTGCTTTATCAGGAGATTGACCGGATGTTAGCGTTGGGCGTAATCGAAGAGTCGAAGAGTGCATGGTCTTCGCCGGTAACGTTGGTGGTAAAGCCTTCGAAGATACGCCTATGACTGAATGCCAGGAAGGTCAACTCGGTCACAGTGAAGGATGCCTACCCTTTGCCGCTGATCGACGGAATTCTCAGCAGACTCCCTAAGGCAAATTTCATCTCCAGCCTTGATTTGAAGGATGCCTTTTGGCAAATACCTTTGGAGGAGAAGTCAGAGGAGAAGACAGCCTTCACTGTGCCCGGGCGACCCCTTTACCATTTTGTCGTGATGCCGTTTGGCCGTGTCTCGAAATTTTTCAAAAGTAATTTACCGTTTGTACGGTAAATTAGTTTTTGAAATTGCGATGCAATGCGATATCACTTGTATTTCGATTTGTCGAAAACAAGGTACCGTTAGCAGGTCGTAGCAGAGGACTTTTGATACATTACGTATCAGAAGTCATTTGCCGTGAATTTGAGAATAAATTCAAATTGGCAAATGCTACAACACAGGTCTTTCCGCAAGGGCAAGTGCGTGGAAAGAGCTGAAGGATGGATGCAATCTATGAAGGACAATGACGTGAACAGGTGATCATGCCGTTTTACCATCCAATCCTTTATAGAAAAACGTGAACAAGGTGAACAGAAAGAAAGGGTAATTTTCTTTTGTGTTTTTTTTCTTTAATGAGAGGAAACATCGTGAACCACGTATACCAAATCAAGGGTGGAAGTATCTTTGAAAGAGGAAATGGTGAACAATGTGAACATCTCTAGATACTTTCCAATTGGAGTAGGAGTGACACCTGAAATAGGCGCAAATGGACGATCTCCAAATAAAATTTGGTAACAAATCGTGAGCTGGTGAACTTAGTGGGTATATCACTTGGTGATGTCTTTCGCGTGAAAGACGCCCACTGATCGTCCATTTTGATCGGCCAGCTGGTAATAAGTCACGTCGATCTTCTTAATTACCTTACTAGGAAAGAACCTCCGGTCCAACTTTGCATTGTAGTACGCGGCTGCGTCACTTTGCCGGAAGTTGCGCCTGTAGACCACTTCGCAAGCTGGTATGTAACCAACCTGGAACGAAGGTTATAGGCCTTTGCGTTTCGAGACTGCGCCTGGGTCGTGAGGTTGCGGATGGTCTGGCGTAGGAGTGCCAGGTGGTCAAAAGGTGGCAGAATAGTTTCGGGGTCATCCAAGAGATGGAGTTGCCGCAGTAGATCGTAAGTGCGGCCATGGGTGACCATGGGTTGCCCGAAAACTGCCTGATATGGCGAAGTTCCTACTGTCGCGTGAGGGGCTGAGCGCAATGCGCAGGTGATCTCTGAAAGTTTGGCGTCTCACTCCTTTTGGGCAGGATTTAAATAGGCTCGGATGGCAGCCAGAATTGATCTATTGAAGCGTTCTGACCCGTTCGCCTGAGAGGAATATACGGCGGTGAAGGTGTGTCCGATACCGAATTCCTGTAAAAAGGTTTTATTATCAGACACTATAGTTTCTGGGATCCCAACAAGGTGAAATACCCTCCTCCTAAGGATGTCGGTGACTGCCTTCGCAGTAAATTTCCGAAGCGGCTCAATGAATGGGAATCGCGAAAGATGGTCTAAGACGATGAGAGCTCCAATGTTGCCAGACTTGGACCTAGGGTAGGAGCCGATAATATGAGCCGATAATATGAGCCGATAATGTACAATTAAACATCGAAGAAAGTGCAAACATAGTACTAAAATTTAATAGAAAATCAATCATTATAAGAAGCTTTAAGAATTATGTCTTTAATTTGGGACTTAAATTGACAGAACGTTAGCGGAAAAGGACCAAGCTGAAGATTATTATGCTTCCTGGGCAAACGCAATAGCGGCGAGTTGAAATCAACTTCAGAACGCGCGAAGGGAAGAGAAAACATTAATTGGGATCTATCCCATCGTTTGACGTTACGTAGACACAGATCGGAGAGCATAAGGCAATGGAGCAGCTTGAAAAGTAAGCACTCGTCAAGGAACACTCGTCGGAAATCTAATGAAGGAATTTGGAATAAGGAAAGACGATCACTATAACAACAGTAAGGGATTTGGAATTTAAATAACAGTGAGCGAGTAAATCTACGCTGAACGTGTTCCACTGCAACACTGAGATATTTATGACGAGGAGACCACACTTGACAACAATACTCTAGGATGCTACGACCAAGTGAAAAAAACAAATGGAAAGAGGTAGCGATGCTAGTAAACGAAGAAGAGCATCTAAGAATGAAACCGGACAGACGAGAGGCCTTGACAGTTATATATGCAATGTGCAGGTCAAATTTGAGCTTTTGATCAAAGTGCACACCAAGGTCCTTAAAAGCATTCACAGCCGTAATGGAAGAGCCGTAAAGAGTATAGGAGTAAATTAAGGGTGACATTTTATACGTATAGGACATCTGATGACATTTGGATATGTTCAAAGCAAGTGAATTATTCGAGCACCAGTCGCACAGAGTACAGAGATCGTTTTGGAGTTGGAGGCAGTCGTTGGTAGATTCAACTACTTTGAAAATCTTGAAGTCATCAGCAAACAAAAGGCAGGGAGAACGAATAAAAGTAGGGAGATCATTTATAAATACTAGGAATAATAAAGGACCGAGAATGGAGCCCTGAGGAACACCGGAAAGAGGACAGAAGGGGGAAGAGGTGGACGATTGCACAGATACAACACAAGAATGACCAGACACATAGGATGAAAACCAAGACAAAAGAGAACCCGACACCCCATAACTTCGAAGCTTTGCAAGGAGAATTCTGTGGTCAACAGAATCAAAAGCTTTTGAGAAGTCGGTATATACGACATCCACTTGTTTCCGTTGGTCTAAGGCAGAAGCAACAAAGTTAGTAAAAGTAATAAGATTAGAGGTGGGAGATCTCCCTTTGACAAAACCATGCTGTTCCGGAGCAAGGAAGGGATGGAGGAGAGGAAGCAGCCTGTTAGAAACCACTCTTTCGAGAACTTTTCCAAAACAAGGAAGGAGGGAAATCGGACGGTAATTGGAAACACAGCTTGGGTCTCCAGACTTGTGGATGGGGGAAATATATGCAGATTTCCAACTGGAGGGGAAGGAGCCGGAGGAGAGGCTGAGGTTAAATATAATCGACAAGGGAACACATAAGGACGATGATAGTGATTTGGCCAAAAGGTTAGGGATACCATCAGAACCGCAACCAACATTGACATCAAGACATTCGAGTAAGGAATCAATTTCAAGAGGATTGGTGTAAATGGAAGATAGAGAGGATGAAGCAACATGGGGAATTTCACAAGGCAAGATATGATTATGTTGGGAAAAGAAGGAAGAAAAATATTTTGCAAAGAGGTCGCAAATTTCACGTGGATTAGATGCCATAGCATTATCGAGAAACATGGAATCGGGGAAACGATGGGAACTTTTGAGAGAACGGACATAAGACCAAAAGGGTCTTTGATGATTAGAGCAGATGGAGGACTCAATGTTGGAAAAGTAATCTTGGATAGCTAGATTTACGACAATTTTGGCAGAAGATCGTAGCCTCGAAAATTCGATGAAGTCCTCATGAGAGCCTGTTCGTTTAAATCTAGCTCGAGCGACATCCTTAGCTTTCAGGGCCGTCGCCACATCACGACGAAACCAAGGAGCGTCATTAGGCTTGCGAGGACGTCTGGAAGGAGTGAAACGGGAGATAAGGTTGGATAGGAAGTTGTGAAATTTTAAGACAAGGTCATTGACAGTGAGGCCGCAAGAGAAGGAGAACCAGTTAACCGAGTTCATTTCAGTTATCATACTAATGAATTCAGCTTTATGAAAGTTAAAGCGCATAGCTCGAGAAGGAGCTCTTAAGGTCAGAAGATCAACTTGAAGTGTGACTGAGAGAGGAGGGTGGTGTAAGTCAGCTTGGACATAGGGAAAGGAGGTGGTTTGAACACTGATATTATGAGGGGGAATATTAGATAGAACAAAGTCTAGAATTTTGTTATTTACATTTGGAACACAGTTTCATTGGGAGAGTGAACACAAAGATAAAAAGGATGAGGTTATCAAGGAAATATTGCAGGATTAGATTATGCTAGAAAAGTTATGATTCCATATCAGGTTCGGTAAGTTGAAATCACCACATATTAAAGATAAGGCAGAAGGGAAGCTAATGTTGAGGTAGGTGGATAGCTCATCAAAAAATTTATTATAAACCGCAACTGGGGAATTACAAGGAACATATACTGAAAAAACAATGAGAATTTTTGTGGGAGCAAGGGTAACGCACACAGCAATACATTCAATAGGAGGAGATGGAGAGAAATCCATACAGAATGTTCCTTGAAGAGACCTGTGCACTGCAACTAATACACCACCGCCATCGCTTTTACCTGATGTAGCTCGATCACGATCACGGCGGAAGACTGTATAAAACGGGAACAGCTCATTATCGTAAATATCTACTGTTAACCATGTTTCCGATAAACATATTATATGATCAGAAGAAAGAGTAGAGGAGAGATTCAGAGTGCTCAGCTTGGTCCTAAGTCCACGAACGTTCTGGTAATATACATGAATTGGATTGATCTTATTAAATTCGAATGTACTGATTCCATTGGTTCTGATTCCTGTTAAGCACACATTGTCAACTAAGGCTAGGGTGTTTACGTTGTGGAGATCTTTGATCCTGTTTGATGAAAATTTTTTCGAGGTCTCCTGGTGAATTCCTTAAACAGTACAACAGATGGCCAGAATTCTTTGTGAAGCAGAAGATCCGTACCAGCAGTTACCGTTATTTTGAACGAAGAAATTTCCTGATTCTGCAGGTTGTCTGGTGTTAGCTTCTTGCAAAGTAGCAGAGGCGGTAAGTAGCCAAGTTTGGCAGTGATGTATTCCATGATTGCTTCTGCTGAGGTATTGATTCCATGATTGCTTCTGCTGAGGTATTGAACTGACGATACCCACTGTAATTTCTGACGGTACCCACAACTTCCAAGCCAGTTGGTCTTGAAGTCCGTTTCCGGTCGCATACTCAGTCCGCTTGTACACGAACCCGTCTACAACTTTTAGGTCCGGCGGTTGGTGTTGTTCTGCCTGGACTTTTGCCGCTAGCTCCATCAAGAAGCACTTTTGAAATGCGGCGACTCTAAGTCTAGCTCCATTGAAGTCTCCTCGCCTTCTGCCGGTATCAACGCCTCGGCAGAGAACATGCGCAACAAGGTGGACCTTTCGGTGGACTATTTTGAAGTTGAACCCTTGAAGTTTCAAGGACCACCGGGCTAATCGGCCATTAAGGTCCGGTTGGTTCATTAGCCACTTTAGGGAAGCATAGTCGGTCACGATTTCAAATTCATGACCTTCCACATAGGCACGGAACTTCTTGATTGCCAGCATCGCAGCCAGACATTCTTACTCAGTGATGGTGTAATTTCGCTGAGCGGGATTCAGTTTGTGGGGCATGTAAGCGATGGGGGCTTCAACTACGTCTTCTGTGCGTTGCACCAGCACGGCACCGACTCGATGTTATGTCGATGTTATGACGGATGAGCGTAGTCTTTCCCAGGCCAGGCGAACGAAGGAAAGACTACGCTCATCCGTCATAACATCGACACTGGCGACTAGAAACCCATAAATTAGAGACATTTCTCTGTGCCACCAGCTGTCGAAAAACTGCTTTATCAGGAGATTGAGATTTATGTAGTAAGCAATATGAGAGTGAGAGATCATGGGAGACGAGAGAATGGGAGAAACTCCTACGGAGGCACTCAGTCCCGGGTCTCCAAGTGATCAAGTCACACTTGTAATTAAATAAATGTATTCGCTAAAATTAAAGTAATATCGCGTTTTATTTAAACATTACAACATGGCGCAGTCGATTTCGTATTTATAAAATAATTAATTGTACTGGATGGATTTGGATTAAAAGCTACGCACCATAATGGAAATTTATAGAAAACCAGACATAGTGAAAGTGGATGGCAACGTGGCCGAAAACTGGAAAAAGTTTAAGAGTCAATTTGAGAATTATATAGTCCTCGTCGGATTTGAAAATAAATCATCAAGTGAAAGGTGCGCACTAATGCTTAATTTGATTGGAGATGATGCTTTTGAATTATTGGATTCGATGGATTTTGATAAACCTGAAGACAGAAAAGACTATGCAGCAGTTGTTGCAGCTTACGAGAAGTTTTTCAGTGCACAAAGAAATGTGGTATTTGAGCGGTATATCTTTTACACAAGAGTCCAGAAAGAATTTGAGATATTCGACCAATTTCACACCGATTTGAGGAGGCTTGTGAAAAGCTGCGAATTTATTGGAGGTGTTGAAGCAGAAAAAGAAATGATAAGAGACAGACTTATATTGGGTACATGTCACCCTGATCTTCAAGAAATGCTTTTGAGGCTAAAAGAGCCTACCTTGGAAAATATCGTTTTGCGGTCCAAAGTTTACGAGACCAATACTGTGCAATCAAATATAATTCAAAGTGGGAAAACAAGCAACAATGCAACATCGTCGATGGTTGATGTGCTGAAATTCGGACAACGGGACAATGCGATAAGAAAGCAACCAACAATTACATCAAAACAAGTTTATAACAATCAAGCTAGATGTATATATTGCAACTACATACACAGGAAAGGTAAATGCCCAGCGTTTGGGAAACAGTGTAAAATATGCTTTCGTCTCAATCATTTTGCAAATGTGTGTACTCACAAGCGTCAAGTGAACGAAGTTGAAGATGAATTGGTCCCAAGCTTAACAATTGAAACTATAAGCCGTGTAAACAAGATTGAAGTCGATTCTGTGGATTGCTGGTATCAAGTGATTCAAATTGAAAATTTAAATGTAAAACTAAAATTAGATACGGGGGCTAACGTTAATATTTTACCGCTATGGACTTATGTGAAGATAAACAAGAGGCAACATATTAAGCTAGAGCGAACTGAGTTGATATTAGAAGCATTTGGAGGTTTCAAAATAAACCCGGTGGGAAGTATCGTAGTGAATTGTAATTTTAAAAATGTTCAGATAAAGTTAAATTTTATAATTGCAGAAGGCAATGTTAAACCTATATTGGGATTGAACGCATGTATTGATCTTGGCCTGATTGGACGTATTGACCTGGTGTTATCGGATAGTGCGAAAAATTTTACAGATTTGTATCAAGATTTGTTTGTGGGTTTGGGTACATTAAAACGTAATCAAAAGTTAGAAGTTATGCCGTCTGCGGCTCCTGTAGCTAAACCACCACGAAGAATTCCGCAAAAAATTACTGAGAAGGTGCAATCTAAGCTGAACGAGTTATGTGAATTGGGAATTATAAAGAAAGTTACTGAACCGACCGAATGGGTAAGCAACATGGTGGTGGTTGAGAAACCCAATGGAGATTTGCGTGTTTGCATTGATCCCCAAGAGCTCAACAAGGTACTTAAAAATGAATTTTTTATGATTCCTACATTAGACGAAATATGTCAAAAAATCAAGGGAGCTAAGTATTATACAGTATTAGACCTAAAAGATGGATTTTATCAAATTGTTTTAGATGAAGAAGCAAGTAAATTGTGTACTTTTAGTACTCCTTATGGGTGCTATAGATTCCTGCGATACCCGTTTGGATTAAAGTCAGGGCCAGAACTATGCCAAAAATATAATACCGAAAAATTTGGTCACATCCCTGGTGTTATTATATATCTTGACGATATATTAGTCGTCGGTAAGACTAAAGCTGAGCATGATCAAAATCTAAAAACAGTAATGGACTGTGCCCGAAAAGAAAACATAAAATTCAACAAAGATAAATTTCAATATTGCCGGAATCAAATTAAGTATATCGGTCACATTTTTTCTGAAAAGGGTATTCAAAGTGATCCTGAAAGAATTCGTGCGATTTTAGAAATGGATATTCCAAAAAATGTCAAAGAGTTGCAAAGAGTTCTCGGTATGGTAAATTATGTTAGAAATTTCATTCCCAACCTGGCAGAGCGTACTGCTCCATTACGTGAACTACTTAAAAAGAATGTTAGTTGGCAATGGATGAAGAAACATGATGAATGTTTAAGAGATTTAAAAGATATGTTGACTAAAGCACCAGTTTTAAAAGTATTCGATGAGCGTCAAAAAATAGTATTGCAATGTGATGCTTCGAAAAATGGAATAGGATTCTGCCTCATGCAAAATTCACAGCCGGTTGCATATGGATCTAAGTCTCTAACTACATCTCAACGTAACTATGGCCAAATTGAAAAGGAATTCGTGGTGATTCTTGCAGCATGCAAGAGATTCCATCATTATATATACGGCCGTGTTATCGAAGTACAGACGGACCATAAACCTTTGGTGTCAATCATGAAAAAAGCGATGCACGATATCCATTCTATTCGCTTACAACGTATTAAATTGGCACTTATAAAGTATAAACTGCAAGTAAAATATGTTCCGGGAAAATTTATGTACATGGCAGATGTACTATCGCGGGCACATTTAAAGGATGAAACTGAGTTCCCCAGCTTGAACCAAATTGTACACGAAATTTCAGTTTCTGAAGAGCAACAAAAAAGTTTTATATTGGAAACAACAAAAGATCCTCACATGATATTATTGAAGAGGTTTTATATGAAAGGCTGGCCAAGAGATAAATCAAAAGTTCCAAATGAATTGAAGCATTACTGGCAATATAAAAATGAAATATATGTAGAAAACGATTTAATATTCTATAAACATCGTATAATAGTACCGAAAAATTTAAGATCAGAAATGTTAGAACAAGTACATAGAGGACATTTTGGTATAAGCCGAACGATGGCTCGTGCAAAATCCTTATTATATTGGCCAGGCATGGACAAAGACATCATTAAATTTGTAAATAGATGCACAATATGCGAAAAATACCAATCAACGAACTTAAAAGAACCTATGCTTACTTATGAAATACCGAATATTTGCTTTTGAAAGAATAGGTTGTGACTATTGTGTATTTGCAGGAAAAAATTATTTAATTATCAAAGACTACTTTTCCAAATGGCTCGAAATTGTTGAAACTAAAACTCAGACAGCCGAAGAAGTAATTGAACATTGGCGTAAGTTGTTTGCTTGTTTCGGATACCCGAGGCAGATTGTAGCTGATAATCAGCCATTTGGCTCTCACAAATGCAGAGAGTATGCAGAAAATCATGACATAAAACTAACGACGAGTAGCCCTTACTATCCCAAATCGAATGGAGCTAGCGAAAGAGCTGTGCAGACAGCAAAAAATATTTTACGAAAAGCCAATGAAGGTCGAATACACTATTTGCGCCTGCTGATGGAATACAGAAACACACCACTTCCAGAAATTAATCTATCGCCATCACAAATAATTTTTGGCAGAGACGTTCGAACCATGCTGCCAACCAACGAAATCAAATTTACTAATCAATATACGGAGAGAGTTATGCTCAAACTGCAGCAAGCGCAAGAGAAAATGAAAGTATACTACGACAAGCAAGCAAGAGAAAAACCTGATTTTAATGCTGGAGATCAAATCATGATTCAGAAAAATAACTCATGGGAACCCGCTAATATAATTAGAAAGACCGCATATCCAAGATCATACATCGTTCAAGACCAATTGGGTAGGTATAAAAGAAGAAACCAATTTCATTTGAAATATTCGCACAGCAAAAGATTTCAACGTAAATATGTAGATTATGACGATGAAGTAGAGTCCTCGGCTAATGCTACTTCAAATGCTGACATATCTTCAGAATTAGATAATTATCCTCATCAGACCTTAGAAGATACATATTTCGATCATACTGCAGAGTCTATAGACGACAATATTAACGACCCCGACTACAGCCCGTCTTTCAGTAGTCTATATTCTACCAGCACAGATAGTGGCTAGGAGCTAAATTACGAAAAAAGGAATTTTAATAATTTTGTCAGTTGAAATATTTGGAATAATTCTTTTAGTTTTTTGAAATTATTCTTTTTATTATTATTATTATATTTGAATAATTCTTTTTTTTAGTTTAATAATTCTTTTAGTTTTTATTTGAATAATTCCTATAAACTGAAAAAAAACAAGAATTTATTAGATTATTATACAAAAAAAAAAAAAAAAAAAAAAAAGAAAAAAGGAAGATGTTATGTAGTAAGCAATACGAGAGTGAGAGATCATGGGAGACGAGAGAATGGGAGAAACTCCTACGGAGGCACTCAGTCCCGGGTCTCCAAGTGATCAAGTCACACTTGTAATTAAATAAATGTATTCGCTAAAATTAAAGTAATATCGCGTTTTATTTAAACATTACAACAAGCGTTGGGCGTAATCGAAGAGTCGAAGAGTGCATGGTCTTCGCCGGTAACGTTGGTGGTAAAGCCTTCGAAGATACGCCTATGACTGAATGCCAGGAAGGTCAACTCGGTCACAGTGAAGGATGCCTACCCTTTGCTGCTGATCGACGGAATTCTCAGCAGACTCCCTAAGGCAAATTTAATCTCCAGCCTTGATTTGAAGGATGCCTTTTGGCAAATACCTTTGGAGGAGAAGTCAGAGGAGAAGACAGCCTTCACTGTGCCCGGGCGACCCCTTTACCATTTTGTCGTGATGCCGTTTGGCCGTGTCTCGAAATTTTTCAAAAGTAATTTACCGTTTGTACGGTAAATTAGTTTTTGAAATTGCGATGCAATGCGATATCACTTGTATTTCGATTTGTCGAAAACAAGGTACCGTTAGCAGGTCGTAGCAGAGGACTTTTGATACATTACGTATCAGAAGTCATTTGCCGTGAATTTGAGAATAAATTCAAATTGGCAAATGCTACAACACAGGTCTTTCCGCAAGGGCAAGTGCGTGGAAAGAGCTGAAGGATGGATGCAATCTATGAAGGACAATGACGTGAACAGGTGATCATGCCGTTTTACCATCCAATCCTTTATAGAAAAACGTGAACAAGGTGAACAGAAAGAAAGGGTAATTTTCTTTTGTGTTTTTTTTCTTTAATGAGAGGAAACATCGTGAACCACGTATACCAAATCAAGGGTGGAAGTATCTTTGAAAGAGGAAATGGTGAACAATGTGAACATCTCTAGATACTTTCCAATTGGAGTAGGAGTGACACCTGAAATAGGCGCAAATGGACGATCTCCAAATAAAATTTGGTAACAAATCGTGAGCTGGTGAACTTAGTGGGTATATCACTTGGTGATGTCTTTCGCGTGAAAGACGCCCACTGATCGTCCATTTTGATCGGCCAGCTGGTAATAAGTCACGTCGATCTTCTTAATTACCTTACTAGGAAAGAACCTCCGGTCCAGCTTTGCATTGTAGTACGCGGCTGCGTCACTTTGCCGGAAGTTGCGCCTGTAGACCACTTCGCAAGCTGGTATGTAACCAACCTGGAACGAAGGTTATAGGCCTTTGCGTTTCGAGACTGCGCCTGGGTCGTGAGGTTGCGGATGGTCTGGCGTAGGAGTGCCAGGTGGTCAGAAGGTGGCAGAATAGTTTCGGGGTCATCCAAGAGATGGAGTTGCCGCAGTAGATCGTAAGTGCGGCCATGGGTGACCATGGGTTGCCCGAAAACTGCCTGATATGGCGAAGTTCCTATTGTCGCGTGAGGGGCTGAGCGCAATGTGCAGGTGATCTCTGAAAGTTTGGCGTCCCACTCCTTTTGGGCAGGATTTAAATAGGCTCGGATGGCAGCCAGAATTGATCTATTGAAGCGTTCTGACCCGTTCGCCTGAGAGGAATATACGGCGGTGAAGGTGTGTCCGATACCGAATTCCTGTAAAAAGGTTTTATTATCAGACACTATAGTTTCTGGGATCCCAACAAGGTGAAATACCCTCCTCCTAAGGATGTCGGTGACTGCCTTCGCAGTAAATTTCCGAAGCGGCTCAATGAATGGGAATCGCGAAAGATGGTCTAAGACGATGAGAGCTCCAATGTTGCCAGACTTGGACCTAGGGTAGGAGCCGATAATATCAATGTACAAGCGCTGGAATATGCGCTCGGGAACGGACTGCAGCGTCATTGGTGGTCGAAGGGTGTGTGAAGGAGTCTTGGTGGTCTTGCAGGTGAGGCATGAACCAACATACTCTTTAACTTGAGCGGCCATTTAAGGCCAATAAAACCATTGTCGTAGTCGGCCGAGGGTTTTGGCCACGCCATCATGCGCACTCAAGGGTGGATCATGGGCTCCCTTCACTAGTTCTGCCGTCATTTATTTATTTATTTATTTGAATCCATTTCAACAGGCTTCTGCCCAATTACAAAAATAGGAAAATTAAATAAATCCAAAAGAAGAAAATAGAAAAATTAACAAATGAATGAAAATATAAGAACAGCAAATTAAAGCTAATGTACATATCAACATCGAAGAAAGTGCAAACATAGTACTAAAATTTAATAGAAAATCAATCATTATAAGAAGCTTTAAGAATTATGTCTTTAATTTGGGACTTAAATTGACAGAACGTTAGCGGAGAAGGACCAAGCTGAAGATTATTATGCTTCCTGGGCAAACGCAATAGCGGCGAGTTGAAATAAACTTCAGAACGCGCGAAGGGAGGAGAAAACATTAATTGGGATCTATCCGATCGATTACGTCGGTCGTTACGTAGACACAGCATATAACCAAGATCGGAGAGGATAGGGCAATGCAGCAGCTTGAAAAGTAAGCACTCGTCAAGGAACACTCGTCGGAAATCTAATGAAGGAATTTGGAATAAGGAAAGACGATCACTATAACAACAGTAAGGGATTTGGAATTTAAATAACAGTGAGCGAGTAAATGTACGCTGAACGTGTTCCACTGCAACACTGAGATATTTATGACGAGGAGACCACACTTGACAACAATACTCTAGGATGCTACGACCAAGTGAAAAAAAACAAATGGAAAGAGATAGCGATGCTAGTAAACGAAGAAGAGCATCTAAGAATGAAACCGGACAGACGAGAGGCCTTGGCAGTTATATATGCAATGTGCAGGTCAAATTTGAGCTTTTGATCAAAGTGCACACCAAGGTCCTTAAAAGCATTCACAGCCGTAATGGAAGAGCCGTAAAGAGTGTAGGAGTAAATTAAGGGTGACATTTTATACGTATAGGACATCTGATGACATTTGGATATGTTCAAAGCAAGTGAATTATTCGAGCACCAGTCGCACAGAGTACAGAGATCGTTTTGGAGTTGGAGGCAGTCGTTGGTAGATTCAACTACTTTGAAAACCTTGAAGTCATCAGCAAACAATAGGCAGGGAGAACGAATAAAGGAAGGGAGATCATTTATAAATACTAGGAATAATAAAGGACCGAGAATGGAGCCCTGAGGAACACCGGAAAGAGGACAGAAGGGGGAAGAGGTGGACGATTGCACAGATACAACACAAGAATGACCAGACACATAGGATGAAAACCAAGACAAAAGAGAACCCGACACCCCATAACTTCGAAGCTTTGCAAGGAGAATTCTGTGGTCAACAGAATCAAAAGCTTTTGAGAAGTCGGTATATACGACATCCACTTGTTTCCGTTGGTCTAAGGCAGAAGCAACAAAGTTAGTAAAAGTAATAAGATTAGAGGTGGGAGATCTCCCTTTGACAAAACCATGCTGTTCCGGAGCAAGGAAGGGATGGAGGAGAGGAAGCAGCCTGTTAGAAACCACTCTTTCGAGAACTTTTCCAAAACAAGGAAGGAGGGAAATCGGACGGTAATTGGAAACACAGCTTGGGTCTCCAGACTTGTGGATGGGGGAAATATATGCAGATTTCCAACAGGAGGGGAAGGAGCCGGAGGAGAGGCTGAAGTTAAATATAATTGACAAGGGAACACATAAGGACGATGATAGTGATTTGGCCAAAAGGTTAAGGATACCATCAGAACCGCAACCAACATTGACATCAAGACATTCGAGTAAGAATTCAATTTCAAGAGGATTGGTGTAAATGGAAGATAGAGAGGATGAAGCAACATGGGGAATTTCACAAGGCAAGATATGATTATGTTGGGAAAAGAAGGAAGAAAAATATTTTGCAAAGAGGTCGCAAATTTCACGTGGATTAGATGCCATAGCATTATCGAGAAACATGGAATCGGGGAAACGATGGGAACTTTTGAGGGAACGGACATAAGACCAAAAGGGTTTTTGATGATTAGAGCAGATGGAGGACTCAATGTTGGAAAAGTAATCTCGGATAGCTAGATTTACGACAGTTTTGGCAGAAGATCGTAGCCTCGAAAATTCGATGAAGTCCTAATGAGAGCCTGTTCGTTTAAATCTAGCTCGAGCGACATCGTTAGCTTTCAGGGCCGTCGCCACATCACGACGAAACCAAGGAGCGTCATTGGGCTTGCGAGGACGTCTGGAAGGAGTGAAACGGGAGATAAGGTTGGATAGGAAGTTGTGAAATTTTAAGACAAGGTCATTGACAGTGAGGCCGCAAGAGAAGGAGAACCAGTTAACCGAGTTCATTTCAGTTATCATACTAACGAATTCAGCTTTATGAAAGTTAAAGCGCATGGCTCGAGAAGGAGCTCTTAAGGTCAGAAGATCAACTTGAAGTGTGACTGAGAGAGGAGGGTGGTGTAAGTCAGCTTGGACATAGGGAAAGGAGGCGCTTTGAACACGGATATTATGAGGGGGAATATTAGATAGAACAAAGTCTAGAATTTTGTTATTTACATTTGGAACACAGTTTCATTGGGAGAGTGAACACAAAGATAAAAAGGATGTGGTTATCAAGGAAATATTGCAGGATGAGATTATGCTAGAAAAGTTATGATTCCATATCAGGTTCGGTAAGTTGAAATCACCACATATTAAAGATAAGGCAGAAGAGAAGCTAATGTTGAGGTAGGTGGATAGCTCATCAAAAAATTTATTATAAACCGCAACTGGGGAATTACAAGGAACATATACTGAAAAAACAATGGGAATTTTTGTGGGAGCAAGGGTAACGCGCACAGCAACACATTTAATAGGAGGAGATGGAGAGAAATCCATACAGAATGTTCCTTGAAGAGACCTGTGCACTGCAACTAATACACCACCGCCATCGCTTTTACCTGATGTAGCTCGATCACGGCGGAAGACTGTATAAAACGGGAACAGCTCATTATCGTAAATATCTACTGTTAACCATGTTTCCGATAAACATATTATATGATCAGAAGAAAGAGTAGAGGAGAGATTCAGAGTGTTCGAGCACAACAAATAAATGTAGTTTTTATTTTCAAGCCAACTTCATGTTAAAAACTTGTAAATTTAGACAGTAGCCGTTTTCTTAGCAAGCTTTTTTTTTAGAAAAAAATGATGACGGTTGAAGCAAAAATGTTATGTCAGTAAGAAAAAGAATTGTAGGTTGAAAGGAATTGTAGAAAAAAGGATTGAGTCGTACACGAAAATAAAATAATTTCTTTTTCAATTTTGACAAATGTTGTTTTTATATTTTATCGAACCCAAAGACAAGGTCAAGCGACTCACTTAATTGTTCATGGTGCCCCGGGTGAGGAATTCACATTTGTCTTGCTTGTGAGGAAATATCAGCTCGATCCCTAGATAAAGGTGCAATCATCAAGTGCGTTTTCAACTAGTGATTTTTCTTGCTTCGGATTTCGTATCGTTCCGGTCGAACTCTCAATTGTTAAAATACATTCGACATCGCATTTAGACAGCTTATTCGAGTGGTACTGGTTGTTCTTCATTCCATCGTTTCGATCATCGCACCAGCTACGATGTCTGTTATTGAGGAAGATTTAGATGGTTTAATCGCTCTTCAAATGGATGCTTTGCAACGGGTCGCCAAATGTTTAACGAATCATAAGAAAACCGGTGATTCTCGTCGCACAAGGTCCTACTTTGAAGGAAGGCTCAACACACTTAAAGAACTTCGCTCTCAATTCAATCAGCGGCATCAGCAGCTTGTTCAAGGTGATTTAGAGGCAAGTAATGATTATTATACACAAGATTATACCGATCAATTTGAAGAGAAGTATCTTGAGGTTTATAGTGAATTAATCGAGGATTTTGGTACGAAATTTTCACAACCAAAACCGACTGCAACAACAACTGAGGCGTCGATTGATTTGAATTCCACTGTGGTAAATGGCTCAACATCACAACAGTTACCTGCAATGTCATTCACACGTTTTTCGGGCATGCCGGCGCCAGAATTTTCCGGCAAGTACACCGATTGGCCAGCATTTTACGACTCATTTTTGCGTTTGGTGCATAATAACAATCAAATCCAAACGATTGAAAAGTTTCATCTACTCAAACAGGCTTTGAAAAACACTTTAGATAGTGATATTCGTGAAATGCCGCTTACCACAGCAAACTATGATGAAGCTTGGAATTCCGTTATCGAACGCTATCACCATAGTCGAGTGTTGTTCACGCATTTTATGCACCTATTCACTTTGCAACCGGTCGTTACAAGGGAAAACGCGACTGATCTGAAACAGTTAGTCGAAACATCCCGTACATGTTTGAATGCATTGAAGCAACTGAAAGTCGAAGTGGATGATTGTGGCCATGTTTTTGCACATTTATTGATTGAGAAATTGCCCAAATCTACAATCCAATTATGGGAACAAAAATTGGGAGAGTCTACTGAAATTCCTACATTTAAAGCTCTTACCGATTTTCTAACCGCTCGATATCGCACACTCGAAGCTATTGATTTACGTGCACAACCCATTGATTTACATCGATCAGCCTCGAATTCGCACCCTAAAACTATACAAAACAATCTAAAATCGAGTCAAAATCATCGCTCCCACGCGTCGCATCGATCCGAGACTCGCATTCATCATATGTCCACTGTAAATGACCGCCCAGCAACCGTTATCTGTGTGTTCTGTCAAGGCCCACATATTCTTCGTAAATGCCCATCGTTCCGTCAGAAGGACAACTTTGCACGCAAGGCTTTTGTCGATACAACAAGTCTTTGCTCAAATTGCCTCAGTTCCACGCACCAATTAAAGTCTTGTCTCAGTGAGAGAAATTGCAATGTATGTGGCCAACGACATCACACTCTTATTCATCAGCCAACACAATCAACATCCAATTTTAGTGCGAATTCATCGAAACAAAATAAAAGCAATGAGGGGCTTTGCACCGTAACTAATCACATACAACAGGTAGCACCAGTGCTTTTCAATTCAACAAAGTTCCATTCTGCAGCCAATGTTTTGCTACCAACAGCAATAATCAAAATCATCAAACCAGATGGCTCAAAGTTTTTGATTCGCACTCTCGTTGATCAAGGCTCCACTGGAGCTCTAATTTCTGAACGTGTTTGTCAAACACTACAATTGAAGCGCCTTCCATTCAACACGGTTATACAATTTCCAAATGAACAGAAATCAGTGGGAAGGTCAATTGTGCACATTATATACCAATCACGCCTCAACGACAAAAAATTTGAAGCTTTTGCGTCAGTTGTTAAAAATGTTACCATTAATTTGCCAACATCGACTTTAACGTACCATGATTGGCCACACCTTCGAGGTTTGGAATTGGCCGATCCAGATTTTTACCGCTCAGCTCCGATCGATATGCTCATTGGATCTGATTCGTATGCTGATATTTTGCTTGACGGACTTCGAAAGGGTCATCAAAACGAACCAATCGCTCAGAATTCTCATCTAGGTTGGCTCGTTTCTGGCAAGGCATTTGAAAAACCAATACAATCATCGACTGAACCAGCTACAGTTCATTGTTCACACGTTTCGCTGGAACAATTGGACACATTGGTGAAACAATTTTACTCGCTGGAAAGTATTCCAGCCGATCAACAATATACATCTGAACAGCAATGGTGTCGTAATTTCTACAATCGTACAACCGTGAGACAGCCAAATGGGAAGTATTTGGTTCGCTTACCACTTAAAACGCTATTTGATCCCAGCCAAATCATCGGCAAATCGCGTCAAATAGCTAAAAATCGTTTTCATCAGCTCGAAAGGAAATTGAATCGTCATCCCGAAGTGCACGAACAATATCATAAGACGATTCGAGAGTATTTTGATCTGAGGCAAATCATACCTGTCTCAACAACTGAAGACATGCATTTGCGGTTCAACGAATACAACCGACCTTTTTACACATGCTGCACATTACCACACCATGCCGTCATTAAAGCTGATAGTCTCACCACAAAATGTCGGGTGGTGTACGATGCATCAGCCAAATCATCCAATGGGAAATCATTGAATGACATTTTGTGCACAGGTCCACGACTTCAGAACGATTTATCCGCTGTTCTTTTAAACTGGCGTTTACACAAGTACGTCATCACCGCTGATATTACTCGAATGTATCGATGCATCGATGTGCACGAAGACGATGCTGAGTATCAGCGCATCTTATGGTATAATCCGGACGGACTGCTGCAAGAATACAAACTTACTACCGTTACCTTTGGTACAGCCAGTGCACCGTACACTGACATCGAAACTTTGCACCGAATCGCTCACGATATGCATGATCATTATCCTTTGGCTGTCAAGGTGCTCCGAAACGAAGTATATGTCGATGATATTTACACCGGCAGTCATACGATTGACAATACGCTTGCCATTCGTGATCAAACTGCAGCGGCTTTAGAGTCAGCTGGTATGGCATTACACAAATGGGCTAGTAGTTCTTCCGAACTACTCAAGTCAATTCCAACCGAACTTCAAAGCAGTGCAACCGCGTTAGAATTGAATAGTGATGAAATGCTCAAAACATTAGGCATGCGATGGCAACCGTCAGCTGATTTATTTCGATATAAAATCAACTTCGATTTGGTTCCAGAGAAAGGAAACATCACAAAACGGACTGTTCTGTCAACCACCGCAAAGTTGTTCGATCCAATGGGATTGATCAATCCAGTTATACTCGTAGCAAAAATCTTTCTGAAGCGAATCTGGACCCGCAATTTGGAATGGGATGAACAGTTGCCAACAGATTTGCGTATTGAGTGGCTCCGATTTTTGGAAAGTTTAACGATAATTAACGAAATTCAAATTCCACGTTGGTTACATTCTTCACCAAATGTACGGCGAGCTGAGTTGCATACGTTCTGTGACGGATCATTACATGCATACGCTGCCGTTTCATATATTCGCATCGAAGATGAAAAGGGTGACTTTCACACTAATATCATTGCTGCAAAAAGTAAAGTTACTCCGAAACCACCTATCAACATTCCACGCATCGAATTATGCGCTGCCGTGCTTGGTTTAAAGTTGGCTAAGTGGATAACTAAGCATCTTTCTATTCCCAAGGATACGATTTCAATATATTACTGGGTTGACGCCACGATAGTATTATCCTGGATTCGGGGTGACATAAATCGTTGGCCAACCTTTGTCGCCAATCGAATTGGGCAGATTCACACCGATTCCCATATAAAACAATGGCATCACATATCGACACACGATAACCCAGCCGACATTGCATCACGTGGTTCCTTACCAGCACAACTTCTCGAATCAAAATTGTATTGGAATGGGCCCGACTGGCTGAGTCAATCACAAAGCAATTGGCCGGTCACAGATTGGATATTTTTGGAAAAAGAAAATGTCGAACAAATAATCAACGTCGCCATCAATGGATCTGAGCCACTATTTCTGGCAAAGTATTCTTCATTTTTGCAACTTCGTCGTATCGTAGTTTTACTCTTCCGATTCAGATACAATTGTACAGTGCCACAAAACCACCGTCGTTATGGAGCCAGCACTGTAGAAGAGCTTAACTCCAGTTTGTTTGCACTGATTCGAATAGTTCAACGAGAATGCTTTTCATCAGAGCTTAAGACCATTTCAAAAAATGGAACTGTGCCAAATAACAGTGTTCTTACAAGCCTAGCTCCTTTCCTCGATCAGTACGGCATTTTGAGAGTGCTCGGAAGAGGGCGGAATTCACGTTTGCCTTACAATCAAAAGCATCCAATCATCCTACCTAAATATAATCGTTTTACTGAATTACTCATTGATTACGCTCATCAAGCCACTCTTCACGGTGGACCAACATTAACATTAAAACGATTTTGGATAGTTCATGCTAGAAAAGTCGTTGCGATTCAATTGAGAAAATGCGTGAAATGTGCCAGAGTCGATCCAAAACCAGTGCAGCAGCTAATGGGTGACTTGCCACAGCATCGTGTCATCGGTTTCGTACGACCGTTTCTAGCTACTGGTGTTGACTACACTGGGGCATTCGAATTGAAAGCATCGAGATACCGTGGTCACACCACCTACAAGGGTTACATCGCTCTTTTTGTGTGTCTAGCGACTAAAGCTATTCACCTTGAAGCTGTTACTGGTATGGACACATACGCATTTTTAAATGCCCTTCATCGTTTCGTCGGTCGACGGGGTTTATGCCATGATATATATAGTGATTGTGGCAGTAATTTTATTGGAGCTGATAAGGTTTTAAAAACTAAAGCTATTGAATTTGCTGCTGGCGTCAAAAAGGATATCGCACCAATTTTAGCTGATAAAGGAATCCAATGGCACTTTACTCCACCGTATTCACCGAATTTTGGTGGCATTTGGGAAGCTAATGTCAAGGCTACCAAACGTCATCTGCATCGTGCGTTCACTGGTTTGCGTTTAACGTACGAAGAACTTTCAACTGCGCTTGTCCGCATTGAATCCTGTTTAAATTCACGTCCGATTTGCCCGTTAAATGCGAATACTGACGATCTTGAGGTGTTGACTCCAGGCCATTTCCTTATTGGAGATGCCTTATTAGCACCACCTGAACCATCAATCATGAATCTATCGCCAACACGCCGTTATTGCATCATTCAGCGTATCATTCAACAATTTTGGTCCAAATGGTCATCGGATTGGCTTAGTCATTTGCAATCCAGACCAAAATGGGCGTCTCAACACGAAAACTTGATGGCAAATGACATGGTAGTAGTAAAAGACGATCGTTTGCCACCAAACAAATGGACATTAGGCCGCATAGTTAAAACTCATCCTGGCGATGATGGTTTAGTTCGTGTGGTAACTGTGCGAACGAAATGCGGTATTCATAAACGATCAATTTCCAAGATTTGCAAGCTGCCTGTCCAAAATCAAAGTACCGAAGACAACCAACAAGCATAAGCAAAGGACTTCAACCTACTCTTACAGCATTCGCATCGAACCCAATGAAAGTCATGGCAAATGGTTGATTCGTATACAACGATTGTTGCACAGTGGGCCGGCATGTTCGAGCACAACAAATAAATGTAGTTTTTATTTTCAAGCCAACTTCATGTTAAAAACTTGTAAATTTAGACATTAGCCGTTTTCTTAGCAAGCTTTTTTTTTAGAAAAAAATGATGACGGTTGAAGCAAAAATGTTATGTCAGTAAGAAAAAGAATTGTAGGTTGAAAGGAATTGTAGAAAAAAGGATTGAGTCGTACACGAAAATAAAATAATTTCTTTTTCAATTTTGACAAATGTTGTTTTTATATTTTATCGAACCCAAAGACAAGGTCAAGCGACTCACTTAATTGTTCACAGAGTGCTCAGCTTGGTCCTAAGTCCACGAACATTCTGGTAATATACATGAATTGGATTGATCTTATTAAATTCGAATGTACTGATTCCATTGGTTCTGATTCCTGTTAAGCACACATTGTCAACTAAGGCTAGGGTGTTTACGTTGTGGAGATCTTTGATCCTGTTTGATGAAAATTTTTTCGAGGTCTGCTGGTGAATTCCTTAAACAGTACACCAGATGGCCAGAATTCTTTGTGAAGCAGAAGATCCGTACCAGCAGTTACCGTTATTTTGAACGAAGAAATTTCCTGATTCTGCAGGTTGTCTGGTGTTAGCTTCTTGCAAAGTAGCAGAGGCGGTAAGTAGCCAAGTTTGGCAGTGATGTATTCCATGATTGCTTCTGCTGAGGTATTGATTCCATGATTGCTTCTGCTGAGGTATTGAACTGACGATACCCACTGTAATTTCTGACGGTACCCACAACTTCCAAGCCAGTTGGTCTTGAAGTCCGTTTCCGGTCGCATACTCAGTCCGCTTGTACACGAACCCGTCTACAACTTTTAGGTCCGGCGGTTGGTGTTGTTCTGCCTGGACTTTTGCCGCTAGCTCCATCAAGAAGCACTTTTGAAATGCGGCGACTCTAAGTCTAGCTCCATTGGAGTCTCCTCGCCTTCTGCCGGTACCAACGCCTCGGCAGAGAACATGCGCAACAAGGAGTCCGGCACTGCGTTTTGGCTTCCCTTTCGGTGGACTATTTTGAAGTTGAACCCTTGAAGTTTCAAGGACCACCGGGCTAATCGGCCATTAAGGTCCGGTTGGTTCATTAGCCACTTTAGGGAAGCATAGTCGGTCACGATTTCAAATTCATGACCTTCCACATAAGCACGGAACTGCTTGATTGCTAGCATCGCAGCCAGACATTCTTACTCAGTGATGGTGTAATTTCGCTGAGCGGGATTCAGTTTGTGGGTCATGTAAGCGATGGGGGCTTCAACTACGTCTTCTGTGCGTTGCACCAGCACGGCACCGACTCGATGTTATGTCGATGTTATGACGGATGAGCGTAGTCTTTCCCAGGCCAGGCGAACGAAGGAAAGACTACGCTCATCCGTCATAACATCGACACTGGCGACTAGAAACCCATAAATTAGAGACATTTCTCTGTGCCACCAGCTGTCGAAAAACTGCTTTATCAGGAGATTGACCGGATGTTAGCGTTGGGCGTAATCGAAGAGTCGAAGAGTGCATGGTCTTCGCCGGTAACGTTGGTGGTAAAGCCTTCGAAGATACGCCTATGACTGAATGCCAGGAAGGTCAACTCGGTCACAGTGAAGGATGCCTACCCTTTGCCGCTGATCGACGGAATTCTCAGCAGACTCCCTAAGGCAAATTTCATCTCCAGCCTTGATTTGAAGGATGCCTTTTGGCAAATACCTTTGGAGGAGAAGTCAGAGGAGAAGACAGCCTTCACTGTGCCCGGGCGACCCCTTTACCATTTTGTCGTGATGCCGTTTGGCCGTGTCTCGAAATTTTTCAAAAGTAATTTACCGTTTGTACGGTAAATTAGTTTTTGAAATTGCGATGCAATGCGATATCACTTGTATTTCGATTTGTCGAAAACAAGGTACCGTTAGCAGGTCGTAGCAGAGGACTTTTGATACATTACGTATCAGAAGTCATTTGCCGTGAATTTGAGAATAAATTCAAATTGGCAAATGCTACAACACAGGTCTTTCCGCAAGGGCAAGTGCGTGGAAAGAGCTGAAGGATGGATGCAATCTATGAAGGACAATGACGTGAACAGGTGATCATGCCGTTTTACCATCCAATCCTTTATAGAAAAACGTGAACAAGGTGAACAGAAAGAAAGGGTAATTTTCTTTTGTGTTTTTTTTCTTTAATGAGAGGAAACATCGTGAACCACGTATACCAAATCAAGGGTGGAAGTATCTTTGAAAGAGGAAATGGTGAACAATGTGAACATCTCTAGATACTTTCCAATTGGAGTAGGAGTGACACCTGAAATAGGCGCAAATGGACGATCTCCAAATAAAATTTGGTAACAAATCGTGAGCTGGTGAACTTAGTGGGTATATCACTTGGTGATGTCTTTCGCGTGAAAGACGCCCACTGATCGTCCATTTTGATCGGCCAGCTGGTAATAAGTCACGTCGATCTTCTTAATTACCTTACTAGGAAAGAACCTCCGGTCCAACTTTGCATTGTAGTACGCGGCTGCGTCACTTTGCCGGAAGTTGCGCCTGTAGACCACTTCGCAAGCTGGTATGTAACCAACCTGGAACGAAGGTTATAGGCCTTTGCGTTTCGAGACTGCGCCTGGGTCGTGAGGTTGCGGATGGTCTGGCGTAGGAGTGCCAGGTGGTCAAAAGGTGGCAGAATAGTTTCGGGGTCATCCAAGAGATGGAGTTGCCGCAGTAGATCGTAAGTGCGGCCATGGGTGACCATGGGTTGCCCGAAAACTGCCTGATATGGCGAAGTTCCTACTGTCGCGTGAGGGGCTGAGCGCAATGCGCAGGTGATCTCTGAAAGTTTGGCGTCTCACTCCTTTTGGGCAGGATTTAAATAGGCTCGGATGGCAGCCAGAATTGATCTATTGAAGCGTTCTGACCCGTTCGCCTGAGAGGAATATACGGCGGTGAAGGTGTGTCCGATACCGAATTCCTGTAAAAAGGTTTTATTATCAGACACTATAGTTTCTGGGATCCCAACAAGGTGAAATACCCTCCTCCTAAGGATGTCGGTGACTGCCTTCGCAGTAAATTTCCGAAGCGGCTCAATGAATGGGAATCGCGAAAGATGGTCTAAGACGATGAGAGCTCCAATGTTGCCAGACTTGGACCTAGGGTAGGAGCCGATAATATGAGCCGATAATATGAGCCGATAATGTACAATTAAACATCGAAGAAAGTGCAAACACAGTACTAAAATTTAATAGAAAATCAATCATTATAAGAAGCTTTAAGAATTATGTCTTTAATTTGGGACTTAAATTGACAGAACGTTAGCGGAAAAGGACCAAGCTGAAGATTATTATGCTTCCTGGGCAAACGCAATAGCGGCGAGTTGAAATCAACTTCAGAACGCGCGAAGGGAAGAGAAAACATTAATTGGGATCTATCCCATCGTTTGACGTTACGTAGACACAGATCGGAGAGCATAAGGCAATGGAGCAGCTTGAAAAGTAAGCACTCGTCAAGGAACACTCGTCGGAAATCTAATGAAGGAATTTGGAATAAGGAAAGACGATCACTATAACAACAGTAAGGGATTTGGAATTTAAATAACAGTGAGCGAGTAAATCTACGCTGAACGTGTTCCACTGCAACACTGAGATATTTATGACGAGGAGACCACACTTGACAACAATACTCTAGGATGCTACGACCAAGTGAAAAAAACAAATGGAAAGAGGTAGCGATGCTAGTAAACGAAGAAGAGCATCTAAGAATGAAACCGGACAGACGAGAGGCCTTGACAGTTATATATGCAATGTGCAGGTCAAATTTGAGCTTTTGATCAAAGTGCACACCAAGGTCCTTAAAAGCATTCACAGCCGTAATGGAAGAGCCGTAAAGAGTATAGGAGTAAATTAAGGGTGCCATTTTATACGTATAGGACATCTGATGACATTTGGATATGTTCAAAGCAAGTGAATTATTCGAGCACCAGTCGCACAGAGTACAGAGATCGTTTTGGAGTTGGAGGCAGTCGTTGGTAGATTCAACTACTTTGAAAATCTTGAAGTCATCAGCAAACAAAAGGCAGGGAGAACGAATAAAAGTAGGGAGATCATTTATAAATACTAGGAATAATAAAGGACCGAGAATGGAGCCCTGAGGAACACCGGAAAGAGGACAGAAGGGGGAAGAGGTGGACGATTGCACAGATACAACACAAGAATGACCAGACACATAGGATGAAAACCAAGACAAAAGAGAACCCGACACCCCATAACTTCGAAGCTTTGCAAGGAGAATTCTGTGGTCAACAGAATCAAAAGCTTTTGAGAAGTCGGTATATACGACATCCACTTGTTTCCGTTGGTCTAAGGCAGAAGCAACAAAGTTAGTAAAAGTAATAAGATTAGAGGTGGGAGATCTCCCTTTGACAAAACCATGCTGTTCCGGAGCAAGGAAGGGATGGAGGAGAGGAAGCAGCCTGTTAGAAACCACTCTTTCGAGAACTTTTCCAAAACAAGGAAGGAGGGAAATCGGACGGTAATTGGAAACACAGCTTGGGTCTCCAGACTTGTGGATGGGGGAAATATATGCAGATTTCCAACTGGAGGGGAAGGAGCCGGAGGAGAGGCTGAGGTTAAATATAATCGACAAGGGAACACATAAGGACGATGATAGTGATTTGGCCAAAAGGTTAGGGATACCATCAGAACCGCAACCAACATTGACATCAAGACATTCGAGTAAGGAATCAATTTCAAGAGGATTGGTGTAAATGGAAGATAGAGAGGATGAAGCAACATGGGGAATTTCACAAGGCAAGATATGATTATGTTGGGAAAAGAAGGAAGAAAAATATTTTGCAAAGAGGTCGCAAATTTCACGTGGATTAGATGCCATAGCATTATCGAGAAACATGGAATCGGGGAAACGATGGGAACTTTTGAGAGAACGGACATAAGACCAAAAGGGTCTTTGATGATTAGAGCAGATGGAGGACTCAATGTTGGAAAAGTAATCTTGGATAGCTAGATTTACGACAATTTTGGCAGAAGATCGTAGCCTCGAAAATTCGATGAAGTCCTCATGAGAGCCTGTTCGTTTAAATCTAGCTCGAGCGACATCCTTAGCTTTCAGGGCCGTCGCCACATCACGACGAAACCAAGGAGCGTCATTAGGCTTGCGAGGACGTCTGGAAGGAGTGAAACGGGAGATAAGGTTGGATAGGAAGTTGTGAAATTTTAAGACAAGGTCATTGACAGTGAGGCCGCAAGAGAAGGAGAACCAGTTAACCGAGTTCATTTCAGTTATCATACTAATGAATTCAGCTTTATGAAAGTTAAAGCGCATAGCTCGAGAAGGAGCTCTTAAGGTCAGAAGATCAACTTGAAGTGTGACTGAGAGAGGAGGGTGGTGTAAGTCAGCTTGGACATAGGGAAAGGAGGTGGTTTGAACACTGATATTATGAGGGGGAATATTAGATAGAACAAAGTCTAGAATTTTGTTATTTACATTTGGAACACAGTTTCATTGGGAGAGTGAACACAAAGATAAAAAGGATGAGGTTATCAAGGAAATATTGCAGGATTAGATTATGCTAGAAAAGTTATGATTCCATATCAGGTTCGGTAAGTTGAAATCACCACATATTAAAGATAAGGCAGAAGGGAAGCTAATGTTGAGGTAGGTGGATAGCTCATCAAAAAATTTATTATAAACCGCAACTGGGGAATTACAAGGAACATATACTGAAAAAACAATGAGAATTTTTGTGGGAGCAAGGGTAACGCACACAGCAATACATTCAATAGGAGGAGATGGAGAGAAATCCATACAGAATGTTCCTTGAAGAGACTTGTGCACTGCAACTAATACACCACCGCCATCGCTTTTACCTGATGTAGCTCGATCACGATCACGGCGGAAGACTGTATAAAACGGGAACAGCTCATTATCGTAAATATCTACTGTTAACCATGTTTCCGATAAACATATTATATGATCAGAAGAAAGAGTAGAGGAGAGATTCAGAGTGCTCAGCTTGGTCCTAAGTCCACGAACGTTCTGGTAATATACATGAATTGGATTGATCTTATTAAATTCGAATGTACTGATTCCATTGGTTCTGATTCCTGTTAAGCACACATTGTCAACTAAGGCTAGGGTGTTTACGTTGTGGAGATCTTTGATCCTGTTTGATGAAAATTTTTTCGAGGTCTCCTGGTGAATTCCTTAAACAGTACAACAGATGGCCAGAATTCTTTGTGAAGCAGAAGATCCGTACCAGCAGTTACCGTTATTTTGAACGAAGAAATTTCCTGATTCTGCAGGTTGTCTGGTGTTAGCTTCTTGCAAAGTAGCAGAGGCGGTAAGTAGCCAAGTTTGGCAGTGATGTATTCCATGATTGCTTCTGCTGAGGTATTGATTCCATGATTGCTTCTGCTGAGGTATTGAACTGACGATACCCACTGTAATTTCTGACGGTACCCACAACTTCCAAGCCAGTTGGTCTTGAAGTCCGTTTCCGGTCGCATACTCAGTCCGCTTGTACACGAACCCGTCTACAACTTTTAGGTCCGGCGGTTGGTGTTGTTCTGCCTGGACTTTTGCCGCTAGCTCCATCAAGAAGCACTTTTGAAATGCGGCGACTCTAAGTCTAGCTCCATTGAAGTCTCCTCGCCTTCTGCCGGTATCAACGCCTCGGCAGAGAACATGCGCAACAAGGTGGACCTTTCGGTGGACTATTTTGAAGTTGAACCCTTGAAGTTTCAAGGACCACCGGGCTAATCGGCCATTAAGGTCCGGTTGGTTCATTAGCCACTTTAGGGAAGCATAGTCGGTCACGATTTCAAATTCATGACCTTCCACATAGGCACGGAACTTCTTGATTGCTAGCATCGCAGCCAGACATTCTTACTCAGTGATGGTGTAATTTCGCTGAGCGGGATTCAGTTTGTGGGGCATGTAAGCGATGGGGGCTTCAACTACGTCTTCTGTGCGTTGCACCAGCACGGCACCGACTCGATGTTATGTCGATGTTATGACGGATGAGCGTAGTCTTTCCCAGGCCAGGCGAACGAAGGAAAGACTACGCTCATCCGTCATAACATCGACACTGGCGACTAGAAACCCATAAATTAGAGACATTTCTCTGTGCCACCAGCTGTCGAAAAACTGCTTTATCAGGAGATTGAGATTTATGTAGTAAGCAATATGAGAGTGAGAGATCATGGGAGACGAGAGAATGGGAGAAACTCCTACGGAGGCACTCAGTCCCGGGTCTCCAAGTGATCAAGTCACACTTGTAATTAAATAAATGTATTCGCTAAAATTAAAGTAATATCGCGTTTTATTTAAACATTACAACATGGCGCAGTCGATTTCGTATTTATAAAATAATTAATTGTACTGGATGGATTTGGATTAAAAGCTACGCACCATAATGGAAATTTATAGAAAACCAGACATAGTGAAAGTGGATGGCAACGTGGCCGAAAACTGGAAAAAGTTTAAGAGTCAATTTGAGAATTATATAGTCCTCGTCGGATTTGAAAATAAATCATCAAGTGAAAGGTGCGCACTAATGCTTAATTTGATTGGAGATGATGCTTTTGAATTATTGGATTCGATGGATTTTGATAAACCTGAAGACAGAAAAGACTATGCAGCAGTTGTTGCAGCTTACGAGAAGTTTTTCAGTGCACAAAGAAATGTGGTATTTGAGCGGTATATCTTTTACACAAGAGTCCAGAAAGAATTTGAGATATTCGACCAATTTCACACCGATTTGAGGAGGCTTGTGAAAAGCTGCGAATTTATTGGAGGTGTTGAAGCAGAAAAAGAAATGATAAGAGACAGACTTATATTGGGTACATGTCACCCTGATCTTCAAGAAATGCTTTTGAGGCTAAAAGAGCCTACCTTGGAAAATATCGTTTTGCGGTCCAAAGTTTACGAGACCAATACTGTGCAATCAAATATAATTCAAAGTGGGAAAACAAGCAACAATGCAACATCGTCGATGGTTGATGTGCTGAAATTCGGACAACGGGACAATGCGATAAGAAAGCAACCAACAATTACATCAAAACAAGTTTATAACAATCAAGCTAGATGTATATATTGCAACTACATACACAGGAAAGGTAAATGCCCAGCGTTTGGGAAACAGTGTAAAATATGCTTTCGTCTCAATCATTTTGCAAATGTGTGTACTCACAAGCGTCAAGTGAACGAAGTTGAAGATGAATTGGTCCCAAGCTTAACAATTGAAACTATAAGCCGTGTAAACAAGATTGAAGTCGATTCTGTGGATTGCTGGTATCAAGTGATTCAAATTGAAAATTTAAATGTAAAACTAAAATTAGATACGGGGGCTAACGTTAATATTTTACCGCTATGGACTTATGTGAAGATAAACAAGAGGCAACATATTAAGCTAGAGCGAACTGAGTTGATATTAGAAGCATTTGGAGGTTTCAAAATAAACCCGGTGGGAAGTATCGTAGTGAATTGTAATTTTAAAAATGTTCAGATAAAGTTAAATTTTATAATTGCAGAAGGCAATGTTAAACCTATATTGGGATTGAACGCATGTATTGATCTTGGCCTGATTGGACGTATTGACCTGGTGTTATCGGATAGTGCGAAAAATTTTACAGATTTGTATCAAGATTTGTTTGTGGGTTTGGGTACATTAAAACGTAATCAAAAGTTAGAAGTTATGCCGTCTGCGGCTCCTGTAGCTAAACCACCACGAAGAATTCCGCAAAAAATTACTGAGAAGGTGCAATCTAAGCTGAACGAGTTATGTGAATTGGGAATTATAAAGAAAGTTACTGAACCGACCGAATGGGTAAGCAACATGGTGGTGGTTGAGAAACCCAATGGAGATTTGCGTGTTTGCATTGATCCCCAAGAGCTCAACAAGGTACTTAAAAATGAATTTTTTATGATTCCTACATTAGACGAAATATGTCAAAAAATCAAGGGAGCTAAGTATTATACAGTATTAGACCTAAAAGATGGATTTTATCAAATTGTTTTAGATGAAGAAGCAAGTAAATTGTGTACTTTTAGTACTCCTTATGGGTGCTATAGATTCCTGCGATACCCGTTTGGATTAAAGTCAGGGCCAGAACTATGCCAAAAATATAATACCGAAAAATTTGGTCACATCCCTGGTGTTATTATATATCTTGACGATATATTAGTCGTCGGTAAGACTAAAGCTGAGCATGATCAAAATCTAAAAACAGTAATGGACTGTGCCCGAAAAGAAAACATAAAATTCAACAAAGATAAATTTCAATATTGCCGGAATCAAATTAAGTATATCGGTCACATTTTTTCTGAAAAGGGTATTCAAAGTGATCCTGAAAGAATTCGTGCGATTTTAGAAATGGATATTCCAAAAAATGTCAAAGAGTTGCAAAGAGTTCTCGGTATGGTAAATTATGTTAGAAATTTCATTCCCAACCTGGCAGAGCGTACTGCTCCATTACGTGAACTACTTAAAAAGAATGTTAGTTGGCAATGGATGAAGAAACATGATGAATGTTTAAGAGATTTAAAAGATATGTTGACTAAAGCACCAGTTTTAAAAGTATTCGATGAGCGTCAAAAAATAGTATTGCAATGTGATGCTTCGAAAAATGGAATAGGATTCTGCCTCATGCAAAATTCACAGCCGGTTGCATATGGATCTAAGTCTCTAACTACATCTCAACGTAACTATGGCCAAATTGAAAAGGAATTCGTGGTGATTCTTGCAGCATGCAAGAGATTCCATCATTATATATACGGCCGTGTTATCGAAGTACAGACGGACCATAAACCTTTGGTGTCAATCATGAAAAAAGCGATGCACGATATCCATTCTATTCGCTTACAACGTATTAAATTGGCACTTATAAAGTATAAACTGCAAGTAAAATATGTTCCGGGAAAATTTATGTACATGGCAGATGTACTATCGCGGGCACATTTAAAGGATGAAACTGAGTTCCCCAGCTTGAACCAAATTGTACACGAAATTTCAGTTTCTGAAGAGCAACAAAAAAGTTTTATATTGGAAACAACAAAAGATCCTCACATGATATTATTGAAGAGGTTTTATATGAAAGGCTGGCCAAGAGATAAATCAAAAGTTCCAAATGAATTGAAGCATTACTGGCAATATAAAAATGAAATATATGTAGAAAACGATTTAATATTCTATAAACATCGTATAATAGTACCGAAAAATTTAAGATCAGAAATGTTAGAACAAGTACATAGAGGACATTTTGGTATAAGCCGAACGATGGCTCGTGCAAAATCCTTATTATATTGGCCAGGCATGGACAAAGACATCATTAAATTTGTAAATAGATGCACAATATGCGAAAAATACCAATCAACGAACTTAAAAGAACCTATGCTTACTTATGAAATACCGAATATTTGCTTTTGAAAGAATAGGTTGTGACTATTGTGTATTTGCAGGAAAAAATTATTTAATTATCAAAGACTACTTTTCCAAATGGCTCGAAATTGTTGAAACTAAAACTCAGACAGCCGAAGAAGTAATTGAACATTGGCGTAAGTTGTTTGCTTGTTTCGGATACCCGAGGCAGATTGTAGCTGATAATCAGCCATTTGGCTCTCACAAATGCAGAGAGTATGCAGAAAATCATGACATAAAACTAACGACGAGTAGCCCTTACTATCCCAAATCGAATGGAGCTAGCGAAAGAGCTGTGCAGACAGCAAAAAATATTTTACGAAAAGCCAATGAAGGTCGAATACACTATTTGCGCCTGCTGATGGAATACAGAAACACACCACTTCCAGAAATTAATCTATCGCCATCACAAATAATTTTTGGCAGAGACGTTCGAACCATGCTGCCAACCAACGAAATCAAATTTACTAATCAATATACGGAGAGAGTTATGCTCAAACTGCAGCAAGCGCAAGAGAAAATGAAAGTATACTACGACAAGCAAGCAAGAGAAAAACCTGATTTTAATGCTGGAGATCAAATCATGATTCAGAAAAATAACTCATGGGAACCCGCTAATATAATTAGAAAGACCGCATATCCAAGATCATACATCGTTCAAGACCAATTGGGTAGGTATAAAAGAAGAAACCAATTTCATTTGAAATATTCGCACAGCAAAAGATTTCAACGTAAATATGTAGATTATGACGATGAAGTAGAGTCCTCGGCTATTGCTACTTCAAATGCTGACATATCTTCAGAATTAGATAATTATCCTCATCAGACCTTAGAAGATACATATTTCGATCATACTGCAGAGTCTATAGACGACAATATTAACGACCCCGACTACAGCCCGTCTTTCAGTAGTCTATATTCTACCAGCACAGATAGTGGCTAGGAGCTAAATTACGAAAAAAGGAATTTTAATAATTTTGTCAGTTGAAATATTTGGAATAATTCTTTTAGTTTTTTGAAATTATTCTTTTTATTATTATTATTATATTTGAATAATTCTTTTTTTTAGTTTAATAATTCTTTTAGTTTTTATTTGAATAATTCCTATAAACTGAAAAAAAACAAGAATTTATTAGATTATTATACAAAAAAAAAAAAAAAAAAAAAAAAGAAAAAAGGAAGATGTTATGTAGTAAGCAATACGAGAGTGAGAGATCATGGGAGACGAGAGAATGGGAGAAACTCCTACGGAGGCACTCAGTCCCGGGTCTCCAAGTGATCAAGTCACACTTGTAATTAAATAAATGTATTCGCTAAAATTAAAGTAATATCGCGTTTTATTTAAACATTACAACAAGCGTTGGGCGTAATCGAAGAGTCGAAGAGTGCATGGTCTTCGCCGGTAACGTTGGTGGTAAAGCCTTCGAAGATACGCCTATGACTGAATGCCAGGAAGGTCAACTCGGTCACAGTGAAGGATGCCTACCCTTTGCTGCTGATCGACGGAATTCTCAGCAGACTCCCTAAGGCAAATTTAATCTCCAGCCTTGATTTGAAGGATGCCTTTTGGCAAATACCTTTGGAGGAGAAGTCAGAGGAGAAGACAGCCTTCACTGTGCCCGGGCGACCCCTTTACCATTTTGTCGTGATGCCGTTTGGCCGTGTCTCGAAATTTTTCAAAAGTAATTTACCGTTTGTACGGTAAATTAGTTTTTGAAATTGCGATGCAATGCGATATCACTTGTATTTCGATTTGTCGAAAACAAGGTACCGTTAGCAGGTCGTAGCAGAGGACTTTTGATACATTACGTATCAGAAGTCATTTGCCGTGAATTTGAGAATAAATTCAAATTGGCAAATGCTACAACACAGGTCTTTCCGCAAGGGCAAGTGCGTGGAAAGAGCTGAAGGATGGATGCAATCTATGAAGGACAATGACGTGAACAGGTGATCATGCCGTTTTACCATCCAATCCTTTATAGAAAAACGTGAACAAGGTGAACAGAAAGAAAGGGTAATTTTCTTTTGTGTTTTTTTTCTTTAATGAGAGGAAACATCGTGAACCACGTATACCAAATCAAGGGTGGAAGTATCTTTGAAAGAGGAAATGGTGAACAATGTGAACATCTCTAGATACTTTCCAATTGGAGTAGGAGTGACACCTGAAATAGGCGCAAATGGACGATCTCCAAATAAAATTTGGTAACAAATCGTGAGCTGGTGAACTTAGTGGGTATATCACTTGGTGATGTCTTTCGCGTGAAAGACGCCCACTGATCGTCCATTTTGATCGGCCAGCTGGTAATAAGTCACGTCGATCTTCTTAATTACCTTACTAGGAAAGAACCTCCGGTCCAGCTTTGCATTGTAGTACGCGGCTGCGTCACTTTGCCGGAAGTTGCGCCTGTAGACCACTTCGCAAGCTGGTATGTAACCAACCTGGAACGAAGGTTATAGGCCTTTGCGTTTCGAGACTGCGCCTGGGTCGTGAGGTTGCAGATGGTCTGGCGTAGGAGTGCCAGGTGGTCAGAAGGTGGCAGAATAGTTTCGGGGTCATCCAAGAGATGGAGTTGCCGCAGTAGATCGTAAGTGCGGCCATGGGTGACCATGGGTTGCCCGAAAACTGCCTGATATGGCGAAGTTCCTATTGTCGCGTGAGGGGCTGAGCGCAATGTGCAGGTGATCTCTGAAAGTTTGGCGTCCCACTCCTTTTGGGCAGGATTTAAATAGGCTCGGATGGCAGCCAGAATTGATCTATTGAAGCGTTCTGACCCGTTCGCCTGAGAGGAATATACGGCGGTGAAGGTGTGTCCGATACCGAATTCCTGTAAAAAGGTTTTATTATCAGACACTATAGTTTCTGGGATCCCAACAAGGTGAAATACCCTCCTCCTAAGGATGTCGGTGACTGCCTTCGCAGTAAATTTCCGAAGCGGCTCAATGAATGGGAATCGCGAAAGATGGTCTAAGACGATGAGAGCTCCAATGTTGCCAGACTTGGACCTAGGGTAGGAGCCGATAATATCAATGTACAAGCGCTGGAATATGCGCTCGGGAACGGACTGCAGCGTCATTGGTGGTCGAAGGGTGTGTGAAGGAGTCTTGGTGGTCTTGCAGGTGAGGCATGAACCAACATACTCTTTAACTTGAGCGGCCATTTAAGGCCAATAAAACCATTGTCGTAGTCGGCCGAGGGTTTTGGCCACGCCATCATGCGCACTCAAGGGTGGATCATGGGCTCCCTTCACTAGTTCTGCCGTCATTTATTTATTTATTTATTTGAATCCATTTCAACAGGCTTCTGCCCAATTACAAAAATAGGAAAATTAAATAAATCCAAAAGAAGAAAATAGAAATATTAACAAATAAATGAAAATATAAGAACAGCAAATTAAAGCTAATGTACATATCAACATCGAAGAAAGTGCAAACATAGTACTAAAATTTAATAGAAAATCAATCATTATAAGAAGCTTTAAGAATTATGTCTTTAATTTGGGACTTAAATTTACAGAACGTTAGCGGAGAAGGACCAAGCTGAAGATTATTATGCTTCCTGGGCAAACGCAATAGCGGCGAGTTGAAATAAACTTCAGAACGCGCGAAGGGAGGAGAAAACATTAATTGGGATCTATCCGATCGATTACGTCGGTCGTTACGTAGACACAGCATATAACCAAGATCGGAGAGGATAGGGCAATGCAGCAGCTTGAAAAGTAAGCACTCGTCAAGGAACACTCGTCGGAAATCTAATGAAGGAATTTGGAATAAGGAAAGACGATCACTATAACAACAGTAAGGGATTTGGAATTTAAATAACAGTGAGCGAGTAAATCTACGCTGAACGTGTTCCACTGCAACACTGAGATATTTATGACGAGGAGACCACACTTGACAACAATACTCTAGGATGCTACGACCAAGTGAAAAAAAACAAATGGAAAGAGATAGCGATGCTAGTAAACGAAGAAGAGCATCTAAGAATGAAACCGGACAGACGAGAGGCCTTGGCAGTTATATATGCAATGTGCAGGTCAAATTTGAGCTTTTGATCAAAGTGCACACCAAGGTCCTTAAAAGCATTCACAGCCGTAATGGAAGAGCCGTAAAGAGTGTAGGAGTAAATTAAGGGTGACATTTTATACGTATAGGACATCTGATGACATTTGGATATGTTCAAAGCAAGTGAATTATTCGAGCACCAGTCGCACAGAGTACAGAGATCGTTTTGGAGTTGGAGGCAGTCGTTGGTAGATTCAACTACTTTGAAAACCTTGAAGTCATCAGCAAACAATAGGCAGGGAGAACGAATAAAGGAAGGGAGATCATTTATAAATACTAGGAATAATAAAGGACCGAGAATGGAGCCCTGAGGAACACCGGAAAGAGGACAGAAGGGGGAAGAGGTGGACGATTGCACAGATACAACACAAGAATGACCAGACACATAGGATGAAAACCAAGACAAAAGAGAACCCGACACCCCATAACTTCGAAGCTTTGCAAGGAGAATTCTGTGGTCAACAGAATCAAAAGCTTTTGAGAAGTCGGTATATACGACATCCACTTGTTTCCGTTGGTCTAAGGCAGAAGCAACAAAGTTAGTAAAAGTAATAAGATTAGAGGTGGGAGATCTCCCTTTGACAAAACCATGCTGTTCCGGAGCAAGGAAGGGATGGAGGAGAGGAAGCAGCCTGTTAGAAACCACTCTTTCGAGAACTTTTCCAAAACAAGGAAGGAGGGAAATCGGACGGTAATTGGAAACACAGCTTGGGTCTCCAGACTTGTGGATGGGGGAAATATATGCAGATTTCCAACAGGAGGGGAAGGAGCCGGAGGAGAGGCTGAGGTTAAATATAATTGACAAGGGAACACATAAGGACGATGATAGTGATTTGGCCAAAAGGTTAAGGATACCATCAGAACCGCAACCAACATTGACATCAAGACATTCGAGTAAGAATTCAATTTCAAGAGGATTGGTGTAAATGGAAGATAGAGAGGATGAAGCAACATGGGGAATTTCACAAGGCAAGATATGATTATGTTGGGAAAAGAAGGAAGAAAAATATTTTGCAAAGAGGTCGCAAATTTCACGTGGATTAGATGCCATAGCATTATCGAGAAACATGGAATCGGGGAAACGATGGGAACTTTTGAGGGAACGGACATAAGACCAAAAGGGTTTTTGATGATTAGAGCAGATGGAGGACTCAATGTTGGAAAAGTAATCTCGGATAGCTAGATTTACGACAGTTTTGGCAGAAGATCGTAGCCTCGAAAATTCGATGAAGTCCTAATGAGAGCCTGTTCGTTTAAATCTAGCTCGAGCGACATCGTTAGCTTTCAGGGCCGTCGCCACATCACGACGAAACCAAGGAGCGTCATTGGGCTTGCGAGGACGTCTGGAAGGAGTGAAACGGGAGATAAGGTTGGATAGGAAGTTGTGAAATTTTAAGACAAGGTCATTGACAGTGAGGCCGCAAGAGAAGGAGAACCAGTTAACCGAGTTCATTTCAGTTATCATACTAACGAATTCAGCTTTATGAAAGTTAAAGCGCATGGCTCGAGAAGGAGCTCTTAAGGTCAGAAGATCAACTTGAAGTGTGACTGAGAGAGGAGGGTGGTGTAAGTCAGCTTGGACATAGGGAAAGGAGGCGCTTTGAACACGGATATTATGAGGGGGAATATTAGATAGAACAAAGTCTAGAATTTTGTTATTTACATTTGGAACACAGTTTCATTGGGAGAGTGAACACAAAGATAAAAAGGATGTGGTTATCAAGGAAATATTGCAGGATGAGATTATGCTAGAAAAGTTATGATTCCATATCAGGTTCGGTAAGTTGAAATCACCACATATTAAAGATAAGGCAGAAGAGAAGCTAATGTTGAGGTAGGTGGATAGCTCATCAAAAAATTTATTATAAACCGCAACTGGGGAATTACAAGGAACATATACTGAAAAAACAATGGGAATTTTTGTGGGAGCAAGGGTAACGCGCACAGCAACACATTTAATAGGAGGAGATGGAGAGAAATCCATACAGAATGTTCCTTGAAGAGACCTGTGCACTGCAACTAATACACCACCGCCATCGCTTTTACCTGATGTAGCTCGATCACGGCGGAAGACTGTATAAAACGGGAACAGCTCATTATCGTAAATATCTACTGTTAACCATGTTTCCGATAAACATATTATATGATCAGAAGAAAGAGTAGAGGAGAGATTCAGAGTGTTCGAGCACAACAAATAAATGTAGTTTTTATTTTCAAGCCAACTTCATGTTAAAAACTTGTAAATTTAGACAGTAGCCGTTTTCTTAGCAAGTTTTTTTTTTAGAAAAAAATGATGACGGTTGAAGCAAAAATGTTATGTCAGTAAGAAAAAGAATTGTAGGTTGAAAGGAATTGTAGAAAAAAGGATTGAGTCGTACACGAAAATAAAATAATTTCTTTTTCAATTTTGACAAATGTTGTTTTTATATTTTATCGAACCCAAAGACAAGGTCAAGCGACTCACTTAATTGTTCATGGTGCCCCGGGTGAGGAATTCACATTTGTCTTGCTTGTGAGGAAATATCAGCTCGATCCCTAGATAAAGGTGCAATCATCAAGTGCGTTTTCAACTAGTGATTTTTCTTGCTTCGGATTTCGTATCGTTCCGGTCGAACTCTCAATTGTTAAAATACATTCGACATCGCATTTAGACAGCTTATTCGAGTGGTACTGGTTGTTCTTCATTCCATCGTTTCGATCATCGCACCAGCTACGATGTCTGTTATTGAGGAAGATTTAGATGGTTTAATCGCTCTTCAAATGGATGCTTTGCAACGGGTCGCCAAATGTTTAACGAATCATAAGAAAACCGGTGATTCTCGTCGCACAAGGTCCTACTTTGAAGGAAGGCTCAACACACTTAAAGAACTTCGCTCTCAATTCAATCAGCGGCATCAGCAGCTTGTTCAAGGTGATTTAGAGGCAAGTAATGATTATTATACACAAGATTATACCGATCAATTTGAAGAGAAGTATCTTGAGGTTTATAGTGAATTAATCGAGGATTTTGGTACGAAATTTTCACAACCAAAACCGACTGCAACAACAACTGAGGCGTCGATTGATTTGAATTCCACTGTGGTAAATGGCTCAACATCACAACAGTTACCTGCAATGTCATTCACACGTTTTTCGGGCATGCCGGCGCCAGAATTTTCCGGCAAGTACACCGATTGGCCAGCATTTTACGACTCATTTTTGCGTTTGGTGCATAATAACAATCAAATCCAAACGATTGAAAAGTTTCATCTACTCAAACAGGCTTTGAAAAACACTTTAGATAGTGATATTCGTGAAATGCCGCTTACCACAGCAAACTATGATGAAGCTTGGAATTCCGTTATCGAACGCTATCACCATAGTCGAGTGTTGTTCACGCATTTTATGCACCTATTCACTTTGCAACCGGTCGTTACAAGGGAAAACGCGACTGATCTGAAACAGTTAGTCGAAACATCCCGTACATGTTTGAATGCATTGAAGCAACTGAAAGTCGAAGTGGATGATTGTGGCCATGTTTTTGCACATTTATTGATTGAGAAATTGCCCAAATCTACAATCCAATTATGGGAACAAAAATTGGGAGAGTCTACTGAAATTCCTACATTTAAAGCTCTTACCGATTTTCTAACCGCTCGATATCGCACACTCGAAGCTATTGATTTACGTGCACAACCCATTGATTTACATCGATCAGCCTCGAATTCGCACCCTAAAACTATACAAAACAATCTAAAATCGAGTCAAAATCATCGCTCCCACGCGTCGCATCGATCCGAGACTCGCATTCATCATATGTCCACTGTAAATGACCGCCCAGCAACCGTTATCTGTGTGTTCTGTCAAGGCCCACATATTCTTCGTAAATGCCCATCGTTCCGTCAGAAGGACAACTTTGCACGCAAGGCTTTTGTCGATACAACAAGTCTTTGCTCAAATTGCCTCAGTTCCACGCACCAATTAAAGTCTTGTCTCAGTGAGAGAAATTGCAATGTATGTGGCCAACGACATCACACTCTTATTCATCAGCCAACACAATCAACATCCAATTTTAGTGCGAATTCATCGAAACAAAATAAAAGCAATGAGGGGCTTTGCACCGTAACTAATCACATACAACAGGTAGCACCAGTGCTTTTCAATTCAACAAAGTTCCATTCTGCAGCCAATGTTTTGCTACCAACAGCAATAATCAAAATCATCAAACCAGATGGCTCAAAGTTTTTGATTCGCACTCTCGTTGATCAAGGCTCCACTGGAGCTCTAATTTCTGAACGTGTTTGTCAAACACTACAATTGAAGCGCCTTCCATTCAACACGGTTATACAATTTCCAAATGAACAGAAATCAGTGGGAAGGTCAATTGTGCACATTATATACCAATCACGCCTCAACGACAAAAAATTTGAAGCTTTTGCGTCAGTTGTTAAAAATGTTACCATTAATTTGCCAACATCGACTTTAACGTACCATGATTGGCCACACCTTCGAGGTTTGGAATTGGCCGATCCAGATTTTTACCGCTCAGCTCCGATCGATATGCTCATTGGATCTGATTCGTATGCTGATATTTTGCTTGACGGACTTCGAAAGGGTCATCAAAACGAACCAATCGCTCAGAATTCTCATCTAGGTTGGCTCGTTTCTGGCAAGGCATTTGAAAAACCAATACAATCATCGACTGAACCAGCTACAGTTCATTGTTCACACGTTTCGCTGGAACAATTGGACACATTGGTGAAACAATTTTACTCGCTGGAAAGTATTCCAGCCGATCAACAATATACATCTGAACAGCAATGGTGTCGTAATTTCTACAATCGTACAACCGTGAGACAGCCAAATGGGAAGTATTTGGTTCGCTTACCACTTAAAACGCTATTTGATCCCAGCCAAATCATCGGCAAATCGCGTCAAATAGCTAAAAATCGTTTTCATCAGCTCGAAAGGAAATTGAATCGTCATCCCGAAGTGCACGAACAATATCATAAGACGATTCGAGAGTATTTTGATCTGAGGCAAATCATACCTGTCTCAACAACTGAAGACATGCATTTGCGGTTCAACGAATACAACCGACCTTTTTACACATGCTGCACATTACCACACCATGCCGTCATTAAAGCTGATAGTCTCACCACAAAATGTCGGGTGGTGTACGATGCATCAGCCAAATCATCCAATGGGAAATCATTGAATGACATTTTGTGCACAGGTCCACGACTTCAGAACGATTTATCCGCTGTTCTTTTAAACTGGCGTTTACACAAGTACGTCATCACCGCTGATATTACTCGAATGTATCGATGCATCGATGTGCACGAAGACGATGCTGAGTATCAGCGCATCTTATGGTATAATCCGGACGGATTGCTGCAAGAATACAAACTTACTACCGTTACCTTTGGTACAGCCAGTGCACCGTACACTGACATCGAAACTTTGCACCGAATCGCTCACGATATGCATGATCATTATCCTTTGGCTGTCAAGGTGTTCCGAAACGAAGTATATGTCGATGATATTTACACCGGCAGTCATACGATTGACAATACGCTTGCCATTCGTGATCAAACTGCAGCGGCTTTAGAGTCAGCTGGTATGGCATTACACAAATGGGCTAGTAGTTCTTCCGAACTACTCAAGTCAATTCCAACCGAACTTCAAAGCAGTGCAACCGCGTTAGAATTGAATAGTGATGAAATGCTCAAAACATTAGGCATGCGATGGCAACCGTCAGCTGATTTATTTCGATATAAAATCAACTTCGATTTGGTTCCAGAGAAAGGAAACATCACAAAACGGACTGTTCTGTCAACCACCGCAAAGTTGTTCGATCCAATGGGATTGATCAATCCAGTTATACTCGTAGCAAAAATCTTTCTGAAGCGAATCTGGACCCGCAATTTGGAATGGGATGAACAGTTGCCAACAGATTTGCGTATTGAGTGGCTCCGATTTTTGGAAAGTTTAACGATAATTAACGAAATTCAAATTCCACGTTGGTTACATTCTTCACCAAATGTACGGCGAGCTGAGTTGCATACGTTCTGTGACGGATCATTACATGCATACGCTGCCGTTTCATATATTCGCATCGAAGATGAAAAGGGTGACTTTCACACTAATATCATTGCTGCAAAAAGTAAAGTTACTCCGAAACCACCTATCAACATTCCACGCATCGAATTATGCGCTGCCGTGCTTGGTTTAAAGTTGGCTAAGTGGATAACTAAGCATCTTTCTATTCCCAAGGATACGATTTCAATATATTACTGGGTTGACGCCACGATAGTATTATCCTGGATTCGGGGTGACATAAATCGTTGGCCAACCTTTGTCGCCAATCGAATTGGGCAGATTCACACCGATTCCCATATAAAACAATGGCATCACATATCGACACACGATAACCCAGCCGACATTGCATCACGTGGTTCCTTACCAGCACAACTTCTCGAATCAAAATTGTATTGGAATGGGCCCGACTGGCTGAGTCAATCACAAAGCAATTGGCCGGTCACAGATTGGATATTTTTGGAAAAAGAAAATGTCGAACAAATAATCAACGTCGCCATCAATGGATCTGAGCCACTATTTCTGGCAAAGTATTCTTCATTTTTGCAACTTCGTCGTATCGTAGTTTTACTCTTCCGATTCAGATACAATTGTACAGTGCCACAAAACCACCGTCGTTATGGAGCCAGCACTGTAGAAGAGCTTAACTCCAGTTTGTTTGCACTGATTCGAATAGTTCAACGAGAATGCTTTTCATCAGAGCTTAAGACCATTTCAAAAAATGGAACTGTGCCAAATAACAGTGTTCTTACAAGCCTAGCTCCTTTCCTCGATCAGTACGGCATTTTGAGAGTGCTCGGAAGAGGGCGGAATTCACGTTTGCCTTACAATCAAAAGCATCCAATCATCCTACCTAAATATAATCGTTTTACTGAATTACTCATTGATTACGCTCATCAAGCCACTCTTCACGGTGGACCAACATTAACATTAAAACGATTTTGGATAGTTCATGCTAGAAAAGTCGTTGCGATTCAATTGAGAAAATGCGTGAAATGTGCCAGAGTCGATCCAAAACCAGTGCAGCAGCTAATGGGTGACTTGCCACAGCATCGTGTCATCGGTTTCGTACGACCGTTTCTAGCTACTGGTGTTGACTACACTGGGGCATTCGAATTGAAAGCATCGAGATACCGTGGTCACACCACCTACAAGGGTTACATCGCTCTTTTTGTGTGTCTAGCGACTAAAGCTATTCACCTTGAAGCTGTTACTGGTATGGACACATACGCATTTTTAAATGCCCTTCATCGTTTCGTCGGTCGACGGGGTTTATGCCATGATATATATAGTGATTGTGGCAGTAATTTTATTGGAGCTGATAAGGTTTTAAAAACTAAAGCTATTGAATTTGCTGCTGGCGTCAAAAAGGATATCGCACCAATTTTAGCTGATAAAGGAATCCAATGGCACTTTACTCCACCGTATTCACCGAATTTTGGTGGCATTTGGGAAGCTAATGTCAAGGCTACCAAACGTCATCTGCATCGTGCGTTCACTGGTTTGCGTTTAACGTACGAAGAACTTTCAACTGCGCTTGTCCGCATTGAATCCTGTTTAAATTCACGTCCGATTTGCCCGTTAAATGCGAATACTGACGATCTTGAGGTGTTGACTCCAGGCCATTTCCTTATTGGAGATGCCTTATTAGCACCACCTGAACCATCAATCATGAATCTATCGCCAACACGCCGTTATTGCATCATTCAGCGTATCATTCAACAATTTTGGTCCAAATGGTCATCGGATTGGCTTAGTCATTTGCAATCCAGACCAAAATGGGCGTCTCAACACGAAAACTTGATGGCAAATGACATGGTAGTAGTAAAAGACGATCGTTTGCCACCAAACAAATGGACATTAGGCCGCATAGTTAAAACTCATCCTGGCGATGATGGTTTAGTTCGTGTGGTAACTGTGCGAACGAAATGCGGTATTCATAAACGATCAATTTCCAAGATTTGCAAGCTGCCTGTCCAAAATCAAAGTACCGAAGACAACCAACAAGCATAAGCAAAGGACTTCAACCTACTCTTACAGCATTCGCATCCAACCCAATGAAAGTCATGGCAAATGGTTGATTCGTATACAACGATTGTTGCACAGTGGGCCGGCATGTTCGAGCACAACAAATAAATGTAGTTTTTATTTTCAAGCCAACTTCATGTTAAAAACTTGTAAATTTAGACATTAGCCGTTTTCTTAGCAAGCTTTTTTTTTAGAAAAAAATTATGACGGTTGAAGCAAAAATGTTATGTCAGTAAGAAAAAGAATTGTAGGTTGAAAGGAATTGTAGAAAAAAGGATTGAGTCGTACACGAAAATAAAATAATTTCTTTTTCAATTTTGACAAATGTTGTTTTTATATTTTATCGAACCCAAAGACAAGGTCAAGCGACTCACTTAATTGTTCACAGAGTGCTCAGCTTGGTCCTAAGTCCACGAACATTCTGGTAATATACATGAATTGGATTGATCTTATTAAATTCGAATGTACTGATTCCATTGGTTCTGATTCCTGTTAAGCACACATTGTCAACTAAGGCTAGGGTGTTTACGTTGTGGAGATCTTTGATCCTGTTTGATGAAAATTTTTTCGAGGTCTGCTGGTGAATTCCTTAAACAGTACACCAGATGGCCAGAATTCTTTGTGAAGCAGAAGATCCGTACCAGCAGTTACCGTTATTTTGAACGAAGAAATTTCCTGATTCTGCAGGTTGTCTGGTGTTAGCTTCTTGCAAAGTAGCAGAGGCGGTAAGTAGCCAAGTTTGGCAGTGATGTATTCCATGATTGCTTCTGCTGAGGTATTGATTCCATGATTGCTTCTGCTGAGGTATTGAACTGACGATACCCACTGTAATTTCTGACGGTACCCACAACTTCCAAGCCAGTTGGTCTTGAAGTCCGTTTCCGGTCGCATACTCAGTCCGCTTGTACACGAACCCGTCTACAACTTTTAGGTCCGGCGGTTGGTGTTGTTCTGCCTGGACTTTTGCCGCTAGCTCCATCAAGAAGCACTTTTGAAATGCGGCGACTCTAAGTCTAGCTCCATTGGAGTCTCCTCGCCTTCTGCCGGTACCAACGCCTCGGCAGAGAACATGCGCAACAAGGAGTCCGGCACTGCGTTTTGGCTTCCCTTTCGGTGGACTATTTTGAAGTTGAACCCTTGAAGTTTCAAGGACCACCGGGCTAATCGGCCATTAAGGTCCGGTTGGTTCATTAGCCACTTTAGGGAAGCATAGTCGGTCACGATTTCAAATTCATGACCTTCCACATAAGCACGGAACTGCTTGATTGCTAGCATCGCAGCCAGACATTCTTACTCAGTGATGGTGTAATTTCGCTGAGCGGGATTCAGTTTGTGGGTCATGTAAGCGATGGGGGCTTCAACTACGTCTTCTGTGCGTTGCACCAGCACGGCACCGACTCGATGTTATGTCGATGTTATGACGGATGAGCGTAGTCTTTCCCAGGCCAGGCGAACGAAGGAAAGACTACGCTCATCCGTCATAACATCGACACTGGCGACTAGAAACCCATAAATTAGAGACATTTCTCTGTGCCACCAGCTGTCGAAAAACTGCTTTATCAGGAGATTGACCGGATGTTAGCGTTGGGCGTAATCGAAGAGTCGAAGAGTGCATGGTCTTCGCCGGTAACGTTGGTGGTAAAGCCTTCGAAGATACGCCTATGACTGAATGCCAGGAAGGTCAACTCGGTCACAGTGAAGGATGCCTACCCTTTGCCGCTGATCGACGGAATTCTCAGCAGACTCCCTAAGGCAAATTTCATCTCCAGCCTTGATTTGAAGGATGCCTTTTGGCAAATACCTTTGGAGGAGAAGTCAGAGGAGAAGACAGCCTTCACTGTGCCCGGGCGACCCCTTTACCATTTTGTCGTGATGCCGTTTGGCCGTGTCTCGAAATTTTTCAAAAGTAATTTACCGTTTGTACGGTAAATTAGTTTTTGAAATTGCGATGCAATGCGATATCACTTGTATTTCGATTTGTCGAAAACAAGGTACCGTTAGCAGGTCGTAGCAGAGGACTTTTGATACATTACGTATCAGAAGTCATTTGCCGTGAATTTGAGAATAAATTCAAATTGGCAAATGCTACAACACAGGTCTTTCCGCAAGGGCAAGTGCGTGGAAAGAGCTGAAGGATGGATGCAATCTATGAAGGACAATGACGTGAACAGGTGATCATGCCGTTTTACCATCCAATCCTTTATAGAAAAACGTGAACAAGGTGAACAGAAAGAAAGGGTAATTTTCTTTTGTGTTTTTTTTCTTTAATGAGAGGAAACATCGTGAACCACGTATACCAAATCAAGGGTGGAAGTATCTTTGAAAGAGGAAATGGTGAACAATGTGAACATCTCTAGATACTTTCCAATTGGAGTAGGAGTGACACCTGAAATAGGCGCAAATGGACGATCTCCAAATAAAATTTGGTAACAAATCGTGAGCTGGTGAACTTAGTGGGTATATCACTTGGTGATGTCTTTCGCGTGAAAGACGCCCACTGATCGTCCATTTTGATCGGCCAGCTGGTAATAAGTCACGTCGATCTTCTTAATTACCTTACTAGGAAAGAACCTCCGGTCCAACTTTGCATTGTAGTACGCGGCTGCGTCACTTTGCCGGAAGTTGCGCCTGTAGACCACTTCGCAAGCTGGTATGTAACCAACCTGGAACGAAGGTTATAGGCCTTTGCGTTTCGAGACTGCGCCTGGGTCGTGAGGTTGCGGATGGTCTGGCGTAGGAGTGCCAGGTGGTCAAAAGGTGGCAGAATAGTTTCGGGGTCATCCAAGAGATGGAGTTGCCGCAGTAGATCGTAAGTGCGGCCATGGGTGACCATGGGTTGCCCGAAAACTGCCTGATATGGCGAAGTTCCTACTGTCGCGTGAGGGGCTGAGCGCAATGCGCAGGTGATCTCTGAAAGTTTGGCGTCTCACTCCTTTTGGGCAGGATTTAAATAGGCTCGGATGGCAGCCAGAATTGATCTATTGAAGCGTTCTGACCCGTTCGCCTGAGAGGAATATACGGCGGTGAAGGTGTGTCCGATACCGAATTCCTGTAAAAAGGTTTTATTATCAGACACTATAGTTTCTGGGATCCCAACAAGGTGAAATACCCTCCTCCTAAGGATGTCGGTGACTGCCTTCGCAGTAAATTTCCGAAGCGGCTCAATGAATGGGAATCGCGAAAGATGGTCTAAGACGATGAGAGCTCCAATGTTGCCAGACTTGGACCTAGGGTAGGAGCCGATAATATGAGCCGATAATATGAGCCGATAATGTACAATTAAACATCGAAGAAAGTGCAAACATAGTACTAAAATTTAATAGAAAATCAATCATTATAAGAAGCTTTAAGAATTATGTCTTTAATTTGGGACTTAAATTGACAGAACGTTAGCGGAAAAGGACCAAGCTGAAGATTATTATGCTTCCTGGGCAAACGCAATAGCGGCGAGTTGAAATCAACTTCAGAACGCGCGAAGGGAAGAGAAAACATTAATTGGGATCTATCCCATCGTTTGACGTTACGTAGACACAGATCGGAGAGCATAAGGCAATGGAGCAGCTTGAAAAGTAAGCACTCGTCAAGGAACACTCGTCGGAAATCTAATGAAGGAATTTGGAATAAGGAAAGACGATCACTATAACAACAGTAAGGGATTTGGAATTTAAATAACAGTGAGCGAGTAAATCTACGCTGAACGTGTTCCACTGCAACACTGAGATATTTATGACGAGGAGACCACACTTGACAACAATACTCTAGGATGCTACGACCAAGTGAAAAAAACAAATGGAAAGAGGTAGCGATGCTAGTAAACGAAGAAGAGCATCTAAGAATGAAACCGGACAGACGAGAGGCCTTGACAGTTATATATGCAATGTGCAGGTCAAATTTGAGCTTTTGATCAAAGTGCACACCAAGGTCCTTAAAAGCATTCACAGCCGTAATGGAAGAGCCGTAAAGAGTATAGGAGTAAATTAAGGGTGACATTTTATACGTATAGGACATCTGATGACATTTGGATATGTTCAAAGCAAGTGAATTATTCGAGCACCAGTCGCACAGAGTACAGAGATCGTTTTGGAGTTGGAGGCAGTCGTTGGTAGATTCAACTACTTTGAAAATCTTGAAGTCATCAGCAAACAAAAGGCAGGGAGAACGAATAAAAGTAGGGAGATCATTTATAAATACTAGGAATAATAAAGGACCGAGAATGGAGCCCTGAGGAACACCGGAAAGAGGACAGAAGGGGGAAGAGGTGGACGATTGCACAGATACAACACAAGAATGACCAGACACATAGGATGAAAACCAAGACAAAAGAGAACCCGACACCCCATAACTTCGAAGCTTTGCAAGGAGAATTCTGTGGTCAACAGAATCAAAAGCTTTTGAGAAGTCGGTATATACGACATCCACTTGTTTCCGTTGGTCTAAGGCAGAAGCAACAAAGTTAGTAAAAGTAATAAGATTAGAGGTGGGAGATCTCCCTTTGACAAAACCATGCTGTTCCGGAGCAAGGAAGGGATGGAGGAGAGGAAGCAGCCTGTTAGAAACCACTCTTTCGAGAACTTTTCCAAAACAAGGAAGGAGGGAAATCGGACGGTAATTGGAAACACAGCTTGGGTCTCCAGACTTGTGGATGGGGGAAATATATGCAGATTTCCAACTGGAGGGGAAGGAGCCGGAGGAGAGGCTGAGGTTAAATATAATCGACAAGGGAACACATAAGGACGATGATAGTGATTTGGCCAAAAGGTTAGGGATACCATCAGAACCGCAACCAACATTGACATCAAGACATTCGAGTAAGGAATCAATTTCAAGAGGATTGGTGTAAATGGAAGATAGAGAGGATGAAGCAACATGGGGAATTTCACAAGGCAAGATATGATTATGTTGGGAAAAGAAGGAAGAAAAATATTTTGCAAAGAGGTCGCAAATTTCACGTGGATTAGATGCCATAGCATTATCGAGAAACATGGAATCGGGGAAACGATGGGAACTTTTGAGAGAACGGACATAAGACCAAAAGGGTCTTTGATGATTAGAGCAGATGGAGGACTCAATGTTGGAAAAGTAATCTTGGATAGCTAGATTTACGACAATTTTGGCAGAAGATCGTAGCCTCGAAAATTCGATGAAGTCCTCATGAGAGCCTGTTCGTTTAAATCTAGCTCGAGCGACATCCTTAGCTTTCAGGGCCGTCGCCACATCACGACGAAACCAAGGAGCGTCATTAGGCTTGCGAGGACGTCTGGAAGGAGTGAAACGGGAGATAAGGTTGGATAGGAAGTTGTGAAATTTTAAGACAAGGTCATTGACAGTGAGGCCGCAAGAGAAGGAGAACCAGTTAACCGAGTTCATTTCAGTTATCATACTAATGAATTCAGCTTTATGAAAGTTAAAGCGCATAGCTCGAGAAGGAGCTCTTAAGGTCAGAAGATCAACTTGAAGTGTGACTGAGAGAGGAGGGTGGTGTAAGTCAGCTTGGACATAGGGAAAGGAGGTGGTTTGAACACTGATATTATGAGGGGGAATATTAGATAGAACAAAGTCTAGAATTTTGTTATTTACATTTGGAACACAGTTTCATTGGGAGAGTGAACACAAAGATAAAAAGGATGAGGTTATCAAGGAAATATTGCAGGATTAGATTATGCTAGAAAAGTTATGATTCCATATCAGGTTCGGTAAGTTGAAATCACCACATATTAAAGATAAGGCAGAAGGGAAGCTAATGTTGAGGTAGGTGGATAGCTCATCAAAAAATTTATTATAAACCGCAACTGGGGAATTACAAGGAACATATACTGAAAAAACAATGAGAATTTTTGTGGGAGCAAGGGTAACGCACACAGCAATACATTCAATAGGAGGAGATGGAGAGAAATCCATACAGAATGTTCCTTGAAGAGACCTGTGCACTGCAACTAATACACCACCGCCATCGCTTTTACCTGATGTAGCTCGATCACGATCACGGCGGAAGACTGTATAAAACGGGAACAGCTCATTATCGTAAATATCTACTGTTAACCATGTTTCCGATAAACATATTATATGATCAGAAGAAAGAGTAGAGGAGAGATTCAGAGTGCTCAGCTTGGTCCTAAGTCCACGAACGTTCTGGTAATATACATGAATTGGATTGATCTTATTAAATTCGAATGTACTGATTCCATTGGTTCTGATTCCTGTTAAGCACACATTGTCAACTAAGGCTAGGGTGTTTACGTTGTGGAGATCTTTGATCCTGTTTGATGAAAATTTTTTCGAGGTCTCCTGGTGAATTCCTTAAACAGTACAACAGATGGCCAGAATTCTTTGTGAAGCAGAAGATCCGTACCAGCAGTTACCGTTATTTTGAACGAAGAAATTTCCTGATTCTGCAGGTTGTCTGGTGTTAGCTTCTTGCAAAGTAGCAGAGGCGGTAAGTAGCCAAGTTTGGCAGTGATGTATTCCATGATTGCTTCTGCTGAGGTATTGATTCCATGATTGCTTCTGCTGAGGTATTGAACTGACGATACCCACTGTAATTTCTGACGGTACCCACAACTTCCAAGCCAGTTGGTCTTGAAGTCCGTTTCCGGTCGCATACTCAGTCCGCTTGTACACGAACCCGTCTACAACTTTTAGGTCCGGCGGTTGGTGTTGTTCTGCCTGGACTTTTGCCGCTAGCTCCATCAAGAAGCACTTTTGAAATGCGGCGACTCTAAGTCTAGCTCCATTGAAGTCTCCTCGCCTTCTGCCGGTATCAACGCCTCGGCAGAGAACATGCGCAACAAGGTGGACCTTTCGGTGGACTATTTTGAAGTTGAACCCTTGAAGTTTCAAGGACCACCGGGCTAATCGGCCATTAAGGTCCGGTTGGTTCATTAGCCACTTTAGGGAAGCATAGTCGGTCACGATTTCAAATTCATGACCTTCCACATAGGCACGGAACTTCTTGATTGCCAGCATCGCAGCCAGACATTCTTACTCAGTGATGGTGTAATTTCGCTGAGCGGGATTCAGTTTGTGGGGCATGTAAGCGATGGGGGCTTCAACTACGTCTTCTGTGCGTTGCACCAGCACGGCACCGACTCGATGTTATGTCGATGTTATGACGGATGAGCGTAGTCTTTCCCAGGCCAGGCGAACGAAGGAAAGACTACGCTCATCCGTCATAACATCGACACTGGCGACTAGAAACCCATAAATTAGAGACATTTCTCTGTGCCACCAGCTGTCGAAAAACTGCTTTATCAGGAGATTGAGATTTATGTAGTAAGCAATATGAGAGTGAGAGATCATGGGAGACGAGAGAATGGGAGAAACTCCTACGGAGGCACTCAGTCCCGGGTCTCCAAGTGATCAAGTCACACTTGTAATTAAATAAATGTATTCGCTAAAATTAAAGTAATATCGCGTTTTATTTAAACATTACAACATGGCGCAGTCGATTTCGTATTTATAAAATAATTAATTGTACTGGATGGATTTGGATTAAAAGCTACGCACCATAATGGAAATTTATAGAAAACCAGACATAGTGAAAGTGGATGGCAACGTGGCCGAAAACTGGAAAAAGTTTAAGAGTCAATTTGAGAATTATATAGTCCTCGTCGGATTTGAAAATAAATCATCAAGTGAAAGGTGCGCACTAATGCTTAATTTGATTGGAGATGATGCTTTTGAATTATTGGATTCGATGGATTTTGATAAACCTGAAGACAGAAAAGACTATGCAGCAGTTGTTGCAGCTTACGAGAAGTTTTTCAGTGCACAAAGAAATGTGGTATTTGAGCGGTATATCTTTTACACAAGAGTCCAGAAAGAATTTGAGATATTCGACCAATTTCACACCGATTTGAGGAGGCTTGTGAAAAGCTGCGAATTTATTGGAGGTGTTGAAGCAGAAAAAGAAATGATAAGAGACAGACTTATATTGGGTACATGTCACCCTGATCTTCAAGAAATGCTTTTGAGGCTAAAAGAGCCTACCTTGGAAAATATCGTTTTGCGGTCCAAAGTTTACGAGACCAATACTGTGCAATCAAATATAATTCAAAGTGGGAAAACAAGCAACAATGCAACATCGTCGATGGTTGATGTGCTGAAATTCGGACAACGGGACAATGCGATAAGAAAGCAACCAACAATTACATCAAAACAAGTTTATAACAATCAAGCTAGATGTATATATTGCAACTACATACACAGGAAAGGTAAATGCCCAGCGTTTGGGAAACAGTGTAAAATATGCTTTCGTCTCAATCATTTTGCAAATGTGTGTACTCACAAGCGTCAAGTGAACGAAGTTGAAGATGAATTGGTCCCAAGCTTAACAATTGAAACTATAAGCCGTGTAAACAAGATTGAAGTCGATTCTGTGGATTGCTGGTATCAAGTGATTCAAATTGAAAATTTAAATGTAAAACTAAAATTAGATACGGGGGCTAACGTTAATATTTTACCGCTATGGACTTATGTGAAGATAAACAAGAGGCAACATATTAAGCTAGAGCGAACTGAGTTGATATTAGAAGCATTTGGAGGTTTCAAAATAAACCCGGTGGGAAGTATCGTAGTGAATTGTAATTTTAAAAATGTTCAGATAAAGTTAAATTTTATAATTGCAGAAGGCAATGTTAAACCTATATTGGGATTGAACGCATGTATTGATCTTGGCCTGATTGGACGTATTGACCTGGTGTTATCGGATAGTGCGAAAAATTTTACAGATTTGTATCAAGATTTGTTTGTGGGTTTGGGTACATTAAAACGTAATCAAAAGTTAGAAGTTATGCCGTCTGCGGCTCCTGTAGCTAAACCACCACGAAGAATTCCGCAAAAAATTACTGAGAAGGTGCAATCTAAGCTGAACGAGTTATGTGAATTGGGAATTATAAAGAAAGTTACTGAACCGACCGAATGGGTAAGCAACATGGTGGTGGTTGAGAAACCCAATGGAGATTTGCGTGTTTGCATTGATCCCCAAGAGCTCAACAAGGTACTTAAAAATGAATTTTTTATGATTCCTACATTAGACGAAATATGTCAAAAAATCAAGGGAGCTAAGTATTATACAGTATTAGACCTAAAAGATGGATTTTATCAAATTGTTTTAGATGAAGAAGCAAGTAAATTGTGTACTTTTAGTACTCCTTATGGGTGCTATAGATTCCTGCGATACCCGTTTGGATTAAAGTCAGGGCCAGAACTATGCCAAAAATATAATACCGAAAAATTTGGTCACATCCCTGGTGTTATTATATATCTTGACGATATATTAGTCGTCGGTAAGACTAAAGCTGAGCATGATCAAAATCTAAAAACAGTAATGGACTGTGCCCGAAAAGAAAACATAAAATTCAACAAAGATAAATTTCAATATTGCCGGAATCAAATTAAGTATATCGGTCACATTTTTTCTGAAAAGGGTATTCAAAGTGATCCTGAAAGAATTCGTGCGATTTTAGAAATGGATATTCCAAAAAATGTCAAAGAGTTGCAAAGAGTTCTCGGTATGGTAAATTATGTTAGAAATTTCATTCCCAACCTGGCAGAGCGTACTGCTCCATTACGTGAACTACTTAAAAAGAATGTTAGTTGGCAATGGATGAAGAAACATGATGAATGTTTAAGAGATTTAAAAGATATGTTGACTAAAGCACCAGTTTTAAAAGTATTCGATGAGCGTCAAAAAATAGTATTGCAATGTGATGCTTCGAAAAATGGAATAGGATTCTGCCTCATGCAAAATTCACAGCCGGTTGCATATGGATCTAAGTCTCTAACTACATCTCAACGTAACTATGGCCAAATTGAAAAGGAATTCGTGGTGATTCTTGCAGCATGCAAGAGATTCCATCATTATATATACGGCCGTGTTATCGAAGTACAGACGGACCATAAACCTTTGGTGTCAATCATGAAAAAAGCGATGCACGATATCCATTCTATTCGCTTACAACGTATTAAATTGGCACTTATAAAGTATAAACTGCAAGTAAAATATGTTCCGGGAAAATTTATGTACATGGCAGATGTACTATCGCGGGCACATTTAAAGGATGAAACTGAGTTCCCCAGCTTGAACCAAATTGTACACGAAATTTCAGTTTCTGAAGAGCAACAAAAAAGTTTTATATTGGAAACAACAAAAGATCCTCACATGATATTATTGAAGAGGTTTTATATGAAAGGCTGGCCAAGAGATAAATCAAAAGTTCCAAATGAATTGAAGCATTACTGGCAATATAAAAATGAAATATATGTAGAAAACGATTTAATATTCTATAAACATCGTATAATAGTACCGAAAAATTTAAGATCAGAAATGTTAGAACAAGTACATAGAGGACATTTTGGTATAAGCCGAACGATGGCTCGTGCAAAATCCTTATTATATTGGCCAGGCATGGACAAAGACATCATTAAATTTGTAAATAGATGCACAATATGCGAAAAATACCAATCAACGAACTTAAAAGAACCTATGCTTACTTATGAAATACCGAATATTTGCTTTTGAAAGAATAGGTTGTGACTATTGTGTATTTGCAGGAAAAAATTATTTAATTATCAAAGACTACTTTTCCAAATGGCTCGAAATTGTTGAAACTAAAACTCAGACAGCCGAAGAAGTAATTGAACATTGGCGTAAGTTGTTTGCTTGTTTCGGATACCCGAGGCAGATTGTAGCTGATAATCAGCCATTTGGCTCTCACAAATGCAGAGAGTATGCAGAAAATCATGACATAAAACTAACGACGAGTAGCCCTTACTATCCCAAATCGAATGGAGCTAGCGAAAGAGCTGTGCAGACAGCAAAAAATATTTTACGAAAAGCCAATGAAGGTCGAATACACTATTTGCGCCTGCTGATGGAATACAGAAACACACCACTTCCAGAAATTAATCTATCGCCATCACAAATAATTTTTGGCAGAGACGTTCGAACCATGCTGCCAACCAACGAAATCAAATTTACTAATCAATATACGGAGAGAGTTATGCTCAAACTGCAGCAAGCGCAAGAGAAAATGAAAGTATACTACGACAAGCAAGCAAGAGAAAAACCTGATTTTAATGCTGGAGATCAAATCATGATTCAGAAAAATAACTCATGGGAACCCGCTAATATAATTAGAAAGACCGCATATCCAAGATCATACATCGTTCAAGACCAATTGGGTAGGTATAAAAGAAGAAACCAATTTCATTTGAAATATTCGCACAGCAAAAGATTTCAACGTAAATATGTAGATTATGACGATGAAGTAGAGTCCTCGGCTAATGCTACTTCAAATGCTGACATATCTTCAGAATTAGATAATTATCCTCATCAGACCTTAGAAGATACATATTTCGATCATACTGCAGAGTCTATAGACGACAATATTAACGACCCCGACTACAGCCCGTCTTTCAGTAGTCTATATTCTACCAGCACAGATAGTGGCTAGGAGCTAAATTACGAAAAAAGGAATTTTAATAATTTTGTCAGTTGAAATATTTGGAATAATTCTTTTAGTTTTTTGAAATTATTCTTTTTATTATTATTATTATATTTGAATAATTCTTTTTTTTAGTTTAATAATTCTTTTAGTTTTTATTTGAATAATTCCTATAAACTGAAAAAAAACAAGAATTTATTAGATTATTATACAAAAAAAAAAAAAAAAAAAAAAAAGAAAAAAGGAAGATGTTATGTAGTAAGCAATACGAGAGTGAGAGATCATGGGAGACGAGAGAATGGGAGAAACTCCTACGGAGGCACTCAGTCCCGGGTCTCCAAGTGATCAAGTCACACTTGTAATTAAATAAATGTATTCGCTAAAATTAAAGTAATATCGCGTTTTATTTAAACATTACAACAAGCGTTGGGCGTAATCGAAGAGTCGAAGAGTGCATGGTCTTCGCCGGTAACGTTGGTGGTAAAGCCTTCGAAGATACGCCTATGACTGAATGCCAGGAAGGTCAACTCGGTCACAGTGAAGGATGCCTACCCTTTGCTGCTGATCGACGGAATTCTCAGCAGACTCCCTAAGGCAAATTTAATCTCCAGCCTTGATTTGAAGGATGCCTTTTGGCAAATACCTTTGGAGGAGAAGTCAGAGGAGAAGACAGCCTTCACTGTGCCCGGGCGACCCCTTTACCATTTTGTCGTGATGCCGTTTGGCCGTGTCTCGAAATTTTTCAAAAGTAATTTACCGTTTGTACGGTAAATTAGTTTTTGAAATTGCGATGCAATGCGATATCACTTGTATTTCGATTTGTCGAAAACAAGGTACCGTTAGCAGGTCGTAGCAGAGGACTTTTGATACATTACGTATCAGAAGTCATTTGCCGTGAATTTGAGAATAAATTCAAATTGGCAAATGCTACAACACAGGTCTTTCCGCAAGGGCAAGTGCGTGGAAAGAGCTGAAGGATGGATGCAATCTATGAAGGACAATGACGTGAACAGGTGATCATGCCGTTTTACCATCCAATCCTTTATAGAAAAACGTGAACAAGGTGAACAGAAAGAAAGGGTAATTTTCTTTTGTGTTTTTTTTCTTTAATGAGAGGAAACATCGTGAACCACGTATACCAAATCAAGGGTGGAAGTATCTTTGAAAGAGGAAATGGTGAACAATGTGAACATCTCTAGATACTTTCCAATTGGAGTAGGAGTGACACCTGAAATAGGCGCAAATGGACGATCTCCAAATAAAATTTGGTAACAAATCGTGAGCTGGTGAACTTAGTGGGTATATCACTTGGTGATGTCTTTCGCGTGAAAGACGCCCACTGATCGTCCATTTTGATCGGCCAGCTGGTAATAAGTCACGTCGATCTTCTTAATTACCTTACTAGGAAAGAACCTCCGGTCCAGCTTTGCATTGTAGTACGCGGCTGCGTCACTTTGCCGGAAGTTGCGCCTGTAGACCACTTCGCAAGCTGGTATGTAACCAACCTGGAACGAAGGTTATAGGCCTTTGCGTTTCGAGACTGCGCCTGGGTCGTGAGGTTGCGGATGGTCTGGCGTAGGAGTGCCAGGTGGTCAGAAGGTGGCAGAATAGTTTCGGGGTCATCCAAGAGATGGAGTTGCCGCAGTAGATCGTAAGTGCGGCCATGGGTGACCATGGGTTGCCCGAAAACTGCCTGATATGGCGAAGTTCCTATTGTCGCGTGAGGGGCTGAGCGCAATGTGCAGGTGATCTCTGAAAGTTTGGCGTCCCACTCCTTTTGGGCAGGATTTAAATAGGCTCGGATGGCAGCCAGAATTGATCTATTGAAGCGTTCTGACCCGTTCGCCTGAGAGGAATATACGGCGGTGAAGGTGTGTCCGATACCGAATTCCTGTAAAAAGGTTTTATTATCAGACACTATAGTTTCTGGGATCCCAACAAGGTGAAATACCCTCCTCCTAAGGATGTCGGTGACTGCCTTCGCAGTAAATTTCCGAAGCGGCTCAATGAATGGGAATCGCGAAAGATGGTCTAAGACGATGAGAGCTCCAATGTTGCCAGACTTGGACCTAGGGTAGGAGCCGATAATATCAATGTACAAGCGCTGGAATATGCGCTCGGGAACGGACTGCAGCGTCATTGGTGGTCGAAGGGTGTGTGAAGGAGTCTTGGTGGTCTTGCAGGTGAGGCATGAACCAACATACTCTTTAACTTGAGCGGCCATTTAAGGCCAATAAAACCATTGTCGTAGTCGGCCGAGGGTTTTGGCCACGCCATCATGCGCACTCAAGGGTGGATCATGGGCTCCCTTCACTAGTTCTGCCGTCATTTATTTATTTATTTATTTGAATCCATTTCAACAGGCTTCTGCCCAATTACAAAAATAGGAAAATTAAATAAATCCAAAAGAAGAAAATAGAAAAATTAACAAATGAATGAAAATATAAGAACAGCAAATTAAAGCTAATGTACATATCAACATCGAAGAAAGTGCAAACATAGTACTAAAATTTAATAGAAAATCAATCATTATAAGAAGCTTTAAGAATTATGTCTTTAATTTGGGACTTAAATTGACAGAACGTTAGCGGAGAAGGACCAAGCTGAAGATTATTATGCTTCCTGGGCAAACGCAATAGCGGCGAGTTGAAATAAACTTCAGAACGCGCGAAGGGAGGAGAAAACATTAATTGGGATCTATCCGATCGATTACGTCGGTCGTTACGTAGACACAGCATATAACCAAGATCGGAGAGGATAGGGCAATGCAGCAGCTTGAAAAGTAAGCACTCGTCAAGGAACACTCGTCGGAAATCTAATGAAGGAATTTGGAATAAGGAAAGACGATCACTATAACAACAGTAAGGGATTTGGAATTTAAATAACAGTGAGCGAGTAAATCTACGCTGAACGTGTTCCACTGCAACACTGAGATATTTATGACGAGGAGACCACACTTGACAACAATACTCTAGGATGCTACGACCAAGTGAAAAAAAACAAATGGAAAGAGATAGCGATGCTAGTAAACGAAGAAGAGCATCTAAGAATGAAACCGGACAGACGAGAGGCCTTGGCAGTTATATATGCAATGTGCAGGTCAAATTTGAGCTTTTGATCAAAGTGCACACCAAGGTCCTTAAAAGCATTCACAGCCGTAATGGAAGAGCCGTAAAGAGTGTAGGAGTAAATTAAGGGTGACATTTTATACGTATAGGACATCTGATGACATTTGGATATGTTCAAAGCAAGTGAATTATTCGAGCACCAGTCGCACAGAGTACAGAGATCGTTTTGGAGTTGGAGGCAGTCGTTGGTAGATTCAACTACTTTGAAAACCTTGAAGTCATCAGCAAACAATAGGCAGGGAGAACGAATAAAGGAAGGGAGATCATTTATAAATACTAGGAATAATAAAGGACCGAGAATGGAGCCCTGAGGAACACCGGAAAGAGGACAGAAGGGGGAAGAGGTGGACGATTGCACAGATACAACACAAGAATGACCAGACACATAGGATGAAAACCAAGACAAAAGAGAACCCGACACCCCATAACTTCGAAGCTTTGCAAGGAGAATTCTGTGGTCAACAGAATCAAAAGCTTTTGAGAAGTCGGTATATACGACATCCACTTGTTTCCGTTGGTCTAAGGCAGAAGCAACAAAGTTAGTAAAAGTAATAAGATTAGAGGTGGGAGATCTCCCTTTGACAAAACCATGCTGTTCCGGAGCAAGGAAGGGATGGAGGAGAGGAAGCAGCCTGTTAGAAACCACTCTTTCGAGAACTTTTCCAAAACAAGGAAGGAGGGAAATCGGACGGTAATTGGAAACACAGCTTGGGTCTCCAGACTTGTGGATGGGGGAAATATATGCAGATTTCCAACAGGAGGGGAAGGAGCCGGAGGAGAGGCTGAAGTTAAATATAATTGACAAGGGAACACATAAGGACGATGATAGTGATTTGGCCAAAAGGTTAAGGATACCATCAGAACCGCAACCAACATTGACATCAAGACATTCGAGTAAGAATTCAATTTCAAGAGGATTGGTGTAAATGGAAGATAGAGAGGATGAAGCAACATGGGGAATTTCACAAGGCAAGATATGATTATGTTGGGAAAAGAAGGAAGAAAAATATTTTGCAAAGAGGTCGCAAATTTCACGTGGATTAGATGCCATAGCATTATCGAGAAACATGGAATCGGGGAAACGATGGGAACTTTTGAGGGAACGGACATAAGACCAAAAGGGTTTTTGATGATTAGAGCAGATGGAGGACTCAATGTTGGAAAAGTAATCTCGGATAGCTAGATTTACGACAGTTTTGGCAGAAGATCGTAGCCTCGAAAATTCGATGAAGTCCTAATGAGAGCCTGTTCGTTTAAATCTAGCTCGAGCGACATCGTTAGCTTTCAGGGCCGTCGCCACATCACGACGAAACCAAGGAGCGTCATTGGGCTTGCGAGGACGTCTGGAAGGAGTGAAACGGGAGATAAGGTTGGATAGGAAGTTGTGAAATTTTAAGACAAGGTCATTGACAGTGAGGCCGCAAGAGAAGGAGAACCAGTTAACCGAGTTCATTTCAGTTATCATACTAACGAATTCAGCTTTATGAAAGTTAAAGCGCATGGCTCGAGAAGGAGCTCTTAAGGTCAGAAGATCAACTTGAAGTGTGACTGAGAGAGGAGGGTGGTGTAAGTCAGCTTGGACATAGGGAAAGGAGGCGCTTTGAACACGGATATTATGAGGGGGAATATTAGATAGAACAAAGTCTAGAATTTTGTTATTTACATTTGGAACACAGTTTCATTGGGAGAGTGAACACAAAGATAAAAAGGATGTGGTTATCAAGGAAATATTGCAGGATGAGATTATGCTAGAAAAGTTATGATTCCATATCAGGTTCGGTAAGTTGAAATCACCACATATTAAAGATAAGGCAGAAGAGAAGCTAATGTTGAGGTAGGTGGATAGCTCATCAAAAAATTTATTATAAACCGCAACTGGGGAATTACAAGGAACATATACTGAAAAAACAATGGGAATTTTTGTGGGAGCAAGGGTAACGCGCACAGCAACACATTTAATAGGAGGAGATGGAGAGAAATCCATACAGAATGTTCCTTGAAGAGACCTGTGCACTGCAACTAATACACCACCGCCATCGCTTTTACCTGATGTAGCTCGATCACGGCGGAAGACTGTATAAAACGGGAACAGCTCATTATCGTAAATATCTACTGTTAACCATGTTTCCGATAAACATATTATATGATCAGAAGAAAGAGTAGAGGAGAGATTCAGAGTGTTCGAGCACAACAAATAAATGTAGTTTTTATTTTCAAGCCAACTTCATGTTAAAAACTTGTAAATTTAGACAGTAGCCGTTTTCTTAGCAAGCTTTTTTTTTAGAAAAAAATGATGACGGTTGAAGCAAAAATGTTATGTCAGTAAGAAAAAGAATTGTAGGTTGAAAGGAATTGTAGAAAAAAGGATTGAGTCGTACACGAAAATAAAATAATTTCTTTTTCAATTTTGACAAATGTTGTTTTTATATTTTATCGAACCCAAAGACAAGGTCAAGCGACTCACTTAATTGTTCATGGTGCCCCGGGTGAGGAATTCACATTTGTCTTGCTTGTGAGGAAATATCAGCTCGATCCCTAGATAAAGGTGCAATCATCAAGTGCGTTTTCAACTAGTGATTTTTCTTGCTTCGGATTTCGTATCGTTCCGGTCGAACTCTCAATTGTTAAAATACATTCGACATCGCATTTAGACAGCTTATTCGAGTGGTACTGGTTGTTCTTCATTCCATCGTTTCGATCATCGCACCAGCTACGATGTCTGTTATTGAGGAAGATTTAGATGGTTTAATCGCTCTTCAAATGGATGCTTTGCAACGGGTCGCCAAATGTTTAACGAATCATAAGAAAACCGGTGATTCTCGTCGCACAAGGTCCTACTTTGAAGGAAGGCTCAACACACTTAAAGAACTTCGCTCTCAATTCAATCAGCGGCATCAGCAGCTTGTTCAAGGTGATTTAGAGGCAAGTAATGATTATTATACACAAGATTATACCGATCAATTTGAAGAGAAGTATCTTGAGGTTTATAGTGAATTAATCGAGGATTTTGGTACGAAATTTTCACAACCAAAACCGACTGCAACAACAACTGAGGCGTCGATTGATTTGAATTCCACTGTGGTAAATGGCTCAACATCACAACAGTTACCTGCAATGTCATTCACACGTTTTTCGGGCATGCCGGCGCCAGAATTTTCCGGCAAGTACACCGATTGGCCAGCATTTTACGACTCATTTTTGCGTTTGGTGCATAATAACAATCAAATCCAAACGATTGAAAAGTTTCATCTACTCAAACAGGCTTTGAAAAACACTTTAGATAGTGATATTCGTGAAATGCCGCTTACCACAGCAAACTATGATGAAGCTTGGAATTCCGTTATCGAACGCTATCACCATAGTCGAGTGTTGTTCACGCATTTTATGCACCTATTCACTTTGCAACCGGTCGTTACAAGGGAAAACGCGACTGATCTGAAACAGTTAGTCGAAACATCCCGTACATGTTTGAATGCATTGAAGCAACTGAAAGTCGAAGTGGATGATTGTGGCCATGTTTTTGCACATTTATTGATTGAGAAATTGCCCAAATCTACAATCCAATTATGGGAACAAAAATTGGGAGAGTCTACTGAAATTCCTACATTTAAAGCTCTTACCGATTTTCTAACCGCTCGATATCGCACACTCGAAGCTATTGATTTACGTGCACAACCCATTGATTTACATCGATCAGCCTCGAATTCGCACCCTAAAACTATACAAAACAATCTAAAATCGAGTCAAAATCATCGCTCCCACGCGTCGCATCGATCCGAGACTCGCATTCATCATATGTCCACTGTAAATGACCGCCCAGCAACCGTTATCTGTGTGTTCTGTCAAGGCCCACATATTCTTCGTAAATGCCCATCGTTCCGTCAGAAGGACAACTTTGCACGCAAGGCTTTTGTCGATACAACAAGTCTTTGCTCAAATTGCCTCAGTTCCACGCACCAATTAAAGTCTTGTCTCAGTGAGAGAAATTGCAATGTATGTGGCCAACGACATCACACTCTTATTCATCAGCCAACACAATCAACATCCAATTTTAGTGCGAATTCATCGAAACAAAATAAAAGCAATGAGGGGCTTTGCACCGTAACTAATCACATACAACAGGTAGCACCAGTGCTTTTCAATTCAACAAAGTTCCATTCTGCAGCCAATGTTTTGCTACCAACAGCAATAATCAAAATCATCAAACCAGATGGCTCAAAGTTTTTGATTCGCACTCTCGTTGATCAAGGCTCCACTGGAGCTCTAATTTCTGAACGTGTTTGTCAAACACTACAATTGAAGCGCCTTCCATTCAACACGGTTATACAATTTCCAAATGAACAGAAATCAGTGGGAAGGTCAATTGTGCACATTATATACCAATCACGCCTCAACGACAAAAAATTTGAAGCTTTTGCGTCAGTTGTTAAAAATGTTACCATTAATTTGCCAACATCGACTTTAACGTACCATGATTGGCCACACCTTCGAGGTTTGGAATTGGCCGATCCAGATTTTTACCGCTCAGCTCCGATCGATATGCTCATTGGATCTGATTCGTATGCTGATATTTTGCTTGACGGACTTCGAAAGGGTCATCAAAACGAACCAATCGCTCAGAATTCTCATCTAGGTTGGCTCGTTTCTGGCAAGGCATTTGAAAAACCAATACAATCATCGACTGAACCAGCTACAGTTCATTGTTCACACGTTTCGCTGGAACAATTGGACACATTGGTGAAACAATTTTACTCGCTGGAAAGTATTCCAGCCGATCAACAATATACATCTGAACAGCAATGGTGTCGTAATTTCTACAATCGTACAACCGTGAGACAGCCAAATGGGAAGTATTTGGTTCGCTTACCACTTAAAACGCTATTTGATCCCAGCCAAATCATCGGCAAATCGCGTCAAATAGCTAAAAATCGTTTTCATCAGCTCGAAAGGAAATTGAATCGTCATCCCGAAGTGCACGAACAATATCATAAGACGATTCGAGAGTATTTTGATCTGAGGCAAATCATACCTGTCTCAACAACTGAAGACATGCATTTGCGGTTCAACGAATACAACCGACCTTTTTACACATGCTGCACATTACCACACCATGCCGTCATTAAAGCTGATAGTCTCACCACAAAATGTCGGGTGGTGTACGATGCATCAGCCAAATCATCCAATGGGAAATCATTGAATGACATTTTGTGCACAGGTCCACGACTTCAGAACGATTTATCCGCTGTTCTTTTAAACTGGCGTTTACACAAGTACGTCATCACCGCTGATATTACTCGAATGTATCGATGCATCGATGTGCACGAAGACGATGCTGAGTATCAGCGCATCTTATGGTATAATCCGGACGGACTGCTGCAAGAATACAAACTTACTACCGTTACCTTTGGTACAGCCAGTGCACCGTACACTGACATCGAAACTTTGCACCGAATCGCTCACGATATGCATGATCATTATCCTTTGGCTGTCAAGGTGCTCCGAAACGAAGTATATGTCGATGATATTTACACCGGCAGTCATACGATTGACAATACGCTTGCCATTCGTGATCAAACTGCAGCGGCTTTAGAGTCAGCTGGTATGGCATTACACAAATGGGCTAGTAGTTCTTCCGAACTACTCAAGTCAATTCCAACCGAACTTCAAAGCAGTGCAACCGCGTTAGAATTGAATAGTGATGAAATGCTCAAAACATTAGGCATGCGATGGCAACCGTCAGCTGATTTATTTCGATATAAAATCAACTTCGATTTGGTTCCAGAGAAAGGAAACATCACAAAACGGACTGTTCTGTCAACCACCGCAAAGTTGTTCGATCCAATGGGATTGATCAATCCAGTTATACTCGTAGCAAAAATCTTTCTGAAGCGAATCTGGACCCGCAATTTGGAATGGGATGAACAGTTGCCAACAGATTTGCGTATTGAGTGGCTCCGATTTTTGGAAAGTTTAACGATAATTAACGAAATTCAAATTCCACGTTGGTTACATTCTTCACCAAATGTACGGCGAGCTGAGTTGCATACGTTCTGTGACGGATCATTACATGCATACGCTGCCGTTTCATATATTCGCATCGAAGATGAAAAGGGTGACTTTCACACTAATATCATTGCTGCAAAAAGTAAAGTTACTCCGAAACCACCTATCAACATTCCACGCATCGAATTATGCGCTGCCGTGCTTGGTTTAAAGTTGGCTAAGTGGATAACTAAGCATCTTTCTATTCCCAAGGATACGATTTCAATATATTACTGGGTTGACGCCACGATAGTATTATCCTGGATTCGGGGTGACATAAATCGTTGGCCAACCTTTGTCGCCAATCGAATTGGGCAGATTCACACCGATTCCCATATAAAACAATGGCATCACATATCGACACACGATAACCCAGCCGACATTGCATCACGTGGTTCCTTACCAGCACAACTTCTCGAATCAAAATTGTATTGGAATGGGCCCGACTGGCTGAGTCAATCACAAAGCAATTGGCCGGTCACAGATTGGATATTTTTGGAAAAAGAAAATGTCGAACAAATAATCAACGTCGCCATCAATGGATCTGAGCCACTATTTCTGGCAAAGTATTCTTCATTTTTGCAACTTCGTCGTATCGTAGTTTTACTCTTCCGATTCAGATACAATTGTACAGTGCCACAAAACCACCGTCGTTATGGAGCCAGCACTGTAGAAGAGCTTAACTCCAGTTTGTTTGCACTGATTCGAATAGTTCAACGAGAATGCTTTTCATCAGAGCTTAAGACCATTTCAAAAAATGGAACTGTGCCAAATAACAGTGTTCTTACAAGCCTAGCTCCTTTCCTCGATCAGTACGGCATTTTGAGAGTGCTCGGAAGAGGGCGGAATTCACGTTTGCCTTACAATCAAAAGCATCCAATCATCCTACCTAAATATAATCGTTTTACTGAATTACTCATTGATTACGCTCATCAAGCCACTCTTCACGGTGGACCAACATTAACATTAAAACGATTTTGGATAGTTCATGCTAGAAAAGTCGTTGCGATTCAATTGAGAAAATGCGTGAAATGTGCCAGAGTCGATCCAAAACCAGTGCAGCAGCTAATGGGTGACTTGCCACAGCATCGTGTCATCGGTTTCGTACGACCGTTTCTAGCTACTGGTGTTGACTACACTGGGGCATTCGAATTGAAAGCATCGAGATACCGTGGTCACACCACCTACAAGGGTTACATCGCTCTTTTTGTGTGTCTAGCGACTAAAGCTATTCACCTTGAAGCTGTTACTGGTATGGACACATACGCATTTTTAAATGCCCTTCATCGTTTCGTCGGTCGACGGGGTTTATGCCATGATATATATAGTGATTGTGGCAGTAATTTTATTGGAGCTGATAAGGTTTTAAAAACTAAAGCTATTGAATTTGCTGCTGGCGTCAAAAAGGATATCGCACCAATTTTAGCTGATAAAGGAATCCAATGGCACTTTACTCCACCGTATTCACCGAATTTTGGTGGCATTTGGGAAGCTAATGTCAAGGCTACCAAACGTCATCTGCATCGTGCGTTCACTGGTTTGCGTTTAACGTACGAAGAACTTTCAACTGCGCTTGTCCGCATTGAATCCTGTTTAAATTCACGTCCGATTTGCCCGTTAAATGCGAATACTGACGATCTTGAGGTGTTGACTCCAGGCCATTTCCTTATTGGAGATGCCTTATTAGCACCACCTGAACCATCAATCATGAATCTATCGCCAACACGCCGTTATTGCATCATTCAGCGTATCATTCAACAATTTTGGTCCAAATGGTCATCGGATTGGCTTAGTCATTTGCAATCCAGACCAAAATGGGCGTCTCAACACGAAAACTTGATGGCAAATGACATGGTAGTAGTAAAAGACGATCGTTTGCCACCAAACAAATGGACATTAGGCCGCATAGTTAAAACTCATCCTGGCGATGATGGTTTAGTTCGTGTGGTAACTGTGCGAACGAAATGCGGTATTCATAAACGATCAATTTCCAAGATTTGCAAGCTGCCTGTCCAAAATCAAAGTACCGAAGACAACCAACAAGCATAAGCAAAGGACTTCAACCTACTCTTACAGCATTCGCATCCAACCCAATGAAAGTCATGGCAAATGGTTGATTCGTATACAACGATTGTTGCACAGTGGGCCGGCATGTTCGAGCACAACAAATAAATGTAGTTTTTATTTTCAAGCCAACTTCATGTTAAAAACTTGTAAATTTAGACATTAGCCGTTTTCTTAGCAAGCTTTTTTTTTAGAAAAAAATGATGACGGTTGAAGCAAAAATGTTATGTCAGTAAGAAAAAGAATTGTAGGTTGAAAGGAATTGTAGAAAAAAGGATTGAGTCGTACACGAAAATAAAATAATTTCTTTTTCAATTTTGACAAATGTTGTTTTTATATTTTATCGAACCCAAAGACAAGGTCAAGCGACTCACTTAATTGTTCACAGAGTGCTCAGCTTGGTCCTAAGTCCACGAACATTCTGGTAATATACATGAATTGGATTGATCTTATTAAATTCGAATGTACTGATTCCATTGGTTCTGATTCCTGTTAAGCACACATTGTCAACTAAGGCTAGGGTGTTTACGTTGTGGAGATCTTTGATCCTGTTTGATGAAAATTTTTTCGAGGTCTGCTGGTGAATTCCTTAAACAGTACACCAGATGGCCAGAATTCTTTGTGAAGCAGAAGATCCGTACCAGCAGTTACCGTTATTTTGAACGAAGAAATTTCCTGATTCTGCAGGTTGTCTGGTGTTAGCTTCTTGCAAAGTAGCAGAGGCGGTAAGTAGCCAAGTTTGGCAGTGATGTATTCCATGATTGCTTCTGCTGAGGTATTGATTCCATGATTGCTTCTGCTGAGGTATTGAACTGACGATACCCACTGTAATTTCTGACGGTACCCACAACTTCCAAGCCAGTTGGTCTTGAAGTCCGTTTCCGGTCGCATACTCAGTCCGCTTGTACACGAACCCGTCTACAACTTTTAGGTCCGGCGGTTGGTGTTGTTCTGCCTGGACTTTTGCCGCTAGCTCCATCAAGAAGCACTTTTGAAATGCGGCGACTCTAAGTCTAGCTCCATTGGAGTCTCCTCGCCTTCTGCCGGTACCAACGCCTCGGCAGAGAACATGCGCAACAAGGAGTCCGGCACTGCGTTTTGGCTTCCCTTTCGGTGGACTATTTTGAAGTTGAACCCTTGAAGTTTCAAGGACCACCGGGCTAATCGGCCATTAAGGTCCGGTTGGTTCATTAGCCACTTTAGGGAAGCATAGTCGGTCACGATTTCAAATTCATGACCTTCCACATAAGCACGGAACTGCTTGATTGCTAGCATCGCAGCCAGACATTCTTACTCAGTGATGGTGTAATTTCGCTGAGCGGGATTCAGTTTGTGGGTCATGTAAGCGATGGGGGCTTCAACTACGTCTTCTGTGCGTTGCACCAGCACGGCACCGACTCGATGTTATGTCGATGTTATGACGGATGAGCGTAGTCTTTCCCAGGCCAGGCGAACGAAGGAAAGACTACGCTCATCCGTCATAACATCGACACTGGCGACTAGAAACCCATAAATTAGAGACATTTCTCTGTGCCACCAGCTGTCGAAAAACTGCTTTATCAGGAGATTGACCGGATGTTAGCGTTGGGCGTAATCGAAGAGTCGAAGAGTGCATGGTCTTCGCCGGTAACGTTGGTGGTAAAGCCTTCGAAGATACGCCTATGACTGAATGCCAGGAAGGTCAACTCGGTCACAGTGAAGGATGCCTACCCTTTGCCGCTGATCGACGGAATTCTCAGCAGACTCCCTAAGGCAAATTTCATCTCCAGCCTTGATTTGAAGGATGCCTTTTGGCAAATACCTTTGGAGGAGAAGTCAGAGGAGAAGACAGCCTTCACTGTGCCCGGGCGACCCCTTTACCATTTTGTCGTGATGCCGTTTGGCCGTGTCTCGAAATTTTTCAAAAGTAATTTACCGTTTGTACGGTAAATTAGTTTTTGAAATTGCGATGCAATGCGATATCACTTGTATTTCGATTTGTCGAAAACAAGGTACCGTTAGCAGGTCGTAGCAGAGGACTTTTGATACATTACGTATCAGAAGTCATTTGCCGTGAATTTGAGAATAAATTCAAATTGGCAAATGCTACAACACAGGTCTTTCCGCAAGGGCAAGTGCGTGGAAAGAGCTGAAGGATGGATGCAATCTATGAAGGACAATGACGTGAACAGGTGATCATGCCGTTTTACCATCCAATCCTTTATAGAAAAACGTGAACAAGGTGAACAGAAAGAAAGGGTAATTTTCTTTTGTGTTTTTTTTCTTTAATGAGAGGAAACATCGTGAACCACGTATACCAAATCAAGGGTGGAAGTATCTTTGAAAGAGGAAATGGTGAACAATGTGAACATCTCTAGATACTTTCCAATTGGAGTAGGAGTGACACCTGAAATAGGCGCAAATGGACGATCTCCAAATAAAATTTGGTAACAAATCGTGAGCTGGTGAACTTAGTGGGTATATCACTTGGTGATGTCTTTCGCGTGAAAGACGCCCACTGATCGTCCATTTTGATCGGCCAGCTGGTAATAAGTCACGTCGATCTTCTTAATTACCTTACTAGGAAAGAACCTCCGGTCCAACTTTGCATTGTAGTACGCGGCTGCGTCACTTTGCCGGAAGTTGCGCCTGTAGACCACTTCGCAAGCTGGTATGTAACCAACCTGGAACGAAGGTTATAGGCCTTTGCGTTTCGAGACTGCGCCTGGGTCGTGAGGTTGCGGATGGTCTGGCGTAGGAGTGCCAGGTGGTCAAAAGGTGGCAGAATAGTTTCGGGGTCATCCAAGAGATGGAGTTGCCGCAGTAGATCGTAAGTGCGGCCATGGGTGACCATGGGTTGCCCGAAAACTGCCTGATATGGCGAAGTTCCTACTGTCGCGTGAGGGGCTGAGCGCAATGCGCAGGTGATCTCTGAAAGTTTGGCGTCTCACTCCTTTTGGGCAGGATTTAAATAGGCTCGGATGGCAGCCAGAATTGATCTATTGAAGCGTTCTGACCCGTTCGCCTGAGAGGAATATACGGCGGTGAAGGTGTGTCCGATACCGAATTCCTGTAAAAAGGTTTTATTATCAGACACTATAGTTTCTGGGATCCCAACAAGGTGAAATACCCTCCTCCTAAGGATGTCGGTGACTGCCTTCGCAGTAAATTTCCGAAGCGGCTCAATGAATGGGAATCGCGAAAGATGGTCTAAGACGATGAGAGCTCCAATGTTGCCAGACTTGGACCTAGGGTAGGAGCCGATAATATGAGCCGATAATATGAGCCGATAATGTACAATTAAACATCGAAGAAAGTGCAAACACAGTACTAAAATTTAATAGAAAATCAATCATTATAAGAAGCTTTAAGAATTATGTCTTTAATTTGGGACTTAAATTGACAGAACGTTAGCGGAAAAGGACCAAGCTGAAGATTATTATGCTTCCTGGGCAAACGCAATAGCGGCGAGTTGAAATCAACTTCAGAACGCGCGAAGGGAAGAGAAAACATTAATTGGGATCTATCCCATCGTTTGACGTTACGTAGACACAGATCGGAGAGCATAAGGCAATGGAGCAGCTTGAAAAGTAAGCACTCGTCAAGGAACACTCGTCGGAAATCTAATGAAGGAATTTGGAATAAGGAAAGACGATCACTATAACAACAGTAAGGGATTTGGAATTTAAATAACAGTGAGCGAGTAAATCTACGCTGAACGTGTTCCACTGCAACACTGAGATATTTATGACGAGGAGACCACACTTGACAACAATACTCTAGGATGCTACGACCAAGTGAAAAAAACAAATGGAAAGAGGTAGCGATGCTAGTAAACGAAGAAGAGCATCTAAGAATGAAACCGGACAGACGAGAGGCCTTGACAGTTATATATGCAATGTGCAGGTCAAATTTGAGCTTTTGATGAAAGTGCACACCAAGGTCCTTAAAAGCATTCACAGCCGTAATGGAAGAGCCGTAAAGAGTATAGGAGTAAATTAAGGGTGCCATTTTATACGTATAGGACATCTGATGACATTTGGATATGTTCAAAGCAAGTGAATTATTCGAGCACCAGTCGCACAGAGTACAGAGATCGTTTTGGAGTTGGAGGCAGTCGTTGGTAGATTCAACTACTTTGAAAATCTTGAAGTCATCAGCAAACAAAAGGCAGGGAGAACGAATAAAAGTAGGGAGATCATTTATAAATACTAGGAATAATAAAGGACCGAGAATGGAGCCCTGAGGAACACCGGAAAGAGGACAGAAGGGGGAAGAGGTGGACGATTGCACAGATACAACACAAGAATGACCAGACACATAGGATGAAAACCAAGACAAAAGAGAACCCGACACCCCATAACTTCGAAGCTTTGCAAGGAGAATTCTGTGGTCAACAGAATCAAAAGCTTTTGAGAAGTCGGTATATACGACATCCACTTGTTTCCGTTGGTCTAAGGCAGAAGCAACAAAGTTAGTAAAAGTAATAAGATTAGAGGTGGGAGATCTCCCTTTGACAAAACCATGCTGTTCCGGAGCAAGGAAGGGATGGAGGAGAGGAAGCAGCCTGTTAGAAACCACTCTTTCGAGAACTTTTCCAAAACAAGGAAGGAGGGAAATCGGACGGTAATTGGAAACACAGCTTGGGTCTCCAGACTTGTGGATGGGGGAAATATATGCAGATTTCCAACTGGAGGGGAAGGAGCCGGAGGAGAGGCTGAGGTTAAATATAATCGACAAGGGAACACATAAGGACGATGATAGTGATTTGGCCAAAAGGTTAGGGATACCATCAGAACCGCAACCAACATTGACATCAAGACATTCGAGTAAGGAATCAATTTCAAGAGGATTGGTGTAAATGGAAGATAGAGAGGATGAAGCAACATGGGGAATTTCACAAGGCAAGATATGATTATGTTGGGAAAAGAAGGAAGAAAAATATTTTGCAAAGAGGTCGCAAATTTCACGTGGATTAGATGCCATAGCATTATCGAGAAACATGGAATCGGGGAAACGATGGGAACTTTTGAGAGAACGGACATAAGACCAAAAGGGTCTTTGATGATTAGAGCAGATGGAGGACTCAATGTTGGAAAAGTAATCTTGGATAGCTAGATTTACGACAATTTTGGCAGAAGATCGTAGCCTCGAAAATTCGATGAAGTCCTCATGAGAGCCTGTTCGTTTAAATCTAGCTCGAGCGACATCCTTAGCTTTCAGGGCCGTCGCCACATCACGACGAAACCAAGGAGCGTCATTAGGCTTGCGAGGACGTCTGGAAGGAGTGAAACGGGAGATAAGGTTGGATAGGAAGTTGTGAAATTTTAAGACAAGGTCATTGACAGTGAGGCCGCAAGAGAAGGAGAACCAGTTAACCGAGTTCATTTCAGTTATCATACTAATGAATTCAGCTTTATGAAAGTTAAAGCGCATAGCTCGAGAAGGAGCTCTTAAGGTCAGAAGATCAACTTGAAGTGTGACTGAGAGAGGAGGGTGGTGTAAGTCAGCTTGGACATAGGGAAAGGAGGTGGTTTGAACACTGATATTATGAGGGGGAATATTAGATAGAACAAAGTCTAGAATTTTGTTATTTACATTTGGAACACAGTTTCATTGGGAGAGTGAACACAAAGATAAAAAGGATGAGGTTATCAAGGAAATATTGCAGGATTAGATTATGCTAGAAAAGTTATGATTCCATATCAGGTTCGGTAAGTTGAAATCACCACATATTAAAGATAAGGCAGAAGGGAAGCTAATGTTGAGGTAGGTGGATAGCTCATCAAAAAATTTATTATAAACCGCAACTGGGGAATTACAAGGAACATATACTGAAAAAACAATGAGAATTTTTGTGGGAGCAAGGGTAACGCACACAGCAATACATTCAATAGGAGGAGATGGAGAGAAATCCATACAGAATGTTCCTTGAAGAGACTTGTGCACTGCAACTAATACACCACCGCCATCGCTTTTACCTGATGTAGCTCGATCACGATCACGGCGGAAGACTGTATAAAACGGGAACAGCTCATTATCGTAAATATCTACTGTTAACCATGTTTCCGATAAACATATTATATGATCAGAAGAAAGAGTAGAGGAGAGATTCAGAGTGCTCAGCTTGGTCCTAAGTCCACGAACGTTCTGGTAATATACATGAATTGGATTGATCTTATTAAATTCGAATGTACTGATTCCATTGGTTCTGATTCCTGTTAAGCACACATTGTCAACTAAGGCTAGGGTGTTTACGTTGTGGAGATCTTTGATCCTGTTTGATGAAAATTTTTTCGAGGTCTCCTGGTGAATTCCTTAAACAGTACAACAGATGGCCAGAATTCTTTGTGAAGCAGAAGATCCGTACCAGCAGTTACCGTTATTTTGAACGAAGAAATTTCCTGATTCTGCAGGTTGTCTGGTGTTAGCTTCTTGCAAAGTAGCAGAGGCGGTAAGTAGCCAAGTTTGGCAGTGATGTATTCCATGATTGCTTCTGCTGAGGTATTGATTCCATGATTGCTTCTGCTGAGGTATTGAACTGACGATACCCACTGTAATTTCTGACGGTACCCACAACTTCCAAGCCAGTTGGTCTTGAAGTCCGTTTCCGGTCGCATACTCAGTCCGCTTGTACACGAACCCGTCTACAACTTTTAGGTCCGGCGGTTGGTGTTGTTCTGCCTGGACTTTTGCCGCTAGCTCCATCAAGAAGCACTTTTGAAATGCGGCGACTCTAAGTCTAGCTCCATTGAAGTCTCCTCGCCTTCTGCCGGTATCAACGCCTCGGCAGAGAACATGCGCAACAAGGTGGACCTTTCGGTGGACTATTTTGAAGTTGAACCCTTGAAGTTTCAAGGACCACCGGGCTAATCGGCCATTAAGGTCCGGTTGGTTCATTAGCCACTTTAGGGAAGCATAGTCGGTCACGATTTCAAATTCATGACCTTCCACATAGGCACGGAACTTCTTGATTGCTAGCATCGCAGCCAGACATTCTTACTCAGTGATGGTGTAATTTCGCTGAGCGGGATTCAGTTTGTGGGGCATGTAAGCGATGGGGGCTTCAACTACGTCTTCTGTGCGTTGCACCAGCACGGCACCGACTCGATGTTATGTCGATGTTATGACGGATGAGCGTAGTCTTTCCCAGGCCAGGCGAACGAAGGAAAGACTACGCTCATCCGTCATAACATCGACACTGGCGACTAGAAACCCATAAATTAGAGACATTTCTCTGTGCCACCAGCTGTCGAAAAACTGCTTTATCAGGAGATTGAGATTTATGTAGTAAGCAATATGAGAGTGAGAGATCATGGGAGACGAGAGAATGGGAGAAACTCCTACGGAGGCACTCAGTCCCGGGTCTCCAAGTGATCAAGTCACACTTGTAATTAAATAAATGTATTCGCTAAAATTAAAGTAATATCGCGTTTTATTTAAACATTACAACATGGCGCAGTCGATTTCGTATTTATAAAATAATTAATTGTACTGGATGGATTTGGATTAAAAGCTACGCACCATAATGGAAATTTATAGAAAACCAGACATAGTGAAAGTGGATGGCAACGTGGCCGAAAACTGGAAAAAGTTTAAGAGTCAATTTGAGAATTATATAGTCCTCGTCGGATTTGAAAATAAATCATCAAGTGAAAGGTGCGCACTAATGCTTAATTTGATTGGAGATGATGCTTTTGAATTATTGGATTCGATGGATTTTGATAAACCTGAAGACAGAAAAGACTATGCAGCAGTTGTTGCAGCTTACGAGAAGTTTTTCAGTGCACAAAGAAATGTGGTATTTGAGCGGTATATCTTTTACACAAGAGTCCAGAAAGAATTTGAGATATTCGACCAATTTCACACCGATTTGAGGAGGCTTGTGAAAAGCTGCGAATTTATTGGAGGTGTTGAAGCAGAAAAAGAAATGATAAGAGACAGACTTATATTGGGTACATGTCACCCTGATCTTCAAGAAATGCTTTTGAGGCTAAAAGAGCCTACCTTGGAAAATATCGTTTTGCGGTCCAAAGTTTACGAGACCAATACTGTGCAATCAAATATAATTCAAAGTGGGAAAACAAGCAACAATGCAACATCGTCGATGGTTGATGTGCTGAAATTCGGACAACGGGACAATGCGATAAGAAAGCAACCAACAATTACATCAAAACAAGTTTATAACAATCAAGCTAGATGTATATATTGCAACTACATACACAGGAAAGGTAAATGCCCAGCGTTTGGGAAACAGTGTAAAATATGCTTTCGTCTCAATCATTTTGCAAATGTGTGTACTCACAAGCGTCAAGTGAACGAAGTTGAAGATGAATTGGTCCCAAGCTTAACAATTGAAACTATAAGCCGTGTAAACAAGATTGAAGTCGATTCTGTGGATTGCTGGTATCAAGTGATTCAAATTGAAAATTTAAATGTAAAACTAAAATTAGATACGGGGGCTAACGTTAATATTTTACCGCTATGGACTTATGTGAAGATAAACAAGAGGCAACATATTAAGCTAGAGCGAACTGAGTTGATATTAGAAGCATTTGGAGGTTTCAAAATAAACCCGGTGGGAAGTATCGTAGTGAATTGTAATTTTAAAAATGTTCAGATAAAGTTAAATTTTATAATTGCAGAAGGCAATGTTAAACCTATATTGGGATTGAACGCATGTATTGATCTTGGCCTGATTGGACGTATTGACCTGGTGTTATCGGATAGTGCGAAAAATTTTACAGATTTGTATCAAGATTTGTTTGTGGGTTTGGGTACATTAAAACGTAATCAAAAGTTAGAAGTTATGCCGTCTGCGGCTCCTGTAGCTAAACCACCACGAAGAATTCCGCAAAAAATTACTGAGAAGGTGCAATCTAAGCTGAACGAGTTATGTGAATTGGGAATTATAAAGAAAGTTACTGAACCGACCGAATGGGTAAGCAACATGGTGGTGGTTGAGAAACCCAATGGAGATTTGCGTGTTTGCATTGATCCCCAAGAGCTCAACAAGGTACTTAAAAATGAATTTTTTATGATTCCTACATTAGACGAAATATGTCAAAAAATCAAGGGAGCTAAGTATTATACAGTATTAGACCTAAAAGATGGATTTTATCAAATTGTTTTAGATGAAGAAGCAAGTAAATTGTGTACTTTTAGTACTCCTTATGGGTGCTATAGATTCCTGCGATACCCGTTTGGATTAAAGTCAGGGCCAGAACTATGCCAAAAATATAATACCGAAAAATTTGGTCACATCCCTGGTGTTATTATATATCTTGACGATATATTAGTCGTCGGTAAGACTAAAGCTGAGCATGATCAAAATCTAAAAACAGTAATGGACTGTGCCCGAAAAGAAAACATAAAATTCAACAAAGATAAATTTCAATATTGCCGGAATCAAATTAAGTATATCGGTCACATTTTTTCTGAAAAGGGTATTCAAAGTGATCCTGAAAGAATTCGTGCGATTTTAGAAATGGATATTCCAAAAAATGTCAAAGAGTTGCAAAGAGTTCTCGGTATGGTAAATTATGTTAGAAATTTCATTCCCAACCTGGCAGAGCGTACTGCTCCATTACGTGAACTACTTAAAAAGAATGTTAGTTGGCAATGGATGAAGAAACATGATGAATGTTTAAGAGATTTAAAAGATATGTTGACTAAAGCACCAGTTTTAAAAGTATTCGATGAGCGTCAAAAAATAGTATTGCAATGTGATGCTTCGAAAAATGGAATAGGATTCTGCCTCATGCAAAATTCACAGCCGGTTGCATATGGATCTAAGTCTCTAACTACATCTCAACGTAACTATGGCCAAATTGAAAAGGAATTCGTGGTGATTCTTGCAGCATGCAAGAGATTCCATCATTATATATACGGCCGTGTTATCGAAGTACAGACGGACCATAAACCTTTGGTGTCAATCATGAAAAAAGCGATGCACGATATCCATTCTATTCGCTTACAACGTATTAAATTGGCACTTATAAAGTATAAACTGCAAGTAAAATATGTTCCGGGAAAATTTATGTACATGGCAGATGTACTATCGCGGGCACATTTAAAGGATGAAACTGAGTTCCCCAGCTTGAACCAAATTGTACACGAAATTTCAGTTTCTGAAGAGCAACAAAAAAGTTTTATATTGGAAACAACAAAAGATCCTCACATGATATTATTGAAGAGGTTTTATATGAAAGGCTGGCCAAGAGATAAATCAAAAGTTCCAAATGAATTGAAGCATTACTGGCAATATAAAAATGAAATATATGTAGAAAACGATTTAATATTCTATAAACATCGTATAATAGTACCGAAAAATTTAAGATCAGAAATGTTAGAACAAGTACATAGAGGACATTTTGGTATAAGCCGAACGATGGCTCGTGCAAAATCCTTATTATATTGGCCAGGCATGGACAAAGACATCATTAAATTTGTAAATAGATGCACAATATGCGAAAAATACCAATCAACGAACTTAAAAGAACCTATGCTTACTTATGAAATACCGAATATTTGCTTTTGAAAGAATAGGTTGTGACTATTGTGTATTTGCAGGAAAAAATTATTTAATTATCAAAGACTACTTTTCCAAATGGCTCGAAATTGTTGAAACTAAAACTCAGACAGCCGAAGAAGTAATTGAACATTGGCGTAAGTTGTTTGCTTGTTTCGGATACCCGAGGCAGATTGTAGCTGATAATCAGCCATTTGGCTCTCACAAATGCAGAGAGTATGCAGAAAATCATGACATAAAACTAACGACGAGTAGCCCTTACTATCCCAAATCGAATGGAGCTAGCGAAAGAGCTGTGCAGACAGCAAAAAATATTTTACGAAAAGCCAATGAAGGTCGAATACACTATTTGCGCCTGCTGATGGAATACAGAAACACACCACTTCCAGAAATTAATCTATCGCCATCACAAATAATTTTTGGCAGAGACGTTCGAACCATGCTGCCAACCAACGAAATCAAATTTACTAATCAATATACGGAGAGAGTTATGCTCAAACTGCAGCAAGCGCAAGAGAAAATGAAAGTATACTACGACAAGCAAGCAAGAGAAAAACCTGATTTTAATGCTGGAGATCAAATCATGATTCAGAAAAATAACTCATGGGAACCCGCTAATATAATTAGAAAGACCGCATATCCAAGATCATACATCGTTCAAGACCAATTGGGTAGGTATAAAAGAAGAAACCAATTTCATTTGAAATATTCGCACAGCAAAAGATTTCAACGTAAATATGTAGATTATGACGATGAAGTAGAGTCCTCGGCTAATGCTACTTCAAATGCTGACATATCTTCAGAATTAGATAATTATCCTCATCAGACCTTAGAAGATACATATTTCGATCATACTGCAGAGTCTATAGACGACAATATTAACGACCCCGACTACAGCCCGTCTTTCAGTAGTCTATATTCTACCAGCACAGATAGTGGCTAGGAGCTAAATTACGAAAAAAGGAATTTTAATAATTTTGTCAGTTGAAATATTTGGAATAATTCTTTTAGTTTTTTGAAATTATTCTTTTTATTATTATTATTATATTTGAATAATTCTTTTTTTTAGTTTAATAATTCTTTTAGTTTTTATTTGAATAATTCCTATAAACTGAAAAAAAACAAGAATTTATTAGATTATTATACAAAAAAAAAAAAAAAAAAAAAAAAGAAAAAAGGAAGATGTTATGTAGTAAGCAATACGAGAGTGAGAGATCATGGGAGACGAGAGAATGGGAGAAACTCCTACGGAGGCACTCAGTCCCGGGTCTCCAAGTGATCAAGTCACACTTGTAATTAAATAAATGTATTCGCTAAAATTAAAGTAATATCGCGTTTTATTTAAACATTACAACAAGCGTTGGGCGTAATCGAAGAGTCGAAGAGTGCATGGTCTTCGCCGGTAACGTTGGTGGTAAAGCCTTCGAAGATACGCCTATGACTGAATGCCAGGAAGGTCAACTCGGTCACAGTGAAGGATGCCTACCCTTTGCTGCTGATCGACGGAATTCTCAGCAGACTCCCTAAGGCAAATTTAATCTCCAGCCTTGATTTGAAGGATGCCTTTTGGCAAATACCTTTGGAGGAGAAGTCAGAGGAGAAGACAGCCTTCACTGTGCCCGGGCGACCCCTTTACCATTTTGTCGTGATGCCGTTTGGCCGTGTCTCGAAATTTTTCAAAAGTAATTTACCGTTTGTACGGTAAATTAGTTTTTGAAATTGCGATGCAATGCGATATCACTTGTATTTCGATTTGTCGAAAACAAGGTACCGTTAGCAGGTCGTAGCAGAGGACTTTTGATACATTACGTATCAGAAGTCATTTGCCGTGAATTTGAGAATAAATTCAAATTGGCAAATGCTACAACACAGGTCTTTCCGCAAGGGCAAGTGCGTGGAAAGAGCTGAAGGATGGATGCAATCTATGAAGGACAATGACGTGAACAGGTGATCATGCCGTTTTACCATCCAATCCTTTATAGAAAAACGTGAACAAGGTGAACAGAAAGAAAGGGTAATTTTCTTTTGTGTTTTTTTTCTTTAATGAGAGGAAACATCGTGAACCACGTATACCAAATCAAGGGTGGAAGTATCTTTGAAAGAGGAAATGGTGAACAATGTGAACATCTCTAGATACTTTCCAATTGGAGTAGGAGTGACACCTGAAATAGGCGCAAATGGACGATCTCCAAATAAAATTTGGTAACAAATCGTGAGCTGGTGAACTTAGTGGGTATATCACTTGGTGATGTCTTTCGCGTGAAAGACGCCCACTGATCGTCCATTTTGATCGGCCAGCTGGTAATAAGTCACGTCGATCTTCTTAATTACCTTACTAGGAAAGAACCTCCGGTCCAGCTTTGCATTGTAGTACGCGGCTGCGTCACTTTGCCGGAAGTTGCGCCTGTAGACCACTTCGCAAGCTGGTATGTAACCAACCTGGAACGAAGGTTATAGGCCTTTGCGTTTCGAGACTGCGCCTGGGTCGTGAGGTTGCAGATGGTCTGGCGTAGGAGTGCCAGGTGGTCAGAAGGTGGCAGAATAGTTTCGGGGTCATCCAAGAGATGGAGTTGCCGCAGTAGATCGTAAGTGCGGCCATGGGTGACCATGGGTTGCCCGAAAACTGCCTGATATGGCGAAGTTCCTATTGTCGCGTGAGGGGCTGAGCGCAATGTGCAGGTGATCTCTGAAAGTTTGGCGTCCCACTCCTTTTGGGCAGGATTTAAATAGGCTCGGATGGCAGCCAGAATTGATCTATTGAAGCGTTCTGACCCGTTCGCCTGAGAGGAATATACGGCGGTGAAGGTGTGTCCGATACCGAATTCCTGTAAAAAGGTTTTATTATCAGACACTATAGTTTCTGGGATCCCAACAAGGTGAAATACCCTCCTCCTAAGGATGTCGGTGACTGCCTTCGCAGTAAATTTCCGAAGCGGCTCAATGAATGGGAATCGCGAAAGATGGTCTAAGACGATGAGAGCTCCAATGTTGCCAGACTTGGACCTAGGGTAGGAGCCGATAATATCAATGTACAAGCGCTGGAATATGCGCTCGGGAACGGACTGCAGCGTCATTGGTGGTCGAAGGGTGTGTGAAGGAGTCTTGGTGGTCTTGCAGGTGAGGCATGAACCAACATACTCTTTAACTTGAGCGGCCATTTAAGGCCAATAAAACCATTGTCGTAGTCGGCCGAGGGTTTTGGCCACGCCATCATGCGCACTCAAGGGTGGATCATGGGCTCCCTTCACTAGTTCTGCCGTCATTTATTTATTTATTTATTTGAATCCATTTCAACAGGCTTCTGCCCAATTACAAAAATAGGAAAATTAAATAAATCCAAAAGAAGAAAATAGAAAAATTAACAAATAAATGAAAATATAAGAACAGCAAATTAAAGCTAATGTACATATCAACATCGAAGAAAGTGCAAACATAGTACTAAAATTTAATAGAAAATCAATCATTATAAGAAGCTTTAAGAATTATGTCTTTAATTTGGGACTTAAATTTACAGAACGTTAGCGGAGAAGGACCAAGCTGAAGATTATTATGCTTCCTGGGCAAACGCAATAGCGGCGAGTTGAAATAAACTTCAGAACGCGCGAAGGGAGGAGAAAACATTAATTGGGATCTATCCGATCGATTACGTCGGTCGTTACGTAGACACAGCATATAACCAAGATCGGAGAGGATAGGGCAATGCAGCAGCTTGAAAAGTAAGCACTCGTCAAGGAACACTCGTCGGAAATCTAATGAAGGAATTTGGAATAAGGAAAGACGATCACTATAACAACAGTAAGGGATTTGGAATTTAAATAACAGTGAGCGAGTAAATCTACGCTGAACGTGTTCCACTGCAACACTGAGATATTTATGACGAGGAGACCACACTTGACAACAATACTCTAGGATGCTACGACCAAGTGAAAAAAAACAAATGGAAAGAGATAGCGATGCTAGTAAACGAAGAAGAGCATCTAAGAATGAAACCGGACAGACGAGAGGCCTTGGCAGTTATATATGCAATGTGCAGGTCAAATTTGAGCTTTTGATCAAAGTGCACACCAAGGTCCTTAAAAGCATTCACAGCCGTAATGGAAGAGCCGTAAAGAGTGTAGGAGTAAATTAAGGGTGACATTTTATACGTATAGGACATCTGATGACATTTGGATATGTTCAAAGCAAGTGAATTATTCGAGCACCAGTCGCACAGAGTACAGAGATCGTTTTGGAGTTGGAGGCAGTCGTTGGTAGATTCAACTACTTTGAAAACCTTGAAGTCATCAGCAAACAATAGGCAGGGAGAACGAATAAAGGAAGGGAGATCATTTATAAATACTAGGAATAATAAAGGACCGAGAATGGAGCCCTGAGGAACACCGGAAAGAGGACAGAAGGGGGAAGAGGTGGACGATTGCACAGATACAACACAAGAATGACCAGACACATAGGATGAAAACCAAGACAAAAGAGAACCCGACACCCCATAACTTCGAAGCTTTGCAAGGAGAATTCTGTAGTCAACAGAATCAAAAGCTTTTGAGAAGTCGGTATATACGACATCCACTTGTTTCCGTTGGTCTAAGGCAGAAGCAACAAAGTTAGTAAAAGTAATAAGATTAGAGGTGGGAGATCTCCCTTTGACAAAACCATGCTGTTCCGGAGCAAGGAAGGGATGGAGGAGAGGAAGCAGCCTGTTAGAAACCACTCTTTCGAGAACTTTTCCAAAACAAGGAAGGAGGGAAATCGGACGGTAATTGGAAACACAGCTTGGGTCTCCAGACTTGTGGATGGGGGAAATATATGCAGATTTCCAACAGGAGGGGAAGGAGCCGGAGGAGAGGCTGAGGTTAAATATAATTGACAAGGGAACACATAAGGACGATGATAGTGATTTGGCCAAAAGGTTAAGGATACCATCAGAACCGCAACCAACATTGACATCAAGACATTCGAGTAAGAATTCAATTTCAAGAGGATTGGTGTAAATGGAAGATAGAGAGGATGAAGCAACATGGGGAATTTCACAAGGCAAGATATGATTATGTTGGGAAAAGAAGGAAGAAAAATATTTTGCAAAGAGGTCGCAAATTTCACGTGGATTAGATGCCATAGCATTATCGAGAAACATGGAATCGGGGAAACGATGGGAACTTTTGAGGGAACGGACATAAGACCAAAAGGGTTTTTGATGATTAGAGCAGATGGAGGACTCAATGTTGGAAAAGTAATCTCGGATAGCTAGATTTACGACAGTTTTGGCAGAAGATCGTAGCCTCGAAAATTCGATGAAGTCCTAATGAGAGCCTGTTCGTTTAAATCTAGCTCGAGCGACATCGTTAGCTTTCAGGGCCGTCGCCACATCACGACGAAACCAAGGAGCGTCATTGGGCTTGCGAGGACGTCTGGAAGGAGTGAAACGGGAGATAAGGTTGGATAGGAAGTTGTGAAATTTTAAGACAAGGTCATTGACAGTGAGGCCGCAAGAGAAGGAGAACCAGTTAACCGAGTTCATTTCAGTTATCATACTAACGAATTCAGCTTTATGAAAGTTAAAGCGCATGGCTCGAGAAGGAGCTCTTAAGGTCAGAAGATCAACTTGAAGTGTGACTGAGAGAGGAGGGTGGTGTAAGTCAGCTTGGACATAGGGAAAGGAGGCGCTTTGAACACGGATATTATGAGGGGGAATATTAGATAGAACAAAGTCTAGAATTTTGTTATTTACATTTGGAACACAGTTTCATTGGGAGAGTGAACACAAAGATAAAAAGGATGTGGTTATCAAGGAAATATTGCAGGATGAGATTATGCTAGAAAAGTTATGATTCCATATCAGGTTCGGTAAGTTGAAATCACCACATATTAAAGATAAGGCAGAAGAGAAGCTAATGTTGAGGTAGGTGGATAGCTCATCAAAAAATTTATTATAAACCGCAACTGGGGAATTACAAGGAACATATACTGAAAAAACAATGGGAATTTTTGTGGGAGCAAGGGTAACGCGCACAGCAACACATTTAATAGGAGGAGATGGAGAGAAATCCATACAGAATGTTCCTTGAAGAGACCTGTGCACTGCAACTAATACACCACCGCCATCGCTTTTACCTGATGTAGCTCGATCACGGCGGAAGACTGTATAAAACGGGAACAGCTCATTATCGTAAATATCTACTGTTAACCATGTTTCCGATAAACATATTATATGATCAGAAGAAAGAGTAGAGGAGAGATTCAGAGTGTTCGAGCACAACAAATAAATGTAGTTTTTATTTTCAAGCCAACTTCATGTTAAAAACTTGTAAATTTAGACAGTAGCCGTTTTCTTAGCAAGTTTTTTTTTTTAGAAAAAAATGATGACGGTTGAAGCAAAAATGTTATGTCAGTAAGAAAAAGAATTGTAGGTTGAAAGGAATTGTAGAAAAAAGGATTGAGTCGTACACGAAAATAAAATAATTTCTTTTTCAATTTTGACAAATGTTGTTTTTATATTTTATCGAACCCAAAGACAAGGTCAAGCGACTCACTTAATTGTTCATGGTGCCCCGGGTGAGGAATTCACATTTGTCTTGCTTGTGAGGAAATATCAGCTCGATCCCTAGATAAAGGTGCAATCATCAAGTGCGTTTTCAACTAGTGATTTTTCTTGCTTCGGATTTCGTATCGTTCCGGTCGAACTCTCAATTGTTAAAATACATTCGACATCGCATTTAGACAGCTTATTCGAGTGGTACTGGTTGTTCTTCATTCCATCGTTTCGATCATCGCACCAGCTACGATGTCTGTTATTGAGGAAGATTTAGATGGTTTAATCGCTCTTCAAATGGATGCTTTGCAACGGGTCGCCAAATGTTTAACGAATCATAAGAAAACCGGTGATTCTCGTCGCACAAGGTCCTACTTTGAAGGAAGGCTCAACACACTTAAAGAACTTCGCTCTCAATTCAATCAGCGGCATCAGCAGCTTGTTCAAGGTGATTTAGAGGCAAGTAATGATTATTATACACAAGATTATACCGATCAATTTGAAGAGAAGTATCTTGAGGTTTATAGTGAATTAATCGAGGATTTTGGTACGAAATTTTCACAACCAAAACCGACTGCAACAACAACTGAGGCGTCGATTGATTTGAATTCCACTGTGGTAAATGGCTCAACATCACAACAGTTACCTGCAATGTCATTCACACGTTTTTCGGGCATGCCGGCGCCAGAATTTTCCGGCAAGTACACCGATTGGCCAGCATTTTACGACTCATTTTTGCGTTTGGTGCATAATAACAATCAAATCCAAACGATTGAAAAGTTTCATCTACTCAAACAGGCTTTGAAAAACACTTTAGATAGTGATATTCGTGAAATGCCGCTTACCACAGCAAACTATGATGAAGCTTGGAATTCCGTTATCGAACGCTATCACCATAGTCGAGTGTTGTTCACGCATTTTATGCACCTATTCACTTTGCAACCGGTCGTTACAAGGGAAAACGCGACTGATCTGAAACAGTTAGTCGAAACATCCCGTACATGTTTGAATGCATTGAAGCAACTGAAAGTCGAAGTGGATGATTGTGGCCATGTTTTTGCACATTTATTGATTGAGAAATTGCCCAAATCTACAATCCAATTATGGGAACAAAAATTGGGAGAGTCTACTGAAATTCCTACATTTAAAGCTCTTACCGATTTTCTAACCGCTCGATATCGCACACTCGAAGCTATTGATTTACGTGCACAACCCATTGATTTACATCGATCAGCCTCGAATTCGCACCCTAAAACTATACAAAACAATCTAAAATCGAGTCAAAATCATCGCTCCCACGCGTCGCATCGATCCGAGACTCGCATTCATCATATGTCCACTGTAAATGACCGCCCAGCAACCGTTATCTGTGTGTTCTGTCAAGGCCCACATATTCTTCGTAAATGCCCATCGTTCCGTCAGAAGGACAACTTTGCACGCAAGGCTTTTGTCGATACAACAAGTCTTTGCTCAAATTGCCTCAGTTCCACGCACCAATTAAAGTCTTGTCTCAGTGAGAGAAATTGCAATGTATGTGGCCAACGACATCACACTCTTATTCATCAGCCAACACAATCAACATCCAATTTTAGTGCGAATTCATCGAAACAAAATAAAAGCAATGAGGGGCTTTGCACCGTAACTAATCACATACAACAGGTAGCACCAGTGCTTTTCAATTCAACAAAGTTCCATTCTGCAGCCAATGTTTTGCTACCAACAGCAATAATCAAAATCATCAAACCAGATGGCTCAAAGTTTTTGATTCGCACTCTCGTTGATCAAGGCTCCACTGGAGCTCTAATTTCTGAACGTGTTTGTCAAACACTACAATTGAAGCGCCTTCCATTCAACACGGTTATACAATTTCCAAATGAACAGAAATCAGTGGGAAGGTCAATTGTGCACATTATATACCAATCACGCCTCAACGACAAAAAATTTGAAGCTTTTGCGTCAGTTGTTAAAAATGTTACCATTAATTTGCCAACATCGACTTTAACGTACCATGATTGGCCACACCTTCGAGGTTTGGAATTGGCCGATCCAGATTTTTACCGCTCAGCTCCGATCGATATGCTCATTGGATCTGATTCGTATGCTGATATTTTGCTTGACGGACTTCGAAAGGGTCATCAAAACGAACCAATCGCTCAGAATTCTCATCTAGGTTGGCTCGTTTCTGGCAAGGCATTTGAAAAACCAATACAATCATCGACTGAACCAGCTACAGTTCATTGTTCACACGTTTCGCTGGAACAATTGGACACATTGGTGAAACAATTTTACTCGCTGGAAAGTATTCCAGCCGATCAACAATATACATCTGAACAGCAATGGTGTCGTAATTTCTACAATCGTACAACCGTGAGACAGCCAAATGGGAAGTATTTGGTTCGCTTACCACTTAAAACGCTATTTGATCCCAGCCAAATCATCGGCAAATCGCGTCAAATAGCTAAAAATCGTTTTCATCAGCTCGAAAGGAAATTGAATCGTCATCCCGAAGTGCACGAACAATATCATAAGACGATTCGAGAGTATTTTGATCTGAGGCAAATCATACCTGTCTCAACAACTGAAGACATGCATTTGCGGTTCAACGAATACAACCGACCTTTTTACACATGCTGCACATTACCACACCATGCCGTCATTAAAGCTGATAGTCTCACCACAAAATGTCGGGTGGTGTACGATGCATCAGCCAAATCATCCAATGGGAAATCATTGAATGACATTTTGTGCACAGGTCCACGACTTCAGAACGATTTATCCGCTGTTCTTTTAAACTGGCGTTTACACAAGTACGTCATCACCGCTGATATTACTCGAATGTATCGATGCATCGATGTGCACGAAGACGATGCTGAGTATCAGCGCATCTTATGGTATAATCCGGACGGATTGCTGCAAGAATACAAACTTACTACCGTTACCTTTGGTACAGCCAGTGCACCGTACACTGACATCGAAACTTTGCACCGAATCGCTCACGATATGCATGATCATTATCCTTTGGCTGTCAAGGTGCTCCGAAACGAAGTATATGTCGATGATATTTACACCGGCAGTCATACGATTGACAATACGCTTGCCATTCGTGATCAAACTGCAGCGGCTTTAGAGTCAGCTGGTATGGCATTACACAAATGGGCTAGTAGTTCTTCCGAACTACTCAAGTCAATTCCAACCGAACTTCAAAGCAGTGCAACCGCGTTAGAATTGAATAGTGATGAAATGCTCAAAACATTAGGCATGCGATGGCAACCGTCAGCTGATTTATTTCGATATAAAATCAACTTCGATTTGGTTCCAGAGAAAGGAAACATCACAAAACGGACTGTTCTGTCAACCACCGCAAAGTTGTTCGATCCAATGGGATTGATCAATCCAGTTATACTCGTAGCAAAAATCTTTCTGAAGCGAATCTGGACCCGCAATTTGGAATGGGATGAACAGTTGCCAACAGATTTGCGTATTGAGTGGCTCCGATTTTTGGAAAGTTTAACGATAATTAACGAAATTCAAATTCCACGTTGGTTACATTCTTCACCAAATGTACGGCGAGCTGAGTTGCATACGTTCTGTGACGGATCATTACATGCATACGCTGCCGTTTCATATATTCGCATCGAAGATGAAAAGGGTGACTTTCACACTAATATCATTGCTGCAAAAAGTAAAGTTACTCCGAAACCACCTATCAACATTCCACGCATCGAATTATGCGCTGCCGTGCTTGGTTTAAAGTTGGCTAAGTGGATAACTAAGCATCTTTCTATTCCCAAGGATACGATTTCAATATATTACTGGGTTGACGCCACGATAGTATTATCCTGGATTCGGGGTGACATAAATCGTTGGCCAACCTTTGTCGCCAATCGAATTGGGCAGATTCACACCGATTCCCATATAAAACAATGGCATCACATATCGACACACGATAACCCAGCCGACATTGCATCACGTGGTTCCTTACCAGCACAACTTCTCGAATCAAAATTGTATTGGAATGGGCCCGACTGGCTGAGTCAATCACAAAGCAATTGGCCGGTCACAGATTGGATATTTTTGGAAAAAGAAAATGTCGAACAAATAATCAACGTCGCCATCAATGGATCTGAGCCACTATTTCTGGCAAAGTATTCTTCATTTTTGCAACTTCGTCGTATCGTAGTTTTACTCTTCCGATTCAGATACAATTGTACAGTGCCACAAAACCACCGTCGTTATGGAGCCAGCACTGTAGAAGAGCTTAACTCCAGTTTGTTTGCACTGATTCGAATAGTTCAACGAGAATGCTTTTCATCAGAGCTTAAGACCATTTCAAAAAATGGAACTGTGCCAAATAACAGTGTTCTTACAAGCCTAGCTCCTTTCCTCGATCAGTACGGCATTTTGAGAGTGCTCGGAAGAGGGCGGAATTCACGTTTGCCTTACAATCAAAAGCATCCAATCATCCTACCTAAATATAATCGTTTTACTGAATTACTCATTGATTACGCTCATCAAGCCACTCTTCACGGTGGACCAACATTAACATTAAAACGATTTTGGATAGTTCATGCTAGAAAAGTCGTTGCGATTCAATTGAGAAAATGCGTGAAATGTGCCAGAGTCGATCCAAAACCAGTGCAGCAGCTAATGGGTGACTTGCCACAGCATCGTGTCATCGGTTTCGTACGACCGTTTCTAGCTACTGGTGTTGACTACACTGGGGCATTCGAATTGAAAGCATCGAGATACCGTGGTCACACCACCTACAAGGGTTACATCGCTCTTTTTGTGTGTCTAGCGACTAAAGCTATTCACCTTGAAGCTGTTACTGGTATGGACACATACGCATTTTTAAATGCCCTTCATCGTTTCGTCGGTCGACGGGGTTTATGCCATGATATATATAGTGATTGTGGCAGTAATTTTATTGGAGCTGATAAGGTTTTAAAAACTAAAGCTATTGAATTTGCTGCTGGCGTCAAAAAGGATATCGCACCAATTTTAGCTGATAAAGGAATCCAATGGCACTTTACTCCACCGTATTCACCGAATTTTGGTGGCATTTGGGAAGCTAATGTCAAGGCTACCAAACGTCATCTGCATCGTGCGTTCACTGGTTTGCGTTTAACGTACGAAGAACTTTCAACTGCGCTTGTCCGCATTGAATCCTGTTTAAATTCACGTCCGATTTGCCCGTTAAATGCGAATACTGACGATCTTGAGGTGTTGACTCCAGGCCATTTCCTTATTGGAGATGCCTTATTAGCACCACCTGAACCATCAATCATGAATCTATCGCCAACACGCCGTTATTGCATCATTCAGCGTATCATTCAACAATTTTGGTCCAAATGGTCATCGGATTGGCTTAGTCATTTGCAATCCAGACCAAAATGGGCGTCTCAACACGAAAACTTGATGGCAAATGACATGGTAGTAGTAAAAGACGATCGTTTGCCACCAAACAAATGGACATTAGGCCGCATAGTTAAAACTCATCCTGGCGATGATGGTTTAGTTCGTGTGGTAACTGTGCGAACGAAATGCGGTATTCATAAACGATCAATTTCCAAGATTTGCAAGCTGCCTGTCCAAAATCAAAGTACCGAAGACAACCAACAAGCATAAGCAAAGGACTTCAACCTACTCTTACAGCATTCGCATCCAACCCAATGAAAGTCATGGCAAATGGTTGATTCGTATACAACGATTGTTGCACAGTGGGCCGGCATGTTCGAGCACAACAAATAAATGTAGTTTTTATTTTCAAGCCAACTTCATGTTAAAAACTTGTAAATTTAGACATTAGCCGTTTTCTTAGCAAGCTTTTTTTTTAGAAAAAAATGATGACGGTTGAAGCAAAAATGTTATGTCAGTAAGAAAAAGAATTGTAGGTTGAAAGGAATTGTAGAAAAAAGGATTGAGTCGTACACGAAAATAAAATAATTTCTTTTTCAATTTTGACAAATGTTGTTTTTATATTTTATCGAACCCAAAGACAAGGTCAAGCGACTCACTTAATTGTTCACAGAGTGCTCAGCTTGGTCCTAAGTCCACGAACATTCTGGTAATATACATGAATTGGATTGATCTTATTAAATTCGAATGTACTGATTCCATTGGTTCTGATTCCTGTTAAGCACACATTGTCAACTAAGGCTAGGGTGTTTACGTTGTGGAGATCTTTGATCCTGTTTGATGAAAATTTTTTCGAGGTCTGCTGGTGAATTCCTTAAACAGTACACCAGATGGCCAGAATTCTTTGTGAAGCAGAAGATCCGTACCAGCAGTTACCGTTATTTTGAACGAAGAAATTTCCTGATTCTGCAGGTTGTCTGGTGTTAGCTTCTTGCAAAGTAGCAGAGGCGGTAAGTAGCCAAGTTTGGCAGTGATGTATTCCATGATTGCTTCTGCTGAGGTATTGATTCCATGATTGCTTCTGCTGAGGTATTGAACTGACGATACCCACTGTAATTTCTGACGGTACCCACAACTTCCAAGCCAGTTGGTCTTGAAGTCCGTTTCCGGTCGCATACTCAGTCCGCTTGTACACGAACCCGTCTACAACTTTTAGGTCCGGCGGTTGGTGTTGTTCTGCCTGGACTTTTGCCGCTAGCTCCATCAAGAAGCACTTTTGAAATGCGGCGACTCTAAGTCTAGCTCCATTGGAGTCTCCTCGCCTTCTGCCGGTACCAACGCCTCGGCAGAGAACATGCGCAACAAGGAGTCCGGCACTGCGTTTTGGCTTCCCTTTCGGTGGACTATTTTGAAGTTGAACCCTTGAAGTTTCAAGGACCACCGGGCTAATCGGCCATTAAGGTCCGGTTGGTTCATTAGCCACTTTAGGGAAGCATAGTCGGTCACGATTTCAAATTCATGACCTTCCACATAAGCACGGAACTGCTTGATTGCTAGCATCGCAGCCAGACATTCTTACTCAGTGATGGTGTAATTTCGCTGAGCGGGATTCAGTTTGTGGGTCATGTAAGCGATGGGGGCTTCAACTACGTCTTCTGTGCGTTGCACCAGCACGGCACCGACTCGATGTTATGTCGATGTTATGACGGATGAGCGTAGTCTTTCCCAGGCCAGGCGAACGAAGGAAAGACTACGCTCATCCGTCATAACATCGACACTGGCGACTAGAAACCCATAAATTAGAGACATTTCTCTGTGCCACCAGCTGTCGAAAAACTGCTTTATCAGGAGATTGACCGGATGTTAGCGTTGGGCGTAATCGAAGAGTCGAAGAGTGCATGGTCTTCGCCGGTAACGTTGGTGGTAAAGCCTTCGAAGATACGCCTATGACTGAATGCCAGGAAGGTCAACTCGGTCACAGTGAAGGATGCCTACCCTTTGCCGCTGATCGACGGAATTCTCAGCAGACTCCCTAAGGCAAATTTCATCTCCAGCCTTGATTTGAAGGATGCCTTTTGGCAAATACCTTTGGAGGAGAAGTCAGAGGAGAAGACAGCCTTCACTGTGCCCGGGCGACCCCTTTACCATTTTGTCGTGATGCCGTTTGGCCGTGTCTCGAAATTTTTCAAAAGTAATTTACCGTTTGTACGGTAAATTAGTTTTTGAAATTGCGATGCAATGCGATATCACTTGTATTTCGATTTGTCGAAAACAAGGTACCGTTAGCAGGTCGTAGCAGAGGACTTTTGATACATTACGTATCAGAAGTCATTTGCCGTGAATTTGAGAATAAATTCAAATTGGCAAATGCTACAACACAGGTCTTTCCGCAAGGGCAAGTGCGTGGAAAGAGCTGAAGGATGGATGCAATCTATGAAGGACAATGACGTGAACAGGTGATCATGCCGTTTTACCATCCAATCCTTTATAGAAAAACGTGAACAAGGTGAACAGAAAGAAAGGGTAATTTTCTTTTGTGTTTTTTTTCTTTAATGAGAGGAAACATCGTGAACCACGTATACCAAATCAAGGGTGGAAGTATCTTTGAAAGAGGAAATGGTGAACAATGTGAACATCTCTAGATACTTTCCAATTGGAGTAGGAGTGACACCTGAAATAGGCGCAAATGGACGATCTCCAAATAAAATTTGGTAACAAATCGTGAGCTGGTGAACTTAGTGGGTATATCACTTGGTGATGTCTTTCGCGTGAAAGACGCCCACTGATCGTCCATTTTGATCGGCCAGCTGGTAATAAGTCACGTCGATCTTCTTAATTACCTTACTAGGAAAGAACCTCCGGTCCAGCTTTGCATTGTAGTACGCGGCTGCGTCACTTTGCCGGAAGTTGCGCCTGTAGACCACTTCGCAAGCTGGTATGTAACCAACCTGGAACGAAGGTTATAGGCCTTTGCGTTTCGAGACTGCGCCTGGGTCGTGAGGTTGCGGATGGTCTGGCGTAGGAGTGCCAGGTGGTCAGAAGGTGGCAGAATAGTTTCGGGGTCATCCAAGAGATGGAGTTGCCGCAGTAGATCGTAAGTGCGGCCATGGGTGACCATGGGTTGCCCGAAAACTGCCTGATATGGCGAAGTTCCTATTGTCGCGTGAGGGGCTGAGCGCAATGCGCAGGTGATCTCTGAAAGTTTGGCGTCCCACTCCTTTTGGGCAGGATCTAAATAGGCTCGGATGGCAGCCAGAATTGATCTATTGAAGCGTTCTGACCCGTTCGCCTGAGAGGAATATACGGCGGTGAAGGTGTGTCCGATACCGAATTCCTGTAAAAAGGTTTTATTATCAGACACTATAGTTTCTGGGATCCCAACAAGGTGAAATACCCTCCTCCTAAGGATGTCGGTGACTGCCTTCGCAGTAAATTTCCGAAGCGGCTCAATGAATGGGAATCGCGAAAGATGGTCTAAGACGATGAGAGCTCCAATGTTGCCAGACTTGGACCTAGGGTAGGAGCCGATAATATCAATGTACAAGCGCTGGAATATGCGCTCGGGAACGGACTGCAGCGTCATTGGTGGTCGAAGGGTGTGTGAAGGAGTCTTGGTGGTCTTGCAGGTGAGGCATGAACCAACATACTCTTTAACTTGAGCGGCCATTTAAGGCCAATAAAACCATTGTCGTAGTCGGCCGAGGGTTTTGGCCACGCCATCATGCGCACTCAAGGGTGGATCACGGGCTCCCTTCACTAGTTCTGCCGTCATTTATTTATTTATTTATTTGAATCCATTTCAACAGGCTTCTGCCCAATTACAAAAATAGGAAAATTAAATAAATCCAAAAGAATAAAATAGAAAAATTAACAAATAAATGAAAATATAAGAACAGCAAATTAAAGCTAATGTACATATCAACATCGAAGAAAGTGCAAACATAGTACTAAAATTTAATAGAAAATCAATCATTATAAGAAGCTTTAAGAATTATGTCTTTAATTTGGGACTAAAATTGACAGAACGTTAGCGGAAAAGGACCAAGCTGAAGATTATTATGCTTCCTGGGCAAACGCAACAGCGGCGAGTTGAAATCAACTTCAGAACGCGCGAAGGGAAGAGAAAACATTAATTGGAATCTATCCCATCGATTGACGTTACGTAGACACAGCATATAACCAAGATCGGAGAGCATAAGGCAATGGAGCAGCTTGAAAAGTAAGCACTCGTCAAGGAACACTCGTCGGAAATCTAATGAAGGAATTTGGAATAAGGAAAGACGATCACTATAACAACAGTAAGGGATTTGGAATTTAAATAACAGTGAGCGAGTAAATCTACGCTGAACGTGTTCCACTGCAACACTGAGATATTTATGACGAGGAGACCACACTTGACAACAATACTCTAGGATGCTACGACCAAGTGAAAAAAACAAATGGAAAGAGGTAGCGATGCTAGTAAACGAAGAAGAGCATCTAAGAATGAAACCGGACAGACGAGAGGTCTTGGCAGTTATATATGCAATGTGCAGGTCAAATTTGAGCTTTTGATCAAAGTGCACACCAAGGTTCTTAAAAGCATTCACAGCCGTAATGGAAGAGCCGTAAAGAGTATAGGAGTAAATTAAGGGTGACATTTTATACGTATAGGACATCTGATGACATTTGGATATGTTCAAAGCAAGTGAATTATTCGAGCACCAGTCGCACAGAGTACAGAGATCGTTTTGGAGTTGGAGGCAGTCGTTGGTAGATTCAACTACTTTGAAAATCTTGAAGTCATCAGCAAACAAAAGGCAGGGGAAACGAATAAAGGAAGGGAGATCATTTATAAATACTAGGAATAATAAAGGACCGAGATTGGAGACCTGAGGAACACCGGAAAGAGGACAGAAGGGGAAAGAGGTGGACGATTGCACAGATACAACACAAGAATGACCAGACACATAGGATGAAAACCAAGACAAAAGAGAACCCGACACCCCATAACTTCGAAGCTTTGCAAGGAGAATTCTGTGGTCAACAGAATCAAAAGCTTTTGAGAAGTCGGTATATACGACATCCACTTGTTTCCGTTGGTCTAAGGCAGAAGCAACAAAGTTAGTAAAAGTAATAAGATTAGAGGTGGGAGATCTCCCTTTGACAAAACCATGCTGTTCCGGAGCAAGGAAGGGATGGAGGAGAGGAAGCAGCCTGTTAGAAACCACTCTTTCGAGAACTTTTCCAAAACAAGGAAGGAGGGAAATCGGACGGTAATTGGAAACACAGCTTGGGTCTCCAGACTTGTGGATGGGGGAAATATATGCAGATTTCCAACTGGAGGGGAAGGAGCCGGAGGAGAGGCTGAGGTTAAATATAATTGACAAGGGAACACATAAGGACGATGATAGTGATTTGGCCAAAAGGTTAAGGATACCATCAGAACCGCAACCAACATTGACATCAAGACATTCGAGTAAGAATTCAATTTCAAGAGGATTGGTGTAAATGGAAGATAGAGAGGATGAAGCAACATGGGGAATTTCACAAGGCAAGATATGATTATGTTGGGAAAAGAAAAAAGAAAAATATTTTGCAAAGCGGTCGCAAATTTCACGTGAATTAGATGCCATAGCATTATCGAGAAACATGGAATCGGGGAAACGATGGGAACTTTTGAGGGAACGGACATAAGACCAAAAGGGTTTTTGATGATTAGAGCAGATGGAGGACTCAATGTTGGAAAAGTAATCTCGGATAGCTAGATTTACGACAATTTTGGCAGAAGATCGTAGCCTCGAAAATTCGATGAAGTCCTCATGAGAGCCTGTTCGTTTAAATCTAGCTCGAGCGACATCCTTAGCTTTCAGGGCCGTCGCCACATCACGACGAAACCAAGGAGCGTCATTAGGCTTGCGAAGACGTCTGGAAGGAGTGAAACGGGAGATAAGGTTGGATAGGAAGTTGTGAAATTTTAAGACAAGGTCATTGACAGTGAGGCCGCAAGAGAAGGAGAACCAGTTAACCGAGTTCATTTCAGTTATCATACTAACGAAGTCAGCTTTATGAAAGTTGAAGCGCATGGCTCGAGAAGGAGCTCTAAAGGTCAGAAGATCAACTTGAAGTGTGACTGAGAGAGGAGGGTGGTGTAAGTCAGCTTGGACATAGGGAAAGGAGGTGGTTTGAACACTGATATTATGAGGGGGAATATTAGATAGAACAAAGTCTAGAATTTTGTTATTTACATTTGGAACACAGTTTTATTGGGAGAGTGAACACAAAGATAAAAAGGATGAGGTTATCAAGGAAATATTGCAGGATTAGATTATGCTAGAAAAGTTATGATTCCATATCAGGTTCGGTAAGTTGAAATCACCACATATTAAAGATAAGGCAGAAGGGAAGCTAATGTTGAGGTAGGTGGATAGCTCATCAAAAAATTTATTATAAACCGCAACTGGGGAATTACAAGGAACATATACTGAAAAAACAATGAGAATTTTTGTGGGAGCAAGGGTAACGCGCACAGCAACACATTTAATAGAAGGAGATGGAGAGAAATCCATACAAAATGTTCCTTGAAGACACCTGTGCACTGCAACTAATACACCACCGCCATCGCTTTTACCTGATGTAGCTCGATCACGATCACGGCGGAAGACTGTATAAAACGGGAACAGCTCATTATCGTAAATATCTACTGTTAACCATGTTTCCGATAAACATATTATATGATCAGAAGAAAGAGTAGAGGAGAGATTCAGAGTGCTCAGCTTGGTCCTAAGTCCACGAACATTCTGGTAATATACATGAATTGGATTGATCTTATTAAATTCGAATGTACTGATTCCATTGGTTCTGATTCCTGTTAAGCACACATTGTCAACTAAGGCTAGGGTGTTTACGTTGTGGAGATCTTTGATCCTGTTTGATGAAAATTTTTTCGAGGTCTGCTGGTGAATTCCTTAAACAGTACACCAGATGGCCAGAATTCTTTGTGAAGCAGAAGATCCGTACCAGCAGTTACCGTTATTTTGAACGAAGAAATTTCCTGATTCTGCAGGTTGTCTGGTGTTAGCTTCTTGCAAAGTAGCAGAGGCGGTAAGTAGCCAAGTTTGGCAGTGATGTATTCCATGATTGCTTCTGCTGAGGTATTGATTCCATGATTGCTTCTGCTGAGGTATTGAACTGACGGTACCCACTGTAATTTCTGACGGTACCCACAACTTCCAAGCCAGTTGGTCTTGAAGTCCGTTTCCGGTCGCATACTCAGTCCGCTTGTACACGAACCCGTCTATAACTTTTAGGTCCGGCGGTTGGTGTTGTTCTGCCTGGACTTTTGCCGCTAGCTCCATCAAGAAGCACTTTTGAAATGCGGCGACTCTAAGTCTAGCTCCATTGGAGTCTCCTCGCCTTCTGCCGGTACCAACGCCTCGGCAGAGAACTTGCGCAACAAGGAGTCCGGCACTGCGTTTTGGCTTCCCTTTCGGTGGACTATTTTGAAGTTGAACCCTTGAAGTTTCAAGGACCACCGGGCTAATCGGCCATTAAGGTCCGGTTGGTTCATTAGCCACTTTAGGGAAGCATAGTCGGTCACGATTTCAAATTCATGACCTTCCACATAGGCACGGAACTGCTTGATTGCTAGCATCGCAGCCAGACATTCTTACTCAGTGATGGTGTAATTTCGCTGAGCGGGATTCAGTTTGTGGGTCATGTAAGCGATGGGGGCTTCAACTACGTCTTCTGTGCGTTGCACCAGCACGGCACCGACTCGATGTTATGTCGATGTTATGACGGATGAGCGTAGTCTTTCCCAGGCCAGGCGAACGAAGGAAAGACTACGCTCATCCGTCATAACATCGACACTGGCGACTAGAAACCCATAAATTAGAGACATTTCTCTGTGCCACCAGCTGTCGAAAAACTCCTTTATCAGGAGATTGACCGGATGTTATCGTTGGGCGTAATCGAAGAGTCGAAGAGTGCATGGTCTTCGCCGGTAACGTTGGTGGTAAAGCCTTTGAAGATACGCCTATGAGTGAATGCCAGGAAGGTCAACTCGGTCACAGTGAAGGATGCCTACCCTTTGCTGCTGTTCGACGGAATTCTCAGCAGACTCCCTAAGGCAAATTTCATCTCCAGCCTTGATATGAAGGATGCCTTTTGGCAAATACCTTTGGAGGAAAAGTCAAAGGAGAAGACAGCCTTCACTGTGCCCGGGCGACCCCTTTACCATTTTGTCGTGATGCCGTTTGGCCGTGTCTCGAAATTTTTCAAAAGTAATTTACCGTTTGTACGGTAAATTAGTTTTTGAAATTGCGATGCAATGCGATATCACTTGTATTTCGATTTGTCGAAAACAAGGTACCGTTAGCAGGTCGTAGCAGAGGACTTTTGATACATTACGTATCAGAAGTCATTTGCCGTGAATTTGAGAATAAATTCAAATTGGCAAATGCTACAACACAGGTCTTTCCGCAAGGGCAAGTGCGTGGAAAGAGCTGAAGGATGGATGCAATCTATGAAGGACAATGACGTGAACTAGTGATCATGCCTTTTACCATCCAATCCTTTATAGAAAAACGTGAACAAGGTGAACAGAAAGAAAGGGTAATTTTTTTTGTGTTTTTTTCTTTAATGAGAGGAAACATCGTGAACCACGTATACCAAATCAAGGGTGGAAGTATCTTTGAAAGAGGAAATGGTGAACAATGTGAATATCTCTAGATACTTTCCAATTGGAGTAGGAGTGACATCTGAAATAGGCGCAAATGGACGATCTCCAAATAAAATTTGGTAACAAATCGTGAGCTGGTGAACTAATTGGGTATATCACTCGGTGATGTCTTTCACGTGAAAGAAGCCCACTGATTGTCCATTTTGATCGGCCAGCTGGTAATAAGTCACGTCGATCTTCTTAATTACCTTACTAGGTAAGAACTTCCGGCCCAGCTTTGCATTGTAGTGCGCGGCTGCGTCACTTTGCCGGAAGTTGCGCCTGTAGACCATTTCGCAAGCTGGTATGCAACCAACCTGGAACGAAGGTTATAGGCCTTCTGCCGTCATTTATTTATTTATTTATTTGAATCCATTTCAACAGGCTTCTGCCCAATTACAAAAATAGGAAAATTAAATAAATCCAAAAGAAGAAAATAGAAAAATTAACAAATAAATGAAAATATAAGAACAGCAAATTAAAGCTAATGTACAATTCAACATCGAAGAAAGTGCAAACATAGTACTAAAATTTAATAGAAAATCAATCATTATAAGAAGCTTTAAGAATTATGTCTTTAATTTGGGACTTAAATTGACAGAACGTTAGCGGAAAAGGACCAAGCTGAAGATTATTATGCTTCCTGGGCAAACGCAATAGCGGCTAGTTGAAATAAACTTCAGAACGCGCGAAGGGAGGAGAAAACATTAATTGGGATCTATCCGATCGATTACGTCGGACGTTACGTAGACACAGCATATAACCAAGATCGGAGAGGATAGGGCAATGCAGCAGCTTGAAAAGTAAGCACTCGTCAAGGAACACTCGTCGGAAATCTAATGAAGGAATTTGGAATAAGGAAAGACGATCACTATAACAACAGTAAAGGATTTGGAATTTAAATAACAGTGAGCGAGTAAATCTACGCTGAACGTGTTCCACTGCAACACTGAGATATTTATGACGAGGAGACCACACTTGACAACAATACTCTAGGATGCTACGACCAAGTGAAAAAAACAAATGGAAAGAGATAGCGATGCTAGTAAACGAAGAAGAGCATCTAAGAATGAAACCGGACAGACGAGAGGCCTTGGCAGTTATATATGCAATGTGCAGGTCAAATTTGAGCTTTTGATCAAAGTGCACACCAAGGTCCTTAAAAGCATTCACAGCCGTAATGGAAGAGCCGTAAAGAGTATAGGAGTAAATTAAGGGTGACATTTTATACGTATAGGACATCTGATGACATTTGGATATGTTCAAAGCAAGTGAATTATTCGAGCACCAGTCGCACAGAGTACAGAGATCGTTTTGGAGTTGGAGGCAGTCGTTGGTAGATTCAACTACTTTGAAAACCTTGAAGTCATCAGCAAACAAAAGGCAGGGGAAACGAATAAAGGAAGGGAGATCATTTATAAATACTAGGAATAATAAAGGACCGAGAATGGAGCCCTGAGGAACACCGGAAAGAGGACAGAAGGGGGAAGAGGTGGACGATTGCACAGATACAACACAAGAATGACCAGACACATAGGATGAAAACCAAGACAAAAGAGAACCCGACACCCCATAACTTCGAAGCTTTGCAAGGAGAATTCTGTGGTCAACAGAATCAAAAGCTTTTGAGAAGTCGGTATATACGACATCCACTTGTTTCCGTTGGTCTAAGGCAGAAGCAACAAAGTTAGTAAAAGTAATAAGATTAGAGGTGGGAGATCTCCCTTTGACAAAACCATGCTGTTCCGGAGCAAGGAAGGGATGGAGGAGAGGAAGCAGCCTGTTAGAAACCACTCTTTCGAGAACTTTTCCAAAACAAGGAAGGAGGGAAATCGGACGGTAATTGGAAACACAGCTTGGGTCTCCAGACTTGTGGATGGGGGAAATATATGCAGATTTCCAACTGGAGGGGAAGGAGCCGGAGGAGAGGCTGAGGTTAAATATAATTGACAAGGGAACACATAGGGACGATGATAGTGATTTGGCCAAAAGGTTAGGGATACCATCAGAACCGCAACCAACATTGACATCAAGACATTCGAGTAAGGATTCAATTTCAAGAGGATTGGTGTAAATGGAAGATAGAGAGGATGAAGCAACATGGGGAATTTCACAAGGCAAGATATGATAATGTTGGGAAAAGCAGGAAGAAAAATATTTTGCAAAGAGGTCGCAAATTTCACGTGGATTAGATGCCATAGCATTATCGCGAAACATGGAATCGGGGAAACGATGGGAACTTTTGAGGGAACGGACATAAGACCAAAAGCGTTTTTGATGATTAGAGCAGATGGAGGGCTCAATGTTGGAAAAGTAATCTCGGATAGCTAGATTTACGACAGTTTTGGCAGAAGATCGTAGCCTCGAAAATTCGATGAAGTCCTCATGAGAGCCTGTTCGTTTAAATCTAGCTCGAGCGACATCTTTAGCTTTCAGGGCCGTCGCCGCATCACGACGAAACCAAGGAGCGTCATTAGGCTTGCGAGGACGTCTGGAAGGAGTGAAACGGGAGATAAGGTTGGATAGGAAGTTGTGAAATTTTAAGACAAGGTCATTGACAGTGAGGCCGCAAGAGAAGGAGAACCAGTTAACCGAGTTCATTTCAGATATCATACTAACGAAGTCAGCTTTATGAAAGTTAAAGCGCATGGCTCGAGAAGGAGCTCTAAAGGTCAGAAGATCAACTTGAAGTGTGACTGAGAGAGGAGGGTGGTGTAAGTCAGCTTGGACATAGGGAAAGGAGGTGGTTTGAACACTGATATTATGAGGGGGAATATTAGATAGAACAAAGTCTAGAATTTTGTTATTTACATTTGGAACACAGTTTCATTGGGAGAGTGAACACAAAGATAAAAAGGATGAGGTTATCAAGGAAATTTGGCAGGATGAGATTATGCTAGAAAAGTTATGATTCCGTATCAGGTTCGGTAAGTTGAAATCACCACATATTAAAGATAAGGCAAAAGGGAAGCTAATGTTGAGGTAGGTGGATAGCTCATCAAAAAATTTATTATAAACCGCAACTGGGGAATTACAAGGAACATATACTGAAAAAACAATGAGAATTTTTGTGGGAGCAAGGGTAACGCGCACAGCAACACATTCAATAGGAGGAGATGGAGAGAAATCCATACAGAATGTTCCTTGAAGAGACCTGTGCACTGCAACTAATACACCACCACCATCGCTTTTACCTGATGTAGCTCGATCACGATCACGGCGGAAGACTGTATAAAACGGGAACAGCTCATTATCGTAAATATCTACTGTTAACCATGTTTCCGATAAACATATTATATGATCAGAAGAAAGAGTAGAGGAGAGATTCAGAGTGCTCAGCTTGGTCCTTAGTCCACGAACATTCTGGTAATATACATGAATTGGATTGATCTTATTAAATTTGAATGTACTGATTCCATTGGTTCTGATTCCTGTTAAGCACACATTGTCAACTAAGGCTAGGGTGTTTACGTTGTGGAGATCTTTGATCCTGTTTGATGAAAATTTTTTCGAGGTCTCCTGGTGAATTCCTTAAACAGTACACCAGATGGCCAGAATTCTTTGTGATGCAGAAGATCCGTACCAGCAGTTACCGTTATTTTGAACGAATAAATTTCCTGATTCTGCAGGTTGTCTGGTGTTAGCTTCTTGCAAAGTAGCAGAGGCGGTAAGTAGCCAAGTTTGGCAGTGATGTATTCCATGATTGCTTCTGCTGAAGTATTGATTCCATGATTGCTTCTGCTGAGGTATTGAACTAACGGTACCCACTGTAATTTCTGACGGTACCCACAACTTCCAAGCCAGTTGGTCTTGAAGTCCGTTTCCGGTCGCATACTCAGTCCGCTTGTACACGAACCCGTCTACAACTTTAAGGTCCGGCGGTTGGTGTTGTTCTGCCTGGACTTTTGCCGCTAGCTCCATCAAGAAGCACTTTTGAAATGCGGCGACTCTAAGTCTAGCTCCATTGGAGTCTCCTCGCCTTCTGCCGGTACCAACGCCTCGGCAGAGAACATGCGCAACAAGGAGTCCGGCACTGCGTTTTGGCTTCCCTTTCGGTGGACTATTTTGAAGTTGAACCCTTGAAGTTTCAAGGACCACCGGGCTAATCGGCCATTAAGGTCCGGTTGGTTCATTAGCCACTTTAGGGAAGCATAGTCGGTCACGATTTCAAATTCATGACCTTCCACATAGGCACGGAACTTCTTGATTGCCAGCATCGCAGCCAGACATTCTTACTCAGTGATGGTGTAATTTCGCTAAGCGGGATTCAGTAAGTGGGTCATGTAAGCGATGGGAGCTTCAACTACGTCTTCTGTGCGTTGCACCAGCACGGCACCGACTCCATGTTTACTGGCGTCACTTTGGGTGGACAAGGGCTTGTTGAAATCTGGGCTATGCAACACTGGGGCTGAAGCAAGGCTGTGTTTCAATTGCTTGAAAGCATTTAGCCTCTCATCGGTCCACACAAACTGACTCCGCTTTGAAAGCATGTCACTCGGTGGTATTGACAAAGACGCATACTCTCTGACGAAGCGCCGATACCAACCGCAGATTCCTAAGAATCTTCGGAGTTGCTTCTTGGTAGAGGGTAGTGGAAAATCTATAATAGATTTCACCTTTGCAGAGTCGGTCTGGATAGTGCCCCCACCAGCAATGTGGCCAAGATACTTGACATCTAGCAAGAGGAACTTATTCTTTTCCACATTGATGATGAGGCCAGCTTGTTTCAAATGGAAGGCGACCTGATGAAGTACCTGAAGGTGAACGTCGAACTCTTCTGTTATAACCATCAGGTCGTCGAGGTACACGAATACCTGGTGCTTGAGTTGGGGCGGAATCACTTTATCCATTAGTCGTGACATTGTTTGAGGTGCATTACAACCCAAACGGCATCACGACAAAATGGTAAAGGGGTCACCGGGCACAGTGAAGGCTGTCTTCTCCTTTGACTTCTCCTCCAAAGGTATTTGCCAAAAGGTATCCTTCATATCAAGGCTGGAGATGAAATTTGCCTTAGGGAGTCTGCTGAGAATTCCGTCGATCAGCGGCAAAGGGTAGGCATCCTTCACTGTGACCGAGTTGACCTTCCTGGCATTCAGTCATAGGCGTATCTTCGAAGGCTTTACCACCAACGTTACCGGCGAAGACCATGCACTCTTCGACTCTTCGATTACGCTCAACGCTAACATCCGGTCAATCTCCTGATAAAGGAGTTTTTGGACAGCTGGTGGCACAGAAAAATGTCTCTAATTTATGGGTTTCTAGTCGCCAGTGTCGATGTTATGACGGATGAGCGTAGTCTTTCCTTCGTTCGCCTGGCCTGGGAAGCCCCCATCGCTTACATGACCCACAAACTGAATCCCGCTCTGCGAAATTACACCATCACTGAGTAAGAATGTCTGGCTGCGATGCTGGCAATCAAGAAGTTCCGTGCCTATGTGGAAGGTCATGAATTTGAAATCGTGACCGACTATGCTTCCCTAAAGTGGCTAATGAACCAACCGGACCTTAATGGCCGATTAGCCCAGTGGTCCTTGAAACTTCAAGGGTTCAACTTCAAAATAGTCCACCGAAAGGGAAGCCAAAACGCAGTGCCGGTCTCCTTGTTGCGCATGTTCTCTGCCGAGGCGTTGGTACCGGCAGAAGGCGAGGAGACTCCAATGGAGCTAGACTTAGAGTCGCCGCATTTCAAAAGTGCTTCTTGATGGAGCTAGCGGCAAAAGTCCAGGCAGAACAACACCAGCCGCCGGACCTAAAAGTTGTAGACGGGTTCGTGTACAAGCGGACTGAGTATGCGACCGGAAACGGACTTCAAGACCAACTGGCTTGGAAGTTGTGGGTACCGTCAGAAAGTACAGTGGGTACCGTCAGTTCAATACCTCAGCAGAAGCAATCATGGAATACATCACTGCCAAACTTGGCTACTTACCGCCTCTGCTACTTTGCAAGAAGCTAACACCAGACAACCTGCAGAATCAGGAATTTCTTCGTTCAAAATAACGGTAACTGCTGGTACGGATCTTCTGCTTCACAAAGAATTCTGGCCATCACGTGTACTGTTTAAGGAATTCACCAGCAGACCTCGAAAAAATTTTCATCAAACAGGATCAAAGATCTCCACAACGTAAACACCCTAGCCTTAGTTGACAATGTGTGCTTAACAGGAATCAGAACCAATGGAATCAGTTCATTCAAATTTAATAAGATCAATCCAATTCATGTATATTACCAGAATGTTCATGGACTTAGGACCAAGCTGAGCACTCTGAATCTCTCCTCTACTCTTTCTTCTGATCATATAATATGTTTATCGGAAACATGGTTAACAGTAGATATTTACGATAATGAGCTGTTCCCGTTTTATACAGTCTTCCGCCGTGATCGTGATCGAGCTACATCAGGTAAAAGCGATGGCGGTGGTGTATTAGTTGCAGTGCACAGGTCTCTTCAAGGAACATTCTGTATGGATTTCTCTCCATTTCCTCCTATTGAATGTGTTGCTGTGCGCGTTACCCTTGCTCCCACAAAAATTCTCATTGTTTTTTCAGGATATGTTCCTTGTAATTCCCCAGTTGCGGTTTATAATAAATTTTTTGATGAGCTATCCACCTACCTCAACATTAGCTTCCCTTCTGCCTTATCTTTAATATGTGGTGATTTCAACTTACCGAACCTGATATGGAATCATAACTTTTCTAGCATAATCTCATCCTGCAATATTTCCTTGATAACCACATCCTTTTTATCTTTGTGTTCACTCTCCCAATGAAACTGTGTTCCAAATGTAAATAACAAAATTCTAGACTTTGTTCTATCTAATATTCCCTTTCATAATATCCGTGTTCAAAGCGCCTCCTTTCCCTATGTCCAAGCTGACTTACACCACCCTCCTCTCTCAGTCACACTTCAAGTTGATCTTCTGACCTTAAGAGCTCCTTCTCGAGCCATGTGCTTTAACTTTCATAAAGCTGAATTCGTTAGTATGATAACTGAAATGAACTCGGTTAACTGGTTCTCCTTCTCTTGCGGCCTCACTGTCAATGACCTTGTCTTAAAATTTCACAACTTCTTATCCAACCTTATCTCCCGTTTCACTCCTTCCAGACGTCCTCGCAAGCCTAATGACGCTCCTTGGTTTCGTCGTGATGTGGCGACGGCCCTGAAAGCTAAGGATGTCGCTCGAGCTAGATTTAAACGAACAGGCTCTCATGAGGACTTCATCGAATTTTCGAGGCTACGATCTTCTGCCAAAATTGTCGTAAATCTAGCTATGCGAGATTACTTTTCCAACATTGAGTCCTCCATCTGCTCTAATCATCAAAAACGCTTTTGGTCTTATGTCCGTTCTCTCAAAAGTTCCCATCGTTTCCCCGATTCCATGTTTCTCGATAATGCTATGGCATCTAATCCACGTGAAATTTGCGACCTCTTTGCAAAATATTTTTCTTCCTTCTTTTCCCAACATAATCATATCTTGCCTTGTGAAATTCCCCATGTTGCTTCATCCTCTCTATCTTCCATTTACACGAATCGTCTTGAAATTGAATCCTTACTCGAATGTCTTGATGTCAATGTTGGTTGCGGTTCTGATGGTATCCCTAACCTTTTGGCCAAGTCACTATCATCGTCCTTATGTGTTCCCTTGTCAATTATATTTAACCTCAGCCTCTCCTCCGGCTCCTTCTCCTCCAGTTGGAAATCTGCATATATTTCCCCCATCCACAAGTCTGGAGACCCAAGCTGTGTTTCCAATTACCATCCGATTTCCCTCCTTCCTTGTTTTGGAAAAGTTCTCGAAAGAGTGGTTTCTAACAGGCTGCTCCCTCTCCTCCATCCCTTCCTTGCTCCGGAACAGCATGGTTTATCAAAGGGAGATCTCCCACCTCTAATCTTATTACTTTTACTAACTTTGTTGCTTCTGCCTTAGACCAACGGAAACAAGTGGATGTCGTATATACCGACTTCTCAAAAGCTTTTGATTCTGTTGACCACAGAATTCTCCTTGCAAAGCTTCGAAGTTATGGGGTGTCGGGTTCTCTTTTGTCTTGGTTTTCATCCTTTGTGTCTGGTCATTCTTGTGTTGTATCTGTGCAATCGTCCACCTCTTCTCCCTTCTGTCCTCTTTCCGGTGTTCCTCAGGGCTCCATTCTCGGTCCTTTATTATTCCTAGTATTTATAAATGATCTCCCTTCCTTTATTCGTTCTCCCTGCCTTTTGTTTGCTGATGACTTCAAGATTTTCAAAGTAGTTGAATCTACCAACGACTGCCTCCAACTCCAAAACGATCTCTGTACTCTGTGCGACTGGTGCTCGAATAATTCACTTGCTTTGAACATATCCAAATGTCATCAGATGTCCTATACGTATAAAATGTCACCCTTAATTTACTCCTACACTCTTTACGGCTCTTCCATTACGGCTGTGAATGCTTTTAAGGACCTTGGTGTGCACTTTGATCAAAAGCTCAAATTTGACCTGCACATTGCATATATAACTGCCAAGGCCTCTCGTCTGTCCGGTTTCATTCTTAGATGCTCTTCTTCGTTTACTAGCATCGCTACCTCTTTCCATTTGATTTTTTCACTTGGTCGTAGCATCCTAGAGTATTGTTGTCAAGTGTGGTCTCCTCGTCATAAATATCTCAGTGTTGCAGTGGAACACGTTCAGCGTAGATTTACTCGCTCACTGTTATTTAAATTCCAAATCCCTTACTGTTGTTATAGTGATCGTCTTTCCGTATTCCAAATTCCTTCATTAGAGTCCCGACGAGTGTTCCTTGACGAGTGCTTACTTTTCAAGCTGCTCCATTTCCCTATGCTCTCCGATCTTGGTTATATGCTGTGTCTACGTAACGTCAATCGATGGGATAGATCCCAATTAATGTTTTCTCTTCCCTTCGCGCGTTCTGAAGTTTGTTTCAACTTGCCGCTATTGCGTTTGCCCAGGAAGCATAATAATCTTCAGCTTGGTCCTTTTCCGCTAACGTTCTGTCAATTTAAGTTCCAAATTAAAGACATAATTCTTAAAGCTTCTTATAATGATTGATTTTCTATTTAGTTTTAGTACTATGTTTGCACTTTCTTCGATGTTGAATTGTACATTAGCTTTAATTTGCTGTTCTTATATTTTCATTTATTTGTTAATTTTTTTTCTATTTTCTTCTTTTGGATTTATTTAATTTTCCTATTTTTGTAATTTGGCAGAAGCCTGTTGAAATGGATTCAAATAAATAAATAAATAAATGACAGCAGAACTAGTGAAGGGAGCCCATGATCCACCCTTGAGTGCGCATGATGGCGTGGCCAAAACCCTCGGCCGACTACGACAATGGTTTTATTGGGCTTAAATGGCCGCTCAAGTTAAAGAGTATGTTGGTTCATGCCTCACCTGCAAGACCACCAAGACTCCATCACACACCTTTCGACCACCAATGACGCTGCAGTCCGTTCCCGAGCGCATATTCCAGCGCTTTTACATTGATATTATCGGCTCCTACTCTAGGTCCAAGTCTGGCAACGTTGGAGCTCTCATCGTCTTAGACCATCTTTCGCGATTCCCATTCATTGAGCCGCTTCGGAAGTTTACTGCGAAGGCAGTCACCGACATCCTTAGGAGGAAGGTATTTCACCTTGTTGGGATCCCAGAAACTATATTGTCTGATAATTAAACCTTTTTACAGGAATTCGGTATCGGACACACCTTCACCGCCGTATATTCCTCTCAGCGAACGGGTCAGAACGCTTCAATAGATCAATTCTGGCTGCCATCCGAGCCTATTTAGATCCTGCCCAAAAGGAGTGGGACGCCAAACTTTCAGATATCACCTGTGCATTGCGCTCAGCCCCTCACGCGACAATAGGAATTTCGCCATATCAGGCAGTTTTCGGGCAACCCACGGTCACCCATGGCCGCACTTACGATCTACTGCGGCAACTCCATCTCTTGGATGACCCCGAAACTATTCTGCCACCTTCTGACCACCTGGCACTCCTACGCCAGACCATCCGCCACCTCACGACCCAGGCCCAGTCTCGAAACGCAAAGGCCTATAACCTTCGTTCCAGGTTGGTTACATACCAGCTTGCGAAGTGGTCTACAGGCGCAACTTCCGGCAAAGTGACGCAGCCGCGAACTACAATGCAAAGCTGGACCGGAAGTTCTTACCTAGTAAGGTAATTAAGGAGATCGACGTGGCTTATTACCAGCTGGCTGATCAAAATGGACGATCAGTGGGCGTCTTTCACGCGAAAGACATCACCAAGTGATATACCCACTAAGTTCACCAGCTCACGATTTGTTACCAAATTTTATTTGGAGATCGTCCATTTGCGCCTATTTCAGGTGTCACTCCTACTCCAATTGGAAAGTATCTAGAGATGTTCACATTGTTCACCATTTCCTCTTTCAAAGATACTTCCACCCTTGATTTGGTATACGTGGTTCACGATGTTTCCTCTCATTAAAGAAAAAAACACAAAAAAAAATTACCCTTTCTTTCTGTTCACCTTGTTCACGTTTTTCTATAAAGGATTGGATGGTAAAAGGCATGATCACCTGTTCACGTCATTGTCCTTCATAGATTACGTCCATCGTTCAGCTCTTTCCACGCACTTGCCCTTGTGGAAAGACCTGTGTTGTAGCATTTGCCAATTCGAGAAATCGAAATACAAGTGATATCGCATTGCATCGCAATTTCAAAAACTAATTTACCGTACAAACGGTAAACTACTTTTGAAAAATTTCGAGACACGACGAGCTGTGAGCTTTCAACGATTAGCCCGGGACAGTCGGATTGGAGAACTTGGCCTTGGCGGATGGGCGAAGGCGAGTAGCGCGGGATCGAGACCTACGTCCGCCTCAAGTCGCACTACCGTATCTAAGTATTAGTTTGCGTGGTTGCTTTGTCAAAATTTGGATAGGCTTTGAGCACGATCTGTCTTCGGTGTGATATACGTTGGAAGTTGAGCGCAATGAGAATGATTAAATCGGCGTCCCCAAGTGTCAGTGGATAATTCGATAATGATTCTCATTTGAACGAGAATAATTATGCCGCGTGTCAGTTTGCTCGCAATTTAATATCGACACTTTTGTGGCTGAACAGTGAACTGAGTGGAAAGGATACTGGGAATCTGGATTAGAGCTTCTAGTGAAGTGCATTGCAGAACGAATGTAATTGTTAAGCATAACGTGAGTCTCGGAAGTCCTATAAGATGTTACGGTAGTTTGCAGTGATGTGCGAGAGCGAAGTGCAATTGGCGTATCGACACGTGGTTTCTATGACAAGAAAGAGTTCGAATATACTGTATGTATATGCGAAGTGCCATATCGTTTGTGTATAATCATAGATATGAAAGAATACGTGAATGTGCCATTTTTAATACACGCACAACATTGCTCTCTCACAAAAATTCCGCTCAGTGCGCCCCTTTCTACCGCACTCAGCACCAAAAAGCCTTCATTCTCCTCATTTTGACGATAAATGCTATAATGCGTAGTCCAGAGTACGAACGCAAGCGCCGCATGTTTAAAAGTAAAGCCAATTTCCACGCGGTGAACAAAGTCTTGTCAAAATTCACACGTGTTTTTTCTGGTTGTAGGGTAAGATAGGATACAAAGCGTTTGTTTTATAAATTTTGTATGCACACACAAAAAGCATTTAATGCATGTTAATATTGCGTTTATATGTTGTATCAAGTGTTTATGTACATATAAACCTTACAGCAGTTTGATTATTCCAATTTTAACCAAATTTGTATGTAATTGTTTGCAGTTATCTGAGAACTACAATTGCATAAGCGAGTTTAAGCATTATGAAATTATTAAATTAATTAGTGATAGAAATGCTCTTGCATAAAGCATTCATGTACATGCACATACATTAAATGAAAGCAAGGTGCAAGAAGTTCATACAATTGTTTAATGTTTTCCCATGCTGCCATGCTCCCCTATCGCCGGTTTGGCTTATCTCACACATTCGTATCTCATTCTCACACCAATAGACAGTAGGTTGAAAATTGGATCATTTCTCTGCTATGATTTCTAATCCATTCTCTCTTATATCTGTGTGTATAATACTATTGAAATGTTTCTGTGTCCAGCGCGAATATCATTGCGAGCTTCCCTGGTGTGAAAGATTCCTACGCGCAAATCGTTAGAGACGCACCGCGAATGAGTGCCAAAAACGAAGTCAGAAAATACTTATCAATTGCTCTCCTAAGTTTTGCAATTCAAGTCCCCTACCAATTAAATGACGTACATAAAGATGTGTTTTTGTATTAAATAACGCAACATTGTGCAATGAAAGCAATTTAGAAGTGTAATTGTATGTCGGCAGTGCTAATAAAAGCATAACTGTATATGATTCCTTATGAGCCTTCCGAGCGATAAGACATTTTGACCGTGGTGTTAACGTTATGGGGCGACCACATCGTAGTAAACTTACATCCCCTTTAAATGTGTGCAACTCATCTCCTTACGGAAACAGCTTTGAAAATCTTAACGTAGTGGCTAGTAATTACAGACGATCAGGCAAATACAGAGTTGGAAAAACGATTCTGGGCCACAAATGCAAGTGCTTGCGTTTGAGTCACTGTAAGTACGTACAATTTTGTTTCTTAAAAATAAATTTTGCTCGAGAAGCTGTAACGATCAGCGACTGTGAGGTCAGTTGCACGGAAGGGCCATGGATTGCTGCAAATAAGGTAAACCTAAAATAGTGGACACAAAATTAAAACAATGTTCGTGTTGGCAGCCTATCGAAGCAACGCAACGCACCCTCATCGCATAAATTCCCGCTGACGATTTTCAATAGCACGAGGCATACGTACATGCCCGGTTTTAATGGACTCGGCGATGCTGACCAACGATTAGATTTGCGGCGGTCCGTCCGTGATCGTAGACGTTCTCATTGCATTTGGGCATCTTGGAGGTTATGGAAGATGACAATTTCGGCATTACGAACCTGAACGAGTATCGCGAAGAGTCTCAGATTAAGTAGGCGCGAAGATAGTAATTTAACTTCATCATCACATCGGCCTTCCTCGCCTGTTGTAAATAACATTTTGGGCAATTCTTGGCTTGGGCTACATTCATCAGAAAATCAATGACGGTTATGGAAAAATCATGAAACCACAGCATGTAACGGATGCACTGCGGTTCGAGCCACAATTACTAATAAAAGCATAAGAAACAACAACATATTATGTACAGCCTACTTGATCATCCTGTTTCACACCGTCATTAAATAGCATCGGTGCTAATTATGTATAGGGCGCTCACTCGATAAAGCGAAGTAGCGAGATAATGGAGATCGTTCTTTCTTTTTTTTATTGTTTACTTTTCGGATCGCTATTCAATTCTGAAACCAACTTCTACGTCACATTTGGAACTTTCCTTTTGACTTTATTCAACTTTGAACAAAAGCTTGCCTATCACGTAGGAGAATATTTTAGAACGGTCGACTTAGAGCGTGCCAGACTAGTATCTACTAATAGTTTACAATTCCGCTGGATATGAACAAATATTAAGTTAAGGAAAGTATATGCGTATATTAAAAAGGAAAAATTAAGAGAGTAGTGTCATTGGAATTCCAATTGAAAGCCAGAAGGCTATTTATATATTTAAGAGATAGATCATATATATTGATTTCACAATTGAAAGAAAGAAGGTTATATTTTTGTTCATGAACAGCTGATTTTCAATTGAAAGCAACAAGCTTATTTTTATATTTAAGCTATACGTCATATATCGTGGATTCACCATGGAAAGAAAGAAGGTTATACTTTTGTTCATACACAGTTGATTTTCAAATGAAAGCAAGAAGCTTATTTGTACATTTAAGAGATAGGTCATATATATTGGTTTCACAAGTGAAGGAAAGAAGGTTATATTTTTGTTCATAAACAGATGATTTTCAATTGAAAGCAAGAAGCTTATTTGTACATTTACGAGATAGGTCATATACATTGATTTCACAAGTGAAAGAAAGAAGGTTATATTTTTGTTCATAAACAGGTGATTTTCAATTGAAAGCAAGAAGCTTATTTGTATATTTAAGAGATAGGTCATATATATTGATTTCACAATTGAAGGAAAGAAGGTTATACTTTTGTTTAAGGTTTACTGCATAAATATTTGATTTTTCCAAGGAAAGAAATAATTTATATATTTTTGTTTCAAGATAAAGTTCATTTACATATATTTGATTTTCAATCGAAAGAAAACAAGTCAATCTTATTTAAGATATATTTGTACACCGAACAATAGCAAATAGAGATCTCGAAATATTTCACATTTGATAGAAGTAGAATAAAAATGATTTGTTAAGTTGAAATCCCAGGCCTTCTTATTGGGCGTAAGCCCGAGAAGGTCTTTCTTCCTTTCAGGGTCTGCACCTGGCCTGGCTGGCCGATAAGATGATATAGTGTATATTTGTGATATTTTTCAGATTTTGATTCTTTAAAGGGAGGGATACTGGCCAATCTGTAGTTTCAGTTTTGATTTAGATTTTTAAATTTTGATATTTCATTGCCCGTATCAAAGGGTGGAGCACCCCAGACCATCGGGGTTCGGGTTTCGCCACCATCGGGGGCCCGGGGCTATATGCCTCACCCGGGTTCCTCTGAAAAGAGAGGCAGTGTTTTTCCCTCTTCCTTTTTCAGATTTTTCATTTTTTTTTTGTCTTCGTGCGTTGTTCCGAGCACTGGGTCTGCTTAGTCAGCCCATGTTGCAGAGCCATGATTGGTTTCTTTAACGGAACTATGCCCCCTTTGTCCCTTGGTATTTTAACATACCAGTTTGCGGCTACGTGTTCATGACGGATGAATAATAAGTAGCATCCCGTTTTTCTGGAGAGCAACCAACTCCATTTTTCAAGAGCCCACCCCAGCCACAGCGAGCTAGCAAAGCGGCAAACCAGCATCCGTCGAGGTTGGTTAAAGGGTGCTCCGCTAATGCGGACGAAGTATCTTCACGGCCATTTCTAGGGCACCCTGCTCTCGGGGCAATTCTTGTTTTTTTGTTTTGCCTCTTGAATGGCAGCAGCCATTCACACTTCTGTTGGACCTTGGCCATCTTGGTTCCGGACTTCGGTCTGGTTCTGACTTGTGCTACGGCCAGCAGCACTCTCTCTTTGTTACATAATCGCTACACCTTCTATTAGCTAAACTGTAAAAATAGTCCACAGAAAAATATTCATACAGTAGGGTGATTTCTTGAATATATTGCGGAAGGAAAGTATTTCGTCTTAATGGTATTTTCATTCAAGGATGAAACAAAGTGAATCTTCCGTGTTGAAGTAAAATGAAGACATTGAGAAAATCGATTTCGCAGCAACTTTTCTTCATTTTTATACTCACTAAGCGGTACACACACAAAGTTCATGCTAACGATGCTATCTTTAGCCCAGTTAAACAGCTGAAGTGGTGTAGTTATTTGGTGGTCATATGGTCTCTGCAAGGTCGCTTTAGCCGCCAATCTTTTTAGAGTTCCACCTAATCCATCACAAATACTTTTGCCGTAATAAGAAGCACAGAAGTTCCATTCGGCTTTTATTCCAAAATCATCTAAATGTTTATTTTATTTCTATGAGTTTTGAACTATGATTTCATTATTTGATTTGATAAGATCGGTTGAAACCGGTTCCGATCGGAATTGGGTGAATATTTAAACCCATCCAAAACCATATATAAGTTTCGACATTTAATTTCTTTATATAAATTCTTATAATTCATTTGGGAATCAATTCATTCTGTTGCTTTTTTTATTAAACATTTTTTGTAGTTACTTGAATTCATCATATATCATGAAAGAAAATACAAATTTCTTACAATCAAACCAAAAAGTAGTATAATTATGTCCGAGTAATTTACAGAGTGACAAGTAATGATTCTCACGTGGAACCTTCGTTATCCTTTCCCTTAGACCGAATGTGGTTGTGTTTGTTTTGTGTGCATGTCGTAGCTCGAAGAATTCGTAGCCCCAAACGCCCACGACCAGACTGAGCTAGTCGGCGGGGTAAAGGCATGCAGGGTGAATTATTCTACGATTCCTTAACTTAAATTATGCTGCACCGACGATGGCTCGACAGAGCTTCGCAGAGCAACAAATGGCACCGAAGCCGTAAGATTTGGTTTTTGGCGGTTTACAGCTGTATTATATCTCATTGTGCAATTTTGATTTTCGGCTGAGGTGGCAAATGTTCAACCAGAGCATTATGTTGCCTCAGCCATATTTTTTTCTGTTTCCTTGGCCGTAGTTGGCATTAGTATCAATAGGTTTATAGCGTATTATTTACATAAGATCGAGCAGTGCAGCATTGGCGCCCGGCTCGTGCTACTGTTTCTGTTTTACGTGTTTGTCAGAGTATATTTCTTCATTCAATATTCAGGCTCTTGCGGTTTCGGGATTACTCCAGGGTAGTCAGCGATAATATATTTTAATAGTTAGAATGGTTGTCACCGTTACTACTTTAAATTAAGTCACAACCCTTTATATCCGACTGGGATGTAAGAGCGGTAGTTTCAGGCAGCTTTTGCTCTTGTGGGAAAGGTCGTGGGTGGGCCCCACTCGCTTCGAATCCGAAAACTGCCTCACGGCCATTGCTCTGAAGCGAGAAAGAAGCGACGGATTTGCTTCTACGTTCAACAACCGATGAAATGGGATCACCAGAAGGGTTAACCTGATATAAACTAAACAACCGATATGAACTTTCACATCCGACACCAGATCTATCTTTTCTTCTCTTTTCTTATCTTGATTTGAATAAACGCGATAATTTTAATTATTGCTCGTATATCTCACTTTATTACGCTTAGCTATTGGTAATAATTATTCTTCGTACTTAAATCTAAACTATAAGTATTTTAGTGTGTACACTACCTGAGATGATGTGTCGCGTACTGGCCTGCTGTCGGTCTCGTTGGGGGCCCCTTTCGTAGTCTCCTCTGCTCACTATAGCCTTTTCGGGATGCTCAGATCGCTGCGCGTTTCTCCCAGTTCTTGCAGAACACCACTCGACCAGCGGATTTACGTACAATAGTTTTCCGGCGCTCGATTTAGAAATCTTCGCCCACCTGCAGCAACTTCGAATGGATTCAATTTCCTCAAGGTTGGCGTTGAACAAACAAAAAATAGAACAATAAGTTTTGTTAGAATGCTGTTAATCCTCTTCGTCAGACATCCGTCCACTCACCAGGCTCGCCATAAAAGAGACCCTTTTTCATCGACCCAGCGTACAGGAAAATTTTCTTCAACTGCCGTTGGGTGTACTCACCCGATTTCAATTTCATTCAACTGAGTGCTGGATCCCATTCCCACCACACGATCCAAAGTTGGGACACCGCGATTTCACATCTTGATTTTGACTCCACCATCTCGTCTGTCGACCAACTGTCATCTGTCCGTCCAAAGTAGCATTTGATCGATCAGTTTGGTTGTAGTGCGATTGTCGGTATCTTAATTTGTCACAATGAACAACTGCATCAAGGCTTCATCAGTCGGCGGCGGCTCGTTGATCATTGCATTATCGCACCCACTGCATCGTTGTAGAGGTAAGTGACTATCCAGAAGCATAGTCCGCTATGAAGTTCGCAATGCCTTCTTTTTGTTTTCATAGGAAAATAAATGCGTTTCCATAGCCCCGTGCACCCCATACATCGGTTACAACCCCGTGTCTTGCGTGGATATCCAAATGTAGTTTTATGATCTGATTACTACTCTGCTCAGTTCAAAACCATCAGTCATAATCGGTAGGATATCGGCCGAGACGGCGTTTGAGTGTTGATATCGCTTTATATCGATTGTATCTCAGGTATGTGTGCCTACGTTATTTATCATTATTCCTTTTGAGTGTCGATGTCTCGGTCTTCTCTGTAATTCAGTGGTATGATGAACGTACCCCGTATGCCCGTCCAATCGTATATACGTCAAATATTGACCTAGGTTGGGGGACACCGGCATCCGTGATCTGAGTGGTATGCTGCTCTGCCGTGCATTCGATGCGTTAAAGTGCGATGCATAACAACGTCTCAACTATTCGGTTCACGCAATTGATGTCCGGATGCATTATGATGTGCGTGACGTCGTAGTGAATTGATTCTTATTAGCTACGTTAAACTAACCTAATAATCTATTGAGACAATATTTTCCTATTTCTTCTTTTTTTTCTTGTATCGGTTTTGAATGTCTGTTTTATGTATATGGTTGCAAAAGCTGATTGCAAAATATTTGACACGGACCGTGACACTCCCCTCTCTTCAGAGAATTCCCTGGGAATTCTCGACGCTATTTCTCCCGGACACCGCATGAAACTATATTTTGATTCGATGTTTGATATTTCGGTACGCTTAAGATTCTCGTAAAACTTACTCCGGTCGTTGGTGTTCCCTATTTGAATTCTGGATCGCTCCTCACGCCAACTGGGTGCTGAGCCCGACGGTCGTACCACACACATTCACGCTACAATTCCCATATACACCTTGTCATGCATGCTTATCTGTCTCGACTAATAGCTCTAACTGGTGTTGGTATCTGTACACTTAATATTTCAACATTCTTATGCGACCTGTACTTGATTTTAGCTCGCCTGGCATTCCTCCAGATCTCATGAAGCAAAAATAAGGAAACAAAACAACCAAGGAAATCAACAAGGCAAATGAGATGGACGTGCACAGGAAATTCACGGTATCGATTTAAATTTTGTTTGTTTTTTTTTACTAAGAATAATATAGTTGTTATTTTTAGTTTGTAAAACTAACTTCCTCCACCTTTTTTCTTTGTTTCTTCTTTAATAATGTTTACCGCGTCAGCATCCCACCACCACAGAGACTTACTACTAAGCTTATAACAAAAACATATCTCTAAATACAAATCCCGCCACCAAAGTCCATGCTAATCCCGTTCGTCTTCCACATACATTTTGAGGTCTTTCGCATGCCAAGTGCCTGCATTTTTACCCTTTCCGTCAACCAATTCGTATGTCCACGCCGATGTCTTCCTTCTCAGCGTGAAAGGTCCGACGTAAGCCGGGGCCAATTTAGCTGAAAAATTTTTACTAGCGTCCGACAATACGTAATTCTAAACCTAAACTCTTTGTCCCATCTGAAAGTTCTCTGTGCGTCGGCGAAGATTTTACCGCTTTTGACTGGAAACCGCTGCCCGTTTCATACTCTGGACCACCTCCTCCCGTATCTTTTCCAAATTTCTCGCGTTTTTGACTGGTGAAAACGCCTCTTACGCTCTTGCTAGCAGCTTCGCTGTTTCCCTAAACGTGACCATTTCTCTCCCAAAATTAAGAAAGTAAGGAGTGAAACCCGTGACTTCGTGTTTATACGTTCTCAACGCACACGCAATTTTACTCAGGTATTGGTCCCACGAGCGATGGTTTTCTGACGCATAACATCTCAGCATGCATTTTATGTCTTGATTGCGGCGCTCCGCCGGGTTGGCCTAGGAATGATACAGCGCGGTGAAACATATCTTAACGCCATACTCTTCCATCGCCCGCTTGAACTGCTTTCCCCGGAACTGCACCCCATTATCGCAAATCAGAGCTCTGGGCGCTCCATACACCAAGAAGACGTTTTCTTCCAACAACCGGAAAACAGCCGATGCCGTCGCTGTCCGTACTGGCAGTATTATCGAGTACTTGGTGACATAATCTACAATCGTGAGAATGTAGGTGTAACCTCTCGTTGACCTAGGTAATGGTCCCACTAGATCCACGCTAATCAGTTCCCATGGTGATTAGGCCTCGCCAGCCTTGGTGGGCATCAAGCCGATCGGTGATTTTCTCTCCACCTTGCAGATCTGGCACACGTTACAGGAACGTACATATTTCTGTATGTCCCTCCAGTGGCCAGTAGAAGTTTTGAGCAACGCGGGCCAAAGTTCGAGTAACGCCAAGATGTCCCGCCCTCGGGTCGTCGTGACACCGGTGCAGTATGATACCCCTTTTCGCTTTCGGGACTACCCTTTTCCAAACTGGCTTGGACTCTGGACTCCCGCCCCCACGGCTTGGTAGTTGCTTCCATAGAGTGTTCTCAGTCACTTTCCAATTAGCGAATTTATGCGGGTCGTTTCGAACCTTTTCCACCATTTCCACAAACCATCGCTCCAGCACCGGGGAAGTCACTATATCTCTCACCTCCGCAACCACTCGAGACAGTGCATCTGGCACCAAATGCTCCTTCCCTTTTCGATGAACAGCCTCGAAGTCAAATTGCTGGAGGCGTACGGCCCATCTCGCCAACCTGCCGGACGGGTCCTTCAGCTTGTTTAACCAGACAAGGGAATGATGGTCGTTAATCACGATACAATGCGTACCTTCAATGTATGGCCATAGCTTCTCTATGGCCCAAACAACCTCTAAGCACTCACTTTCGGTGACGGAATAATTCCTCTCCTGTCTCGACAGGGCCCGGCTTAAATAGTACACCACTTTCTCACCTGATGGGTGAGCCTGGCTCAAAATGGCCCCTATTCCGACATCCGATGCATTCGTCTGTTTGCACGCGACAAAAGGCTGCTCACATATGTCTGACCATATAAATTTACGCCCTTTTTTCAAAAGATCATTCAATGGAGCGACAAGAGTGGCATGATCCGGAATGAAACGCCTGTACCACGACACCATACCGAGTAGCTGCCGGACTTGTTTGACGGATGTCGGGTGAGGAAACCCCTTAATCGCCTCTACCTTCTCTGGGTCTATATGTAGGCCTCTTTCATCCACTAGGTAACCTAAATACCGCAACTGAGCCCTGCAAAATTGGCATTTTTTTTTCGACACTCGTAGACCTTCCCTCAACGTAGAAAATACCTTTCGCAGTACTTCCAAGTGGCACTCGAAGGTTTCCGTGACAATAATGATATCGTCTAAGTAAATGAAAACAAAAGGTACGAGAGTAGGCTCCAATACCGTATCAATCAACCTTTTCCAGGTGACTCCTGAGTTATGGAGACCGAAAGGCATCCGTCGAAAATGAAACAAACCCCTACCCGGCACGGTAAAGGCTGTGTACTGTTCAGATTCCTTCGCCATTGGCACTTGCCAATACGCCGATTTTACGTCTAGTTTCGACAGATAATTTGCATTTCGAAGCTTGTTGAGAGTGGCCGAGATGTAAGGTAGCGGATACGCATCTTTTTCAAAAACGACGTTTACTTTGCGAAAATCGACGCAAAACCTGTAAGAACCGTCCTTTTTGCGGACCAACAAGATTGGAGAGGACCAAGCACTTTTCGATGGCTCAACCACTCCCATTCGCAACATTTCGTCTAATTCCAGGTTTATCTGTTTTTGAACCGCGGGGAAACGGGATAATTTCGCTGCTTGACTGACGGACTTTGCGCAACCCAAACCATCCCCCATCAATTCAAACTGTTGCTCTAATAGCTCCGACAGTATATTCACCTCACTCGACTCCAAGTGCGACCAACCTCGTAGCGCTTTCCCGGTTCCTGTCTCTACAGTGGCCACAGAGGTCCATTGCTGCCCCTTCATGTCAAGCATGACTCCAAAAAGCAGCCAAAAGTCCACTCCTAAGATTATCTCTTGTGGAATTGCCGCAATCACCAGCACTTCTATCACGTGTCTACGACCCCTTAAATTAAATTCCAACCGTGTCACACCATCCACAGCGCACGTCTCTCCGTTTGCCACTGTATCTCGGTCCAAAATCAAACCTCTGGCTTCCAACCGTGACCATCCCCTCTCCCATCAGATCGTTCGATTCGCGCCCGAATCTAGAGGCCCCTCCATCTCCACGCCTTCGAATTTGAAAGTGCTGGCGGCTATCCTCGCCGCTTCTTATCAATGCGTAACCCACATGCACCGAATGAATCAGTTGCTGCGACCTCGTATTCGTGGTCGCTCTGCCGCTTAGTGAGCACGCCGATCGATTCCCGAGTCTCGTTGATCCACACGTGCTCGCACCGTTGGCTCCCTCGCCCTAGATTGGCACGTGGGACATGCTGCTCGCATTACTCCTTGTCTACCACACCCAAAACATCGTCTGGGCTCTGTGCACTCTCTGAACAAATGACCATCCTTCCGACAATACCAACATTGCACTCGCCCGTGCCCGGACAGTACGGCTGTCTGCTCCGAAGTCTCTGCTCCCACGTATGCCAAGTCTGGCTCCAAGCAGCGTCGAGATCGCGTATGGGGTGGCACAAATGTTGCAACTGCCACTCTGGTGGCATCCAACATCTGACCCATCTTCACTTACTCAGTTACTGACGTGATGGGCGTGAGACTCAACTGCTGCTGGTAGAAAAGGGCAATGTTTCTACGCAGCGTTTTCAACTTTTCTTCCTTCGAGCAGTTGGTCCTCAACCGGCTGAAAAGACGCTCCATCACCGCCACGTATACTCCCATTGACTCGTGCTTTCCTTGGGTGCGCCTTCGGATCTCATCTCGCAGCCGATCTTTGTAGTCTGCAGGCAAAAACTCTGCCTTCAGTTCCTCCACGAGCTCATCCCAGCAACTGACCAAGTCACGATTCGCCTGGAACCAAATGAGAGCCTGCGATTCAAAGAGATCCACTGCTGCCCTAAAAAGTTGTGGCTTGGTAAGTCCCCTGGTCTGCCGTAACTCCTCCACGCGCTCCAAAAAAGCGCTCACTGACCCTGTCGAATCCTCACTGAATTTAATTCCCCATTTTGCCACCTCCGCCAGGCTCGAAGCTCTCACCGCCTGTGGTGGAGACATCACCGGGACATTATTCGCTGTCTCATCTTCGCCATCGCTGGATTTCTCTGATTTTCCAATAGCTATTATCAACCGCCATCGCTATTATCAACCGGTTCCGCAACATCTTTGCGTCCTCTTTCTGTTCTTGAGTGATTGCCTGTATGTTACCTAACCAGCGGAAACCGAATTCAATTTTCACTCTTGCTTTAATGTAATCTGAGGCGGTTTTATCCCCTGAAACTCTCGCTACCAATTCTTCGATTTCCGACGCTTTCGTGGACAATTCCGAAAAATCCGTATCATAGACGAATGGATACTCTGCCTCTACCAAGGGACGTGTCCAACGTAGTTTCCGCCTTCAACGTTGTCCTCAACGAATTTCGCATATTCTCCACCGTGTCTGCCGCGAACCCACGGATGGCCAGCTTATAAGTGAGCTCATCTTTACTTAGCCTATCTACCAGGGTCTTCATCTCCTTCAACTGCCTAAATGCAACCACGGCTAAACGAAGACTGACGGGGAAAAAACAGATATGCCCCGACTATAAATAGAAGAACTGAATTCGCCGATGCTGCTCACCCGACACCAGTACCAATAATCGCGATTCTCCCTAAAAATCCAATGAAACTAGTACCTTGAACCAGAGAATCTAAAATCCAACCCCTCCGGTGCCCAAAATAACAAAAACGTGATATATTAGTACGCGCTATTTCACCCGACCCTCTAGTAACGCTTTCTACTCCCGCCCAGTTCTGTCCTGAAAATCCGGCCTCTTATTACTAAAGAAAAACGTCACACACTTGCACACTCCCTAGATTTTAAGTTCTTCGATTACTCACTTTGGCACAATCACTCAAATTCACACAACAACGCTCGGAATCCAGAATTCAAATAAATATATACACATATGTGGTGATCAATAATGTACACTACTATCAACAATTGCCATGCAAAATAATAAATATAAATGTATAGAGGTTCTAAAACAACCAAACCCCTATTTAATCCGTGAACCGAGTAGAGGGGATTCTAAATCAAATACCCGTACCGCGATTCCTCTTTAAAAATATTTCAAAATATGCCTTAATGACTTCTTCCCTTCTGAATTTTCGCGACTACCGAGCCTCCCACAAATTGGGACTTGGCTACACTAAATTTTCACGCGTACCGTTGCGTACCGTTACTACCGTCGGGCCCCACGTTGGGCGCCAATTAGTCACCGTTGCTACTTTCAATCGCGTCATAACCCTTTATCCTCGACTGGGATGTAAGGGCGGCAGTTTCAGGCGGCCTTTGCTCGCGTGGGAAAGGTCGTGGGTGGGAGCCACTCGCTTCGAATCCGAAAACTGCCTCACGGTCGTCGCTCTGAAGCGAGAAAGAAGCGACGGATTTGCTTCTACGTTCAACAACCGATGAAATGGGATCACCAGAAGGGTTAACCTGATATAAACTAAACAACCGATATAAACTTTCACATCCGACAACAAGTCTCTCTTTTCTTATATTGATTTGAATAAACGCGATAATATTAATTATTGCTCGTAAATCTCACTTTATTACGCTTAGCTATTGGTAATAATTATTCTTCGTACTTAAATCTAAACTATAAGTATTTTAGTGTGTACACTACCTGAGATGATGTGTCGCGTACTGGCCTGCTGTCGGTCTCGTTGGGGGCCCCTTTCGTAGTCTCCTCTGCTCACTATAGCCTTTTTCGGGATGCTCAGATCGCTGCGCGTTTCTCCCAGTTCTTGCAGAACACCACTTGACCAGCGGATTTACGTACAATAGTTTTCCGGCGTTCGATTTAGAAATCTTCGCCCACCTGCAGCAACTTCGAATGGATTCAATTTCCTCAAGGTTGGCGTTGAACAAACGAATAATAGAACAATAAGTTTTGTTAGAATGCTGCTAATCCTCTTCGTCAGACATCCGTCCACTCACCGGGCTCGCCATAAAAGAGACCCTTTTTCATCGACCCAGCGCGCAGGAAAATGTTCTTGGCGGCAGCGGGATTTTCAACCGCTGTTGGGTGTACTCACCCGATTTCAATTTCACTCAACTGAGTGCTGGATCCCATTCCCACCACACGATCCACAGTTGGGACACTGCGATTTCACCTCTTGATTTTGACTCCACCATCTCGTCTGTCGACCAACTGTCATCTGTCCGTCCAAAGTAGCATTTCATCGATCAGTTTGGTTGTAGTGCGATTGTCGGTATCTTAATTTGTCACAATGAACAACTGCATCAAGGCTTCATCAGTCGGCGGCGGCTCGTCGATCATTGCATTATCGTACCCACTGCATCGTTGTAGAGGTAAGTGACTATCCAGAAGCATAGTCCGCTATGAAGTTCGCAATGCCTTCTTTTTGTTTTCATAGGAAAATAAATACGTTTCCATCGCCCCGTGCACCCCATACATCGGTTACAACCCCGTGTCTTGCGTGGATATCCAAATGTAGTTTTATGATCTGATTACTACTCTGCTCAGTTCGAAACCATCAGTCACAATCGGTAGGATATCGGCCGAGACGGCGTTTGAGTGTTGATATCGCTTTATATCGATTGTATCTCAGGTATGTGTGCCTACGTTATTTATCATTAGTCGTTTTGAGTGTCGATGTCTCGGTCCTCTCTGGAATTCAGTGGTATGATGAACGTGCTCCGTATGCCCGTCCAATCGTATATACGTCAAATATTGACCCAGGTCGGGAGACACCGGCATCCGTGATCTGAGTGGTACGCTGCTCTACCGTGCATTCGATGCGTCAAAGTGCGATGCATAGTCCACATATATGGTGTTGGTCATTTGTAAGAACTAGTTTGAACAGGACTCGAGCACATAAGAGGATGAACATCTCAAGACAGCCGTAAGAGCACTGTAATTTTCTGTAAATCTTAATCCCATTTTATCATTTTATGTTTAAATTTTTCCTCCCAATTTCCTTCCTTCATAAATTTCCATCAGAAGGTTTCCATGATCGCCTAGATCACCTCTTCGCGGTGCATCCTGGGTAACGCTAAATGATTTACTGTCTTCACGATCATGACCGCTTTCGTCCTCGGATTTCTCTTTGTCTAACGACTCGCTTTTGCACTTGGGCTGGTGGTCGTAGCATTCCGGACCTAGTCGTCCTCAGGCAAGGTAGCGATGGAGTGAAATCCGCTTCGTGAACGGCTCTGGGTTAATACGATCATCTCCGTCCCGTTAAAACCCTGGCAGGCCTCTTAGTACGTTCTCTCGTCTCGTCGCCATTAAGTTGGTGGTGTAGGTTCAGTTAAGTTGGACTCCTGATTAGCACCGATCCGGCTCTGACCACTTGTCCCCATAAGGGCTGGTGGCAACCCTCGCATGGCCTCCCTGCTTGCACTAGATTACCATGGGATCATTAAAGGTGACTACACAATCGGACTTGAGATAGCGGCTTTGAGTGGGGATCCTTGAAAAATGAATAATAAAAATAAGAATAAAAAACTCTAGCGCACCTGAACCGCTAGAAAACTAATTTTCGAAGAAATTGTCTTTGAGTGACATAAAATATGGAAAGACGTAATACACTGCTTTGTAGAATCATATCAACCATTCCTTATCCAAAGCAACAAAAGTCAACTATAACACAAATTATGAAAATGTTCAGTGGTGGCAACATTTTCCCAACGAAGCAGCAATAAGTTTACCTTCACAAGCTCATACTTAAATCAACTTATCTTTTGAATTTCGTTCTTATCGGAGGATTTCGTCGAAAGCTTTACCGGTTAACGTTGTTTGAAGCTGCCATCCAAAACATGTTCAAAACTCGGAAAATTTAAAAATTGATTTCTTAGTTTTATTGCAAATGTTTTGCATATGAGTATGTAATTTGAAGCATCTGTTGATGCAATAGTTACCAAAATGGCTAAAGTTGGTTACCCTGTGTCAGCAGCAAAGCAAAATATATACCAAATCTGTTTCACGTTAAGCTAAACCCAACCAATAAATTTCGTTTCGATTGAATCACTGCGCTAGAAGTTATACGGGTGAAAAAAATTTTAGGGTTACCACCCTCAAAACTTTTCAAATTTTTAAAACGTTAATATTTGTTGTTTATTTTCATTGCAGGATCGTTCGCATTTGCAAATCTAATGACATAATCGCGCAGTAAAGAAATTCCAAAAAAATACAAAAATGGTCATAGCTGGCAGTCCTTTCAAGATTTTTGTACGAAATTCTTATGACATTTGGCTCAAGTCAAAATCTATGTTCTGCATAAATTTCATTTTGATATTACGACTGCACCGGAAGTTATAGGGGAAAAAGCTTTATTTCGCTGAGCAAATTTGCAAGATTTAAGAGACAAAAATCACCATAGCTGGCAACTCTATTCTAATTTTTCAGCAAAATTTTCAGCAAATCTTACCTTAAGTAAGGTCTAAATACTGTGTGAAAAAAATCTGATGGCTGAATGGGAAGTTATAGGCTAAAAAGCTGTCTGTTTTCTCAGTGATTTTTCAAGATGGCACCACTGCCACAGGGTTGCCCGCATTTCAAAATCACTTCTATCAGACCTGGTCCTAAATGATATCAACATGTCCTGTGAATTTCATTATGATCGAATAATCCGGTCGTCAGTTCTCGTGAACAGAACTTTCGAGTGCTGAAAATAGAGGTAATTTAGTGATGGGTTGCCGTTCTTGTACAAATCGGAATTTTGAAAATTTCAAATTTACATGATGCACAAACGATAAAATTTATCAATGATTTGAATTTTTTGTCAAAAATCAAAAAAATTTTCGGGAGGTTCAATGATTTGAAGCATTTTTTTTCAAAAGCCTGCCGCAGCTACAGGGTTACCCGCACAACCTTGGAAATCCATGTGTATTAAACTTTAGTCAACATCAATACGCTCTACAAATTTCATGATGATCCAATGTTTTTGTCAGAAGTAATGACAAATCCAAATTTGAAAAAAAAATCCTTGCCTACTTTTAGGCATGCTGCACCCACACACGGCTCAAAATTTCTAATTGTTTGTCATAAGCAAGCTTAAAACATGATAAGTTTTCATTTGCAATACTTTTTTTGAACAAAAATTCTTGCTGCTTGGAAATATAGGAGTACCTAAAAATTCACTAAAACGCTCGCCGCCGCCAAAAGGTTTAGGATATCTGAATTTTAGCAAGTTGTGGACCTACCTACTAAATACATCTACGTTCTCCGAAAGTTTCCGCTCAATCGAATCGGCCACTCCAGAGATTATCTCCCTTAATCATTTTGATTATATATATATATATATATATATATATATATATATATATATATATATATATATATATATATATATATATATATATATATATACATATATATATATATAAAGAAATATGAATTTTCGGCGAAACGAGTTTAATACTACTTTTCTTCGAAAACTAGTAAAAACCAAAACTCGTCAGGCAAAAGCCGGACAACAAAGCTAATACTACCTGTAATGTGAAGAGGGAGACAAAAATGGCTGTGTCAGCGACTGCAGCTAAAGTCCCAAGAAGTGGAGATATGGCGAATGAGCCAGCTCTGCAGACTGAGATTAAGGCTGCTGTGGTTCGTGGAGACATGACGAATGAGTCAGCTCCAGTAGCTACCGGCACAGCGACTAAGCTAGCAGAAGGCTGTGGAGACATGACAAATGAGCCAGCTCCACGGCCTATCTGCTCTTCCTCAACCCCTGTTTCCGGCGTTTCCGGGGCTCTGGTCACCAAGCCTGGCCTTGTGAAAGCCACGAAGCCCATTTATGGCCAGTGTGATGGGAAGATTTCGGTGAATGAGCCAGCCCGACCATCAACAAGCGCTACCTCCGGTGCCGCTTCCTCCTCTTCAGGCACGCAAAGCTCCTCCGCCAAAAAAATTTCGGGCTTATGGAACTAGAAGGGCAGCCTTCAAAGTTCTGAGGAAGTTTGACAATGTCCCCCTTGACACTATGTCCGACAAGGACAAAAAGTCCCTTCAGTGGGCAAAATCATTCATTGGGGAGCACCCTAATCCACTCCCTCTACACCCTGGAGCTTCAGCTCAGAAATGACAAAGGTCAGCTGAGCAGATGAATCAGGGCAGGCAAGACTGCAAAAAGCAAAAAGTAGTGACGGCTCCTACAGGGATAACTCGGCTATTCAGCGAAATGGCCAAAGAGTGCCTGGTTTGGGCCGTGATCGATGCCAGCAAGGGAGATGGAATCATCTCCCCCGAAAACTGGCTTAAGATAAGGCAGGCTTTATTTGGAGTCTGCGGCAGACTGCAGAAGGCCAGCTCGGGTCCACCACCTACGGTGAACGACGCGGGCTGGTACAAAGGAATCAGGCTGGTTGCGTGTGGAGACCAACGATCAGCCGATTTTTATAAGCAGGCAATCTCCGAGCTGGGGGAACTCTGGCCAGGCGCCAAGATCAAGGTGGTGCACAGGGATGAGATTCCCAGCCGGCCTAGATGCAGGACTTGGATTCCAAGTTTCCACTCGGATCCAGTTGAAGTCCTGGAAACAGTGCGGCTTTTCAACCCGGATCATCCAACGGAAAATTGGAGGGTTGCGAAGATTGGAGAGCCAGTAGACAGCCGGCGGGAGGCTCTCTTCATTATAAATGAAGAGGCACTCCCGGTCTTAGATGCCCGAAAAGGCATTATCAGGTATGGGGTCGAAAAGCTAGCCCTACGGATCTACCGAAGCGATAGGCCAAAGAGCTCTGCTGCGGGAGATCCAACACCTGATGAACCTCACCTTAAACAGGTGACTCACAGGACGGGGGACCCACCTAAAAAGGGGTTGGACACATCTTCGAGGACGACATCTGAGGCTGAATCCGATGTAGAATCCCTATATGCCGACGGGGTTAGTTGCGGGACTACCTCCGAGTTGGGTGGCTGCCTGGACCTCATAACTCTGGAAGCAGAGGAAGAAGCTGGGCAGACATCTATGTCAGAGGGGGAGGACCTGGATCTAACCATCGTCGAAAATAATTGATGGTGAAGGTATTGCAGATCAACCTTCACCATTCCAAAGTAGTATTAGCTAACCTGCTCCTCCGGCTGTCTAGGACAGAGGAGGAACTGATTCTAATCCAAGAACCATGGGTTGCTAAAAACCGGGTTTGCGGGTTACGCACTGATGGATACAGACTAGTGGTACCCGATGGCTCACCTGAGCCTCGTGTCTGCATTCTTGTCAAGAAAACCATAAACGTCCTTGTACTACACAATTTCAGTGACAGGGATAACATGGCTATTGCAGTGGAAATCGACCAGAGATCATACTGGTTTGTTTCTTGCTACATGGCACACGATCATGGCAATAGCCCACTTTGCGACATTGTCAAGGGTGTTGTGGCTGAAGCCACAAAGATTGGTGTGCCTCTTATTTTAGGGGCTGACTCCAACGCTCATAATGAAGTATGGGGTAGCTCCAACACTAATGGCCGAGGTGAGGAACTTTTTGACTTCATCTTGGCCCACGACCTTTTCATCGCCAACACTGGCAGCGAACCAACCTTCCTTACCTCAAACCGCAAGGAGGTTCTTGATGTTACCTTGATTAGTGGGTGGCACTCGCATCTTTTCCGTGATTGGAGGGTTCTACAAGAGTGCTCATTTTCTGATCATAGGTACATATCGTATAACGTGGCTGGCCGCATCTCTGCTGTGCAGGCAGCCTTTATCAACAGAAAGAGGACAGACTGGAAACTATTTAATTCTCTGATAAGATCTTCACTGGAAATTGCTCCTAGGAGCATTGACTGCTACCATGAATTGGATCGGGCGGTTGAGACCCTTACTAATTCTCTCAATTCCGCGTCTAGGGAAGCATGTAAGCCACCCTCGGCCAGGGGCAATCCTAAGCCTCCCTGGTGGAGTATGGAAATCAGCATCCTGCGGAGAGAATGTAGGAGGGAGTTTAATAGCTCGAAAAGATCTAATGACTGGTGGGTGTATCTAACGAAGCTGAAGGCTTTTAAGTATGTCATACGCAAGGCTAAGAGGTCCTCTTGGAAATCTTTCTGTAGAAATGTAGAGAGTCTCAGCGAGGCGAATCATCTTCGCAAGGTATTAAGCACGACACCAAAGGCTATGGGGTGCATCATGGACCCTGAGGGCATTTGGACTAGTTCGAGCGCAGATAATCTAAACGTTCTCATGGACGCACATTTTCCGGGCAATTATTGCCCTATAGAGACAGTGCACCAAACGGAACTAAATTACGGTAGAGCCCTGCCGTTCAGAATATCAAACTCTCAGCTGAGGTGGGCTATTAACTCCTTTGAGCCATTTAAATCCCCGGGCCCTGATGGCGTGCTTGCGGCTGACGTTCAGCAGTCCATGGAAGTATCGCTACCATGGCTCAGAGAGATATATAACGCTTGCCTACATTTCTCGTATGTTCCCACCAGCTGGCGGGAAACTAGAGTTGTGTTTATTCCAAAAGCAGGAAAAGTTTCTCATGTTAGGCTAAAGGACTACCGTCCAATAAGTCTTAACTCAGTCCTGCTTAAGATTTTGGAAAGGATCATTGATTACCATATTAAAATCGATCCTATGTTGATCTCGAAAAATAAAAATATAAATTGTTTATTTCGGACAACTAAATGATTCATAGTGTGGTAGTGAGGCTTATAGTAGGTAAGTATCACTAAAAACACAAAGCACTTTAAATATAAACATAAAAACATAGATAAAATCCATTTCGCTGCGCCGAAAGCGGTTAAGGAAGCGAGCTTGTTTCCGTGATCACCCTCCGCACAAGGCAGCTCCATAGTGGTGATACATCCTACTTCTAACAGCGATATATCCTACTTCCATCCCATCATCATCAAAAAGATATTATTACATTGGACGCGCAAAGTGTCCAGCGATCTTTTGGCATATCTGACCCACAGTTCCCCCGTGCAAAAGCAATATGCCTGGAAAAGCCTTACCTTAACTTGCTTCGTACAACAGGAAAATCTGTGAGCCAATATATTATCTCTGACTGGCAAAGCCCTGATATGCCCTATAGTACATTAAGCACATAAATTATTCTCTTCGGGGCACGTAGGCATAGATAAGACAACAATCGCACTCGCCCGGTGCCCGCAAAATTCGCGGTCACGGCGGCTGGTTCAGTGGCAGTGTGCAAGTGAAACGCACTTACATTTGAAGGCAGTAAGCGTCCTTTGGAAAGGGTTGCCGCTATATTTAGACAGATCCTGCGCATTGTTATGGATTCTGTATTGTATCTGTCAAGATACTGTCCTTCTTTTCGTGGGTCCCACGAAACCCCTAGCGACCTCATCACACAATGTCCTCAGCCTGGTCAAGAGAACTTCTTGAATTTAGTTTTCCTGCTCTCCAAACCTAATTCAACTCTTAAGTTTCAATGGCAACACTTGAAAAAGGGACAAATATTATATTTATCAAAGACAATACAGAATAAAATTATTGACATAATGGCAAAACAGTTAGGAATAGCATTCTAAACGACATCAAAGAAGCCAAATAGTGCACAAGAATGTTCGATTGCACTACAGATGTCTCGCATACCGAACAAATGAGCGAGGTCATTCGCTATGTAAAAAGACTAGTGATGTGTGTAAAATAAACGAAAGTTTCATTGATTTCATAGAAGTTTCTGGAAAGGCAGGGAAGTACATTGGTCAACAGATTATGGAAAAATTGACAGTTGATGGTTTAGATATTAGACAATGTCGTGGTCAATCTTCTGATAATGGATCCAATGTGACTGCCACTTATAACAGAGTGCTAGCCAAGATTGCAGAAAAGAATGAGCTGGCCGAATTCGAACCGTGTTTGGCTCACTTCTTAAATTTTACCGGTATCCATTCTGGTTCATCATGCCCGGAAGCAATAAACCTAATTGCAGTAATTCAGAAAGTATAATGCTTTTCTTCGATTACACCACTCGGTGAGACACTATGGAAAAATATGTTAAAAAAACAATTTAAAGGATGCAGTCAGACGAGATGGTCGGCGAAACATGTCGCTGTGAAAGCCCTGTTAAATAATTTTTCGGAAGTGGTGAAACCCTTGGAAGAAATTGAGCAAACTTCCCATGCTCCAGAAGCAAAGTACGAAACAGGCCATCTTTTAAGTGCTGTAAAGAATTTTAAATTTTTCTTAACTTGACGATTTAGGCAAATATTCTCCGCGAAATCAATAGTAAAAAAGTGAATATCGAAATTCAAAAGGAAGATATAATCCTCGCGCGTTCCAATAAATGGCCCTATGAAAACTTTGCAAAAATTGTGAGAAAATTCATTTGAATATTGGTTAGAAGGATCTAAAGAACTTGCTGAAAAATTGGCGTTCAAACTATTCTGCCAAATAAACAAATTCTGATGTGTAAAAAACAATTTGATGAGATGTTTGATCAACCACAATGACTTCAACATTTTCAACTCTTTGCTAAGGCAACAATGATGGTATTTGATCGAATCTTATCAGAAATTAAAAAAGGGGTAAGGGGTGGATTGTGCTACCACGTTTAATTTGAATTTTGCATTTATCAATGATACTGAAATTTGTTGAGAATTCGGCTAGGACACTGCAAGCACTACAGGCTCGAACTGCGTCCAGATTTGGAGGCGTTCACGTTCGAAGGATCAACGACGGTTAAGATACAAATTCGAAATGCTACAGACACTATTGCCGTCAATGTTCTCGATCTATCGATCACGAAACCATTGATCGAAACCAACAAAGGAAAATTTGCGTTGGAAGGAGCAACGAAAGTGCTGCCTTACTACAAGGAATACTTCAATATTGCATATCCTCTGCCGAAAATGGACCTGATCTCGATCGTTGATTTCTCAGCAGGCGCTATGGAGAATTGGGGCCTGGTCACATACAGAGAGACTTTCGTTCTAGTTGACCCAGAAAACACTTCTCTAATCAGAAAGACATCGATCGCGCTGACTGTGGTCCATGAAATCGCTTATCAGTGGCTCGGTAACCTCGCAACCATGGAATGGTGGACGCACTTGTGGCTGAACGAAGGATATGCTTCATTCGTTGACTTCTTCTGCGTAAACAACTATTCCCCGAACATGATATTTGGATCCAATTCATTACGGATATGTATACGCTAACATTAGAGCTGGATTGTCTTCAAAATTCACATCCGATCGAAGTGCCTGTCGGTCATCCGTCGGAGATCGATTAAATTTTCAATGAAATCAGTTATAATAAAGGCGCCAGTGTAATTCGTATGTTGCACCACTATATTGGTGACGCGGATTTTCAAAAAGGAATGAATATTTACCTGACACGGTTTCAATACATTAATACCAAGACTGAAGACTTATGGGCAGCATTACAGGAAACAAGTAGTAAACCAGTGGCTGCAGTTATGTCCACCTGGATCAAACAAATGGGATTTCCAGTAGTCAGTGTTACCTCGAAACAGGACGGCAACAATCGAATCCTTCACATCAAGCAATCGAAATTCACTGCCGATGGCTCGGAGGCTCCCGGATAATACTTGTGGATGATTCCAATAACCGTTTCAGTTGCCTCGAAACCTAACGAAATCGCCAAGCAATTTATTTTAGATAGTATGGAAACAGAAATCACATTTAATTTCAGATAAATTCGGTTTTTTTGCGTTACTTACCAGCTTGAGAATTCGCGGTTTGACAGCGCAGATACCAGCGACGTAAACAACGGCGCTGACAGCTGGATCTCCAAACACTGCGCGAAAACTCAGCGAACCTGGTGTCTAATTTCTGAACCGTCTGTTTTGGTGATGCCCTATTGGTTTAAAAATCACTTGGAAAGGAAATTGGAAGAAAACCGCTCTAGCGGTACCGTGAAAATTTTTTCTTTTTTCAAGAACAAAGAAAGGGGGGTTCAAGATGAACTGTTGAAGGAGAAAGTTGAAAATTTTTGGCGGTTTGGAAAAAAAGTTTGAATAAAGTCAAAGTGTATGAATTATTAACGTTAGTTAAAGTGAGAAATTAATTAAATAAATAAACTGTTGAAGGAGAAAGTTGAAAATTTTTGGCGGTTTGGAAGAAATTTGAATAAATCCAAAGTGAGAAAGTTTAAACACCTGAAGGAGTGAAAGGAGATTTAGTTGGCAGAAACATCTTAATTCATTGGTTAACGACTGGAGAAAAACTCAATATATATACGTGACGGCAACTTTGGGCAGAATTAGCAGGCTAACTGAGTGCTTTCAGCGTTCTCCGCCTGAAGTATGAAAAACCACTCGGATCAGATAAGTAGCTTTTGTTCCATTGTTGTTTGAAAGGCATGCATGAACAGTGTGGGGTCGAAGATGCGACAAAATATGAAGACTGCACGTCTTAGGATTCTTGTCTTAATTTAAAGACATAGCTTGAATGCACGCATAAGACACCAAGGAGATAAAACTATTTTTGCACGTCGAAGAGCTGGGAGTTAACGGAATTTCGTTTGAACTTAGACAATTAAGTAAAAATCATATATGAAATTATTTGTTTCAAACATTTATTGTTAAATTGAGTATTACTTATTTTTTCTTGTTTCAATTCCGTGGGTGGGAATTTGTATTTTTTTTATACTATTATATCATAATTATATGTTTATACTAAACATTGATTTACGCACATATATATTGGTCTGCATAGCATATTATATATATCTAACAATTTTCTGAAATATTGTATGATCGGTGTAAACCGATCCCGGCCGGGGTTGAGTACAAAAAGAAAACCCCCCATCCAATTTATTCAGGCATTTTAGTTTTTATTTGGAACTGTTTGGATTGTATTTATTCTATCTGATTTTCATTTGATTTGAGTGATTAGCATGAAGTTTTGAATTGAATTTACTGTATTGGATTTAGTTGATTTGATCATTTTTTTTTATTTTAGTTTCTTTTTGCTTGTATTTTGATTTTTTTGAGTTATTTTAGTAGTTATAATGCATGAAAAATAAATAGTTCAGTAATGTTTTCTACGGACTTCTTTGTTTTCCCTCTTTTTTCTGTTTGTGATTGATGAATGTTGTACTGTCAGCGTGCCATAGCACGAAGAAATCTTCCGCCCGCAAACCCACGCCAGGCTGAGCTAGTCGGCAGGGAAAAGGCACGCCGGCAAGAACAGGAAGATTTCATAATAAATATATGCTGCACTGACGACTGCTCGACAAAGTTTAGTCGGTTGCAACAAATGGCGCCCAAGCACAATTTGGCTTTCTTTTATAGGTTTTCTTTTGGCAGATATGCTTTCGGCCCGGGTGGCAAATGTTTACTAGGAGCATCTTGTTGCCTCAGCCAATTTTTTTTTTTTTTTTTTCTTTTCTTTGGCTATGGTTGCAGTCATATACCTGACTTTTCCTATGTGTTACCATCATCTTGCCGAGCGGTCGTCAATGCAGCATTGGCGCCCATCTCGTGCTATTGTATTTGTTCTATATGTTTAACAGAGCTCGTCTCTTTAAGTGCTAACCAGACTCTTGTAGTTGTAGGATTACCTCCAGATTAATTAATTAGAACGGGGCAATATCTTTTGTTATCTGAATCAATCTTGTAGAAAGATTAATCTGAGTTTGCCGCATCTGGAGGAAGCTGTCCATTGAGATGACCCATGAGCTAGTTTTGATTCTTGTCCATCTGTAAGATGTTATTCAGTCAATTGAATTATATTGAGCAGGATCAAGGCAAATGTTTATTGGGACATTTTCAAGACAACTACAAGAGATCTGTATTCTCCTGATTTCCCAGTCCCATTTCATCATTTAATGTCAAATTTTATACCTTTTCCCTTCCTGTCTTAAATTCCTGTCACGAAGAAGATCCGTAGAAATCATTATTTTTTTATGAATTGAATTGAAATTAATATTCATTAGATACGAAGTAGTTTTATTCCGTCGTTACATCACGAGTGTATTCAACTATTTCATACTACACATAATTGTATTATAATCTTAGCATATGTGAGAAGAATCCTAAGATTTCGGTATTGAGAATCTTATTCGTTTGTTGGTAATATTTATCTGCAAAAATATACTTAATTGTAAAGTAATTCGGGTTGAATTGAAAGAAAAATATATCATACTTGAACAATGCGTCGTCGAACAAATAGTTGGGATCCAAGCTACACTCCGTTCCAGCATCAGTTAGAACGCCTGAGTCTGTCGCCTTCAGCTGCTCAAGCCACTCGAGTTTCCGAGTCAATGAGAGTAACTGCCACTGAATCATCGAGGAGACGGGTTACTCACGGAGAAAATTCATTTACTCACCAGGAGCGAGCACCTCACCCAAATACGCCAGCTGATAACGAACCACCACGAGTAACTTTTAGAGACCAGATGGATTCGGGTGAGAGGTCAACTGTAAGGCTGCCCATTTCTAAATGGAATTTAATATTTGATGGCTCAACTTCTGGGTTGACGGCCAGACAGTTTATGTTCCGGGTGCTGTCCTTGGCAGAGGATTATCGCGTTTCCTATACCACACTTGCCACAGACTTTCATTTACTCTTAAAGGGGCAAGCTGCCGACTGGTATTGGCGTTTCCGCGAGATGAATTATCCACTGGTGTGGAATAGATTACGTATAGAATTTTTGGAAAGGTTTAGCTCATTTAGGTCCGATGTAGATGTACGAAGAATGCTAGATGGGCGACTGCAGAAACCCGGTAAGCGCTTTCAGGAGTTCTTTGACGCCCTCGAGAATATTTCTTTACAATTAAATACCCCTCTATCAGATGTAGATTTTCAATGTGTGGTATTTAGAAATATGGCTCCTGCTCTTAGAGCCCACTTAGCTGGAGTGGACTTCACTTCAACTCGAGAGTTAGTCAGACGTTGTTGCCTGGTGGAATCCGAATGGAGACTTTTGAGAACGAACTCAGACCGAGACATCAATCGTTGGCCTCGTCAAGTGCAAGAGGTGCATTTTGACTCGGATTACCTTAACAATAGGCAACTGATTGAACCCATTTTGCGCTCTCGTCATCCATTATGGGATCAGGGTTATGCTTCATCTGATGACGGTGTACAACACAATGTGCAGGTGATTCAATCGGGTCTTAAAGGGGTTTCTTTTAAAGATCCTGATCTAAGACCGTCTAATTATAGTGCAAGGTTTGCACAAGAAAATCAATCCAGACCTGATGGTGAAAGTTATTCGCATGTAGTTTCAAATCCACCAGCCCCTCGTTACTTTTCTGAATTTGTGAATTCCACACCCTCAAATGTGTTGACAAAACGGGAAGTGCACGCCGTACAAACAAATGCCAGCACTTTCCTAAATAAAGGTCGTGAAGTAGAAGGGAAAGGAGAATACCGAGTGTGTTGGAATTGCCGTGACCTGGGTCATGGGTTTATGGACTGTCCCGCTCCTATTCAGGGAATATTCTGTTTCGGATGTGGTAAGGATGGAGTACTCAAACCTAAATGCCCTAGATGCCAAGCGGAAAACTCCAACCGGAATGCGCTTTCACCGGGGAGGATGCGTATTCCGCTGGCTATTCACCCATCCAGACCCCAAAAGACCGACGTTGCCACCAATGTCGACCCCGAATTGCAACGCCGTCAATAAACACACCCCAAAATCCATGTCCTCCTGTTACGTCTACCAACTCAAAACATGATGCTCCTAAACAGTCATCAAGGCGTTTTAATCGCGCCTGGAGATATTTCACCCTTCGGCGATTTTTGCGGAAAGCTTGTCTGGACCCTATTGTATCCATCCATGGAGATAACCGGCCATTTGCCACCATTTCCATCAAAGGTCGGCAGTTGACAGGCTTGCTTGACAGTGGAGCAAGTGTAAGCATCCTGGGAGCAGGAGCAATGAAGCTGGTTGAGGAGTTGGGCTTGAATTTTTCAGAATACAATGCCTACTGAAGTTCATGCCGCTTCTGGTCAAAAGGCGCCTGTTCTCGGTTATGTAAGCCCATTGGTGCAATTCAATGAAAAGACGAGGCTAATACGCTTCCTAATATGCCCCAGTTTAACCAATCCAGTTTATCTGGGCGTAGATTTCTGGGATGCATTTAAGATTGCACCTCAGTGCTCTGCTATTAAAGTCCCGGACATGAACTCTTGCTTTCATCAATTGGCTCCTGAAGATCAACGAAGGCTGGATGAAGTCACACATCAATTTCCTTCTTTTAACAGATTAGGTTTAGGCAGAACCAACTTATTGTCTCATACCATCGACACTGGTGATGCCCAGCCTATCAAACAGCGACATTATGCCGTGTCACCTGTCGTTCAGAAGTTGTTGTATGACGAGCTAGACCGCATGTTATCTCTAGGAGTTATTGAGGAAAGTAGGAGTTCCTGGAGCTCACCGGTCACCATTGTTCGGAAACCGGGTAAAGTACGTCTATGTTTGGATGCAAGACGATTAAATGAGGTCACTATTAAGGATGCTTACCCTTTGCCGCTGATTGAGGGGCTGTTGGCTAGACTTCAATCCACTCGTTTTATCACCAGTCTGGATTTGAAAGACGCATTTTGGCAAATTCCATTGGATGACAAATCTCGGGAGAAAACTGCATTTACTGTTCCTGGACGTCCGCTATATCACTTTACCGTCATGCCATTTGGGTTGTGTAACGCACCCCAAACAATGTGTAGACTGATGCACAAGGTCATCCCACACGAATTGCATGACCGAGTGTTTGTATATTTGGATGATTTGCTGGTAACCAGCTCCACATTTGATGAACATTTGGAATTACTTGCTAAGGTCGCCACCTTATTAACATCCGCAGGTCTAACCATCAACGTGGAAAAGAGCAAATTTATCCAAAAGGAAATCAGATATCTTGGTTATGTAATTGGTGATGGAGTCCTCAAAACTGACCCTGAAAAGGTGTCAGGCATCGTTACATACCCACAGCCTAAATCGGTCAAAGATGTGAGACGGTTTATGGGGATGGCCGGATGGTACAGGCGGTTTATTCCGAACTTCGCCTCCATAACCTCTCCCATGACAGATTTATTGAAGGGGAAAAAGAAATTCGGTTGGACAGGGGCGGCCAATAAAGCCTTCGAGGAAACAAAAAAACTTCTAGTCTCTGCACCAGTGCTGGTCAACCCGGATTTTTCCCGACATTTCTTTATACAGTGCGATGCAAGTGCCACCGGCATCGGCAGCGTCCTCTTCCAACGGGATGATGATGGTGGAGAGCATCCCATCGCATTTATGTCCGCAAAACTCAATGCCGCACAACGTAACTACAGCGTCACGGAATTAGAATGCTTAGCTGCAGTGCAGAGCATCAAGCGTTTTCGGGCATATGTTGAGGGGTTGCCTTTCACTATCATTACCGACCATGCAAGTCTGAAATGGTTGATGGCGCAGAGGGATTTGTCGGGAAGACTAGCGCGTTGGAGTCTGAAGTTGCAGGGATTCAACTTCAACATCGAGCATCGTATGGGCAATCAAAATGTCGTCCCTGACGCATTGTCTAGAGCATGCGAGTTCAAGACTGAAGCCATTTGTGAGTTGAACAAGCTTCCAGAGCATCAGCAGTTGGTTGGGAATATTCCCAGAGAGGCTTTTGAGGATCCTGAGTACAAAAGTCTAGTCCATCAGGTGCAACAACGTCCGGAACAATTTGAAAATCTTTATGTGATGGACGGTGTTCTCTATATTCATCAGGGATCAAACGGTGGGCTCGATTTGGACATTCCACGCGCGAAGGTTTGGGTTCCGGAAGGATATCGACGGTTGCTGTTGGCGCGTGTGCATAATAATGCCCTGGGGTCTCATTGTGGCATTCGCAAAACCTTGGAAGTTGTGCGGCGCTACTATTACTGGCCAAGACTTCGGCAGGACGTGACTAGCTATGTTAACAGCTGCGCAACTTGCAAACAGGTTAAAGCGTCGAATGTCACGATGCGACCGCCAATGGGAACGGCCAGAATATCTGAACGGCCTATGCAGCGTCTGTTTATAGACTTTATGGGTCCATATCCTCGTTCCAAAGGTGGAAATACCCAGCTGCTGGTGGTACTCGACCATTTCACAAAGTTTTTGTGGCTCAAGGCTCTTCCTAAAGCAACGGCTGAGGCAGTGATTAAGTTCTTGACGCAGGAGGTATTTTTGACTTTTGGTGTACCAGAGACTATCCACAGTGATAATGGAACACAATTTGTATCCAAAGCTTTCTCGGACTTCTTGGTCAAATTTGGTGTGATCCACTGTTATACACCTTTGTACTCGCCTCAGGCTAACGCATCTGAGAGAGCTAACCAATCCATTCTCAACGCTATTCGAGCCTACATAGGAACCGATCATCGGAATTGGGACGTGAATCTGCCAGAGTCATGCGCAGCATTTCGGAATGTTGTCCATGAGTCGACAGGATTCTCGCCGCATTTTCTGATGTTCGGTTACCAACCTATCCGACATGGTGCCGAATATGCGCTACTGAAATCCCTTAACGCCTTTGAGGATGGAGAGGTGTTATTGGCAACTAATAGTGAAAGATTACGGTTGGTTCAGGACCAGGTAAAAAGAAAGCTGTCGGAAGCGTACGCTAAAGGAACACATCAGTACAACCTGAGAAGTTGTGTCAGGAATATAACTCCGGGACAGTTAGTATGGGTTCGAAATCACCCACTCAGCCGCGCGGCGGAACGATTTGCGGCTAAACTCGCCCCGAAATTTGTAAAGGCCACTGTAAAGCGGAAGATTGGTCAGGTATCATACGAATTAGTTGATGAGGCAGGAAAATCTCTGGGTATCTATCACGCTAAAGACATCAAAGTCTGAAAATAGCTAAACTAGTTCAAAGAGGTTTGTCAAAGATATGAATTCATAACGTAATTGATCAGTTCAAACTCGAAAGGTGCCCGGCATTTTGAGACCTCTCAGGGTCTGGGTCGTCCCCACGATTGTTGAGAATTCGGCTAGGACACTGCAAGCACTACAGGCTCGAACTGCGTCCAGATTTGGAGGCGTTCACGTTCGAAGGATCAACGACGGTTAAGATACAAATTCGAAATGCTACAGACACTATTGCCGTCAATGTTCTCGATCTATCGATCACGAAACCATTGATCGAAACCAACAAAGGAAAATTTGCGTTGGAAGGAGCAACGAAAGTGCTGCCTTACTACAAGGAATACTTCAATATTGCATATCCTCTGCCGAAAATGGACCTGATCTCGATCGTTGATTTCTCAGCAGGCGCTATGGAGAATTGGGGCCTGGTCACATACAGAGAGACTTTCGTTCTAGTTGACCCAGAAAACACTTCTCTAATCAGAAAGCCATCGATCGCGCTGACTGTGGTCCATGAAATCGCTTATCAGTGGTTCGGTAACCTCGCAACCATGGAATGGTGGACGCACTTGTGGCTGAACGAAGGATATGCTTCATTCGTTGACTTCTTCTGCGTAAACAACTATTCCCCGAACATGATATTTGGATCCAATTCATTACGGATATGTATACGCTAACATTAGAGCTGGATTGTCTTCAAAATTCACATCCGATCGAAGTGCCTGTCGGTCATCCGTCGGAGATCGATTAAATTTTCAATGAAATCAGTTATAATAAAGACGCCAGTGTAATTCGTATGTTGCACCACTATATTGGTGACGCGGATTTTCAAAAAGGAATGAATATTTACCTGACACGGTTTCAATACATTAATACCAAGACTGAAGACTTATGGGCAGCATTACAGGAAACAAGTAGTAAACCAGTGGCTGCAGTTATGTCCACCTGGATCAAACAAATGGGATTTCCAGTAGTCAGTGTTACCTCGAAACAGGACGGCAACAATCGAATCCTTCACATCAAGCAATCGAAATTCACTGCCGATGGCTCGGAGGCTCCCGGATAATACTTGTGGATGATTCCAATAACCGTTTCAGTTGCCTCGAAACCTAACGAAATCGCCAAGCAATTTATTTTAGATAGTATGGAAACAGAAATCACATTTAATTTCAGATAAATTCAGTTTTTTGCGTTACTTACCAGCTTGAAAATTCGCAGTTTGACAGCGCAGATACCAGCGACGTAAACAACGGCACTGACAGCTGGATCTCCAAACACTGCGCGAAAACTCAGCGAACCTGGTGTCTAATTTCTGAACCGTCTGTTTTGGTGATGCCCTATTGGTTTAAAAATCACTTGGAAAGGAAATTGGAAGAAAACCGCTCTAGCGGTACCGTGAAAATTTTTTCTTTTTTCAAGAACAAAGAAAGGGGGGTTCAAGATGAACTGTTGAAGGAGAAAGTTGAAAATTTTTGGCGGTTTGGAAAAAAAGTTTGAATAAAGTCAAAGTGTATGAATTATTAACGTTAGTTAAAGTGAGAAATTAATTAAATAAATAAACTGTTGAAGGAGAAAGTTGAAAATTTTTGGCGGTTTGGAAGAAATTTGAATAAATCCAAAGTGAGAAAGTTTAAACACCTGAAGGAGTGAAAGGAGATTTAGTTGGCAGAAACATCTTAATTCATTGGTTAACGACTGGAGAAAAACTCAATATATATACGTGACGGCAACTTTGGGCAGAATTAGCAGGCTAACTGAGTGTTTTCAGCGTTCTCCGCCTGAAGTATGAAAAACCACTCGGATCAGATAAGTAGCTTTTGTTCCATTGTTGTTTGAAAGGCATGCATGAACAGTGTGGGGTCGAAGATGCGACAAAATATGAAGACTGCACGTCTTAGGATTCTTGTCTTAATTTAAAGACATAGCTTGAATGCACGCATAAGACACCAAGGAGATAAAACTATTTTTGCACGTCGAAGAGCTGGGAGTTAACGGAATTTCGTTTGAACTTAGACAATTAAGTAAAAATCATATATGAAATTATTTGTTTCAAACATTTATTGTTAAATTGAGTATTACTTATTTTTTCTTGTTTCAATTCCGTGGGTGGGAATTTGTATTTTTTTTATACTATTATATCATAATTATATGTTTATACTAAACATTGATTTACGCACATATATATTGGTCTGCATAGCATATTATATATATCTAACAATTTTCTGAAATATTGTATGATCGGTGTAAACCGATCCCGGCCGGGGTTGAGTACAAAAAGAAAACCCCCCATCCAATTTATTCAGGCATTTTAGTTTTTATTTGGAACTGTTTGGATTGTATTTATTCTATCTGATTTTCATTTGATTTGAGTGATTAGCATGAAGTTTTGAATTGAATTTACTGTATTGGATTTAGTTGATTTGATCATTTTTTTTTATTTTAGTTTCTTTTTGCTTGTATTTTGATTTTTTTGAGTTATTTTAGTAGTTATAATGCATGAAAAATAAATAGTTCAGTAATGTTTTCTACGGACTTCTTTGTTTTCCCTCTTTTTTCTGTTTGTGATTGATGAATGTTGTACTGTCAGCGTGCCATAGCACGAAAAAATCTTCCGCCCGCAAACCCACGCCAGGCTGAGCTAGTCGGCAGGGAAAAGGCACGCCGGGCAAGAACAGGAAGATTTCATAATAAATATATGCTGCACTGACGACTGCTCGACAAAGTTTAGTCGGTTGCAACAAATGGCGCCCAAGCACAATTTGGCTTTCTTTTATAGGTTTTCTTTTGGCAGATATGCTTTCGGCCCGGGTGGCAAATGTTTACTAGGAGCATCTTGTTGCCTCAGCCAATTTTTTTTTTTTTTTCTTTTCTTTGGCTATGGTTGCAGTCATATACCTGACTTTTCCTATGTGTTACCATCATCTTGCCGAGCGGTCGTCAATGCAGCATTGGCGCCCATCTCGTGCTATTGTATTCGTTCTATATGTTTAACAGAGCTCGTCTCTTTAAGTGCTAACCAGACTCTTGTAGTTGTAGGATTACCTCCAGATTAATTAATTAGAACGGGGCAATATCTTTTGTTATCTGAATCAATCTTGTAGAAAGATTAATCTGAGTTTGCCGCATCTGGAGGAAGCTGTCCATTGAGATGACCCATGAGCTAGTTTTGATTCTTGTCCATCTGTAAGATGTTATTCAGTCAATTGAATTATATTGAGCAGGATCAAGGCAAATGTTTATTGGGACATTTTCAAGACAACTACAAGAGATCTGTATTCTCCTGATTTCCCAGTCCCATTTCATCATTTAATGTCAAATTTTATACCTTTTCCCTTCCTGTCTTAAATTCCTGTCACGAAGAAGATCCGTAGAAATCATTATTTTTTTATGAATTGAATTGAAATTAATATTCATTAGATACGAAGTAGTTTTATTCCGTCGTTACATCACGAGTGTATTCAACTATTTCATACTACACATAATTGTATTATAATCTTAGCATATGTGAGAAGAATCCTAAGATTTCGGTATTGAGAATCTTATTCGTTTGTTGGTAATATTTATCTGCAAAAATATACTTAATTGTAAAGTAATTCGGGTTGAATTGAAAGAAAAATATATCATACTTGAACAATGCGTCGTCGAACAAATAGTTGGGATCCAAGCTACACTCCGTTCCAGCATCAGTTAGAACGCCTGAGTCTGTCGCCTTCAGCTGCTCAAGCCACTCGAGTTTCCGAGTCAATGAGAGTAACTGCCACTGAATCATCGAGGAGACGGGTTACTCACGGAGAAAATTCATTTACTCACCAGGAGCGAGCACCTCACCCAAATACGCCAGCTGATAACGAACCACCACGAGTAACTTTTAGAGACCAGATGGATTCGGGTGAGAGGTCAACTGTAAGGCTGCCCATTTCTAAATGGAATTTAATATTTGATGGCTCAACTTCTGGGTTGACGGCCAGACAGTTTATGTTCCGGGTGCTGTCCTTGGCAGAGGATTATCGCGTTTCCTATACCACACTTGCCACAGACTTTCATTTACTCTTAAAGGGGCAAGCTGCCGACTGGTATTGGCGTTTCCGCGAGATGAATTATCCACTGGTGTGGAATAGATTACGTATAGAATTTTTGGAAAGGTTTAGCTCATTTAGGTCCGATGTAGATGTACGAAGAATGCTAGATGGGCGACTGCAGAAACCCGGTAAGCGCTTTCAGGAGTTCTTTGACGCCCTCGAGAATATTTCTTTACAATTAAATACCCCTCTATCAGATGTAGATTTTCAATGTGTGGTATTTAGAAATATGGCTCCTGCTCTTAGAGCCCACTTAGCTGGAGTGGACTTCACTTCAACTCGAGAGTTAGTCAGACGTTGTTGCCTGGTGGAATCCGAATGGAGACTTTTGAGAACGAACTCAGACCGAGACATCAATCGTCGGCCTCGTCAAGTGCAAGAGGTGCATTTTGACTCGGATTACCTTAACAATAGGCAACTGATTGAACCCATTTTGCGCTCTCGTCATCCATTATGGGATCAGGGTTATGCTTCATCTGATGACGGTGTACAACACAATGTGCAGGTGATTCAATCGGGTCTTAAAGGGGTTTCTTTTAAAGATCCTGATCTAAGACCGTCTAATTATAGTGCAAGGTTTGCACAAGAAAATCAATCCAGACCTGATGGTGAAAGTTATTCGCATGTAGTTTCAAATCCACCAGCCCCTCGTTACTTTTCTGAATTTGTGAATTCCACACCCTCAAATGTGTTGACAAAACGGGAAGTGCACGCCGTACAAACAAATGCCAGCACTTTCCTAAATAAAGGTCGTGAAGTAGAAGGGAAAGGAGAATACCGAGTGTGTTGGAATTGCCGTGACCTGGGTCATGGGTTTATGGACTGTCCCGCTCCTATTCAGGGAATATTCTGTTTCGGATGTGGTAAGGATGGAGTACTCAAACCTAAATGCCCTAGATGCCAAGCGGAAAACTCCAACCGGAATGCGCTTTCACCGGGGAGGATGCGTATTCCGCTGGCTATTCACCCATCCAGACCCCAAAAGACCGACGTTGCCACCAATGTCGACCCCGAATTGCAACGCCGTCAATAAACACACCCCAAAATCCATGTCCTCCTGTTACGTCTACCAACTCAAAACATGATGCTCCTAAACAGTCATCAAGGCGTTTTAATCGCGCCTGGAGATATTTCACCCTTCGGCGATTTTTGCGGAAAGCTTGTCTGGACCCTATTGTATCCATCCATGGAGATAACCGGCCATTTGCCACCATTTCCATCAAAGGTCGGCAGTTGACAGGCTTGCTTGACAGTGGAGCAAGTGTAAGCATCCTGGGAGCAGGAGCAATGAAGCTGGTTGAGGAGTTGGGCTTGAATTTTTCAGAATACAATGCCTACTGAAGTTCATGCCGCTTCTGGTCAAAAGGCGCCTGTTCTCGGTTATGTAAGCCCATTGGTGCAATTCAATGAAAAGACGAGGCTAATACGCTTCCTAATATGCCCCAGTTTAACCAATCCAGTTTATCTGGGCGTAGATTTCTGGGATGCATTTAAGATTGCACCTCAGTGCTCTGCTATTAAAGTCCCGGACATGAACTCTTGCTTTCATCAATTGGCTCCTGAAGATCAACGAAGGCTGGATGAAGTCACACATCAATTTCCTTCTTGTAACAGATTAGGTTTAGGCAGAACCAACTTATTGTCTCATTCCATCGACACTGGTGATGCCCAGCCTATCAAACAGCGACATTATGCCGTGTCACCTGTCATTCAGAAGTTGATGTATGACGAGCTAGACCGCATGTTATCTCTAGGAGTTATTGAGGAAAGTAGGAGTTCCTGGAGCTCACCGGTCACCATTGTTCGGAAACCGGGTAAAGTACGTCTATGTTTGGATGCAAGACGATTAAATGAGGTCACTATTAAGGATGCTTACCCTTTGCCGCTGATTGAGGGGTTGTTGGCTAGACTTCAGTCCACTCGTTTTATCACCAGTCTGGATTTGAAAGACGCATTTTGGCAAATTCCATTGGATGACAAATCTCGGGAGAAAACTGCATTTACTGTTCCTGGACGTCCGCTATATCACTTTACCGTCATGCCATTTGGGTTGTGTAATGCACCCCAAACAATGTGTAGACTGATGCACAAGGTCATCCCACACGAATTGCATGACCGAGTGTTTGTATATTTGGATGATTTGCTGGTAACCAGCTCCACATTTGATGAACATTTGGAATTACTCGCTAAGGTCGCCACCTTATTAACATCCGCAGGTCTAACCATCAACGTGGAAAAGAGCAAATTTATCCAAAAGGAAATCAGATATCTTGGTTATGTAATTGGTGATGGAGTCCTCAAAACTGACCCTGAAAAGGTGTCAGGCATCGTTACATACCCACAGCCTAAATCGGTCAAAGATGTGAGACGGTTTATGGGGATGGCCGGATGGTACAGGCGGTTTATTCCGAACTTCGCCTCCATAACCTCTCCCATGACAGATTTATTGAAGGGGAAAAAGAAATTCGGTTGGACAGGGGCGGCCAATAAAGCCTTCGAGGAAACAAAAAAACTTCTAGTCTCTGCACCAGTGCTGGTCAACCCGGATTTTTCCCGACATTTCTTTATACAGTGCGATGCAAGTGCCACCGGCATCGGCAGCGTCCTCTTCCAACGGGATGATGATGGTGGAGAGCATCCCATCGCATTTATGTCCGCAAAACTCAATGCCGCACAACGCAACTACAGCGTCACGGAGTTAGAGTGCTTAGCTGCGGTGCAAATCATCAAACGTTTTCGGGCAAACGTCGAGTGATTGCCCTTCACCGTTATCACCAACCATGCGAGTTTAAAATGGTTGATGGCGCAAAGGGACTTGTCGGGAAGAAAAGCGCGGTGGAGTTTAAAATTACAAGGTTTTAATTTCAACATAGAGCATTGAGCAGGCACTCAAAATGTCGTACCAGACGCCTTATCACGAGCACGTGACTCCAATGTCGATTTCAGTTACGCGATGATCTACCTCCTCGAGCACCACGAACGGCTGGGTGATATTCCAAAGCAGGCTTTCTAGGATCCTGATTATATAAATTTAGATCAACAGGTCCAACAAACCTGTAAACAAATTAAATCACCGAATGCTACAATGAGACCACTCATGGGTATCGCTAGAGTTACCGAACGGCCTTTGCAGCGTCTGTTTGTGGTCTTTATGGGCCCATATCCACGTTCAAAAATTGGAAACACCCAGTTGCTAGTGGTGCTTGACCACTATACAAAGTTTGTATGGCTCAAGGCGTTACCTAAAGCTACAGCGGAACTGGTCGTAAAATACTGAAAGAAAACATTTTTCTTACCTTTGGTGTACCCGAAACCCTTCACACAGACAATGGTGTCCAATTTACATCAAAGGTTTTCTCGGAGTTTCTGGCGAAGTATGGAGTGAAACATTGCCTCACACCCTATTATTCACCCCAGGCTAACGCATCCGAAAGGGTCAACCGCTCCGTTCTCGCTGCGATTCGAGCCTACATAGGAGATGACCATCAGAATTGGGATGCTAACCTGTCAGAGTCGTGTGCCGCATTTCGCACTGTGGTACATGAGTCTACAGGATTCTCACCTCATTTCCTGATGTTCGGCTATCAACTTATACATCATGGTTCCGAATATGCAGTATTCAAATCCTTACAAGCCTTTGAGGACGGAGAGGTTCAATTCGCTTCAAATTGTGACCGTTTGCGATTGGCCCATAGTCACGTTAAGGCGAAATTAACTTACGCATATGCTAAAGGAGCGCATTTTGCAATTTGCGCAGTCGCCAGGACTTCACTCTAGGACAGGAAGTGTGGGTGCGAAATCATCTACTTAGCTGTGCTGCTGATTCGCTGCCAAACTTACCCCAAAGTTTTTGAAAGCAACGATAAGGCAGAAGATGGGACAAGTAACGTATGAGGTTGAGGATGCTAAAGGCAAGATTTTGGGCCTTTTTCACGCCAAAGATTTGAAGGTTTAGCGAATCATGTGTAAAACTGTCTGATATGGGAGAAACAAAGGTCATATATATTGCTGGTAGCCCGGCTTTGAGACATCTCAGGGTCGGAGTCGTTCCCACGATTGTTGCGATGCTGACAGCTGAACAACTGACGGCTGGTAACATCTATAAAACCACTGACAGTAAAGACGTTCCACAATATGACTGAAAAATTAATTTTTCGGCTGATGGTTGTAATCCGTGACTGCACTACTGGAAATGGTAATGCCCCAAAGGTATGGAAAATATCTAAGAAGGAAAAGTGCCGAAAAATTTCGGTACTTTGAAAATTTCAGTACTTTTTGAGAAAATATTTCAGTATCTCGAAAGAAGAGGGATTCTTTTGTTCGCCAGCAAGGAGAAAAGTCGTACGTTCCGCAAAGTGCAAAGTCTTGTTAGTTTTATCAAGAAAGTTATAGTTGAGTGAACTTTTATTAATCAAAGAAGTTTCTGAAGTAAAGAACTTAAATAATTTGTGAAGATGCAGGCAAGCCAAAGAAACATCGCGGGATAACATAGTTGGGGTGTACATCATTAAGACGAATATGTTTCTGAAGATATCGGAACTCACATAAGTCGGACGAGTAGTGGTATTTGAAGCATAAAACTAAAGTCTAGACCGGATTGGAGATGAAAAGGAGTGCATTAATATAACGAAGTGGAATAAGTCATAAATCATTGTTTGCATGGTGAATCAATAAATCAGTGGCGAGCTGGAGTCAACTATTGGACGCGCTAGTTAAGTACCGTCAAACGGATTTAAAATATTGCATGGGGAATGATTTAAAACTGATTTTTAAATTATGAATGATTATGAATAAGTTGATTTAAAAAAAATTTGGATGTTTATTGATTGAACCTCGATTTAAAATTCTTAACGTAAAGATTCTGGATGCTAAAAAAAAAAGTCTGAATATTCTACATCATACTACTATTATATTCTAATGATAATTTGAGTAAATTAAAATTAAAAGGAAACAGTAAACCGAAAGTAATTATAGAAAAATGATACACAATGAAGTTTTGAATTATTTAGCTATTAGGTGCTAAGTAGAAAATAATAATCTTTGGTGTGGGTGATAATTTTTGCATGTGTTTGATTTCTACATTTATTATTCTTTAATTTGAATTATTATTTCTATGAGTTTCGAACTATGATTTCATTATTTGATTTGATAAGATTGGTGTAAACCGATTCCGATCGGAATTGGGTGAATATTTAAACCCATCCAAAACCATATATAAGTTTCGGCATTTAATTTCTTTATACAAATTCTTATAATTCATTTGGGAATCAATTCATTCTGTTGTTTTTTTTATTAAACATTTGTTGTAGTTACTTGAATTCATCATTTTTCATGAAAGAAAATACATATTTCTTACAATCAAACCAAAAAGTAGTATAATTATGTCCGAGTAATTTACAGAGTGACAAGTAATGATTCTCACATGGAACCTTCGTTATCCTTTCCCTTAGACCGAATGTGGTTGTGTTTGTTTTGTGTGCATGTCGTAGCTCGAAGGATTCGTAGCCCCAAACGCCCACGACCAGACTGAGCTAGTCGTCGGGGTAAGGGCATGCAGGGTGAATTATTCTACGATTCCTTAACTTAAATTATGCTGCACTGACGATGGCTCGACAGAGCTTTGCAGAGCAACAGTATATTCTAATCTAGTTTCTAAAGTAGAACGATCTGTATGCGTCCATTGCTTATAACTAGTACTGCTGATGCAATTTTCTTCAATTTTTTTCACATGTACTTAAAATAACGGCTGATCCAGAACAATTCTGGCAATAACCAAAATAACAATCTGTTTGTGGAGGAGAGCATATCATCAAAGATAAAAAGTCCTTATGATTAGCCAAGCTTTTATCGGAATCCTTTGTTAGAAATTTATTTTTGATTCTTCAACCATTAATTTAACGTTTTGATGTATAAAGCATACACAGACAGAATGTGTTCCCGATACTCCCGCTAAAATGCAGTATTTAGGCCGAAGTGCTGCAAACTTCGAAAATCCGACTTTAATACCGGTATTATCAGATTTAAATTTGCCGTATAACTCTTTTAAGTTGCACAATATTAGTCTTTTTTGGAATTGCTTTTCGCCTTCACCAGTCTAGAAATATACAGTACATAAATTAACTATTTTGACTGAGATATACCTTTACTGTAATATAGTCCTTTTTTCCTCTCATCTGTCTGCTGTTTGCACCGCCGCAGTAGAATGACTTCATGAGACCATCGACATGTGGATCCGTACTTCGTCGGTTTTTCGGGGAATTATAAACTCGTCTCCTTTTTCTAATCATATATCTGGTTGCGTCAGGAAATTCGGACATTACTTTGGCACTTGATCAATTCGTTGGTATAAGTGATAAAAGTAAACTCTTTGTTTCCTTTTCTGTAGCTTTAGAATATACTTCTTTAATATTATTTACTATAGATAATTCATTATTTGTTTTTTTTTCTTCTGTAGGTAGTTCCTGCTTTATTTTAAATACATTTTTGTGCAGTACGTTAGTTAAGTTTTTTCGCTTTCTCCTGATATAATTAGCCTCTTTTAATCTGTTTCTTTCAAATTTTGGTTCATCAATAAGTTTGAAGCACTTATTTAAGAGATCTTTTACTTCACTTGTATCACAAAAAACTACATTACTTCGATTGTCACTTTTAGCATCAATTACACTTTCAAATTCCATTTCGTTTAGTACATTTTCTTGACTTCTAATGTTATTTGAAGTACTGGCACCAACGTTCATTTCTTCTCCTTCCACTTCTTCACTAATATTAAGCTCGCTCTGATTATTTTCTTTATTTGCTTTATGTAATTTCAATATATTAGTTCGACATGCCCCATAGATTTTCCATTGTAACTGTAGGTTTGGTTTTGCTTCCACCATCCATTGTAATACATTTCTGAGGTTACTTTTTACAATATGATGAGTTTTTTGAAACAGATTGCAGCAACGTTTGATATAAAAATGTTTTTACTAATTTTCGAAGAAAAGTAGTATTAAACTCGTTTCGCCGAAAATTCATATTTCTTTATATATATATATATATATATATATATATATATATATATATATATATATATATATATATATATATATATATTAGGGCGGGCCAATTTGTATGGAGCCGAAAAATTCGATTAGACCTGCCCCCTAGGATGATTCTATGGACAATTCTAAGCAACTTTGCCGAAGGAACCATAGGTCTATCTCGATTTTCGAGTCTCCCACTTTTCAAAAAAAGATTTTTTCCCTATAACATCATTTTGATTCAAAATTCGTTTTTTTATTCATCGTTATATTATCTTTTTTATGTGTATATGGGGGGTTTTTGGGGTCGAGAAATTCATTTCTGATCTTTATTTTTACCTATGACTACCGCCAGAGGGCATTTCATGCATATTTTAACTATTTTTCGTCTATTTTCCGAGAAAAATTACAAGTTTTTCGGTAAAATTGATCTTTATTTAATTTTTTTCAATGAAAATTCAAATTAAAAAATAAGAACATGTGTAAAAAATAAAAAAAATGAATTTAGTGAGAAAAAAAGCGACAAAGTGTTGTTGCTTTCAAGTCAACAACGCATTTATTTAAAAAAAAACATCGGTAAAACATCATTACCGACATATTTTGTGAAAGAGCACAACACAATGACATTTATGAGTGTTCAGTTCATTAGTGTTTGAGCATCATTTCAGTGAAAGTGAATTATAAATTTCCTGCCAGTGAATAATTGTGAAATTCAAAAAGAATTAAAAGGTATGTGTTAAAATTTTGTAATTTAATACACATAGGCATCGATGTTGTTCTCTTGCTTGGTTACTTTTTTCTGAAATATGTAATACATTGTAATGTATTTATATGTATAGCATGTAGGAATAATGTGCGTTGGAATAATGTATTAACTGGTCCTTAGAGGCGAAATGTCGGTTGACATATGAGTAAATGCTGTTGATCACATATGAGTTATGCCAATTTGTAGGTGGAAAAAATATATTCGAACCAAATGTTTTGAAATATACTAATTTCAGTTTTTTAAAATTTTTTTAGTAAAATTATACAATGGATCCAAATGCATTGCCGTCTACATCTCAAACCGCAACAACATCAACAAGTACCGAAAGTCATTTGAAGCATTTGCCTTCGCACGATGTTGCTGTTTTTGGTGCATCTTGTGATTTGAGTGGACTCGATCTGCCAACGAAACAGGATATTTTAAGATGTTTTTTTTTCTTGGCCGAACGTGCTAAACTCCAAAACAAAATGTTTTCGTATAAAACATTCGTACCGCACGTAACAGACAAATTGATTGAAATTTGGAGTCAACTTAATGTTGAAATTCTAACCAAACAAAGTGTTGTTAGAAAATTGGGTACATTGATTGACAAGTATCAAATCGAAACTAAACATTCAAATATCGCCTCATTCAGAACGTTCGAGCAATCTACAAAAGAATTATTTTACATCGGCAAATGTCAATGTGACTTGAAAGCAGAATTATGCTCATGTGGATTGATTCCAGATCATTTGAAAGAGTTCATGCGAGATCAAAATAATGACAGAAGATTGACGATACCGGAATTCGTGCTAGAAGTTGAAGAGCCAGCACCAACGTCAACAATAATACCAACAAGCGTTGAACCGAGCCATTCAGCATATGAACCAAGTACTGATATAGATCAGCCAAGTTCAAATCCACAAGATATTCCGCCAATGATACGAGGACCGTATACTCCCAGATACGATGCTTCGAACTTCGCTGCGATGTGTGATCGATTTGGTGTGTCTGATAGAATAGCAGCAGCACTCGCAACATCTCTTATGCAAGACATTGACGTAAAAGATGCACATGGCAATCCTATCATCATGGATAAAAATAAAGTGCGTCGAGAAAAGGCCAAATGCAGAGAAGAACTGCTTCGTAAGCAGTATGATGCATCCAATTTGATAGCATTTTCATTCGACGGCCGAAAAAATGATGCTTTAACAATGGAAAAAATCGATGAGAAGTTGCATGCAAGGATGGTGAAAGAACCACATCTAGTTGTTTTGAAGGAACCAAATTCTCAATTGATAGGCTACACAAAAGTCGAAAATGAAGATGCTGAACACAAATTGATGACATTTAATGCATTCTTCGTCGAAAAAGAAATTGCTCTCGATGCATTAATCGGCATATGCTGTGATGGTGAGCCAACAAATACTGGCGTAAGAAATGGGATTTTGCGTCGATTTGAATTGCATTTGAATAGACCGCTGCATTGGTTTGTGTGCATGCTGCACTTTAACGAGCTGCCATTTCGTCATTTGTTTGACACTTTGGAAAGATCATCGACCACTGGACCACGAACAACAACTGGAACGTTGGGCAAACAAATTGAAACTTGTGAAAATCTTCCGGTATGTATCATTTGTCATTTTTCTCATCGATTTTTTCCATTATTAAATGGTAAAATTTAATTCATCTCATTTCTTTTTTTTCAGCTTGTAGATGAATTCGAGATAATCGTGCTAGAGAACATGCCACCTGATTTAGATCCATTTGAATTATCCACCGATTCAAAGTACTTATACAAAATGGCCAATGCAATTTCGAATGGTGTTGTTCCTGCGGATTTATCTCACAATAAACCAGGACCAATAGCACATTCACGTTGGCTCACCAAGGCGAATAGATTGTTGCGGTTGTATGTGTCAACTGAAAATCTATCAAGGAATTTGAAAATTTTGGCAACATACATAATGAAAGTGTATGTGCCGATGTACTTCAACATCAAGTACTATAATTCGGTGGTCTTCGGTAGTGTATTATTTTACAAATTCATTCGTTGGACACAATATTTGGATACAAATCTACGCGGAGTTGTGAATAATGTCATTAAAAACAATTCATATTACGCACATTCCGAAAATATTTTGTTAGCGATGTTATTTGATGATAAAAAAGAGACACGAAAAATCGCAATCAAGAAAATTTTACACTACCGAAGAAATCTGTACGACCCGGCACATCTTAGAGTTTATCAAAAACCTTTGATAAACTTCAATTGTACAGATTATACGAATATGATTGATTTAAATAGAGATGATGTCTTATTCGAACCACCGTTTACGTATAGCATTCCGTATGATCATTTGGAACAATATTTAGAATGCGATGATCCACCATTGCCTGATCCAAGAATTCCGGTACACATACAAGCAACGGAAAGACATGTTCAATTGCTGGCTAGCGTTTCTAAACGTGTTTTAGAAAAGAGTCGACACAGTGTTATGGCAGTTACATCAGAAAGCCGTGCAAAATACCCCCGACTTGAAAGCAAAAAAGACTTTCAAAAATAAGTTATTTCGCTTTTCTTCCACTAAATTCATTTTTTTTTTATTTTTTACACATGTTCTTATTTTTTAAGTTGAATTTTTGTTGAAAAAAATAAAATAAAGATCAATTTTACCGAAAAACTTGTAATTTTTCTCGGAAAATAGACGAAAAATAGTTAAAATATGCATGAAACGCCCTCTGGCGGTAGTTATAGGTAAAAATAAAGATCAGAAATGAATTTCTCGACCCCAAAAACCCCCCATATACACATAACAAAGATAATATAACGATGAATAAAAAAACGAATTTTGAATCAAAATGATGTTATAGGGAAAAAATCTTTTTTTGAAAAGTGGGAGACTCGAAAATCGAGATAGACCTATGATTCCTTCGGCAAAGTTGCTTAGAATTGTCCATATAATCATCTTAGGGGGCAGGTCTAATCGACACAAAATTTGGCCCGCCCTAATATATATATATATATATATATATATATATATATATATATATATATATATATATATATATATATATATATATATATATGTATATATATATATATATATATATATATATATATATATCATCAAAATGATTAAGGGAGATAATCTCTGGAGTGGCCGATCCGATTGAGCTGAAACTTTCGGAAAACGTAGATGTATATAATAGGTAGGTCCACAACTTGCTAAAATTCAGATATCCTAAAACTTTTGGCGGCGGCGAGCGTTTTAGTGAGTTGTGAGGTACTCCTATATTTCCAAGCAGCGTGAATTTTTGTTCAAAAAAAGTATTGGGAATAAAAGCTTATTATGTTTTAAGCTTGTCTATGACAAACAATTGGAAATTTTGAGCCGTGTGTGGGTGCTGCGTGCCTAAAAGTAGGCAAGGATTTTTTTTCAATTTTTGATTTGTCATTACTTCTGACAAAAACATTGGATCATCATGAAATTTGCAGAGCGTATTGATGTTGACCAAATTTTAATACACGTGAATTTCCAAGGTAGTGCAAGTAACCCTGTAGTTGCGGCAGGCTCTTGGAAAAAAATCCTTCAAATCATTGAACCTCCTGAAAAATTTTTGATTTTTGACAAAAAACTCAAATCGTTGATAAATTTTAACGTTTGTGCATCATGTCAAGTTGAAATTTTTAAAATTCCGATTTGCACAAGAACGGCAACCCATCACAAAATTACCTCTATTTTCAGCACTCGAAAGTTCTGTTCATGAGAACTGACGACCTGATTATCCGATCATAATGAAATTCACAGAACATGTTGGTATTAACTAGGACCAAGTCTGATAGAAGTGATTTTGAAATGCGGGCAACCCTGTGGCAGTGGTGCTATCTTGAAAAATCACTGAGAAAAAAAAACAGCTATTTGGCCTATAACTTCCGATTCAGCCATCAAATTTAAACCAAATTCACACAATATTTGAATTTTACTTAAGGTAACATTTGGTGAAAATTGGTTGAAAAATTAGAATAGTCTTGCCTGCTATGGTGATTTTTGTCTCTTAAATCTTGCAAATTTGCTCAGCAAAATAAAGCTTTTTTCCCTATAACTTCCGGTGCAGTCATGATATCAAAATGAAGTTTATGCAGTAAATAGATTTTGATGTGAGCCAAATGTCATAGGAATTTCGTACAAAAATCATGAAAGGGCTGCCAGCTATGACCATTTTTGTAATTTTTTGGAATTTCTTTACTGCGCGATTATGTCATTAGATTTGCAAATGAGAACGATCCTGCAATAAAAATTAACAACAAATATTAATGCTTTAAAAATTTGAAAAGTTTTGAGGGTGGTAACCCTAAAAAATTGTTCACCCGTATAACTTCTAGCGCAGTGATTCAATCGAAACGAAATTTATTGGTTGGGTTTAGTTTAACGTGAAGCAGATTTGGTATATATTTTACTTTGCTGCTGACACAGGGTAACCAGCTTTAGCCATTTTCGTAACTATTGCATCAACAGATGCTTCAAATTGCATACTCATATGCAAAACATTTGCAATAAAACTAAGAAATCAATTTTTAAATTTTCCGAGTTTTGAACATTTTTTGGATGGCAGCTTCAAACAGCGTTAACCGCTAAAGCTTTCAACGAAATCCTCCGATGAGAACAAAATTCAAAGGATAAGTTGATTTAAGTATGAGCTTGTGAAGGTAAACTTATTGCTGCTTCATTGGGAAAATGTTGCCAGCACTGAACATTTTCATCATTTGTGTTATAGTTGAGTTCTGTTGCTTTGAACAAGAAATGTTAGATATGATTCTACAAAAAAGTGTATTACGTCTTTCCACATTTTTTTGTCACTCAAAGTTAATTTCTTCGAAAATTAGTTTTCTAGCGGTTCAGGTGCGCTAGAGTTTTTTCCATTTTGGAACTATACGTATGTTTATCTTTAAACTTTAACTTGATACTTTGTGGAATGTTCAATTTCCGTAGCTGGTTGAATATTCAATGTATGAAACTCTCAAACCTCTGTTGTGTTCTCTGTTTATTCTTTGCACTCCGAATTCAAAATGTCCATTTGATAAAATTTACTGTCTATATGTACCCAGGACTTTCCTTAACATCAACTACCTCCGATCTATACCCTTGAAGTAATTTCTTGGAATCAGAGTAAACTACAGGGATTGCAATAAGCCCTAATTTTAGGTTGTCAAAATATGCAAAACAGGCAAAGAAAAAAAGTAATCAGAAATATATGTAGGTACAGTACGATCTGACGAGAAACCCTAGATGTAAGTACAACCCAAAATAATCCTTATTGTTCGTGACGCCAGTAAATGAAATCTGCTTTGAATAATCTGCTTTCTTTATTACTAATGTTCGAAGAACAATAGTATTAAACTCGTTTCGCCGAAAATTCATATTTCTTTATATATATATATATATATATATATCAGCAAAATGATTAAGGGAGATAATCTCTGGAGTGGCCGATTCGATTGAGCTGAAATTTTCGGAGAACGTAGATGTATATAGTAGGTAGGTCCACGACTTTCTCAAATTCAGATATTCTAAACCTTTTGGCGGCGGCGAGCGTTTTAGTGAATTTTGAGGTACTCCTATATATCCAAGCAGTGTAAATTTTTGTTAAAGAAAAGTATTGGGAATGAAAACTTATTATATTTTAAGCTCGTTTATGATAAAGAATTGGAAATTTTGAGCCGCGTGTGGGTGCAGGGTGCCTAAAAGTAGGCAAGGATTTTTTTTCAAATTTTGATTTGTCATTACTTCTAAGAAAAGCAATGGATCGTCGTGAAATTTGCAGAGCGTATTAATGTTGACTAAGATTAAGCACACCTGGATTTTCAAGATAGTGCGGGTAACCCTGTAGCTACGGCAGGCTGCTGAAAAAAAAACCTTCAAATCATTGACCTTCCTGAAAATTTTTTGATTTTTGACAAAAAAATCAGATCACTGATAAATTTTAACCTTTGTCCATCATGTCAAATTGAAATTTTTAAAATTCCGATTTGCACAAGAACGGCAACCCATCACCAAATTACCTCTATTTTTAGCACTCGAAAGTTCTGTTCACGAGAACTGACGACTGGATTATCCGATCATAGTGAAATTTACAGGACATGTTGGTATTAGCTAGGACCAGGTCTGATAGAAGTGATTTTGAAATGCGGGCAACTCTGCGCCAGTGGTGCCATCTTGAAAAATCACTGAGAAAAAAAACAGGTTTTTGGCCTATAACTTCCGATTCAGCCATCAGATTTTGATAAGATTCATCTAATACTTGGATCTTACTCTATGTAACAATTGGTGAAAATTTGGTTGAAAAATTAGAATAGAGTTGCCAACTATGGTGATTTTTGTCTCCTAAATCTAGCAAATTTGCTCAGCAAAATAAAGCTTTTTTCCCTATAACTTCCGGTCCAGTGTAGAAATCAGAACGAAGTTCACGCAGTAAATGGACTTTAATGTGAACCAAATGTCGTAGAAATTTCGTACCAAAATCATGAAACGGTTGCCAGCTATGACAATTTTTGTAATTTTGTTTAATTTCTTTACTGAGCGATTATGTCATTAGATTTGCAAATGGAAGTGATCCTGCAATGAAAATCAACAGCCAATATTAACGCTTTAAAAATTTGAAAAGTTTTGAGGGTGGTAACCCTAAAATTCTTTTCACCCGTATAACTTCCAGCGCAGTGATTCAATCGGAACGAAATTTACTGGTTGGGTTTAACTTAACGTGAAGCAGATTTGGTATGTATTATGCTTTGCTGTTGACACAGGCTAACCAGCATTAGCCATTTCGGTAAATATTACACCAACAGATGCTTCAAACAACGTTCTCATTTGCAAAGCATTTGCAATAAAAATAAGGAATTCTTTTTTAAATTTTTCGAGTTTTGAACATTTTTCGGATGGCAGCCTCAAACAACGTTTAACCGCTGAAACTTTCGATGAAATCCTGCGAAGAGAACGAAATTCAAAGGATACGTGGATTTGAGTATGAGCTTGTTATGGTAAACTTATTGCTGCTTCGTTCGGAAAGTGCTGCTAGCACTGAATTATATGTGTTATAGTTGAGCTTTGTTGCTTTGGATAAGGAATGGTTGATATGATTCTAAAAAAAAAAACAGTGTATTACGTCTTTCCACACTTTTTTGTCACTCAAAGATAATTTCTTCGAAAATTAGTTTTCTAGCGGTTCAGGTGCGCTAGAGTTTTTTTGTTTTATGATTGCTTACAAATGATTTTTCTCAATTATAGCAAACAATTTATATTATAGTGTAAAGTTTATTAGTTCCGAAAAAAATAGAAGTACTTTTCCTTGATTTTGCGAAAAAAACGTCGAGCCACCATCAAGTTATTTCCTATCATACGTTGTAAGTTTCACCTTTTGTCGGTACCATTTTCTATAAATTTTCTTTGGTGGTTAAGGTGTTCCACTCCTTCAAAAATTTCTTGTGACTATACTTTCATGAGCTCCACTTTAAAATTTTGCATATTTGTAGTTTATATAACTGTTTACAATATATAAAAAAATTAAGAAAGTCGAAGGTACGCATTTCGAAATATTCAAGGATAAAGGAAACTGTAATTATCCTTTTTACCCTTTTTGGCCAGGATATTTCTTGCTCTATTTTTTAAATAAAAGATTTTATACAACTTTTTGAATGCAACACAAAACGAGGTTCCTCAAAAACTTCAAAAGGCCATATTACAACAAATATTAAATATTTTTAGAAAAAAATTTATTATTGCACATAACTTAGCTACTTATATTCACAATGCAATTTTCATTGAAATGTGGCGATAGTGATAAAATACCGTTGGTCGATTTTCCGTGGAATGGCCCGTATATGGTTGAAGCCAAATATTTCACAATATTCACCGACCATAAGTCAATTGTCTTTTCATTTCAAAAGAAAGACCACCAATATTCTCCACATCAATTTCGCCACCTGGACTATATAGCTCAACTCACCACAGACATTCGTCACATATCCAGCGCAAAAAATGCGGTAGCAGATACTTTATATCGGGTGGAAGAACTCACACCAACAATCAACTATCAAGAGTTATCTATGGCACAACAGAATGATGAAGAGTTGCAAAGACAACTTAACAATTCGTCCCTGCAGTTTAAACGCATTCAATTTCCAAGCACACAATCATTAGTCTATTACGATTTCTCCACCAAGACAGCGAGACCTTTTATCACCGAGGACTTTCGTAAAGCAGCTTTCGATTCCGTGCATCAATTTGCACATCCTGGAGCCAATGTAACATTCAAGCTGGCTACTGAACGTTACGTTTGGCCCTCCGTTGAAACCGACTGCAGGCAATGGAGCCGTCACAGCATTCAATGTCAACGTTCGATAATTACGCGACATGTTTCATCACCTATTGGCTCATTTAATCTTCCGTCATCAAGGTTCGAGCATATTAACGTCGACATAATTATTATGCCGCCATCGAATGGATATAGATACTGTCTAACTATAGTAGACAGCTCGCTGGCCGGAGGCTATACCGATGCATGACCAAGAAGCCACTACAGTTGGTCGCCTGTTGTATTCCAATTGGATTGCGTGATTCGGAACACCTCTTCGCATCACTTCTGACCAAGGCAGACAATTTGAGTCCTACCTTTTTAGATATTTGAATTATCTACTAGATAAGACTCATCTCAGGACTACGGCATACCACCCCTCGGCTAATGGTATGGTTGAGCGATTTCATCGATAACTGAAAGCAGCGATCATGAGCCACCAGAGTAGCCATTGGCTGGAAATTCTCCCTACAGTTCTGCTTGGAATTCGATCTTCCTGGAGAGAGGATCTCCGAGCAACTACGGCTGAAATGTTACACGGACAAACACTGAGATTACCTGGAAAGTATTTCGAAGATCATCATACATCTACGGACAACGCAACCGAGTGCGTTAGGAAACTGCGTCAACTTATTCGCAGTGTAAGACCTACTGCTGGTTCGCGCCATGGTGGGCAAAACACTTTTGTTTCCAAGGAGCTAGTTACTGCAAAGCAAGTTTTCGTTCGCCGTGACAGCACGAGACAACCATTGCAGCAACCGTACGATGGACCCTTCACAGTGATGAGCCGCAATGACAAGACGTTTGTCATCAACATCAGTGGCGGCTCGTCAGGGTGGGCCCAGCCCACCTGGCCCACCCTGACGAGCCACCACTGGGCCCACTCGACACAAAAACACTATTATAAGGTATACGCGGATACCAACAAGAAATATCTACTTTACTTTAACCTCAGTAGCGGCTCGTCAGGGTGGGCCAGATGGGCCGGGCCCACCCCGACGAGCCGCCACTGATCAACATAAACAACCGGAACATCACTATAGGTAAGTACGCAGCCTTGCCTGATTTTCGGTTCCCCTTTAAAATGCATGGAAAAAGAGTGACGGAATTTCGGCACCTGCATTTTTTTCAGGTCACTTGAGAAAATCGGTACGCAGCCCGTCCTGAAATGTTGCCTGAAAAGTGTCCGAATTTCAGTGCTGCTCTTTGCTCGTAGGTGGCTCTGCAGCACAAGTGGAGAGTTTTTTCAGCCACGAGGTGCCGGAATTAAATGGTCTGCTATTTATTTGGTCACGTAAAGCAATCACTTTGGCCATTTTGAACGCGCGTCAAATTTGAATTTTGTTTGAAAATTTGAAATTTGTTGTACGTTGGAACTTTCTGTCGACAAATTAACTAATTTTATGCGTAGGATAGTTCGTGGAGAACTTGAAGCAATGATTTTCCAGCACATCTGGTTTTTTTGGGAGATACGTTTACTAGGAAGCACTTTAATTAGCTGGTTGGTTAATTAAATTAGTGCGACGTTATAAAAGGTCTGTTCGCGTACTTCAGCAAACTGCAGCAGTAACATAATTTGGCAGCTGGCTTCTTTTTGCTGCAAAATTTGACTTGAAGCAATGATGCGAATCTATTTGAATATGTTATAATAGATTCAGGTACGCGAACAGACCTAAAGTTTTCAACACCGCATGTGTACGCGATATGAAATGCATGGATGAAAATTAAGTATTCGTGTGAAGGAAATATATTTCAAATAAAGCATTATTAAATACATTACATAATAGTTTTACTTATTTAGTCTTCACACTGTTTATTCCAATTACACTATAATTACACAACACGGCTAATTATACAAACTTTTATTTACCACAACCATTCCGATTTACAATAATCTTCCTGATTTAGATCAATTTCCTTATCAACAAAACACGTTATTTCTTATTCTCTCTGCACAGAAGAATGACAGACACTTCCGATGTGAAGTTAGGTAGTTCAAAATCATAGATCATTCGCAGGGCAGCCAACCGTAAGGTTAAGGCAACATTCTTAATTCAAAATACTACAGCTCGGCCAAACTGATAAATTGATCGACCTCGATCAAGCTGTTACTTAATACATGAGATTTTATGTTTCCTCCTCTAAAAATTCATAATCAATACATTCATCATAATTAGCATTGTCCTTATCACCTACTTTATCTTCTATCATTTCATTTAATACATTATTGTTTGCAGTTTTTTCTTCTAAAAATTCATAATCAATACATTCATCATAATTAGCATTGTCCTTATCACCTACTTTATCTTCTATCATTTCATTTAATACATGATTGTTTGCGGTTTTTTCTTCTAAAAATTCATAATCAGTACATTCCTCAGCATTAATGTTACTTTCAATATCCATTCCATCTATTCTTGGGGGCTCCAACCATTTCTTCATTCTACTTGAATCAACTATACCATTATATGGCATTTGTGTCACTGGACAGTTTTCAACATCGGTTAATAAATACCGATCGTGACCTAATTTTTTCCTTACCACGTATGGACCTTTATAATTAGCAATTAATTTTTTGTTTTTCCCTACAGTGGTATCAACATTCTTAATAACTACCAAATCATCTACCTCATATTCTTTTGCTGGCTTGTGACTCTGATCATAGTATCTCTGGTTATACGTCTGTGACCTCTGAATTGCACGGTCTGCCCTGGTTCTAATTTCCTCCAAATTCTCTTCTCGCCTTGAATATACTTCATGCAAATGTTCAGTGAGCTCATCAACAACCCTACCTCGCTGATTAACACCGAAAAACACTCTACTAGGTGACTGTTGAATAGCACGGTGGACAGTATTGTTAATCGCGAATTCTACATCAGCTAATTTTTGCTTCCAATCCAAATGATTCATGGGCTCAGTTATCTTAGCTAAAATTGCCTTTAAATCACGATTTACTCTTTCTACTTGTCCATTTGATTGGGGAGATGACACAGCAACTTTCACATGCTCAATATTTCGTTCTTTCAGAAACTGCCCAAATTCTTCCGAAGTAAAACACGAACCACGGTCAGTCACGATTCGTCGTGGTCGACTATACCAATCAAAATGCTTACGCAAAGCACAAACTGTTTCTTTCGTACTTATGTTCACCGCATATAGCTTCACAAACTTGGTAAATGCGTCTGTAACCACTAATACATGCTTTCGCTTCGATTCGCACACAGCTAATGGACCAAAATGATCAATATGATAAGTATCAAAAGGCTCTGGATGCTTAGGAATATTGTATAAATTCCTTTCATTGTTTCGTGGTAATTTTGAATAATATATACATTTTAAACAATTTCTAATGAACCTATTCAACTTTTCTCTCATTTTTGGAAACCAATAGTACTTCTGCATCTGGCCCAGACACTTATCGATTCCCACATGTCCATAGTTCTCGTGTACTAGTCTCATTACGTTCTCTTCCATTTCAATTGGCACATACAACTGTTTATTTGAACCATTAATACGGAAAACTAATCCATTATCCAATTCGTAACCCTCTACATCTGATTCTTCCAATCGATTCCTTAAAGAATTAATTGCTGCATCACGCGTTTGGGCGATTTGTATATTCACTTCGACCTCTGATTCATCTATCGCACACACAACAGGCTGACGGCTCAACGCATCCACATGCATCATCTGATCACTCTTACGATGTCTTACTTCATACGTATAGTTCTCTAAATCCAGCGTCCAGCGGGCTATGCGGGGATTTATCCTCTTCTTCTGCAACGCCAAGGTCAAAGAGTTGCAATCCGTTACAATTGTAAACGGTATCCCATCCAAAAACATCCTAAATCGCTGTAACGCATTCACGATCGCTAGGGTTTCTAGCTCAAAGCTGTGGTATCTTGATTCTGCTGGCGTCGTTGTTCTTGAAAAATAAGCCACAGAGTGCAACTTGCCATCGTCCGGCTTCTGTAATAACACGGCGCCATAGCCATGCGAGCTAGCATCCGTATGTAATTCAGTTTCACGGCTAGGATCGTATATGCACAATACAGGGGCTTCCACTAGCTTAGCCTTCAGAATCAAAAATGCCTTCATACATTCATCTGTCCATTCAAACATAACATCCTTCTTTGTCAAATTATGCAATGGTCGAGCAATTTGAGAAAAATCCGGCACAAAGCGGCGAAAATATGAGAACAAACCCATACATTGTTGTACAGTTTTGGCATTCACGAATGGTATTCACGAATGGCCTTCAAATGAGCCTCATTCAACCTTATACCTTTTTCACTGACTCTATATTCTAAGTAATCAACTTCCCGGTAGGCAAATTTACACTTTTCAAAATTTAACTTCAATCCAGCCCCTGCTTACAACTCCAATACCTCTTTTATAACCTCTTTATGCTCCTTCAAACTAACTGTTGCAATAATAATATCGTCAAGGAACACTACAACCTTCCTTCCGTCAATCAGTTTCTTAAGCACACGATTAATAAGCCTCTGAAATACTGGTGGAGCATTGGTTAAACCAAAAGGCATATAGCAATACTCGTATTGGCCCATAGGAGTAACAAATGCAGTAAAGGGGATGGAGTCTGGATGCACTGGGACCTGATGAAAACCATTTTTCAAATCCAATGTACTAAAGTACCTTTTACCACTCAAATATTCTAAGCAATCCCCAATAACGGGCAACGGAAAATGGTCTCTGACTGTTAATTTATTCAATGCTCTATAGTCTACGCACATCCTCAACCGACCGTCCTTTTTATGCACTAACACAATCGGGGACGCATATGGTGACTGACTCGGTCTAATAATACCCTGATCCAGCAAATCTTCAATCGTTTTTTCTACTTCCAATTTTTCCTTGTAAGATAATCGACGAGGGCTACTGTATACTGGCACGTCACTTTTCAGTTTAATCTGCATGGCATCACCAAACAATGCATGCTTTCCCTTAGGCCTATTCACATAATAATCATAGATAATTGACCTCAACTCCCTTGCATCTCCAGTCGAAACTTGCAAGTCAATATCAACCAGATCAGGCAATTCATCTGCCTCAGACGTATACACACAAGCCATCTTTCTTAATTCAAAATCTGGTTTTGAAGCCCCTGATTTAGCATCTAAAGGACAACGCAATAAATTATACATCTTGAGTGCACTAACATTAGGCGGCGCCTGTCTTTTATTTTTATATCTTAATTCTAGCAAATTATCTTTATTGTATTTATAGATGTCTATTTGGCACAACCGGATGCGCATTTTCGACAATAAATCACGACCAATCAATAATGGCACCAAAGTTTCTTCATCTGGCAAAATAATAAAATCATGAGTTACTTTATGTTCATTGAAACGTAATTCGCAAGAAACTTTACCATGCGTATTAATTCGCTTGTTTCCCACGCCTCTGTATGCTGTTAATTTCCGCTCATGGCCTACTTTAAACGGTATCAATGAACGACGGATGAAACTAGCGGGGCTACACGTATCAAATAAAGAGAAACAAGTACTTACATCAGTGCACTCATTCTGTTTACAAAAAGCAACACTTACTAGATGGGTTTCCGCCACTTGCTTCGCCAAAAGCTTAACAGTTTCCTCGTGCTGCCTCGGATCCGAATCTTCCTCAACAATGTTGGCTACAGGTGTCTCCTTCTTTCGTCTTGGGCAATCGTGACGAGAATGGCCCAATTCTGAGCATGTAAAACACGAATTCATCGGTCGCTTAGCCTCTGTACATCGATTTTGGTAGTGGCCATATTTCAGGCAATTATAACATCGAACCGTTGTTAAATCGCGCAAACCGTCTCTTGATCTAGCTGTCGTCGTTGCCAATGTTATATCTCGTTTGGCAGTAGCACCACTTGACCAAGAATTTGAAACACTAGGGTCACTGACTCTTTGCTTTAATGTAGTATGAACGTCTCTTCTCGTAGCGCTTCAAATCTTCTTTTAGTTCAACAATTGTTCGAGCACTCATTAGCAGCATTACATTTGACGAGTTATCCTTCAACCCATCAATTATGCTGTCGACCACGTCCATTTCTGGTATATTGGCTCGACTAGCTATTTCGACCATAACTGCTACGTAGTGCTTCAAGGATTCGTCTTTCCCCCACACACGTGCCTTCAAATCACAGTACACTTCTTGTACTGAATACGTATTTTGAAACTCCTTGAACAGTTCTTGTTTTAGTTCTTCATACGTATTGGCCCGAATCGTACGCATGCAGACACGAGCCGTTCCGTGTAGTAATCGACGAGCAGCAATAAATTTGTCCTGCTCATTGCAATTAAATATAGCAAAACCGTCCTCCAAATCTTCAAACCATTTATGGATTTCATACGAGTCCTCTCCATTAAATGGATTTACCATTGCTTCGAATGCAACAAAATCAAACTGACGATGATCGGATCGTTGTAAATCTTGCTGCGACTGCTTCAATTTTTGCTTTTTCCGCAATAACTCTAATTGCCGATCAACGATGGCTTCTTCTTCAACGAGTTTAACGTCTAAATTAATGCTATCTTTTCGGATCACTTCTTTCCGTACAGGTGAGTCATCTTTTTTCTCAGGAATCGCGTCAGTCAGTCCTTCCTCATCTCGGGCCTGACCTGCAGCCAATTCATCAAACAATGGTCGCAATTGAACTAATGCCGCTTCGTGATCAAATTGTATGCCCGCCTCCTCTAAAGCAGCAATGATCTCACATCTACGCATCACATTTGCCATTGCTCGTACGGATAGATATTGTTTCACTTGAATATTGTTTTCACCGGATTTGATACGAACCCCACACCTGAATCTTTAGTCTTCACACTGTTTATTCCAATTACACTATGATTACACAACACGGTTAATTATACAAACTTTTATTTACCACAACCATTCCGATTTACAATAATCTTCCTGATTTAGATCAATTTCCTTATCAACAAAACACGTTCTTTCTTATTCTCTCTGCACAGAAGAATGACAGACACTTCCGATGTGAAGTTAGGTAGTTCAAAATCATAAATCATTCGCAGGGCAGCCAACCGTAAGGTTAAGGCAACATTCTTAATTCAAAATACTACACTTAAAAAAATTACGCCTGTTTTCTTTCAGCCTAATGGAATTTAACGTGCAAGTAGTTTTTAACATTTCCTACCATAACTTCATTTCTACCGTAAAATTCGATCTGATTCATAATATTGCAGAATGATGAGCATATGGATACTTCTTCAAATCTTCAAACTGGAAAAAATAAATTGGTAGCAGCTAATTACTTGCACATTTGGACTAACTTGCAAAACTTACATCTTTCTTAAATCTTCCTTTTGTTTTCCTTTCAATGAGATAAGGGTTGACCCTCACTGATGCTTTCTTCTTTTTATCATTTTCTAACGACTCAGCCACTACAAATGCGCTGTACATCAACATCAAATTCGCGAAAGCACTATCCATTATTACGTTTGCTGAAAATTTAAAATACAAATGATCTACACAACTAACTGTCACTTTGTAATATTCTACACTTCTCTACACGAAAATTTTTTTGTGTAGAAATCAATAGCAAAACCGAGTGACCAAAATTCAGGCAAGGCTGCGTACTTACCTTATATCTAAAGACCACCTCAAACCAGCCATTGTAATGTCAAATGTCAAAGCGTTCCTCAACCACCAAAACTAAAACGTGTAAGGCCAATGACAGACAGTTCGGTTTAGGGCGTCGGCTGACACACACAGCGATTTTCAGATGCGTTTATCGAGTCGGTTCAGTTATAAATTACGTCTGAGTATCATATGCAGTGGCCCACAGCTTATTTCAACCAGCACGTAAAAAAAACTTTAACTTCCTGTAAAAACTAAACGAAATAAGTTATCAACATTATTTATACGCAGATTATTAGACTAGTGTTTACAATAGTCATTTATTTAGTTTATTATTATTTTTTTTTTATTTCAATAGGTCATAACAATTAATGACGAAAAAAGTAACTAAAAACAACGTCACAGCTTATTTCAACCAAGTGACAGAATCAATGTTTAAATTAAGTAGCAAGTCACAAAAAAATATTTTAATATTTAGTATGACCACCCTTCTGGTCAACAACCATTTTAAGCCTCTTAGGCATTGAATCGACCAGCTTTTGTGTCACTTGTGGCGTAATTTTGGCCCATTTCTCAACCAATGCAGTTTTGAGATCGCTTTTGTTGGATATCTTCCGTTTTCGGATGTTTGTATCCAAAATGGCCCACAAATTTTCGATGACGTTAATATCGGGCGACTGTGCCGGTGGCTGCATAGCATACGGACAATTCTAAACCAGCCATGTCTGTACAATACCCGACTTATGTTTTGGGTCATTGTCTTGATAAAATCTGAAGCCATTGCGAATGCCCAGTTTCTCCGAACTTTCAATCAAATTGGACTTCAAAATTTCGAGATAATGAGACTTATCTATTGTAGTCTCAATAAATTGGAAGTTTCCAGCTCCCGCTGCGGACATACAAGCCCAAATCATAACGCTGGCACATCCGTGTTTGACTGTAGCTTTCAAATTTTTGTATTGCAATTCTGTATCTGACTTACGCCAAACATATGAGGCTCCATCAGAGCCAAAAATATTAAATTTCGACTCATCAGCGAATATAACGGTATTCCAAATTCCAAAATCTTTGCGCAACTGTTCCTTGACAAATTTTAAACGGCGCTTCTGATTTTTGGCACTTATAAATGGTTTCTTACGCGCTATTCTACCATGGGATTCATACTCTCGCAGCACACGACGAATAGTTTGCGGGTGGCAGGACTTGCCCAACTCAGCTTCCACTTCACTTACAATTTTCGGAGCCGATAGCCTTGGGTTTTCCCGGATTTTCCGAACAATAAAGCGCTCGTTCGTTTGATTGAAAATTTTATTAGGGGCATTTCTCCCTTTACCGAGCGTTCTATTTTCGTGGACAAATCTGTATATGTCGCTCTGCACTATAGAATCACTTAGTCCAACCATCTCACCAATTTTCCTGCGCGAATGGTTACTTTTAAAATTACTGAGAACAAGTTCTCGCTGATCAATTGTCGTACGTGGACCCATTTCGAAAAACGATTTTTTCTGCACGATTTTTTCAAAGAATTCAGCAAAACTGAACTTAAACACATTATAAATATAATGACTAAAGCATAGACAAAGAAATAATTGCTGCATTGCAAGATAACGGATCATTGCACACCTACAAAGTATTTGGTTGAAATAAGCTGTGGCATTGTTTTTGGTTGCGTTTTTCGTTTTCCGTTGTTTTAGAATACTAAACAAATAAAAATAAATAAAAAAGTCATATTTGATTAGTTTAAACATTAAACTAATAACCTGCCTTTAAATAATGTTGATATCTTCTTTAGTTTCGTTTTTATAAGAAGTTAAAGTTTTTTTTACGTGCTGGTTGAAATAAGCTGTGAGCCACTGTAGATGCTTGTGAAAAAAGTAGTCGTGCATACATACATATGTATATATATGTATATACATATATATGTAAGTATATATCAGTGAGATAGTAGAAATGGAGTGGACATGCCCATAAGAATTACATTGAAGGGGATGGTAGTAATTTTTTGTCTACTCATTGTCAAATCGGGTCAAATCCAAGTAGTTCCCCTCCAATTTGACAATGAGAGCGAAATGGCGTAAAGGCAGCTTTAACATGCTTTGTGCGCGAGAGGTTAGAAGGGGTTAATGGTGGAAAGTTATCCCGTCCGTGTCCAGGGGCTGGTATATATATGCATATGAATTTTGGGCAAAGTAATTCTAATACTAATTTTCTTTGAAAATCTGTAATTGCCTACTTTTAGAAACCAAGTGCCCACAAATGTTTCCTTTTCCAATACTGTATCCTAACCATTCTTCAAAAATCTGTTTTCTTATCAGATTTTCCTTCCCCTATCCCATGCATTCATCAATGCATCCAGAAAATTTCAGCTCGATCGGACTACGCAGCAATAAATATATTGAAAAACGCTCGAAAACCGAATCGGTGGGTCATTTCTCTCATCTACCGACTCGGTTCCGAAACCGAGAGGCGGTTCGCACCGCGGTGTGTGTCGTCACAATGCTAAAGTAATGCACGACTATACCGACTCGGTTTTCCTCTCGGGAAACGCCTCACAAAAACCGCTGTGTTTGTCATTGGCCTAACTTGTGAACTAATTCCAAAATTTCCAACGCAAAATATGAAAACGTCGTCTTTGACAACACACACAGAGTTTCCGTCGCCTACTATGCAGCATCGTCACAGTAAAAGCAGGTCTCAACTTCCGAGCCGCTTATTCGACTCCCATTACAAATCGTTAGGATTTACGGACCTGCGAAGAAAAACTAACAAAACAGCTTTTCATCTGTAATCAACAACGTTCCACCAATGGCTTCTAGAAGTACGGGCCGTCAGGCTACGAAATCGTTCTCGCCGTGACGTAATGAGTTTAGGAAATTTGACATTTCCACGAGGCAGTGCCGATGTACACGGAGATTTCAATTGCGGTTTTTTGGTTAAAATATGAGTAAAACGTTAGTTTTTTGTGCGTGGACGCGTTTGAAAAGTTATTGTTTGTTTCTCTTTTATATGTTTTGTTTGTTTATTTTTCGTACAGGTTTCACAGTTTTTAATAAATGTCTTTATCATCTTGTTCATATCTTTCCATATATATTTTTGTTTTAGCTTTGGTAATGTTTTTCTTACACCCAAGTGTCCTCCTATCGGTGTTGTATGATAGTTGTTTATTAGTTTAAATTGTATTATTTTATCGTTTATTCGTTTCGGTGGTTTGTATATTATTATTTTTAGGGGCTCTTTATTGTTTGTTCGAATACTATTCTGTAGTTGGTTGGATTTGTTTTTAAATTCTTCTTTATTTATCATGTCATATATATCATCTTTTTCTTCTATGTATATTTTCGTAATATTTCTTCTAATTGCTTGTAATGTCAGTTTCTCCAATGTTGGAACTAATTCCGATGGATTATCGCTGCATCTAACTAACTGCATCTAACTAACTAGGATCTGATTGTTCTCAATCATGATTTTTGGAATGCTCCCTATTTCGAATTTTAATTTTACTAGATTTTTTATATCAGCAGGGGATTCACTGTCCCATATGTAGATTTCATTATGTCTTGGTTTGCTTATTATTCTTGTTTGCACTTTTTTAGTGTTTTCGAGGTTTTTTACCATATTTCTTGTAAAAGGTAATACCTTCTTTTCTTCGGTAATATTTCTCTGCTTGGGTATCATGTCTTTTAACGTGTCTGAATTTAATGCATCAGCATTAACATTCATTTTGCCCTTTCGATATATTATATCGAATTCGTAGTCGCATAAATCTAGTCTTATGCGTGTCATCTTTGATGATGGGTTTTTATGAGTAAATAATGATATTAGTGGCCTGTGGTCTGTAATGACTGTAAATTTTCTCCCAAATAAATAGGGTCTGAAAAAATTTATGGCCCAATGGATTGCCAATAATTCCTTTTCGATTATCGGTTTGTTTAATTCATGCTTTGTTAAGGATCTACTTGCATAAGAAATGGGTAGGTCGTGCCCTATTTCGCCTTGTGAGAGTACTGCACCTAATGCATAGTCTGATGCATCAGTTGTGACAATAAATGGTTTATTGAAATCTGGGTACTGTAATATTGGTGCATTCATCAGTTTATTCTTCAGTATTTCAAATGCTGATTGACAGTTTTCAGTCCATAAGAATTTCGTAATCTTTTTTAACGAATCATTCAGGCATTTTGTGATTTTGGCGAAGTCTGGAATAAATCGGCGATAGTAATTCGCAAATGCAACGAATCTTCGGACTTCGTCTGCGTTTAAAGGTACTGGATAGTTTCTAATTGTATTGAATTTTGCAGGGTCTGTGCGGACTCCGTCTTTTGTGATTAGGTGTCCCAAATACACAACTTCACTTCTCAAAAAATTGCATTTCTCAGGGTTGAGCTTGAGGTTGTATTTTTGTAACATATCAAATACTTTTACTAAATTGCTATTATGGTGTGCGAGGCTGCAACCAAAGACAATTATGCCATCGACATATAAGAATGCTGCTGAGTCTAATCCACTTAAGGCGACTGTTAGCATACGTTGGAAGCTGTTTGATGAAATTGTTAGACCAAAAGGTAATCGTTTGAACTGGTAATGTCCTTTATTTGTCGAAAAGGCTGTTAATGGTCTTGATTCCTTTGTCAATTTGATCTGGTGAAAGGAGCTTGTCATGTCCAGGGTGGAGAAGTATTTCGCTCTTCCTAGCCTGTCTAAAACATCTTCTAGCCTTGTGAGTGGAAACTTGTCATTAACGATTTTTTTGTTAAGTGCCCTGAAATCTACTACCAGTCTCCATTTAGTTGGGCCTGCCTCACTTTTCTTCGGTGTTAAGAGTAGTGGTGAGTTATATGAACTAGTAGAGTTTTCGATAATATTATCATGTAGCAATTGGTTAACTTGTCTATTTATTTCTTCAATATGTGTATGGGGCAGTCTATAGTTTTTGATATACGTCGGTGTATTATCCGTGACGTGTATATTTTGTTTGTAAAAGTTATTTGCAGTAAGAGTATCATTTTCTAGGTGAAAAATATGCTGCTAATTTTTGATAATTTCTAATATTGATTTTTGATCTTTTGAGTTCAAGTGGTTTAGTTTAATATATTTTAATAACTCTTGATATCTTTGTTTTCCTCTGTTGTTTTTATTTGTTGAAATGTTATTTCTATTCATTTTGTATTTAGTTAATGGTCCTGTTTCTACTTTAAATTTTTGAATTATCACGTCCTCTTCGTTAGTGTTTAGTAGCTTTATATGTTTGATGCCTTCTGTTGGCATTATTGTGCTACCTATATATACTCCTGGTGTGATTTCTTTGTTCATCACTACGCTATCTTCTTCGATGGTAAAGTCGACTGGGCATATGTATTCACACCGTGCGGGTATCGTTAACTTATGTATTTCGCAATTTGTACTGATTGGCATAGTATATTCTTCATCGTCGACATTAATCGTTATCGTATAGGTTTCATAGTCAATTTTTGCCAGTTTTTGTACAAAAAAGTCTCTTCCTAGTATTCCGTCCGTAAGGATGGGAAAGTTAGGTTCTACAATTTGGAAGGGGAAACGTATGTGTTTTTCGCCAATGCTTAAGTCTAGATTGGCAGTACCTATTGAATATATTTCCTGGTTTGTTATTCCAGAGAACTTGCATCGTTTATCTTCTTCTATATTTTCCTTTTCTGAAATTGCATTTATTTTGCATATTGATATATCGGCTCCTGTATCTATCAGTAGCTTCACATTTTTTCTTGACTTCTCGCAATATAACGTTACGTTTAATTGTGTGTTTAGTAGGTAAATTTTTTCTTCCTGTATCCCAGGGTCAACTTTTATTATTCGTTGCTGCTGGCCTCCGGGCCGATTGCGTTTCCCTGCACTATGTTTATTCTGTTCTGTCTGTTACTTCCGTAGTTCCTGTTTGTTCCCCTGTTGTTTCAATTATTTGTGTTGGGGGGTTGATATGTAATTATTTCTATGGTTTATTTCTTCATATCTGGGATTGTAACCATATCTATAGTTATTTCTGTAATTGTTGCTATGGTTGTTGTTATGGCTTAGTACATTATTTCTTGTGCTAAAATTATTCCTATTATTCCGATTGCTATCTCTGTTATAACCGATATGGTTTTGATTAAAATTGTTATTTCTGTAATTGTTGTTGTAATTATTTGGTCTATTCCTAACGTTATAATTCAACCGCTGACCTATATTGTTTCTTTGGTTTACGTACATAATGTTTTCTGTAACATTGCTGCTTGACTCAAATTCAGTTGCAATTTGAATTGCTTCTATAAACGTATTAGGCTGTGCGGCAAAAATTGTGGGTTTAAGTGTTTCGATTAACCCATTCTTAAAGATGGTTAGTGCATATGAGTCGTTTGACTTTTGTATCGCACTTTTCTCTGCTTGAGATGGATTTTTGCCTAAACTACTTATTTGAATCTCACTTAATTCGGTAATGAGCTCAGATCTTTTTTCACCAAATTTTTCAACTTTTCCGCGTTGACTTAATTGTGCTAACTGAGTATGAAGTTGCTGTGGACTTTTTCTGTTTTTAAATCTATTCCTGAGAATTTTTTCTAATTCATCATATGTTTTTATATCTAATGTTAAGAGCTGAGTTTTAACTGCTGTTCCTAATTTCACATTTCTCGTAAAATTCAACAAATTGTTTTTTCCATCTTCATTAAGACTTTCGTTAATAAGACTAACTATTGTTAGAAATGCTTCTAGTTCTTTGGGGTTTCCCGTAAAGGTTGGTATGGATTTCAACGCTAATTCAATATTGAAATCACTCATTTTGCTGTCTACTGAACTTTCTAATTTTTCTAATAGTAGTTCTTTTGCCTCTTTATATATTTTTTTATCAAAGTTTCTAGTAATTCTTGACTACTGTCTGTGGTAATTGCTTCTTTTTGGATTTCTTCTATTATTTCTAATTTTTCCTGAATATAATCTCTTCTGTAAGTTCTATTCGGGGTTTTCTTTAAGTTGACTATTATTTTCGTAAGGATGTTAATATTTTCTTCCATTTATAAGGACCATATGAAATCTTCCTACTTCCTATTTGTATTCTTGCAATTGTACATATTGTAAATATTCAAATTAATGCCAATAATTGTACACATTTAATTAGTAATTTTAAAATTTGTTTCACTACTAGGTCATAGGTGTCGCTTGTGACGCCTAGTGCAACCAAGTGCAACTGTCAAAATTGAAAGTACTTAGTGTTTTTATGTATATGTCAAAAGTTTTCTAAGCAGGAAAACATGTGTTTTGTGTTTTTAATTTTTGAATTGTATATTAAATTCATGTTAAGTTCTAATACATTTTAATTTACAATAAATGTTGAATTCATTCAGTTATTGTATAAGTTGTTTTATTTTGGTTCGCAGTTGTTCGATCCGGTCGTACATTTGCTGTTGAATTTCCCAAGGTGGCGGATTGCTTTCGTCTAAAGCTAATCGTTTGAGCGCTGCGATTTCTTCCTGTAATTCCTTTATTTGTCTGTTGTCGTGTGTTTTTTGTGTCGTGCTCGATCTTGATGTGTGTGGTTGGTGATCTTCTGCTGTTGTCGGCTCGTTTTTTGTTTCTGTGTCGCGGTGTTTTATTTGCTGCTTCAGATCATCAATTTGCTGGTACATCTGGGTTTACTTTTCCCATGTTGGAGGGTTTTCGACGTCGGTCGCAATGCGTTTTATGGCTGCAATTTTTTTTCTAAGATAGACAAGGCTGCCACCGCGTTTTTTTTTTTTGTGTCTATTTTAGGTATTGCTGTCCTCAGCGCTTCTTCTTTTCTGGCCTGTAAGATTCTTGGATGGATCCTTGGTTGTGGTCCACCAACCTTCGGTAGACCAAATTCTTTTGGAGGCAGGATCGCCATGAAAAGTAACGGTACCGGACGATTCTCTTCTTGTTCCTAGGTCAGATCGAGGACTGAACAACCTAATTTATTTAATTTTTTCAATTCTTCAATCCTTCAACTTTAACTTCAATTTTTACTATTTCAAATTCACTCGTCGCTTTTGCGTGGCGAATTTAGCCGCCCCTTTAGCATTAGCTCAGAGTGATTTGATGCAAGATATATTATTATATATTTTAGTTTCTCTGTGTCTTTATGGTCGCCTATTCAAGCATGGCTTACCAAGTCAGACTCTGTTTTATTGCATAATTCTTCTCCTATATATATCATACATAAAATACGTAAATCGCTTTAGTGTATGGATCGGTTTTGAATTCAAAAAATAATTAATTATTTAATTGTTGTTCGTCTTGACCGCTTGGTGGTCAGTTGTCGCTGCTATCAATCGTGAGCAAAAAAAAGATGGCTGACAGTGTTTGTTTTGACGTTTGTCAGTTTTGATTTTTAGTTGTACACAACACGTTATAAGAATACTATTTAGTCATAACGTACACTTTGTACCAATTAATTGTATCGCGACAGTAAATCGACACGAACCATCACATAGCTTAACACCAACCGATAAACATTTCGTAGCGAATTTTCCACATTATACCGCACGCACCGCATAATTTGTGTTTTAGCTGTTCACTAGCACTGTTTCGTATATACCACTTTAGTTTTCATTTCACTCACTTTAACACAACCCGTGCAATTAACATTTTCCCGCGGACGTCCCATAAGACTACGTGTGTTTTTCGCGGCATTTGTCCCAATGCTCTGACGTCATCATTCTGCATTACGGCCCGTACATCTAGAAGGCATTGGTTCCACCATTCCTGTGCACCACTCGAGGGGGAGTACTATGGCAATACCAACGAATGCAAAGTTGGGCACGAGATGAATCTAGTGACGATTAGAAGAAGGATTTCTCTCTCTGTACTTGAATTCCAGTCCGATCGGATATAATTATCTTTTGTGTGATCAATAATCAGTTTACATGTTCAAAATCTCCATTAATAAATGAGTGTTTTAGCATATGTAGTGTGTTAATGTGCGGGTTTACACCGGTCGGACCAAAAGCGACCTGACCTAAAGCGCGGACTAAGCGAACTTAGTCCTAACCAACCTGACCTAAAATTTGCTTAGGTCGAATTTAGTCCTCGTTCGTATATGACAGCTGTCATTTAGTTTAATTTTCGTTCATGCACTGTATTTATCGTTTCATTTGTCTCTCAATTATGTTAATTTCAATGATTGTGTGTCAAAGGGGAATGTAATGAGCTTATATTCAACATACATACATTATTAATAGTCGCGCAAAAATCAATCCTTAGGTCGCGTGTGTTTACAGCGGTATATAGTCCACGACCTATTTTGGGTCAGTTTGCTTGAAATCGTGGACCGACCTAAATTTAGGTCGGTCCGCGAGTGTTTACACCACGTGGACTAAGAAATTTAGGTGGAATTTGGTGTTTAGTCCGCGGACTAAACGTGCGGTGTATATGCTATTTATCTCTCCTAGAACGGAAATTCCCAATAGTCATTTCGAAGACAGATCAAGAACCCAAGACACAGTTCTAGAAAGGCCTAGATGTAGGCAATAATAATTAATCTCATCAGATGCGAGTATGAATACCGCCGCGAGACAGCGTATACAGCGAAAAGTCTGTTACTGTAAAAAACGACACAGCGAATTTAGTGTATCCGGGCGTCATTTATTAAAAGCGATAAAGTGTGAAAGTTTAACACGAAGTTATAATAGTGCGATCAGTAAAGTGTACGGAATTTAGTGTTATAAATATTTGGGTGAATAAAAGAATAATTAGTGTTGTAAAAGAAAACTGTTTTATTTCACGAATGTGAAGAACATCGAATCCACGAAAGGTGTTTTAACGGTAAAACACAACAATACATTACATTTATAAATTCATAGATAGATGGCTGTTATCTTTGTTTATTCTTATTATAAAAGAACGATTTTAAGTCGAAATACTTTGAAAACTTTAATTTACAAAACGCTCATCACTATTAAACTCATTTCTAATTTAGAATTTTTCACCAGCTACGAAATTGTAGGCACAGAGAAAAGTTATTTCGTAATTTTGTTAAAATTTTAGTTCGGTGATGATGAAATTCGGATACTAGAATAAAGACCAGTGTAGAAACACAAAACACTTATGTAAAAAAAACCCAAATCACAGTTAAGATGAATATTTTATTAGATTATACTGTTCAATGACACATTAAATGGAATTCCTCCCGTCCCCTATTTAAGTTAAGCAATCTTCTATATTGAGTGAAATTAAATAGGAAACTACTTGTTTGCACAATCTTCTTTACTGTAAATTTCACACCTACATTTTATTCATTTGTTCAGAATGTCTATCTTTTTTTCGGCCACAGCCTTCAGTTGAAAAATCGTGTTTCAAAGGAATTAGTTAGAAAATTTCTTTAGCTTGGCAACATAGAATCCGTCTATATTGTGCGTATGTGGATAAAATCTCCGAGTTAACTTTAAACTCGGATGAAAACGAAATTTGTTATATTTTATCAACCCCTCTACACCAAATTCTAGATCAGTTGGCACCACTTTCACATTTCTTTTTTTCAGAGCATAGTCAATTACCCATTCATTTTCTTCTGGTAAAATTGAGCAAGTTGAATAAACTAGACACCCACCAGTCTTAGAATTTGCGTCAAGTGCATCAATCGCTTTAAGGATCAGCATCCTCTGTAAATTATAACAACGTTGAATGTCAACTCTTGATTTCGATGTTTTTATGGTAGGATCTTTCGCAATTATTCCAGTGCCAGTGCATGGAGCATCAAGCAAAACTCTGTCGAATCCCGAAACAATAGACGTCAATTTTTCGCCATTTTCACATGTTATTATAGCATTATTAACTCCTAAACGATGAAAGTTTGCGGTTACAGCTTTTAGTCGATCTTTATTAATGTCATTTGAAAATAAAGTTCCCGTATTTTTCATTAAGGCTGCAATGTGACTGCTTTTACCGCCGGGGGCGGCACACATATCCAATATTCGTTCATGTTCCTGTGGCGCCAAAGCAATAACTGGTAAAAGACTTGAAGCTCCTTGTATCATGTAGTGTCCGGCTAAGTATTCTGGTGTTGCACCTAACGGTATTTCAGAATTGAATACTACCAGACCGACATTTGACCATCTTCCTATGGGATCTAAATTCACTCCACGATTAATAAGTGCAGATGCCACATCTCTTCGACGAACTTTTAAGGAATTCGCTCGAATAGTAACTGGTCGCTGTATCTGAAACGAGAGAAAATCGAATACGAATGAAATATGCGACAAAAACAATATAATATATTTGAAGTAAAGAAAGAGTTATAAAAATTTTTACTAGAAGAGTACTTAGATTTATTCATTTACCACACTGTTATCCTGTAAAAACAAAAAAGAAGTTTTAAGGACTTTCCTCATTTTCTTAAAAAAGAATTCGTTCGTTAGTAAGAACACAGAGAAACGACTGCAATATAGCTGATTTTAACGTTTTCTTTGACTTAAGATTTCTCAATTTTTCTCTTGTAAAATGTTTTCACTCTTTAATCAAATTCGCCTATTAGCTTATTTATTTATCAACCATTGCGCTTCAGATATTTTCCAATTACATGGTCAAGATTGAAAATGAAACATAATAAAAAAAAACCCCCTAGCGCATCAGAGCCACTAGAAACACCAAAGTTCGAAGAACAGTCGAGGATTTGTGCAGATTTTAAGTGTATTTTCTACCACTAGCTACTTAAGACCACTACCACTAGCCACTTCTCCTACTTTAGACTTAAGGGGTAACACCTATGTAGAAATTTCAAAAAAATCTATTTGTTTGTTTTTGCTAAAATGGCAGGGAAACATGTCTAGAATAACGTCTTAAGTTATTTTCAAAAATAAATTTTTTTTTCCGAGTTATGAGCATAAACGTTGGACGCCCCATCGTACGGTCGGGGCCTATGCGGCGCGCATACGGCACGCTCTGCTCCAAAGTCCTTATACCTACCACAGGTATCCGTTAGCAACTTTTCTCATTAGTAAATTACCATTCAGTATGACAGGTAGTAGACCAACATTTGCCACAAAAAAGGCAATAAATCCACAAAGCGAAAACGAGAAACGTAAAAGAGCCGCCCTTTGTTTTCAAACTTTAAATGCGTTTTTCTCGAAACCACATTTTTTGATACGGCCTGCACGATTATTCAGCCAATTTGTATCCGATCAATTTAAAGCTTCAAGCTTCACAACATCATTTTCTAGGGAAGTACGTAAGATTTTGCTGATAAATTGAAAATTTTCATTTTTACGGCTGATTTTGTACGATTTTTTTTTACCAAAAAATTTTTTTTTTGGAAAACCGTACGCCAATCTTTCAAAATTCAATATTTTTGAAAACCCGTACGTACTTCCCTTCCTTTTAGTTCAAACTTTAAGAAAAATTTTGATTTTTGTGTTTCAGACCATTTGCGACGACGAAAAGTTGCGGGCCGTTGAGGCATCTTTGAAAAATCGTCTGATGCTCGTAGCCTGGTATAGCCGCCATTTTGTATTTTAGGACGTTGTAAAAATTAATTTGTATACTTTAAAACATGTATAATAAAGCCATGTGATTATTTTTTCAATCAAATATAAAGTTTCCTTGGAAAAAAATGCAAAAAATCACCCTCGAAAACAGCGTTCCACATAGGTGTTATAATTTTGACGACTTAATCGAAATTTACAGCGATAGAAAGGTGTTTGGGGGTGCCATCTGAAAAATGTCCTGACCTTAGAAGATTTGAACATTGTTTACTTATTTTCATTGCAAATGTTTGCGACGTGAATACTTCTTAATGTAAGCACTTATTGGTACGAAAATAACGAGAACCGAAGCCAAAAATATCTCGCATTCGCCTCTCGTTGAAATCAACCTACTCTGCGAATTTCGTATTGATCCGATGACTGCATCGGAAGTTATAGGGATACACAGAAATTTAGGATTACCACTAGCAAAAATTTTCAAATTTTCCATATCTTAATATTTGTTGTTTATTTTCACTACAAGATCACTACAATTTGAAAATTTTATGATAAACTCGCTTACTAAAGATATCCCAAAAAAAATAGAAAAACAACCATAGCTGGCATCCCTATCCTGGTTTTTCAGCCAGATTCCTACTGAATGTTGCCTACAATAAGTTTAATTTGCCATATGAGTTTCGTTATGATTCCATGACTGCACTGGAAGCTAAAGGCAAAGAGCTTTATTTTCCTGAGCGACTTTTCAAAATGTAAGACACCAAAATTACCATAGCTGGCAACTCCCAACTAATTTTTCAACCAAATTTCTATGAAACGTGCCTTAGAGTAAGATTCAGCTACTGGGTGAATTTCGTCATAATCTGGTAACTGAAAAAGAATTTATAAGACCAAAAGCAATTATTTTTCTTAGCGATTTTTCAAGATGGCAGCTCTGGCACAGAATTGCCCATATTTCAGAATCGCTTCTATCAAACCTGGTCCTCTTTAAGGCCGATTAATTCTGTAAATTGCAACTGAATCGCGTTATTGGGTCGTGAGTTGCCGTTGTTGAAGCAACCTAAAAAGAAATTGATTAGTCGTGGTTTCCGATGGTGTTTGCTCATCTGACTGTTCGATGACATATGACTGACTGTCAGCATGACATCGCCCAGCCATTCCAGTCAGCTTTTATATTGAAAGTTAATGGTGTATTCTATTTTGAAATCTCGACAAAGTTAAGAGTAGTTCAATGGAACTGTTAGATTTACCGAAATTTTCATCGATATTTTAAAAAAATTGCAGTTAATTAACTCTCTTAGTTCGCTTGAATTTTGATTCGATTCGATATTCTTTTTTTGCATTTGTTCGCATTATTTTTCATTTTCTTTCGTTTTTATTGTTTCGCATTAGTTGATGATTTTGATAAACTATTAAATAGTTTTCTTCTTAATTTATTTCGTTGTTTCTTTGCAAGTCAAAGACAAAACATTTTTGGTCCTTCGAACCGGATTTCGTGATTTAAAAATTCAGTTCGTTTTATGCAAATAGAAAGAAACAATTATTAAAAGTGACTTAAATCTTATGAAAGTTTCGGAAGTGAATCCAATAGTGATTAATTGAATAAATTAGCGCGGCCGCGATCTCGGGTATAAACGGGAAACTCCGATTGTTAAGTGTGGTTCCTGGAAGCCGGGGTAAGTTCAGTTCCTTTTTTCCTTTATACCTTATATATTATATCCATTATACCTTATATACCTTTATACCTATTGTCCCTATTTCTGTATATATTTGGGTTACAATCACAATATACAAGTATATTTTGTGAATTTGAGAGTGAATTGGGCACTGTGTCAATAAATTATAATTTCTGTCGGGCATTATTTAAAATTCATTGGGCATTCTGTAGAAAGTGATATTTGGCAGTTTTTTTGTCGTTCTATTAAGCAATAAACTGCGAGGCTGTGTCTTATTCGGGAATCGGAGCTATGTTAAGCACTTTGTCAGCTAACACTGCATTGATTTTATATTAAATATTGCATTGGGCAGTGTTGCGAAGCAGTAGCCTGCACTTAAGATATTGAAAAATATTCCTTTACGGAATATTTTCAATATCTTAAGTGCACCACGTATCATTTATTTAGTCCACTTTTAAATGGAGAATTTATTTGTGCAACAAAAGTTAGCCTTACTTCAATTGAACAGGCTTCGCTCCAATTATAAGAAAGGTTTTTTCTTATTGTGAAAAGATCAAAGAAAGGTTGAAAATTAGTTATGACCTTTTCAACGAAAACCATTCCAAAATACTTTCGTTGTTAAAGGGAGATGAGACTGAACTCAATTTAGAATATTTTTCGAATGAAGTATACATTCAATTTGACGAGGTACAGCTGAAGTTCGCATCTGAAGTGGAAGAGCAGCTAAGAGAAGCGATCGCTAAGCAGCGGGCAGCAGAGCAGCAGACAGCATATAAAGAAGCATCAGAAATCACTCAGGATGGAAAAAATGGACAAGGGAAGACATTTTTGGAGAGCGGAGCACAAGAAACGGACCCACATTTTGAAAACATTAAGTTACCTCGTATTTCTTTGCCAAAGTTCCATGTAATTATGACTCATGGATACCGTTTCGTGATTTGTTTCAATCCCTCATCCACAATCGCACAAACATGTCGAAGGTGCAAAAGCTGCACTATTTGAAGTGTAGTCTGTCCGGGGAAGCTGAAGGACTGCTTCGTCAATATGCAGTCACTGAAGCAAACTACGACATTGCCTGACGTGTACTAAACGACAGGTATGATAACGTGAATGTTTTATTGAGCACGCAATTTAAAAGTTTGTTTTCCATATCAAATGCTAATGAGTCAGCATCTTCTCTTAAGAGTTTGCTTGATAAAACGATTGAATGTGTTCAGGCCATTGAAAATATGGGTATAAAAAATTTATGGCATGCCACGTCGGTGCATATAATCACGCAAATCTCCAAATCTCGCATCCATCTACGAGACAACAATGGGAACAGGAATGTACAAAGGGCAACACTTCCTTCACTAACTGATTTATCCGAATTCTCGCAACGTAGATTTCGAGCATTGGAAGCTGCAGGAATAGACCGAATAAGAGTTCCAAGAAATACAAGTATGCTCCAACCTCACAACTTGCAGAGCTACGCAGCTCAAATGAATCAGAGTTGTATAGTTTGTAGAGCTGGCCATCACATTCGGCAATGTCCCACTTTCGGTGATATGAATTACGATAAAAAGTTTGAAACCGTTAAACGCAATAGGTTGTGTATCAATTATTTGACGAAGGGACACATAATAGCAAATTGTCCAAGTATAAGTAGATGTGCAAAGTGCAAAGTGCAAAAGATCCCATCATATTCTCCTGCATAGGGAGACAGCAATAACAAATGTTGCGACATCTAGACCGTTGAGCACTGACGCAGTAGAATTTGCATCTATTTATGCACCGGTACCCAATCTTTCGCAAAATGACACTAAGATACAAACAGTGAGTGCAGTTGCATCAAAGCAAGTTCTTTTAGCCACAGCATTAGTGAGTGTACAAACTTCAAGTGGTTGTAGAGTCTTAAGAGCACTATTAGATCAAGGCTCTCAAGCATCATTGGTCAGTGAGAATGCTACACACAGCTCAACATAAAAAGAATGCATACAAACACTACCATTAGTGTTATCGGTAGGAGCAATAATATTTTAACGAAGGGGATCGTACGCTTGAAATTATATCTTT
>OZ022264.1:160918905-160928905 GCA_963978885.1 Nemotelus pantherinus | reverse complement strand
ACTGTTACATTAGTTACAGCTTAAATTTCAGCCTCACTCGCATTTCTCGGTCGTTTCGCAACCCCAGGAAAACAAACTGGGAGAACTTTAAACGGGAAGTGACCAACGACTTAGGCCCTCCTCCCAGGATAAGCTCTGTAGCTGGCCTGGAATCTGCGGTCAACACTCTTACTGGTAAACTGGTAAAAGCTTTTGAACGATCCTGTCCCAAAGTCTGTCCGAAGCGCAAACCTAAGCCACCCTGGTGGAACAGAGACCTGGGTTGTCGCAGAAGACAGGTACGAGAACTCTTTAAGTTGGCCAAAGTAGCTGACTGTAGGGAATGTTGGGACGAATACAAGGACATACTTTGGCTCTACAAAACGGAAATTAGGAAAGCCAAATGGAGCTCCTGGAAAGAGCTGTGCGGTAGGATTGAATCCACCTCGGAGACGGCAAGACTAAGAAACTTGCTGGCTAAACGCCCTGTCACGCCTAGCCTGTTATGCAGGTCTGATGGGGAGTGGACGAGCAACAGCTCGGAAACGCTGAAGGTACTCGTAGACACTCACTTTCCGGGCTGTTTGGATGACTCCACCCCTTTAACTCGTGTGCAGGCGTCTGATCTGCATGACATCGAAGGCATTGGCGAAGTTGTCACCAGGCAGAGGCTTGTCTGGGCAATTGACACCTTCAAGCCCTTCAAGTCTCCAGGTCCAGATGGAATTCTGCCGGTCATGCTTCAAAAAACAGGTATGCTTGCTGTTTCCTGGCTAACACAAATTTACAAAGGTTGCCTAGTGCTAAGCCATGTACCTGTAGCCTGGAGGACCGCTAAGGTTGTATTTATACCCAAGGCAGGTAAAGTCAACCATGCGTATCCGAAGGACTACAGACCAATTAGCCTGACTTCCTTCCTCCTTAAAGTTTTTGAAAGATTACTTGATCTTCATATCAAACAAAGACTTGGTACTCAAACTCTATCGAGAGCCCAAAATGCGTATATGAAAGGAAAATCTGTTGAAACGGCTCTCCATAGGGTAATCCTCAAAATTGAAAGGGCACTCCATTACAAAGAATACGCCTTGGGAGCCTTTCTAGATATTGAAGGCGCCTTCAATAATGTGCACACAACAGCTATTATGAAGAGCCTCCACGCACACAACACTCACCCCGCTATTTGTAGCTTCATAGGCAACATGCTTAACCACAGGCTCATATCAGCGGAGTGGTCGGGTGCGCAAATTACAAGAAAAGTCTGCAGAGGCACTCCGCAGGGAGGGGTTCTATCTCCTCTCTTGTGGAACCTTGTAACAAACTCAATTCTGGAAAAGTTGGAAAGCAAGGGACTCACGGTTGTGGCCTACGCTGACGACATTGCAATTTTAGTCTCGGGTAGGTTTCCACACACCCTTGGTCAGCTCATCGAGTACTCTCTAGGGCTGGTTGAGGAGTGGGCGAATACCGTGGGTCTTGGCATTAACCCCAACAAGACGGATATTGTGCTCTTCACTAGGAAGTATAAAACCCCGGATTTAGACCATATCATGCTGGGCGGCTCCAGGTTAGGTCTCAAGTTACAAACTAAGTACTTGGGTCTTATTCTGGACAGCAAGCTCACATGGAAGGCGAATTTAGAGGAAAGAGTTAAGCGGGCAAGCAACGCGATTTATGCCAGCAAGAGAGTGCTGGGTAAAACGTGGGGTCTAAGCCCTGCCTTAACGCACTGGATCTACTTGGCGATAGCCAGGCCGATCCTTGTTTACGGATGCTTGGTCTGGTGGCCAGCAGTGAATAAAAGCACCTTTGCTACCATGGCGAATAGAGTTCAGCGGCTGGCGGCTCTCTGCACTACAGGTGTCTTAGCCTCGACTCCTTCGTCTGCTCTGAACGTCCTGCTTCATCTTCCCCCGCTTGATCTCTTTATTAGAGGCACTGCCGCAAAGGCTGCTGTCAGGCTTAGGGAATCAGGGCACTTCGAGCCAGGATCCTTTGGCCACAGCAGTATTGAACGGGGTTACGCAGGAAGCACTGACTACCTGGTTCCCACTCTGTGCTTTGAGCGGGGATATCGAGCGACTGTGGGAGATGGGCAGGAATGGAATCTTAGCATCTACACTGACGGCTCGAAGACAGCTGCAGGAGTGGGTGCTGCAGTATATTCTGCAGATGCATCTATGGAAGCAGCTTTCAGGCTTCCGAATCACAGTAGTATTTTCCAGGCGGAGGTGTTTGCGATACGTAAAGCCGCAGACCTCATATACGCCAAAGATACTACTAGCAAAGTACTAAACATCTTTACGGACAGTCAAGCGGCGGTAAAAGCACTGCTGTCTCACACATACAAATCGAAGTGTGTATTCGATTGTATTTAGGCTCTGAACAGACTGGGTAACAGCAGAAGAGTTAGAATCTTCTGGGTTCCCGGTCATAAGGGTATTGATGGGAATGAAAAGGCGGATGCATTAGCCAAGTATGGGGCTAGTCTTCCCCTTTTGGAAGCGGTTAACATCCTTACTCCTATCCAGGCGATTAAGTACTCAATCGACTCCAACATGATGCAGGGAGCGACGCGCAGATGGGATGCAACTCAGACCTGCAGAGTAACCAAAATCATGTGGGGGTCATACAATCTCGCATCGACCAAGTACCTCCTCGAGTTAGTGCGGATTGACTGCAAACGACTCGTTGGTATCATTACTGGTCACTGTCTTATAGCAGCACATGCTAAGAAAATGGGACTCCTAACGAGCGACACCTGTAGAAGGTGTCAAGAGCCGGGGGTGTCAGAAACTATCCAGCATCTCCTGTGTCAATGCCCGGCACTGGAGAAAACCAGACTGCGATACTTTGGTGAGCCCTGGCTGGTGGATCTCTCACACGTGGCAGAGGAAAAGCTGAAGGACATCCTTCAGTTCGCTAAAAAGTCCGGGGCCTTTGATGGCCGCTTGGACTGAATTCCTTTCTCGAGGTCCATTTATCTGGTATCACTACGGACCGGTAGGTCTATGTGTGGCCATGCGCCAGCCAGTACAACCTAACCTAAGCTAACCTAACCTCACCAATACACTCTCTCATCTCTCGTACGTATAAGTTTTGCTCTGACGTCATTCAAAATATCCCTTACTTTTCCAATCAATGTTCGAAAAAAAGCACAGGGCGACAATACGTCAAATGGCATTAAAGAATATGTCCTATTAACAATTTTTTCAACAAAACATTGTGGAACACCCTGTTTAAGTATTGCATAGTGCTGCCACAGCTAAAATCAATGGAGGAATTTTGTTGCAATAATGGTCCAAGTGAGCTTATACATTTCCCAGACAAATCGATAGCATTCTGCAGTTAATATACACAAATAAGGTCTGTTCGCGTACTTTCAGTCACTGAATTTTGGATATTCCTGAATCGTGTTGTGGGGTAAAATCCATGAATAGTATGAAAACGCTCCCATTGTATTTCCTCTAAATTGGCAACCAAAAGTGTCAGTTGTCGGTTTTTGGGAGAACAATAGTAATTACAAAGTCATCCTAAGCGGTGATAAATTATCGCCACAAAAATATTCGACCTTCATAGCAACATTTACGCAAAAATAAGTGGCTTGCCGCGCACATTTGAAAATATTTACTCGCGCCACATCGTTTGCAAGTTTTCAGTATTTTATAGTAGCTCAGCTAACGGCTAACGGCTTCATTGCAATTAATTGCAATTAATCGTAGTACGCGAACATATCTACATACACGTATATGTACAGAATGTAAATAGCCTGAAGTGAAATAAGGCAATGCCTTCTAGAAGTACGGGCCGTCAGGCTACGTAATCGTTCTCGCCATGACGTAATGAGTTTAGGAAATTTGACATTCCCACGACGCAGTGCCGATGTACACGGAGATTTCACTTGCGGTTTTTTGGTTAAAATATGAATAAAACGTTAGTTTTTTGTGCGTGGACGCGTTATAATAATAATATATAGTCATAACGTACACTTTGTACCAATTAATTGTATCGACACGAACCATCACATAACCTAACACCAACCGATAAATATTTCGTAGCGAATTTTCCACATTATATCGCCCGCACCGCATTAATTTGTGTTTAAGCTGTTCACTAGCACTGTTCCGCATATACCACTTTAGTTTTCATTTCACTCACTTTAACACAACCCGTACAATTAATATTTTCCCGCGGACGTCCCATAAGACTACGTGTGTTTTTCGCGACATTTGTCCCGATGCTCTGACGTCATCATTCTGCATTACGGCCCGTACATCTACACGACATAGAATAATAGCCCGTTCAAACTAGACTCTAAATCAGGCGATTTCGATCAGCTGATCGCTTTAGAGATAAATCAAGTAAAATCGACCTGATTACCCATACATTTTTTTCGGCGTCTGACAGTTGAAAGCGACCAGATTTAGAGTTAATCAAGTACAAATCTGGTACTATTGTGAATTTTTCCCGGCTGAATTGTTCTCAGAGCGCGCTGAATTCCATCCGTCAGAGGCACGGTAGATTTGAAGGAAATGTCATTCGAATTTCGGTCTAAAATAAAGAAAACTGAACAAAAACGGAAAATTTGAGTTGTACAAAATGAATAGATAATGCTCTTGCATGTTTGTGCACCATTTTCAACAACTTTCACGCAAAAAAATTGTACTCTTAAATTCGAATGACATTTCTCTCTCTAAATCTCCTCATTCTAAATCACGTCGGGTAGTGAACGCTTACCTGATTAACTTGACAGATTCTAAATCTACCTGATTTAGAAGTGTAGTGTGAACGGCTTAAGGCAAGCTCGATTTGCGAGAGATTTGACATTTTGTTGCATTCCGCGAAAACACTAATACTAGGCCTATGCATTTATTTATTTAAATATTCCCATACACATATATATATATATATATATATATATATATATATATATATATATATATATATATATATATATATATTATATGTAAATACGAATATAAATATAAATATATATATATATATATATATATATATATAGATATATATATAAACTTATATATATTTATATATATATATATATGTATACATATATAAATATGGATATACATATATGTATATACATATATATGTGGATACATATATATATGTATGTATATATATATATATATATATATATATATATATATATATATATATATATATATATATATATATATACATATATATATATATATATATATATATATATATATATATATATATATATATATATATATATATATATTATATATATATATATATATATATATATATATATATATATATATATATATATATATATATTATATATATATATATATATATATATATATATATATATTATATATATATATATATATATATATATATATATATATATATATATATATATATATATATATATATATATATATATATATGCATTTAAACATATGACCATCCATAGCTGAGAGTTTTTTCCCTTTTCACCGTGAATAGGTATCAAATAGAAATAAAAATCTACAACCTAAGACGCCACTTCTGCATCCCCTAAAACATTTTTTAATATACTCATTTATTTCACACCTGATTGGCTCAAAAATGTCGAGCTTGCTAAATTATGTTGTTACAATTACTTTTATCTGGAGCAATCTTTAATACGTCGTTCAGTACGTTTTAGGCACAAGCATTCAAGTTAAATCCATTACATTTTTCGCTAAATATATCTTTCAAATATTTTTTCATCAAACACATACAATTCAGGCCACATTTGTTGCAAATGTAACAAAATTGATCAAAAATGCTTTTAAAAAATCCGAAATCGAGGCGACGATTTCCCAAAACATCCCTCAAGCTATTTTCAAACCTGGCGGTACTTTTTCGAACATATCGTCGCTGTTAAATCAAACCGGCATATCTGCAAAAATTGAGTTTTTGGTATCAAAAAATTCCTTATTTTCCCGTCTATTTTTATGTCGCATCGGCATATCGTATAGTTGAATAAAAACCCGTCTAATGGTGTTGTGCCGCTTTGCATTCACGTGGAAATAGCCCACATGCGAAAACTTTAAATCGCTCTGGTGAAAAATATGCATTTTGCAGATATGCCGGTTTGATTTCACAGCGACGATATGTTGCCGATCTTACTTTGACAGTTAAAGATGGCCACCAGATTTTCATTAACAAATCATGCATTCGGGCGGTTGTTGCACGTTTTGGAAGGTAAAATCGTGTCGGAAAAGTTTGTCGGCAAGTCAGATTATAGGAAATCGTTCGGTGTATCCTATAAAGTGAAGTGTGTTGTGAGAAAATGTATTTCTACGCGGGAACAGGGAGCTGAAAACGTTGGCTTCCACAGGTAAAGGCTGGTACTGAGTTCGAGTTCACGTGAAATTTTGACATTTCCCCATTATCTGACCATTCTTTCGAGCGAAAATTTTGACAACAGAGAAAAGCAGAGACACTGCTCATTCTTGACGGATAAAATGTCAAGAATTTCAATTTTCGATCGATTTTCTTATTGGAAAGACATTTGCACTGCTCCATTTTCAAATTGAAACACCAAATGTCACTTTTTCGCTCGAAAGAATGAACTGCACAAACTAAATTGGCGTGAAATGGTTGACAACATGTTTTAGTGCCATCTATGTTTTCGAAGCGAAAGCAACTTCAAAGCAACTTTTCATGCTAAGAACACAGTACCAAACTTGCTTATTTTCAAGCTAAATTTTCGCCGAAACAGATTTCACGTGAAATTTTGTATGAAAATTTCACGTGAAATCGAACTCAGTACTATGCTTAAGACTTAATTTTGTGAATTCTCTTGCCATGGACAATAAAGGACAACGAAATTATAGGCCGTTCACACTACCCTCTAAATCAAGTAGATTTAGAAGCTGTCAAAGTTAATCAGGTAAGCGTTCACACTACCCGAAGTGATTTAGAATGAGGAGATTTAGAGAGCGAACTGTCATTCGAATTTGTGTGTACAATTTTTTTTGCATGAAAGTTGTTCAAAATGGTGCAGAAACATGCAAGAGCATTTTCTTTTCATTTTGTACAACTCACATTTTCCTTTTTTGTCCAATTTTTGCTATATTTGAACGAAATTCGAATGACATTTCGTTGAAATCTACTCTCTCTCTCTCACGGATGGAATTAAGCACGCTCTGAGAACAATTCAGCCCGGAAAAATTCACAATAGTACCTGATTTGTACTTGATTAACTCTAAATCTACTTGATTAACTCGGTCGGAAACCGAAAAAAATGTATGGGTAATCAGGTAGATTTAAGTTGATTTAGCTCTAAAGCGATCAGCTGATCGAAATCGCCTGATTTAGAGCCGAGTGTGAACGGGCTATTATTGAGTGAAAATGTGGAAAAGTGAAAATTTAGTTTGTTGCGGGTTCTGTGTTGTTAGTTTTAACGTAATTCGTGTTATGGTGCTCGCGAAATCGGCTGCAGAAGCTGATGTGTCCGTTCGCCTTACTAGTTTAATGTGATGGATTTTGTTAAAGTTTTGACAACATTTTTCGGAGAAATATAAAGAAATGTGTTTAATTTATAAGAATTATGCGTTCCGATTTAAAGTTTTATTGGAAATCGGCCAAAAAATAACATTTTTATTTATAAACTCGTGTCTAATGTTGTCATAAGTGCGTCAAGTGAAATTCAAATGGCTGTCGGTGTGTTTAAATTTGGCGATTTTCCGTTTAGAATGCAAAATCGTGCTTTTCGTTTTGTCTTCTACTATTCCGCATCGAAAAATAGTAAATTTTTATTTAGTTTTCTTGTAAAAGTGTTGAAAATTTATTCGCGGCATGATATGAGAACATATCATGTTCGAAAATATTCAGTGGCGTCGCGAGCTAGAAATCTGATCGATTCGAAAACAGATTTAGTATTTGAAAACGCAGCGGGAATTTAAAATTAATAGTATTTAGTTTTGATATTGATCAATATGAACGTGATATTAATAATTTTTAACAATTGCAGGTTCCAAACGAAAGAAGTAGCGAAATGAACGTTCGATAGAAGTACACAAAGAAATTGAGAATTCGGATCTCGAATCACAGAAAAGTCAGGATTGGATTCAACCTCAGTTTTGGTCATTACAGAAAATAGATGAAGCAAAACGATTGGAAAAGATGAAAAAGCTTATAGAAAAGTAGGAAGAAAACATGAAAAAGCTGAAAGAAGAGCGAATGAAGGTGCCGTTAAAGAATTTATTTAAAGGAAGAGGCAGGAACACTGTTGACTCAGTAGAAAATGATGATGGAGTTGACGATTTGACATTGGGTGACGGAAACAATGAATCGGCTCAAGAAGATTGTTCAGAAAATGAATAGTGTTCTTACAAAAATGTCAAGGTATGTCATTTAATATTATTATACAGAGAGGCAGAGTAGAAATACTTCTATTTCAGATACTATTTTGTAGTCGAACTCATTCGCAGCTCGCTCAAATCGCACGTGACATAAAACGTACTGATTATGCATCGGAAATTCGATGCGTTTCTCTTGCATCCCGGCAAAATCTTTGCATAAATGCAACCGTTAAACAACTGCGACCGCCTGCAATGATAAATGAACGGTTTTTGGATCTACAAAAATCCTACTCAACAACACTAGCCTCGAAGACGATGGAAGAGCAAGGAAAAGGTCTCGTACAAACAGCCAAGCATGCTGCCCTTACAAATCCCGAGCTATTGAAGAATTACGTGAGAGCTCACTTGTAGAAATAGCCGATATCGAAGATTTAGTTCAAGCTGGCGAAAAACTCAAAGCATGTCCTTACTATTCAATTCGAGCGGCTACAAAAGATGCTCAAATCGCTCTATTGCTTTACCAAATGAAATCAGTTTAGCGCAACTTCAGCTAGCCAAAAACAACTTTTTAGCTACAAAACAAAATATTGCTCTCGATTCAAAACGAAGAATCTCCTGAAAATTAATCAACTGATATTTGTAACAAAACGACTAGAGAAGCTTCTTAAACCACCTGAAGGAATTTTAGCGAGACGACATCTAGGGTCCTGCGAACGTATGAGCTTATGTCCGAGGGTGAATTCTTCAACATCGATCTCTTTCAAATTCTCGACTTTTGCGAACTGACTCGTCTTGTCCAGAAAGTCAACGGAACTGCGCAACGTCAGAAGCAGCGTAAACCGGTTGTGGAGAAAGAAAACAATACTAAAGGTGTCTCTGGGGTGCTGAAGAAACTTGAAGAAGAACACTCGCTGAAAAGATTGTCGAAGAAGGAAACAAATCGAATCGCAGGATGATTCTAAAACAGGGGAGAAAAAATCTGTTGAAATATCGAATATCGAATATTATCCGGCCTTTGCTGGCTTTTCTGGAATGTATGACGGAATGCTGTGACGATGGGCAAGTCCTGATGTAGTTCAGTTCCGAACCTAAGAAGACTATGGCATTTCAGCGAACTAGTGAGAAAGTGTTTCGATCGGTATGATAATTTGCTTTTCGTCATTTTAAGCGATGATTATTTAGAATATTATATTTTAAGGTCATAGTCGCTGGTGATACAAAGAGGCTAACTGGTGAATTAGTCGAACAACTCTTCCAATCATGTCAAGATTGCGTCAAACAATACTTTTACGATCATGTTGTACCCACTGATGCCGTTCTCCATTTAGCGGTTTGTCGAGATACCACTGGCAAAAAATTCCATTTCAACTACGCAAACCCAAATAACCCGGATATGGTTCGACTATGATCCTCAGAAAATCACGTGAAACTAAACAAATCTGTACTTGTAGATACTTGAACTAGGGATGACCCTTCAAAACATTTGCAATGTAGTGCCGGCAGGATCATACGACTATTTGAATATTGTCTATAAACTTTTGAGCAAAAAGCAGATTACATCCAATATTGAGAAGAAGAAATATGTATTCCGGGAGCCTCGTGCGGCTGGACAAGTCGAAATGATATTAGCTGAATATGCAAAAGCGATTGCAGATGATTGTCGACTGGGCGCAATATTGTTTAGCGTTGTGAGAGGA
>OZ022264.1:160912412-160916205 GCA_963978885.1 Nemotelus pantherinus | reverse complement strand
GCAAGATATGCAAAATATGCAAAATATATGCAAGATATGCAAAATATATGCAAGATATGCAACATATATGCAATTTGAAAAGTCTGCCAGATATTAAGCTATTTTATTATAATTTGCATTGCCGTATGTTTTAGATTCAGATTAGGAAACGTAAATTTATGACGTTTGCCTGATAATACTATTTTGTAAACAGAGAACGATCGTTCGACTTTACAAGAATTACTTGGAGCATATTTAAATTTGCTCAAATGGCATGCCTGGATATCCTTTGGCTCTTCAAGGTTCTTCAAAATGCTGTTGACTTATATCGTACAATCCTAGATTTCTTTTCAAAACTGCATTGACTTTTGCAGCAACTTTTTTTCCGAAAGTTTCGCGTATGTTTTCCATATTTTTAATGATATCGACCACATATTTTATATATTCTGTTGTAGATGATCCCACTGTTTCCAGTTTCTTCATACTGATTGGCAAAGTACCAAAATGTGCTTCGATAAATGCCAAATCTTGAAGAAGTTGCCTACTTTGCAATATTTCCTGTCCTGTTTTATTTGACATTACATCTTTTAATCGAAATATTCAATTACTTGTTTTGAGCACAGGGATAAATTTTTATTAATAATAAATACCCTCCAAATGCGTTGCATAGGACACAGCGGCCTCTATCCACGTTCCCCATCTTGTTAAGATGGGTTCTGGTGGTAATGGAGCATTTACCAATGGTACTCGATAACATTCTACACGAAACGGAGCTTTCAAAAACACTTTTTTGACAGATGATATCAATTTATCAACTATAGGAAAGTGAAGACTCACTTCTTCTGCTACCCTATGCAATCCGTGAGCTTAGCAAGTTAGATGCAACATATTTGAGTAAAAATTTTCAAGTTGCTACCAGCTTTCAACATGTATGCTGCTACATCTGTTACAAGTAGTAACACTTTTTCTTCACCATCCTTTCGACGTAAGACCCGCATCGTCAATTTCACAAATCGAGAAATAGTAGCATGATTTGATTGCTCGAGTTGTCCAGAAGCAAGTAAGTAAGGGTTTTGCTATTTCATTCTCACACAGTTTCCCAACTATTAAATTCGCTACATTACGACCGATTTTATCTGTAGTCTCGTCATTTCGAATCTCCTGAATTGCAAAATTATTGCAATCTTACAAAGAATTTTTCGTAACGTCGATTCATGTGGAATATTCTGCTTTGATTATTTTTGAAGAAACCTTCTCTACACTTCATTATCAAGGCTTCTCCAGGGAATATTAACAGCGACCATTGCTCGACACATGTCATTATAACATAAATTCTTCTTGAATGGATTTATTTCATCTTCTGGATTTATATTTGTAACGTTCATGACATCATCTTTGTCTTCAACATTATTTTTGTGCCCAACAATATCTAAATGTTGTCAATTGTGATTTTCTTTTACATCGAATCTAATTTTAAGTAACGAAATACACAGTACGTTATATAAGTATTTTACCTAATACGTAATTATAATTAACTGAAAGTCAGTATTAAAAATATATCCGCCTCTTTATTACAAACTTGACAATAAACAGTTTGACAGTAAACAGGTCAAGCCCATTACTTGACAATAAACAGGTCAAGCCCATTTTTCACTCTTGCAATTCTCGATTTGGTTGTTTTCGGCATTGTCTTGACTTTGAATTAATAATGATTACTTCACTAACTATTTTATACACGGTTATGCAACAACTTGTAAATAATTTGAGAGAACTAAAAATCTACACTGATCGTGAAATCCAATTCGCTTGAAAGTAACCGTGCAATCGAGTTGCTATGGAATTTTTGATAAGTGAATAAATACAGAAATTTGTCTTATCCCGGCAAACAGCACCGCCAGTTTCGTTTAACTGGCTTTAAGATGGCACTAAAGCAATACATATAATGCAGGGGAACACAGAGTTTGTGCATATGTAATTTATGGAAAATATATGCAAAATATATGCAAAATATGCAAAACGTATGCAATATGCAAAATGTATGCAATATGCAAAATAAATAATACACTTTTAGAATCTCCTAATGACAAAACAAATTCCTATTTCAGTCCCACTACTCTGGCTTTCTTTATTAAAAATATGCAAATGCATAAACATCCGCAGTCTAGTGATCACGGTTCCCTTCTTGTCTATAATCGCATAGACAACGTATATCGTCTCTAAAGCTTATCAAAGCAGAGAATATTGATACGGGAAACTCGTTCGTTTTGCGGAATAAGCCTCCGAAAGCAGAATCAAATTGGAATTGTTTTTGCGGGTTGATTAAAATTGAAAAAAAAATTTTATTTATCTTGAAAATTTTATTTGACACAGAAGTTTCGAAAGCATGCACTGATTCTCATCAGACACCAGCACACAGTGCATACTTTACTGGTGTGACCACTTGCAGTTGGAAATCATTAATTGTTATTTACGCTGGTTGTGACAAATTTTAACATCTCCGACTTATATCCATGGAAATAATTTACTCATAAAGGTTATTGATTTGTGATCACGGTTCCCTTCTTGTCTATAATCGCATAGACAACGTATATCGTCTCTAAAGCTTATCAAAGCAGAGAATAATTGATACGGGAAACTCGATCGTTTTGCGGAATAAGCCTCCGAAAGCAGAATCAAATTGGAAATATATATAGATATATAGATAGATATATATATATATATATATATATATATATATATATATATATATATATATATATATATACATATATATATATATATATATATATATATATATATATATATATATATATATATATATATATATATATATATATATATATATATATATATATATATATATATATATATATATATATATATATATATATATATATATATATATATATATATATATACATATATATATATATATATATATATATATATATATATATATACATTTATATATATATATATATATATATATATATATATATATACAGTAGAACGCCGATTATCCGAATTAATTGGGACCGGGGTCGATTCGGATAATCGAAAATTCGGATAATCGGACATAGACTGGTAATAAAGAAAAACGAACTATCACACATAGAATAAACTTTATTAAGTTTAACAAACACAGTTCTACAATATCTTGTCACTTGAACATCTCGATCAGAGTAAGTTGCCTCGACGTTGCAGCTCGTTTCCGTGCGGCAAGGTCACGTAGGCGCTGGACGGCAAGAAGTTGTACACCGTCGCATTCGGGTTGCCGTTTCATCCACTTGAGGTCGTTATCGAAGCCAATAAACGCCTCGCTGTGAGATGGTACACTTTGGTCTTGTGCCTCTTCGCCTACGGTCTCATTGTCGTCCTCTTCATTATCCTGTTCGTCCATGGCACTCGCTGCGATTTCATCATCTGTCTGTATCTGGAACCTTTGATCATTCTTATCACAGTGCAACCACTCTTCCATATCAGCGACATCACACGCCGAACATCCCGCGATTTCATTAGCCATGTTTACAAACTCTTCCACTGACGGTGATTCCTGTTCTTTCGCCTGCTATTCTAAGTTGCTTTTCCAAGTTGCTCTTTTGTTGATGTGCGGTTTATTTTATTCCAAGCTCGTTTCAGTGAAACACTTTTAACCATGTTCCAGGAATCTGCAATAATGTAGCAACAGTCTTTCAAGTTGATTTTTTTGTACAAATCCAAAACCCGTTCTTCGTCGTTCTCTTCAGCCAGAAGCAATTTACAAAGCAACTGTTGTCTGTAAAAACGTCTCGTGCACTCAATAACACCCTGGTCC
>OZ022264.1:160904912-160907412 GCA_963978885.1 Nemotelus pantherinus | reverse complement strand
TTAACTAATATAATATATTAGTTAAGGCATTAGTGAATGTCTTAACTAATATAACATATTAGTTAAGGTATGAGTGAATGCCTTAACTTATATAATATATTAGTTAAGGCATTAGTGAATACCTTAACTAATATTTGGCATTAGTGAATACCTTAACTAATATTTGGCATTAGTGAATAATTTAACTAATGAATTATACTAGTTAAGGTATTCAAACTATTGTTTGGTGTTAGTCACTATATCGTTTTAGTGATGTTAACCATTATATTCATTAAATATTTGGCATTAGATTATACCTTGGTGCATAATGACGGGACATTCGATGCGATTTCACATATCTGCTCAATATTGTGTGGCTAAAATGGTGTATGGTAGTTGATAGTATGAGGGAATTAAGTATGAGGCAACTTTAATGAGTTAATTCGGAGCTAGGTTTAGGGTTTAAATTAGTTTAAAAAAAATAAGAAGTGAAATAATGCTGTTGATTAATGAATTTTATGAACGCACCTAGGTTTGAATAAATTGGTAAGTGAATGGAAATAAAGACCGATTTTTCTTGAACTAAAAATTTGAAAATGTTTAATTAAATGTTTGTCGAATATTAGTTAATGGAGTTATATTAAGGTGATAATAAATAGTCATTTTCACAGTGGGATGCATTTATTTGGAATTTAAAATTATAATAGAAGAAAATTGATCGTAGTTCTCATATGTTAAAGCAATTAGGAGCGGATAATTTGCAGTATGAAATAGTTCATGGAATAGATATTTTGATATTCGACTTGTTTTGCTACACAATAGGTGAAAAGAATATTCAAATGTGATGAGCATATTTTTAAGTCGACACAATTGGCAGCGTACGTGGATGATATTAACATCATGGCTCGAAAACTGACCGATGCAGAAGCACTTCTGCTTAGACTTGACACCGCAGCAAAGGAAGTTAGACTACGAATCAACGAGGACAATGCGAAAGTTATGATGCAATCTAGGATAAGGACGCCAGCGCACACGACCATCAACGTAGGAGACTTTAGCGTCTAATTCGTGGACAACTTCGTTTACGTCGGTAGCAACCTATCGAATGACGCCAAGGAAACTGACGAAATCAAACGACGGATACAACTAGCAAATAAGACGTTCTTCTCGGTCCTCCCCATTATGAAATCGAAGTATGTGCACAGAAAGACTAAGCTCCGCGTTTATAAAACTATCGTAATACCTGTGCTGAGCTATGGCTGCGAAACGTGAACCCTGATCCAAGCCTCCGAAAATATGATCGACACTTTCCAACGGAAAGTTCTACGGCGAATTTTTGGGGCTGAGTTGTAGGAACTGTGCAATGAGCTGGAAGTCTCCAAAATCGTCAAACTTCAACGGATACAATGGGTAGGGTATGTACAACGCATGGATGACGATCGCATGCCAAAACGGGTCATGAATGGAAGACGAGTCGACGGACCGAGACCAAGAGGAAGACCAAGAGCTCGTTGGGAGAGCTCAGTATATGCGGATGCCGAGCAACAATTGGGGTTCCAAGTTTGGAGGACGCGGTCACGTGACCGAGATAATTGGAGGAGATCGATCCAGGCGGCCAAGGCCCGTCGCCGGGCTATCGTGTCACGATGATGATGATGATGTGCGTGCGTTACTAGTGGGAGCGAGACGAAAGTGTGGAAGTAGGCGAATAGAAATTGATGTTTTTGAGTAATGGAAAACTTTCACTATTCATATTATTTGAACTAGTTGAACTCGTCGAACAACTCAAATAACTCTTGCATTTATGGCCATGAAATCAAAATACATACAAAATAACGTACAACAACAAATTGATAAAACCAAATATTAGTAATGTATTAATATTAGTTAATATATTATAATATCGTGTAACTAATATATTCGTATTAGGTAATATCACGAACTATTAGTACAAACCCATCTCTAATTAAGAGTCATGCAGGAGCAAGCTTGTCCCAAAAGTCCCAATAACTCAGCATGCATTATCTACACATTCCAGGTTATCCAGAAATATGATCGGCCGCCGGTCCAAGCTTCACAGGTTGTCTCCACTTACCATTTTCCATGGCATGCCATTCGACTAGCCATGGACGCTCGATGGCATGCCATATTTGATGGCATGTCCTAAAAGGGAAACCATATGGTATGCCATTTGCTTGGCCATGTGCCAGGCCATACTTTGACAGTTCTTGATTTTGAAAATGGCGCTGAACCGTGGTCATGCTCCGTTACTTATAAGCAAAGGTAGGAATATTTAATTTACAGGATCTGGTTGAGTGATCAAAATAGTTTAAAGAACATGGAATGGTGGGAAATAGCGAAATGTCAAACTTTGATGTGGAAATTTGGAATAATAAAATTAAATACTTGTCATTTTTGAACTTTTAAGGATGAGTAAATAAATGTATGTGCCTATTGACGATCGGTTGAGTTTTTAATTGAGATTTACCCCAGCTCGCTTCGTACCCCAGCAAATTAAATA
>OZ022264.1:160889912-160902412 GCA_963978885.1 Nemotelus pantherinus | reverse complement strand
TTGCAGAATTTTACTACAAGATTTACAAAAAAATATATTTTTAAAGTTTAATATAATCCGAAATGGCGGATATAAATTGGAAAAAATCACTGTATTGAACTGAAATTGGTTTTGTATGAGGTTTTCGAGGTCGCTGATCACAAATCTCAATTACAAAACTTTTAATTTAAAATAGTGGATCCAAAATGGCGAATATAAGTTGCGAAAAAACACTGTTTTCCTAAAAATGACATTTTTCGTAATTTTTACGGATTTGTTTTAACTTTCTTAGCCATGCCAACTTCGAGCGTTGAGTTCAATTTGTACGTCAAGGCCATTAAGTGTTGCAAAATCGACAATGAGGACAGTCCGTCAAATCAATAGCCGCTGTTTCCGGCGTTCCTTGAACCAACTTGCGGCGCTATCTCAAAAAAATAGATGAACAGTTCGGCGACATTTCGAACATTAAGGACGATGATTTATTTGAATGTGTTCGAAGATGTTCCCGACGCGTGCCATCCAATCAGGTAGTTTCTTTGTCAACCATGTTTCGAATGCATCGTGCATTTTTTCAATAAATTTTTTATTTGATTTTAAGGTCTTTAGTATGGAAAACCCAGGAAAACGCCCTAGTGGAATATTTGGTCAAGTGCGTTAGGCTCTATTACGGCTTGAGCATCAACGAACTCAAAGAATTGACTTATGAGTTCGCCAAAAAAATAGATGCAGATTACCCGACATCATGGGACGAGGAGAAGAAGGCTGGCTGGCACTGGTATTATGGATTTATGGCGCGACATACGGAACTATCATTGCAGACACCCGAAAAGACGTCCATGAAACGCGTCAAGGCCTTTTGCGAAGCAAACGTCAAGAATTTTTTCAAAAATTTGGGTGATCTAATGGATGAATTCCATTTTCACGCCTCTCGCCAACTTGATCAGCATCACCTGATGACAAGGAGGAGGATCGTGATTTTTGCATGATTTGCATGAAGCTGTTGCCAATTCGATTAACCGCCAACAACTCTATCGAATGCAACACGTGCCAACGACCGGTACATTTGAAGTGCGCTAACATGCGAACCGGCTATTACACCTGCAAAAATTGTGAAACCGATGAGGACGACGAATAATTCCGTTTTAATTTCTTGTCATTTTCAGATTCATTGATTTTTTTCTGAAGGGTTTTTTGTAACTTCTTCTTGCTCTTTTTTCAACTTAGAGCCTCAAAATTCAATAAAATACCATTGCCTAAACATCGAGTGGCATTTTATTTAATATTTTTCCATTTTTAGGACATTTTCCAGGGGTGGCTACAACCGGGTAAAAAAAATTTAATGGTCAAAAATGATAAATTTTTTACAGTTGAATAACTACTTTGTTTTTTGTCAAATTCAAATGTATGCTTATATAAGTAGTTACCTAAGACCTCAAGCTTTCCATTGATATATATATGTCTGCAGAAATAAGATTTGATCAAAAGTTATGGTTGGAAAACGAAACTATGGCCACAACCGGGTAACTTACCCTATATATATATATATATATATATATATATATATATATATATATATATATATATATATATACATATATATATATATATAAATATATATATATATATGAATATATATACATATATATGATATCTATATATATTAGTGTGTATATATATTGTATAATTATATTTATCATAAATATATATATATTCATACTATATATATATATATAGTATGAATGACATTTGTAAATATATTATATATATAAGCTAACTACGAAGTGGCTTGGGACACATTAATGAAACGATATGATAACAAGCAAGTGCTTCTGAGCACACAATTTAAAAGGTTGCTTACCGTCAACAACGCAGACGAATCGGCGTCGTCGATCAAGATGCTCATGAATAAAACCACCGAAATTATTCAAGCCATAGAAAGCTTGAAAGTGAAAAATCTGTGGGAAGCTATCCTAATCCATCTGACCACGCATAATGACATATATATACATACATGACATAATATTAGTGTATATATATATATATATACATATATATATATATATATATATATATATATATATATATATATATATATATATATATTTATATATATATCTATACATATATATATATATATATATATATATTTATATATATATATATATATATATATATATATATTTATTTATATATACATATATAAATATATATATATATATATATATATATATATATATATATATATATTTATACATATAATCTATACACATATATATATATATATATATATATATATATATATATATATATATATATATATATATATATATCTATACACACACATATATATATATATATATATATATATATATATATATATATATATAGATGTATATATATATATATATATATATATACTATATATATATATATATATATATATATATATATACTATATATATATGTATATGTATATATATATATATGTATATGTATATATATATATATATATATATATATATATATATATATATATATGTATATATATATATATATATATATATATATATATATACTATATATATATATGTATATGTATATATATATATATGTATATGTATATATATATATATATATATATATATATATATATATATATATATATATATATGTATATATATATATATATATATATATATATATATATATATATATATATATATGTATATATATAAATATATATATATATATATATATATATATATATATATATATATATATATACAGTACAGTCGCGATAATTTCAACCTGTGATAATATCAACCTTTGATAATTTCAACTAAATAAATTATACATTATATACTCTGTAATATCAACCAAATAATTCACTGGCCATACTGACTTTTCGATAATATCAATTTCGCAAGAAATACATTTAGTTTTCCTTTTTATATGCACACAGTTGGTTCAGTTTGACTTTAAGTGCGTTTCGTCCGTGTTTGTAAACGTAATGGCGCCTAGAAAGTTTCATAAGTTTTTATCGATAAAAGATAAAGTTGTCATACTTAATCAACTTGGAAAGTGCGTAAGTGGGAAAACACTAGCGTTTCAATATGGAGTCAAGAAATGTACTATCCGTCAAATAAAACGAAATGAGCAAAAAATTAGGCAATTCGCAGCTAAGGCGGAAAGTGGTCCCGGTAAGAGGAAAACACTAAGAATAACAGAATTACCAAAAAAGGAACCTGCATTATACCGTTGGTTTCTAAAGCAGAGAAAACGCCATGCTACTATCTCTGCTTTTGTTTTATCAGAAAAGGCAAGACAATTGAATCGCAAATTTAAAGAGTTCCCCAATTTTACCGCTAGTTCAGGTTGGATTGATAATTTTAAGTAACGTCATGGAATACGCCTTTTAAAAATTTTTGGTGAAAAATTATCTAATAAGCTTGAGCCAGTAGGGGAATTTGTTGACCGTTTTAATAAAAAAAACTGCCGAAATGAATTTAACTTTTGAACAATACTACAATGCCGACGAATCGGGTTTGTTCTGGAAACTACTCCCTGAAAAAACGCTCGTTCACTTTAAGGAAACAAGCGCTCCCGGTCGAAAAACCAGTAAAGAACGTATAACATTTATGGTATGCACTAATGCTTCTGGTAGCCACAAGCTCAAACTTTTAGTTATCGGAAAAGCACAGAATCCACGTGCTTTCAAAAACATGAATTATAATCCCATAGAGTACCTCCACTCGAAAAATGCGTGGATGACCACTGCAATTTTTAAATCCTGGTTCCATGACAGCTTTGTACTTCAAGTAAGCGCAAATACGATTTTACATATGTATTCATACTAAATCATGTTTGGGCTTTTTATTTTGGCAGGTGCGGAAATTCCTGCGATCACGTGGTTTACCAGAAACAGCCCTATTGTTGCTTGACAACGCTCCAGCTCATCCGAATCCCGAATCCCGAAGAACTTAAAACTGATGATGATGATGGTCTTATTGTTACAATGTTATTGCCACCAAATTGTACAGCACTAATCCAGCCAATGGATCAAAACGCAATTAATTTGGTCAAATTGAATTACAAAAAATTTCTTTTGCCACGTATAATTGAAAGTGATTTTGATGTCGAAACATCTGTTAAGAAATTAAACTTAAAGGATGCAGTTTTGCTCATTTCAAAGGCATGGAATCAACTTTCTTCAGAAAACATAAAAAATGTTGAAAACAGATCACCAGAAAAACGGAAGACCATTCGTCTGAAGATGGTTTGCCCTTGCAGACTTTCCAATTGCGAGCGCTTTCAGAGAAAAATAAAACTGACTCAGTATCTATCATGCTGACACGTATAACGCCAGTAGAAACTTATAGTAACAGTGAAGTTGAAAATTGGTTATTAGAAAGGAATATTGTAAGACTGGACGATAATTCTTCCGAGAAAGGGATTGCAAACCAACAAAATGAAAATATCGTTGAGGCACCAAAAGTGAAAGACGATGATGCTATTCGATGTTTTGATGTTGTCTTCAAATGGGCTGCGCAAAACTCAATTTCTGTAGACAAAGTTGAGACACTTCAAGAACTACGGGGCACGGCACTGAATTGGTGCTCACTACGCACTTTTAAGCAAGCTAAGATCAGCGATTTCTTTCAAACATGCATTGAATTAAATGTTATAAACATGTATACATAAATGTACACCTTATTCGAGTCGAATTGAATGTTTTAATAACAAATTTATAAGTGTTTCGATAATTTCACCATACCGATGGTTTCAACCAAGCTGGTTTTTATTAGTTGAAATTATCGCGACTGTACTGTATATATATATATATATATATATATATATATATATATATATTATATATATAAATATATATATATATATATATATATATTATATATAAATATATATATATATATATATATATATATATATATATATATATATATTTATATATATATCTATATAAATATATATATATATATATATATATATATATATATATATATATATATATATATATATATATATATATATATATATATATATATATATATATTAGAGCACTGCACGAGTACGTACAGCATCGTACGATTACGAGTACGAATACTCATCACACGATTAACACGATTACTTCGTGTGTACTCGTACTCGTCACGCAATTTAGTACTCGCATCGTTCCGCATCGGCATCGGCATCGGCGAGTACAACAGTAATCGGCATCGGCGAGTGTAATCGTATTTGGCATCGGCATCGCCGAGATTTTGCTCATGCTTAAGGAATGTATAACATTATACGAGACAGAAACAGAAAATTCACTTTATTAGATTAAAACAGAATATAACAAAAAAAGTATTTTCTAGTATGCACTAAGAAGTCTATTCTATACAAAATAACGCTTATAAAAAGAAAGGTGTACAGTCTTGAATTAAAATAAATGGTCTTTGATATTTCAAACATAAGTAAAGATTATATATAACTTTTCTTCCACTGTTTATTTGGTTTTTTTGTTAACCCTTTCCTGCGGAATGTAGAAACAGTATGGCATCAATATTCTCTCCCTTCAGATTACTTCTCCTATCTTCTAGCACTCTGTTTGCGGAACTGAACGCTCGTTCACTAGAGGCACTGGAAGCTGGAATACACAAGATTTTTCGTCCTAGTTGGTGGAGCAAAGGAAAGTCTTTTTCATGACTTTGCCACCAACGTAATATATTTGGGTCAGTGGCACGGCTTGCTTTGTACAGCTCCATTTCAGCATTAACTTGCGACTGCCAATTATTATCGTTGTCAATGTAAACATCTCTATATTTTTTAGAGAGCTGCACATCATCTTCAGTGTCAATGCAGTTCGACGTATTGGCAGGAACTTCTATCTCATTGCTGTCACAATAAGATGAAATTGTGGCAGAAGAACTTTCAGAATTTTCGAGAATGAAATTCAGCTCATCTTTGACAAGATTATAAATTTCTTCACGTGTATTTTCTTCTAGAAACCGCAGTTGTTTATATTCGGGCCATAAGAATGCTGCTATTTTATGAATGCGATGTGGTTGAAATTTGATATCAAAAACATTATCCAAACAATGACGAATAATCGCTTGAACTCCGGTATTTGCTTCTTCATTCTGTAATTTCATTAGCTTTTCTTTCAAAATATGCACGTGTAATAGCACTAAATGAATGGTAGGCTTCTTATCCTCCTCAAAAAGTAATGTTGCCACTTTAAATGGGTGTAAAAACAGAATCAACCTATCTAAGATATATTTTTCGATTCCATGAAGACGATATTCTTCTTTAGCGCCTTCTAATATTTCTTCAATAGTATTAAAATTTTTTCGAATCGAAAGCAGCATATCAAATTTTGTATTCCATCGTGAAGTGCACTCTTGCTTTACTGTCGTGTCCAATTTCTGACAGTTACCACTTCGTTTAAGGTACTCTACTAACGACTTACAACGCGTAAATAATTGTAAAATAGGAGGGGCGATTTCTTCTAGCACTGTCTTATTAAAAGTATGTGTTAAAATTAAGTTCAGGATATGGGCCATACAATTAACGCGCGAATACTGTTCCAATGCTTTTTTTATGTTAGAGCCTTGGTCAGTAGTAAAAGTCAATTTTTGAAGTCCAGTATCTCGTAAATGTAAGGCTGTCAGTTTCTCTTCTAATGCGCGAAGTATGTTGGTAGTTGTTTTTTTTACTGCGTTTTGCTCCTGGTCGAAATTTAAAAATTCAATGGTACACAGCACTCGACTACAACACAAAGAATAAATAGAACAAAGTAATTATTCAAGTATAAACCTCTTATTGGTCATTTCAGAAAGTGTAAATAGTTTTGCATTTACAGTCTCAAATTTAAAATTTTTTTACAACATTTTCCCGAACCCGCATTTTAAAAAATATGTCTGCACGACGAACACTTTATTTATTACAAAGTTTGGTAGGCACCTTGAGAAGGCAGTATCTAAATTCAATTTCTGAACGTTGTGTTTTTAGTGATTGTGTAATTTGCACTCTATTATTAAGTAAGAAGTAAGTGTCTTGAAAAAGAACTTTCATTTATACAGTATCGTTGATATGGGTTGTTAGTTAGAAAGCATAGTGCATGAAAAAGAAAAGGCACACTTTTGATTTAAATAAAATGATCTTGTCATATGCAAAACAAACAAATGCAATTCATGACCATGTGAAAGTGGAAGAAAACGTGTAACGAGCTTGGAACGTCATTAAACAAAGAGAATCTGCAATCCCTGCATATAAGAAGTCACACGCAGTATTTATATCTGCCTGCCGCATTTCTGTGCAGTAATATCATGAATTTTTTTATAGTATTTGTAATGTATACAGCATTGAAATAAAATGGATTAGACTTTCATTACAACGGATAATCGAGGCTCTACTGTTTTTAATATACGATATGGCTATGTCGCTGAGCTTACCTATGCAGTCGCCAAACCGCATCAAGATAATGAACTGTTAAGGCCATAAAATTCCTCTGCATTTTGTTTTCCGTCCACATATCTGTTGTTGCTGCACACCATCCTGTATAACGTAATTACTTATATAATATAATACTATAACATCACTCCATGTTCTGTTATTATTTTGAACATGCACTTGTAGAGAACAATACCTTACCTTTTTTGAACAGTGGTTGCAGCTCAGAAACAAAGCGCTCTAATTCTCTGTTGTGAATTTTGTGGAGCGTACGGCTAACAGTAGTGGGATGCGGTAGAATGTCATCGATATCGAAATTTTTGGACCCCAGTTTCACCCCTGCTTCTACCAAGGAGCGTGCTACGGCTTTAAAACCAGTACCACTTACTGTTGAAAACGAGCGGAGATCCTGGCTCACAAATTCTACACATTTGTCCGTAATGACGTTCTTTAATTCGTCACTCACAGTGATGCGCGCTCTTTTTCTGTTGCTCACATAAGCATCTGTACTAGATGTAGATCCACAATTTTCCGGTTCGCATGCGTTTTTGAAACAACGGTGTTTCTTCAAATTGGATGGACTGCAACCTTTGGTGTATTTGAAAATGTGATCACACTTAGCACACATTACAAAAGGTTGAACTTCTTCACTACCGTTTGTTTCCTTCACAATTTTTTTAAAACAGGCCCACACGTCACTCTTACCACATGCTTCTTTTGTTTTGTATTCACCACTTTTAATTTTTTCTAATACCGACATTGTTTCGCCAGTTTCAAATTTCAAATTTACAGGAATGATCAAACTATTTATTTCATAGAAAACGATAAGCAACTCTCAACTATCCCTCATAAAATCAAAATACCGAAATAGAAAAACTACAAATGTGTCCAAAAAAAATATAAGTTTATTGGTTTTATTTCATTTATGACATTGAGCATTTTTTCTTTGAATTACATATGTACTGTTGATTTCAATACCTAAAGGTCCTGTTCCGACTTACCAAAAAAGCTCGACGACTATTCACGATGCCTACTCGCAACACTGCACGATGCTACGATGCGGTTCTGGCGAATATTACTCGTAATCATGAAGCAAATATAATCGGCGATGCATTGGCGAAACGATGCCGAGTATGTACTCGCATCGTTCAGTGGTGTACTCGGCGATTATTTATCCGATTACTTTTTACTTACTCGTGCAGTGCTCTAATATATATATATATATATATATATATATATATATATATATATATATATATATATATATATATATATTATATATAAATATATATATATATATATATATATATATATATATATATATATATATATATATATATATATTTATATATATATCTATATATAAATATATATATATATATATATATATATATATATATATATATATATATATATATATATATATATATATATATATATGTATATATATATATATTTATATATAAATATACAAATAAATATATATATATATATATATATATATATATATATATATATATATATAAATATATATATATATATATATATATATATATATATATATATATATATATATATATATAAATATATATATATATATATATATATATATATATATATATATATATATCTATCTATATATATATATATATATATATATATATCTATCTATATATATATATATATATATATATATATCTATAAATATATATATATATATATATATATATATATATATATATATATATATATATATATATAAATATATATATATATATATATATATATATATCTATATATCTATATATACATATATATATATATATCTATATATATATATATATATATATATATATATATATATATATATATATATACGCATTACATAAGCAGCTTGAGGATTCCCGCAAGGAGACCGAAAAGCTCCTTAAATTTGCTTTGACTGAGCGTCCATCTACTTCCGCGTCGCATGATACGCTAGCTGTCAGTGATGCGATCGTACCTCCCGCCTCACCTCTCTGTCCTGCGCCTTCTCTTCCTGGTGGAATCTGCACTCGAAGTCAGAAGCAGCAAATTTCAACTCAAGCCCAGCTGCAACAGCCTTCTAATCATGCTCAGCCTGTTCGTACTTCTGCGGAGCCGATGCCACTTACGGATCTTCAAATAATTAATTCACCGAGTATTCAGGTTCAGCCTAAAACTCTTTCCAAGCCTCAGGCTCAACGTAAGCGACAAACGCCGCTTCGTGTCGTTAGTCTCCACGCGCCCAACATCCAGATGCGTTCGGATGATAAGTCTGGGCCTGTCACTGTTCCTGATAACCAGGTTGTTACTTTGTGCGATGCTCCGCCAATACCTGTGGCATTGCCTCCTCTCCAAATTTTCGTCAGCCGGGTAACTTACGGAGTTTCTGCAGAGGATATAACAAACTTCATCACATCTAGGCTTGGTTTTTCGCCTAGCATCTTATCATGTGTTAAACTCACGCCTGATAACCTACCGGATAGAGCTATTGCCTCTTTTAAAATCATCGTATCGGCTGGCTTGAATATCGTACTTGCGCCGGAGTTTTGGCCAGCTGGCATCCTTGTTAAAGAATTTCAACAACGCCAACGGAAAAATTTTCTGAACAACGCCAAACGAGTTTCACACGCCTAACTAGATCTAATTCACTTTGTATCTTCTACCAGAATGTTCGTGGTTTGAGGACTAAACTTAAGGAAGTTCTGCTCGCGTCTACTTTAGACTTACATCACATTATCTGTTTCACAGAGACATGGCTTAATGCCAATATTTCGAACAGAGAATTCCTTCCATGTCATACTGTTTTCCGGAGAGATCGTGATCGGGTTGCTTCTTGCAAAGCCGATGGCGGAGGTGTCTTAATTGCTATCCACAACACTCTTCGTGGAACAATCTGTGCCGAGTTTGTTCCTTCTCCTCCTGTTGAGTGTATTGTTGTACGTGCTATCCTTTCCCCATCTTCCGACCTACTTGTCTGCTGTGTTTATATACCATGTAACTTGTCTGTCACTGCCTACGATCGTTTTTACGCTGAGCTTTCCAGCTTCATCCTCTCTCGATTTCCTTCAACTCCCCTCCTAATTTTAGGTGACTTTAACATGCCCACTGTGGAGTGGGATACCAAAAACCTTAGTTTATTATCCAACAACCACCTCTCTGTTGTGACTTCGTCCTTTCTTTCACTTTGTTCTTGTTCCCAAATTAACCACCTTCGTAACACTAATAACAGAATCCTCGACTTAGTCCTTACTAATGTTCCTTTAGATTCCCTTTCTCTCTCTCCTGCTCCTTTTGCTTATGTGCAATCTGATCCTCATCACCCTCCTCTCCTGCTTGATGTTAACCTGAACTTCCAGGTAAAGAATAAATGTCCTTCTTTTCAGCGTTACAATTTCTTCAAAGCTGACTTTCAAAAAATGTCCTCTGAAATCAGTCTTATCAATTGGTTTTCATTTTTCAAAGGATTGGATGTTGATTGTGCATTGTCCAAGTTCTACTCTTTCTTTTCTAACCTTATCTTTCGTTTTACTCCCATTAAACGTCCTCTCAAACCTAATGATGTCCCTTGGTTCACGTTGAAAGTCTCTGATGCTCTTAAAGCTAAGGATAAAGCTCGTGAAAAGCTGAAGAAGACGGGTTCACCTTCTGACCTTCAGGAATTCCGTAGTTTGCGTTCTGACGCTAAAAAAGTGCTCAAGCAGGCAATGCGTGATTACTTTTCGAACATCGAGGCTTCAATCTGTTCCAATCAATCTAAATCCTTTTGGTCCTACATCCGTTCCCTCAAATCCAATTCTTCAGTTCCTGATTCTATGTCTCTTGACGATGTTACTGCTTCCACTCCTCAGGCTATTTGTGATTTGTTTGCTGCCTTTTTTTCCTCCTCCTTTAAAAAAAAACCCACTAAATACCTCTATAGCTCCCACTGTTTCTCGTACCTCTCCTGCGTTACCTATGTTTAGTACCAATCCTTTGGAAGTTGAAATCCTTTTGCATACCTTAAATTCGAATGCCAGTTCCGGTCCTGATGGTATTCCTAATATCCTTGTCAAATCCCTCTCATCCTCGCTTTGTGTTCCTTTAGCTATCCTTTTCAACATTAGCCTTACATCTGGTGTATTCCCTTCTTTATGGAAATCCGCCAATATTTTCCCAATCTTCAAATGTGGTGATCCTTCCGTTGTTTCCAACTATCGTCCTATATCCCTCCTCTGCTGTTTCAGTAAAATCCTTGAACGTCTTGTCTACAATAGAATTTATCCTTCCATACAGCCCTTACTTGCTCCTGAGCAGCATGGTTTCTTCAAGGGTCGCTCTACATCGACCAATCTTATGGAGTTCACCAATTTTGTAGCCTCTGCCTTCGATTGTCAGCATCAAGTGGATGTAATCTACACAGACTTTTCGAAGGCTTTTGATTCTGTGAACCATAACCTGCTGCTCCTTAAACTAAATGGTTTTGGTGTTTTTGGTCCCCTCCTCTCCTGGTTTTCCTCTTATCTTCTTAGTCGTCCCTGCAGAGTTACTTTTAATGGTTCCTTTTCTTCTCCTATTTTTCCCACATCCGGGGTTCCTCAAGGTTCTATTCTTGGCCCCTTACTTTTTATCTTGTTGTCAATGACCTTCCTTCTGTAATCAACTCTCCTTGTCTTTTATATGCGGATGATTTAAAATTATACAGAGCAATCAGGTCCGCGAACGACTTTCACCAGTTGCAAGCGGATTTGTTTGCTCTTAATCTCTGGTGTCAAAACAACTTTTTGCCTCTGAACATTTCTAAGTGCCACCAGATGTCTTTCGCATATAAAAATACTCCACATGTGTTCTCTTATTCTTTGTCTGGTATTTCCCTGTCAGTTGTCCAGCATTTTAGAGACCTGGGTGTGGTGTTTGATTCGAAATTAAGATTTGATATTCACGTTATGAATATGACGTCCAGGGCCTCTAGAATTGCTGGATTTGTTTTGCGTTCTTCCTATATGTTTACCAACATTTCCTCCTGTATTCATTTATATGTCTCCTTAGTACGCAGTATTCTAGAATAT
>OZ022264.1:160867412-160884912 GCA_963978885.1 Nemotelus pantherinus | reverse complement strand
TGACATCAATAACATCCTGGTCAAATGGAAAGCAGTTCAGGAGTTTACCAATGCCCACTATCCGGATTCCGCTGAAGCAAACAGGATCAACGACCTGTACTCCGATACTCTTGTCCGTTATTTCCGGCAGATGTTGAAGAAAAGAGAGAAACAAACGACTTTGGACAGATTTTTCACTGCACCATCGGCCAAAAAGCGGAAAATGGATGAAGATGTGCAAGATTCGATTATTTCTTAAAATTAACAAATGTGTGTTTTTTTCATTATGTTTTTAGATGTATCTAAATAAAAATAATAACAAAAAACTTATCTTTTTTTTATGTCATCTTACCATATTTTATGCCACAGAACGAATTATTTTTTTAACATGTATTGTTATGGGAAAACGCGTTTCACATAACGAACTTTTCGCATAACGAACTTGCTCCTGGAACGAATTAAGTTCGTTGTGTGAGGCACCACTGTATATATATATATATATATATATATATATATATATATATATATATATATATATATATATATATATATATGTATATAGATATATATATATATATATATATATATATATATATATCTGTATATAGATATATATATAGATATATATATATATATATATATATATATATATATATATATAAATATATATAGATATAGATATATATATATATATATATATATATATATATATATATATAGATAGATATATATATATATATATATATAGATATAGATATATATATATATATATATATATATATATATATATATATATTGTAGTGTATTCGGAGCCAAGAAAAAGACGTGTGCAATATCCAACACATATATATATATATATATATATATATATATATATATATATATATATATATATATATATAGATATATATGTGTATATACACATATATATATATATATATATATATATATATATATATATATATATATATATATAGATATATATGTGTATATACACACATATATATATATATATATATATATATATATATATATATATATATATATCTATATCCACAAAAAAGGAGAAACAAACGAAGAAAGCTGTAGGATGAAAGGAAAATGAATGGGATAAACTGTCGGCGGAACCACATGGGTACTGCTTTTGATTTCGACTGAAGGTAGATTTCACACCCTTTTTTCAAATTTAAATCTCGACCAAATTTTTCTATCCTAACTACTAACCCTATAAGTTATCCAAGCACTAATCCTACATAATATTTATGCATGCATGTTTGGACGTGCACCTGCTTTTAGCGAAAAACCTTGTATTCTCCCTCGACCATCTTACGGTAGAGATACTTTCCTCCATGTGTTATCTATTTAAAGACACTGGCTGGGCGCATTATTTCACCAAACCACCACCAAGCTATATTTCCTATAGTTATGTTGTCCCACCACCCATAACCTATCACACTTAATTTGTAATGCCACCACCACCTATTTCAAAAACTACTACTAACCGACCCAACCAATACCCGAGGGAACTAGATCAATTTCATTCTTAGTTAGTTCACGTCCTACCTCCAATCCCTATTCCTTGGATTTATTATTTCTTCTATTTCACGCCACATAGCGCTTGAGATCCTTGGCACGCCACGTACCGGAGCTTTTTCCCCTTTCATAGATTAGTTCATAAATCCCAGTTGATATTTATTTGGCTCAGAATCTGACAGTACGTAGTTCTTCCTGCACACGCGATTGCCTGCTAGAAAATTCTCCGCTCGCCGCCGGAGGTCGTAATGCTTTTATTGCAAGACGCTGCTTGCTTCATCCTCCTAACAACCTCCTCATGTATCTTTTCCAGAGCTTCCACCTTACCCAATGGCGACAAGTCTCTTCTACTGTCGGCGGGAGGTTCCCCTTGTTCCCGGTACGTAACCATTTCCCTGCTCAAATTCAGGAAGTAAGGGGAAAACCTGCGGCTTCGTGCTTGTAGGTTCAGAAGTGCACACGCAATCTTCGCCAGGCATTGATCGCAGGTGCAGTGGTTGTCTAAAGCGTAGCACCACAACATACACTTTATATCCTGATTGCGTCGCTCTTCAGAATTGGCCTGTGCATGATACAGTACAGTGTAGCACACCTGTACTCCTTACTCTTCCACTCCTGCCTTGAACTTTCTACCCCTGAACTACACCCCGTTGTCGCAGACTAGAATCCTGGGTACGCCGCAAACCAAGAAAACGTTCTCTTCTAGAAAACGGAAGATAGTTGATGCCGTCGCCGTTCGAACCGGCAGGATTACCGAGTATTTGGTTAAATAGTCTACTACGGTGAGTATGTAGCATTGACTCCGAGTAAATCTGGGTAACGGGCCGACTAAATCTATGCAGATCATCTCCCACGGAGATCTTGCTACTCCTACTCTGGTCGCCATCGCCCCAATTGGTGCTTTTCGTTCTACCTTGCTTCTCTGACACATACTCCCACACAACAGCCCACATTCACGGCCAATAGTAACTCTGAGCCACACGAGCTACATTCCTATTTGCTCCTATGTGCCCTGCCTTCGGATCGTCGCGAAACCTAACAGCTGTTGTACTTGCTTGACTGAAGTCGGCCGAGGGAACTCTTTAGCTGCTTGCACCTTTTCCGGGTCTACATGCAGGCCCCTCTCATCTATGATGTAGCCTAGATATTGCAGCTGAGCCCTGCAAAATTGGCAATTTTCCTTCGCTACTCGCAACCTTCCTTCCATAGCCGTGTGAACACGTCCTGCAGCTAGTGTTGTGTTACTCGTACAAGATGCATGACAAATGTCCCATACACAGCTACAAAATTCCACATCAACTCAAGCTTCAAATTTGTACCACCTCATTTTTTTGTAATATTGAGATGAAGCGATTACTTCTAAGCGTTGAAGCGATTGACTTGAGACACTTGAGGCGCAGCGATTGTAATACTCAATGGAAAATGTATGTACGCGAGATTAGTTTGAGTTTGATTTGTACCACCTCATTTTTGTAATATTGATGTGCTTTGCTCAACTTTGAAGCGATTGACTTGAGATACTTGAGGCGCACCGATTGTAGTAAACGGGACAAAATGAGTTTATGAATACATCCGAGCTTAGTTTGAGTTTGATTTGTATCACCTCATTTTTGTCACATTGAGGTGCTGCGGTTAATTTTGAAGCGATTGACTTGAGATACTTGAGGCGCACCGATTGTAGTACACGTGACAAAATGAGTTTATGAATACATCCGAGTTTAGTTTGAGTTTGATATGTACCATTTCATTTTTGTCACATTGAGGTGCTTCGGTTAATTTTGAAGCGATTGACTTGTGATACTTGAGGCACAGCGATTGCTGTACAGGGCGAAAATGTATGCATGCGAGTTTAGTTTTGAGTTTCATTTGCACGATACTTTAACAGAAAATTTGGTGGCAATTAACTACCATTTTTGGGAAATTGTTTAGTAGATTAGTAACAGTACTGCTCTCCTTAGTGTAAACGTCCTATCTACATTTTTTTCATTTTTGAGTTAACGCCGGATTCAAAAACGACATACTCTATTACATTAATCTCCAAAATATGAAAATCCTATCTTTTGTGGAAGTATGTTAAAATTAATAATGAAAAATCCCCCATCTATACAAAAAACGTAACCAGTACTTAGCATAAATGTTCTATCCTACCGTAGATAGAACACGGAGACGGCGGCGTAATGGTATGGGGCTGTATGGCTGCCAGTGGCGCTGGAAACATAAATAATTGAAGGAATGCAACATGATACTTCATTTGAAGTATGACATTGTACTACCTCAAATTTGAAAATGAGTAACTCATAAAAATACGTAGGAATATGATTGTCCGACCCAATACTACCTGCAACACCTCTACATGTCGCTCGAAGGTTTCTGTTACTATGATTGTGTCATCTTAGCACGTGAAGACGTACGGTTCGAGGTTGGGTTCGAGCACCGTATCGATTAGCCTTTGCCATGTATCCCTTGAATTGTGAAATGATTCATCTTTCTTCCGCACCAGTAGAATCGGTTAGAACCATGCGCTCGCTAATGGCTCCACCACTCCCATCTTCAACATCTCGTCCAGCTCCCGATTGATTTGCTTCTGTAGAGCTGGTGACACGGGATAATACCTCAGTTTGATAGGTGGGGACTCCGTGCTGATGCATGACTCACCGACTTCGTACAGCCCAGCCCATCCCCCCATCAGCCTAAACCGCTCCTCCAAACGGTTCGTCAAGGTCTGCGCCTCCCCCATCGATAAGGGAGTCCGACTTCGCAGTGCCTTCTCTTCCACCACCTCTGCTGAGGCTAGAGAAATCCACTGTCGTCCCCTCATATCTAGAACGACTCCAAACCGCAGCCAAAAATCGAATCCCAAAATAAGCTCCTGAGAAACCGTCAGAATAACCAAGGTGTTGAGATCATGAGCTCGACCATTTAAAGTAAACCTCAAACGTACCACCCCAGTCACCGTACAGGTAACACCATTCGCAAGTCGTACCTCCTCGATTCCCGCATTATCCACTAGAAGAGACCACTCTATTCTTCCTAAAATTGTGCGGCTCGCCCTAGATTCTGATAGCCCTTCCATAGTAATGTCCTCCACATCCACTTTCGAGTGCAGACAACTATCTTGGTTACTTTCCATTAGAGCGTAATCTAAGGTTGGTCGTTGCTTTCTCGATTGCGGCCGCGGCCCCGTGCTCACATGGCCGCTTAGAGAGCACGCCAGCCGTTTCCCGATTCGCGTGGGTGGAGCCGCGCCCCTGATCCGTGTCTACTAGGTCTATTCTGGCAAGCTGGACATGCGGACCGCAAGACTCGACAAGTGCTCTTCCTCCCTACAGTTCTGACAACGAACTCTACTTTGCCCATTCACAGCAGCCACATGCGCATTATTTTCTGCCCCCACGTACGCTAAATCCGGCTCTAGGCGTCGCCTATAGCCGGATTTAGCTCCATTAGTGCCACATACACCCCGATTGACTCGCATTCGCCCTGGGTCTGCTGGCGAATCTTGTCCCAAAGGCGATTCTCGTAGTCGGACGGCAGGAATTCGGCTTTAAGCTCTTCCACTAGCTCATCCAAGCATCCGACTAGACCCCGATTGGCCCGGAACCATATAAGTGCTCGAGAATCGAACAAATCCACCGCTGCTCTAATGAGCTGTGGTTTGGTCAATCCCCTCGCTTGCCGCAATTCTTCCACCCGCTCAAGGAGGGCATTCACGGAGCCCGAGGAGTCTCCGCTGAATTTCAGACTCCATTTGGCCACCTGCGCCGGATTAACTCCTTTTGACTGCTGCACTATGGGAGCCGCTTACGTATCGCCGAGAGGTTTCATCTCAACCACACTGAGATCCTCAATTCTTTTTGTTAGGCTCCTTCGCGCCGTCCTTCTGCTCTTGGGTCAATCCCGGCATATTCCTCAATCTGCGGAACCTGCACTCGATCCTGATTTTCGCCTTCAAGTACTCTATCAAGGATCTATCTCCCATAACCTTGCCCACCAGTTCTTCGACTTCCAACACTCCCAACTGCGGGTTACCATAAACAAATTATTCACTCAAACAAATGCCAAGGAGATGATACTAAACCAGCCGGAATTTGATCACCAAGGAAATTCTCTTTCACTGATTCTGTGCTATACCCCCTTGAAACCCAATAACCGCAGTTCCTCACCAGAGTTCAAAATATTTAGTTTGTGCAATAATCAAAAATGAAAATATTCAATTCCTGCAGTGATCATTTCAAAATACTCCATTCGTGCACCAGAATTCAAAATATTTAATATGTGCAATAATTAAAATAAAAATATTCAATTCCTGCAGTGATAGCTCCATATGTGCAATTTACGCAGCGATAATTTCAAAATATTCAATTCACTCAGTGAAATAATATATTAAACCCGAATCAACAATCCCGATCTCATCAATGTCGCCACGATTCAATGTATTCGTACAGATTTTCTAAAGCTTCGTATTAAAAATCGATTTTCGAGACTACTAGACCTCTTTCATTATGAGTTTACGCGCCTAACAGCCTTCACACAATTTGGGACTTGGCTTCTCAGATTCTCAACATGCACCTGTTACCGTTATTCTAGCACAACACGTCTTATAACCCTACACTCACGACTGGGATGCTATGGCAGTAGTTTCGGGCGCCTCTGCTCACGGAGAAAGGGGTGGGTTGAGCGCCACTCGCTTTAATCGACCCGAAACCACTAAGGCACCGTCGCTGTAAAGCGTGAAATGGGCGACGTGCTTACACCTTATCACAGCGGATTGACCACCTATACCGTCGGAATTAACTCGATAAGTTAAAAAAATGCTATTTTTTACTATTTTCGTTTTTACCACTATCGTAACTTTTTAATATCGCTTCAAAAAAATTTTACACAATCTCAAATCTATTGATATGCGGCCGCGGTTTAATTACACACTAATTCTTCTTAATACTAAAAAAACAATCAAAAAGAGATAAACAAATTAACCTGGCTAAGATTCCTCGCTGGGGTCCTGATGACTTCGTCGCCGATAATCGAAACTGCAGTCTTTCGTTATTATCCCTCGCTGGCACTTACATTCGTAACCGGCCTCACTCCGCCAGGCCAAGATCTCGTTTTATCGCCAAAAACTAACACTCGTCGTCGCTATCGCGCCTTCGATATATTTCAGCCCAAGTGTTTCGCTTCCTTCCAGAAATGATAATCTTCCTCAGTAGTTTCCTCACGTCGACATGAAATCAAAAATTTCCAATTCAGATTTTCTCAAAAACGTACCGCTCACGTCTGCGTGCGCACCTCGCTCGAATCGAATAGAAAGAAAGACTTTCACTTTTACTTTGTCCTAGCGCAATTTTCAAAACTATCGGGACTTCTCTGACCCGCTTTATTTGTTCACCCCATCATGGTTCCACACGAGTTGAGTTCCCATTTTCACCACACGTTCCACCCATTTGGGACAACTTGATTTCCCCTTCTCGATCATCCGTCACCTGTGACATTTCAATCCGTGACATTTCATACTGTCAGATTTCAAGTTGGTGTAGTGACGGGTGAAATTATTATATTGCCGTTCTTGTATCTGGAAAATTTACCCATTAGGTTAGTAAAACCTTTGTTATTTTGTGCCGCTCCCAAGGGGAAAATACATCTCGTGCGATTCGAAGGGCTGCGCGTACGTCATCCATTCGCCTGCTTTCATTCGGGAACCAATTTTGCTGATGGTAGTGAGTACGATTCCCTCGTCTATTCGCGGTAGTTTTCGATTGATTTGCCGGACGTAGATCAATCATCCAATTCTATCTGAATGTCTCTCGAGCTGAGTTTTCGTGTCATTTACCCAGTCGCTTACATATTATAATAGTTCCGAGAGTGCACCCACTGCTCGTCATATATGGGTCAGATGTTGGCCCAAGTCAGGAGCCGCCGACCCAAGCAACTCAAATTGTGCGTTGCTCCGCGTGTTCGTGCGTCGATCTTAGTGTGTCGCATTAGATATGGAACTATATCTGAGCCGCTTATTTCAATATCAGTTCGGTCGCAATTATATTTGTGTAAAACATCTTTTGTGAATCACATTCTGTGTCCTAGGTGTCTTTGTGTTTTAAGTGTTATATATCGATTCGTCGTGCTACGAATCGTTGAGATGACAACGTAGAGGTAGTCATGAGTCATGATAAATGTATAGTCGTGGATCGTGTTGGATGTGTAAATTGTTAAGGCGGCTTTAGATATGCGGTGTTTGTCAAACACCTCCTATTCGCCAAATACCGAACACCTAGTCAAGTCATTTGGCTTGGTGATTGCAAAATGGCAAGCACATTGAATTAGACATTCGGGCATTGCCGAATGTTTGCCAAAACTGGAACATGTACGAGCTGCTCGTCGTTGTTCACTCCACCCATTTTCTTGTAAAATATAACGAAATAGTTGCTGCATATCTGAGTAAATAATTAAATAAATTTATGTCATTTAATAACATTACGCGAAAAATATGTTGCTTACCGTGCCACATTTGAAAATGTTTACTCGCGCCACACAGTTTGACATTTTTCAGTATTTATCAACAACCGCAACAAATACCGAATGTCTAAAGCGGGGATCCGAACATACCCAAACGCATTGCTCGTCTGCTTTGATTTGGTTGAAAGTTCCACAAACTACGGGAATAACGAGCACCCGAATGTTTGTGCTTGGCCTAGGGCAAGCAGTAGGCGAGCAACCCAACCACACATGCGAAGTTTGCCAAACTAGGTGCTCGGTATTTGACAAACACCGCATATCTAAAGCCGCCTTTATGTCGCTTAGTCGCAAGTGAATTTTCCTAATCTATTGCCCTATTGTTAATTACTGAAACACGTATGAAACATTGTGCCTTAGTCTAAGAAAATAAAGAAGATTATAGAGAGTTAATTCTTCGGTGATTGTGCCTCAACCTCCATCGACTTTGCTTCCGGAGGTCGGTGGAGGTTTTTTTTCTTTTTTTAAAAAAACTGATATTTGCGAAATACAAGCGAAGGCAAATGCCAGTTTCATGTCTGATTTCGATTAAAACCTAGCTAGATAACATTTCATATTGGTTTTTTTCTGTGTGTGATTCTAATTTAACAACCAACCTAATCGAAAGCTCAGTGGATGCAACAAGATCAAACAACATGCAGTAACTTTTCGAACAACGCAATTTTTCTGCTGGCTAGATTGCGAAAAAACGCACCTAATATTTATTTCTGGCCAGCCTTCTATACAATATTGCTTTACAATACAAATGTTGTTTAATTTCTTTTAACTTTGGGGGTCGGTAGCTTAGCTCGCTAACGCGTCAGTCCGAAGCAGCGATCTACTGCCCGTGGGTTCGAATCCCGTCTTGCTCATGGCTGTATTTGTTCGTCTTTTGTTGTCTTAACAGTCGGCGACTGGGCATAATCGCTCCATCAATTAAGTGCCACAATAAAGCTTTAGTAGCGACTAGGCATAACACTAGCGCTTTAGAAAAATAAGAAATAAATGTGGCACTTAAAAGAATAATGGAATAATTGATATCGGCTTCTCCCATATGTGTCTCCCTTCCGCCATCGCTAAGCCTTCGCTTTAAAAGGGAACCCCCTGAGCTTTGGCATTATCATAGAAAAAAAAAACTTTCGGTCGGATACCGATAGTGAACAAATTAGGAAATTAACATGGAGTTTTAGATATTTTTCTGTTTGGAAAAATTCATGATCTTCATTTACGCATGATCTAAAAGCTGTATCTGCAATGTATAAACTTTTTCTTGGAACAGAAATAATCTTTAGATTATATGGCGAAAGTTTAAGAAGTATTCTTTGCAACCTAGCAGATATATTTCGAAGCGGTTTTTTGGAAATTGTATTCAGATGCTTATGGTCAGCTTCGACTTTATCTCTTGGCCATATATGTACCTATGGAATCTATTACATCCAAAATAAATTGCAAGAAGCTCCTTCTCGATTTGGGAATAGTTTCTTTGTGTAGCATTCAAAGTTGTTGATGCATAAGCAACTGGATTTTTACTATGCATCCGAACCGCCTCTATTGCATCCTTAGAAGAGTCAACAGAAACCGTAATGGGTTTATGCGGATCAAAGTGACACAGTACCGGCGTACTACAAAGTAAGTAATTAATTTTATTGAATTCATTTTCATGTGAGAAATTCCATTGCCACTGATTTTTCTTTAAAAGCGAACGTAAATTCATTGTTGCACTAACTTTTTTATGCATGTTCTTAATTAATTGACCATCCAAGATGATTGATTAATTAATTGACCATCCGTTGAAGGTCTTTAACACTATTAGGAGTCGTCATATTCTTAATAGCTTTGATTTTACAAGGTCAGTGGAAGAAAATATATGACCTAAGTACTTTATTCTACATATGTTCATATTAAATTTTAATCCACTTCACCTTGCTCTATCCAAAAGCATTTCCAAGCGGTTTTCATGCTCTTTCTTATCCTTGCCAAAGACAAGAAAATCATTTATACTAAATGGAAGTCTACGAAACTTAGATCTACCAAATAGTGTATTAAATGTACATAAATACGAGGTTTCATCATCTAATTGTAACATCCACAAGCCTGAGTTAGCATCAAGGAGGCTAACAAACTTTGCGTCAGAAAGTTTTGACCATATATACTCGAAATCTGGAATTTGATAATGTGGACGCTTAGCCCTCCGAGAACACACCTATTTTTTCGATCATCGAGAATAATTGGAGTCAAATTGACCCCACCCACTTTTGAACGACTATAGAATCGCCGCCACTGAAGATTTTCATTTGAAAAAATTGTTAGATGTAGATTGAGGCCTCTTTTAGTAGTTCTCATGCATTAGAAGTGACCTAAATGTCCTTAACATACCTAAAAAAATTCGCGAAAAAAAAACAGTTTTTTTTTACAAAAAAAAATCGTAACTTTTTCAATTTTCAATATTTTTGGCTGAAAATTTAGGGGAATACACTCAAGGTATGACAGAATCATAAAAAAGCTAGCCCTATAGTGACCCTAGAAAAATAGTATTTATTTTGCATATTTACCGTGGCGATTGTGAGGATTTTAAAATTTGCACATTTAAAATAAATCATAACTTTGCCAGTTTTTAATATTTTGAGCTAAAATTGTATATGGATACTCTCAAGACATAGTACAATAATAAAAAAAATTAGCCCTATATTAAGAGTTGCAAAAAAGGTGTAATCATCTGACTAATCAGATTTTGATTGCTCCGGGACATGGTCGTCTTCTGAGGAATCACTGTCGCCAAAATTGTTATCATTGTCTTCAGCTAATAAATTATTGCGTACACTAGAACGCAGAGTATACGTCATATTGCTAAAAACAAAAAATCAAAGCACTTGTAAACTTATTTTTTGGCTTTTTAAATTAATTTATCGATTTATTAAGTTACCTCAAAAATGACGTCGAGTACATATGGGGTCTATTTGGCAACTTAAGCTGCTTCAAAGGCTTCTCAACGACGACTGACAACTTGGGACTGTATGCGAACGGTGTAAACTTATAGTCAAGAAACAAAAATACACTAAGGAGCCCATAGTACCCCTCTTTTCCCGCAGGCCTAAGCGCTGCGATCGGCCAAAAAGGTCACTGGGGTCAATTTGACCCCCTGTGTTCTCGGAGGATTAATCGCTTCATTTAAGTTTCGGGGATCTAAAAATATACGTAATTCTTTGTTATGTTTTTCTACTAAAACTAAAGAACTCACTCAATCATTTGTTTTATTTATTTCTTAATCACATTCATTTTTTCAAGTCGATCTAGTTATTGTTTGAAAGGAACCATTAATTTAAATGGGATTTTCCTGGGAGAATCAATTCTCGGTTTTATATTTTTATTCACCTCAAGATGCACTTTACCACATAGTAGCCGTAGACCCGATAATAGACCACTGTAGTTATAAAAAAACATTTCATTATCAACTATTTGACCATCTTTAACATGATTCACTCTTTTAACCAAATTTAACTCGATTCAACTCTTGAAACCAATTATAGGTAAAAAAAAAATCTTTGTTATTTACAATTACAAAAATTAAATTCAGAATTCGATTACCGACTTCGCATCTAATTACGGCTGATCCGAGAGTTTGAACATGTTTGCCTGTAAACGAGATGATTGAATTGTCGCACGGACTCAACTGTGCATTAGTCCGTCCTATGTTTGTAAATGTAATAAACGACATTACATTTGCTTGGGCTCCTGTGCCTATGGGACATTTAACCGCTTTGTTGTTTGTTATAAGCTTCAATGTCCATAGGTTTTCATCGTGTTGACTTTTCAGCGATCCAACAAAAAAGTCATTACTTGCTGCTGTGTGTTCATTTGCAACTGAAGAAACGATTGCAAAATGATTCAGTTTTCCACATCGCTGGACATTTATTGCGATCATGTTGTTTCCCACATTGATAACAATTGAAATTGTGTGTATTATGCTTGGTATATTTTTTCGTTGCATTATTGGATGAATGTGAGTGAGTGGTGAGCATTTTATTTTGTTCTTGTGGTTGACGTTTGTGAACTTTGGCTATTACTGTATCTGTAGACTTTTCCTCCAATACCTTTGCTTGTATTTTCACTTGCTCAGCTACTAATGCTATTTCCAAGGTTTTTTCTAACGGTATTTTGCCCTCTTGTAGCAGTTTATCACGAATATGATTATTTTATTTGTTTAATCCACAAATGAAAATATCGTTTATTATGTCATTTTGTAAACTTTCTAGCTCACAAGATTTGCAAAGATTTTTTAATTCTGTAATGAATTCGTTAATTGTTTCTGTAGAGGTTTGCTTCTTTGCAAAAAATGGATGCCTCTCAAAGTTTTTATTCGGATGAAAAAAATTGGCAAACTTTTCGATCAGATCATCATATTTCACTGCATCGATGTCGAATCCAAATGAATTGAAAATGTGAAAAGAGTCGGGACCTAAATGATGTAGCAAAAGAGCAACCTTTCTTGGATCATACTGTTGTTCCATTCCAGAAGCACGCATAAAAATTTTAAATTGTAATATCCATCTTTTCCAAACATCGGCAAGGTTTTCATTCAGTGAAAAATCCATTGTAGTAATAGAGGATGTACTAGTCTTATTTGTTTATCACTTTCTTCGGTAGCCATTTCTCAAAATGTAACTCATTCACTCACTTCACTTATTTCTGAGGGTCTTTTTTCACAAATCGAAACTTTATTTTTGCTTGAATTCAAACCGCTGTCACCATGTTGTGTTATTACTAAAAACTTGAATGATAACACTTAGAGTTGTGATTTAAAACTAAAACTGGTTTATTCAAAACTTGACTTAGGACTAGCTCTTACTACTACACAATATTATGTATGTAAATGTAAGAGAGAATGTTACATTGTTATAACAATCTACTACAATTTTATAAGATCATATGCTTCACAAATATTATCGACAAGTGGCAGCTCTGCTAGACAATTTAAAAATTTTCTTCCCTCATAACCTACGATGTAGCTATCGCGTCAAATCGAAATGCAAAATGTAGTGTTCAACGTAAAGCAGGGCCGATAGACTTAATTGCGATGCTGGCGAAGGGTTTCCAACAATGGGAATTTTGTTCTAACAAAATATCAGGCAACTCTAATAATAGGTGCGTTTTTTTGCTCCGATGCAGTGCAGAGTACAACTATGCCGCAAAAACAACGATCTAGTATAAAACAGCAGTGCTTTCGCTAAGACTGACATAGGTTGCGGTATTCGCTGTGGTAGCAGAAAACAGCTGAAAAAAAGGGAGAAAATAACGAGTATACACTACCACAATCGATAGAAAATAGAAAAAAAACTAACAGAAAATTCATTCTTTTAACTTTCTACACATTATGAGGGCTTTTTCTAATTTCCTAACTACCAAAACATTCAACATAACCATGAAAATCCGAAAGCCACCTCACAGAAAAAAATACAACTTCTCATGAGCTTTTCTTTTTTCTGTCAGCACATTCTACACTTCAACACGTGAACTACAAATGAGGCATAGAATTTCTGTACTAGTGAATTCACTGGTGTAGGAGTGTTGTTGCTTTCAATGCGTCTACTCTACTCTCCGCTTGATATAGGAGCAAAAAAACGCGCCTAATGATTTTCGGCGGATATAATATTCGACATAAGTTGGTCGCAATAGAGAGAACGTTTTCGCATATTTCACAATTCAACACATTTTCTCCGTTTTTCTCCGAAAATAATTTTTTCTAGCAGTTTCTTTAAGTTATTTTTATACTTACATCATTTGATTGTTTTCTCATTGACATTTTATTACATCTACTTCGTTTCGTTAATCTTGTCTTTTGATGATGAGAAATCTTTCTTTTATCTGATGGATCATCTAAAAAAAAAAGCACGTTTGAAAATATTATTTTAAAATTACACGCAAAATAATAATATGCTTTGTTGATCATATAAATACTATATTCTTTTATATTATTATACTATTCTCTTCGATCATTTGAAACTCAAAGCTTGTATATTAAATTTATGAAAAGCTTTTCTTATACTTCATGTGAGCTTTGAAATAATGTTATTGTAGACGAGGCCATTCTATAGCAGCATGATCGAATTGGGAACAAACTGACAGGAAATATTAATTATTAAAAGAAAAGAAACAGTAATGCATTTGTTAGTGTCACGTTAAGCTTTATGATTACTTCGGAAATTAAGTCATTTAATACATCATTTATACGGAATTCTTATTCAACAGAGTCTTTTGAAAAACATTAACTGTTGGCAATGTAAGTTTGCATCTAAATATACTTTCGACAGCATTAAAAGAAACAAACTCACACGCTAAGAGATGAATAAAATTCTAAAAATCTATTTTTCCATTTTAAAGTTAATTACATCCGAAAGTGGTTTATATTATGCATTTGCTAATCGTGTCAAAATTAATTATAATTTCAAAATTTATTGGAGGGTGCAATGGTTTTCGAAATATACGATACATCTGTGCAGATTTTGGTCGATCATGCATCGCAAAATATAAAATTTGCTTGCTTATACCTTCTTTGAGAACTTGCTAATTTCAGATTAATTTTTTTTATGTAAATGTATGCATATCGATTATAGTTCATGACTTTACCAATACCGACGACACATGTATTACACAAATAGAAATCATATAATTCACTTGAATACATAAATAAGTAAAAGGCCTAAATCTAAATAGAAAGGCATACTTCCTTCACTAGCACTCGGTTTGCTTGAGATAATGGGCACATATCATCCCAGAAGGTATCTCCATCCAAATATAGCGTCGTGCGAACAATATTCTGAGGTTGTGTTTTGCTGCTAATATAAAGCTGGTATCATCAAAAAAAATGTTTTATCAATACTACCAGTGTACCACGCCATACTAGGCTTATCCCGACAGCGAAATAATATATTTAGGGTAATTTAGGTAGGATTATTTTAACCTATTTATATAAACTTAACTTATTTACTAATTATATACGTGCAACTGCCCTAATATTCCGAATGATTGCAGTGCTCCACTTTCAATTTTGTCACACCATCACTGTTTGTATATTTGATAAGTAATTTCAAACCATTGCAGGTACATTTTTGCTGTGTATCACCCTTCGTAGTTTTTTTTTATAACATAGTGCCAATAACAGCTGTGTATAGGTAGTAATAGCCTTTGAAGCCACCAGTCCGCAATTGTGGACTAACAGTATTATTTCAGTACTGATAAAATGTTGCGCTTGCTTCTTAGAACCCTGTTTAGCGTTGAAGCTGAGAGCAATTTCCGCGCTCAGTGAATTAAATGCCTTTCATTGCTGTCGTGCTTCTTGACCTACATCAGTGTTGCCATATAATATCAAACATAGCATTCTATATGGCAACACTGGCGATGCTGAACTTGGAGGAGCTTCATGTGGGCATGCACCTTGAGAGCAATTGCATAGTCTTCTAAAAATGAGTAACATAAATTTAAGCAATCAGGTTAAATTAAATTTTTAATAAATTTTTCAATTCAAGTTTCGGCACAGTGCAACGGAAACTTAAATTTCTGCAGCGCCAGTGTTTTGACAAGAGAACAGCTTGTCCAGCGGTCAACGACATTTTTTGAAGGATGGGAATCGATAGTAGAACCAGAAATTCAAGGGCTATTGAAGATGTCGACAGAATCTTGGAAATAATGCGTCCAGATAGTCAGTACATAGTCAGAACGATCAGGAAAGAGTTAAATTTGACTCACACTACAGTCTGGTTGGTATTAGCCAATGAAATGAAAATGAGCAAAATGCGCGCGAAAGTGGTTCCAAAAAACAAATCTTACGACCAAAAGGAGGAAAAGTTCTCTCGATTTTTTGGAATGAATTGAAAATGATATCTATTTTCTGGAATATGTCAAATTACGAGTGTGAGTACGACACGAAACACCAGCGCATGTAATGGAGCACTAAAACCTCCCCACGGCCAAAAACAATCGAAAATGAGCAACTCGAAAATCAAATGCTAATTTGCTTGTTAGATAGCCAAGGAATCCTGCAAAATAAGTTTGTGCGTCGACGAAAAACAATCAACCACATAGAAACTTATGTTTCTAATTTTATGTTATGGACACAAATCTTGTGTCCATACCACCAATGCCGGGGTTCCGCAAGGTACTGTCCTTTCACCAACTCTGTTTCTTTTATTTATAAATGACCTCCTTTCCTCCACTTTCAATCCGATTCATAGTTTTGCCGATGACAGCACCCTTGACTTCGCATACTCTTTTGACAAGGTAGCCGACTCTCGTGGAAATGCTACTTCTGTTAGTAGAGATCGCATGTTTGCATCGCTAAACAGGGACCTATTCAACATTATCGCTTGGGGCTCAGCGAACCGTGTTGTGTTTAATGCGTTCAAAACCCAATGCTGTCGTCTTTCGCTCAAGCCTTACCCTCCTCCTACAAGCCACCATATATCCGTTGATGGTGTGAGTATTTCCGAATAACCTTCGCTGAACCTATTAGGATTTAACATCTCCAGCAAACTAAGCTGGACCAGCCATATTTTTCAAATTGCGAAAAATGCCATGAAATGCTAAGGATTCCTTCAGAGAGGCAAGAAGTACTTTACACCATCAGACATAGCGCACATCTACAAGACTCTCGTAAGACCAAGACTTGAGTATAACTCCCATATATGGGCTGAGGCAGGCCGCACTGCTTTAGCGGAACTAGACAAAGTCCAACGCAAAGCTTCCAAGCTTATTGGCGATGAAACTATTACCTCACGTATTGAATCCCTTGAGCACCGACGTAATGTAGGTTGCCTTTCTCTTCTTTATCGCTATTATTATGATCTTTGCTCTCATGAAATATCAAGTCTGCTCCCTTGTAGAGCACTTCCTACGCGCAACACCCGAGCGTCCCAACGCACTCACTCTCATACTTTTTCGATCATTGCCAGTCGTACCGTCAAATTTCACGATTCTTTCTTATCTAGGACAATACGATTATGGAACAGTCTACCATCTACTGTTTTCCCCGCCAACTATCACAATTGCATCTATCTTCTGCAAACCCAACCCTTCCTTTCTTCCCTTCCTTAAATTTTCCTTCCGCCAAGGCTGTGCTATAGCATAATAGGGCATCCCCTGAGCCTTGGCATCATCATAGAAAAAAAAAAAAAAACTGTAAAAGCGGAGTGACGGAGAATGTTTGAGAAAAGATTCTCGGCGTCAATAGTTGGGCTTACCACCACTTCGTCATAAAAGTTAGTAAAAATAGATCTTATCAATTGCCGTTTTGGTTAGGGATAGAAATGATTTGCTGCAAATCGTTGCCATAGAACGTACTTATCAGGTTGAAGTCAATGGAGTGAAAAAGGTTGATTGGAAGGAGGCGGTCATCTTTTTCGTCGAGAACGAAATTGATTTTTGGACGATTGAAGTCCCCGAGAACAATTATTTTGTCATCGTCGTGTAAAGAAGCTGTTACTGCAGATATCAAGTCACATACGTCGAT
>OZ022264.1:160859621-160864712 GCA_963978885.1 Nemotelus pantherinus | reverse complement strand
TGCTGTGATTCACTGCTGTGGTTGTCGTCCGGATTGCATGTTCGGATGCTTCTCCATCCATGTTAAACACATGCTGCCTGCCGCGCGTGACATTACAATGTCCCATGTTAGGAGAATCAATTGTTCCGCCTTCGTTGCCAGTCTGGCTCCAGAGCCCTCTGCGCGCCATCTCCAGGATTATTTCGGCATCTGTGAGTTTTCCAATGCTGCCACTCGTGTTTTCCACTTCATACTCGTACTTGTCAGCAGCGTCTCTGTGCTGCACTAATTTTGCCTTTGCGCCATGAAATGGTGTCGACGTATCCGGTACCTTCGAATTTCTCGACGTCTTTCCGCGCTCTGCATTTTCCTCGTTGGCCTGGATCTTGAAGTCCCTTTCGATTATGGCTGCCTCGTCGCACGTCTGCCCTGACGCCACATTCAGCTGCCATTCGACATCCTGCACCTCACGTTCCTGATCCACCATCTTGTCCAATCGTTCCTTTTCGCTTCCGGTAGGCATCGGTCTGCGTATCCCACTTCTGACTTGTAATAACCACTTTCCTGGATGACGACTTAATGCTTCATTCACAGTCTACAAATTTCAAAATACAATGTTAAGGTAAATGTCACTTCTATCCGATGATACTTAAATGTCACTTCTGTCGATGATTCATAAATGTCACTTGCTGACATTTATACGACCCCTCACACGGTATGCCTGCGAGTTATAATTGGAGTTACCTTACATATATATATATATATATATATATATATATATATATATATATATATATATATATATATATATATATATATATATATATATATATATATATATATATATATATATATATATATATATATATATATATATATATATATATATATATATATATATATATATATATATATATATATATATATATATATATATATATACTGTGGTATATATATATATATATATATATATATATATATATATATATATATAAATATATATATATATAAACATATATTTATAGATATAAATATATATAAATATATATATATATAAATATATATATATATATAAATATATATATATATATATATATATATATATATATATATATATATATATATATATATATATATATATATATATATATATATATATGTTATATATATGTTATATATATATATATATATATATATATATATACATATATATATATATATATATATATATATATATATATATATATATATATATATATATATAAATTTATGTATATATATATATTTATATACATATATATATATTTATATATATATATATATATATATATATATATATATATATATATATATATATATATATATATATATATATACAGTACAGTCGCGATAATTTCAACTAATAAAAACCAGCTGGTTGAAACCATCGGTATGGTGAAATTATCGAAACACTTATAAATTTGTTATTAAAACATTTAATTCGACTCAAGGTGTACATTTCTATATACATTGTTTATAACATTTTATTCAATTCATGTTTGAAAGAAATCGCTGATTTTAGCTTGCTTAAAAGTGCATAGTGAGCACCTATTTATTGCCTTGCTCCGTAGTTCTTGAAGTGTCTCATCTTTGTCTACAGAAATTGAGTTTTGCGCAGCCCATTTTAAGACAACATCAAAACATCGAATAGCATCATCGTCTTTCACTTTTGGTGCCTCAACGATATTTTCATTTTGTTGGTTTGCAATCTCTTCCTCGGAAGAATTATCGTCCAGTCTTACAATATTCCTTTCTAATAACCAATTTTCAACTTCACTGCTACTATAAGTTTCTGCTGGCGTTATACGTGTCAGCATGATAGATACTGAGTCAGTTTTATTTTTCTCTGAAAGCGCTCGCAATTGGAAAGTCTGCAAGGGCAAATCATCTTCAGACGAATAGTCTTCCGTTTTTCTGGTGATCTGTTTCCAACATTTTTTTATGTTTTCTGAAGAAAGTTTTTACCACGCCTTTGAAAGGAGCAAAACTGCATCCTTTAAGTTTAATTTCTTAACAGATGTTGCGATATCAAAATCACTTCCAATTATACGTGACAAAAGAAATTTTTTGTAATTCAATTTGACCAAATTAATTGCGTTTTGATCCATGGGCTGGATTAGTGCTGTACAATTTGGTGGCGAAAACATTGTAACAATAAGACTATCATCAGTTATAAGTTCTTCGGGATTCGGATGAGCTGGAGCGTTGTCAAGCAACAATAGGGCTGGTTCTGATAAACCACGTGATCGCATGAATTTCCGCCCCTGCCAAAATAAAACGTCAAAATATGATTTAATATGAATACATATGTAAAATCGTATTTGCGCTTACTTGAGGTACAAAGCTGCCATGGAACCAGGATTTAAAAATTGCAGTGGTCATCCACGCATTTTTCGACTGGCGGTACTTCACGGGATTATAATTCATGTTTTTGAAAGCACGTCGATTCTGTGCTTTTCCGATAACTAAAAGGTTGAGCTACCAGAAGCATTAGTGCATTCCATAAATGCTATACGATCTTTACTGGTTTTTCGACCGGAAGCGCTTGTTTCCTTAAAGTGAACGAGCGTTTTCTCAGGGAGTAGTTTCCAGAACAATCCCGATTCGTCGGCATTGTAGTATTGTTCAAAAGTTAAATTCATTTCGGCAATGTTTTTATTAAAACGGTCAACAAATTACCCTACTGACTCAAGCTTACTAGATAATTTTTCACCACAAATTTTTAAAAAGCCTATTCCATGATGTTTCTTGAAATTATCAATCCAACCTGAACTAGCGGTAAAATTGGGGATCTCTTTAAATTTGCGATTCAATTGTCTGGCCTTTTCTGATAAAACAAAAGCAGAGATAGGAGCATGGCGTTTTCTCTGCTTTAGAAACCAACGGTATAATACACGTTCCATTTTTGGTAATTCTGTTGTTTTTAGTGTTTTCCTCTTACCGGGACCACTTTCAGCCTTAGCTGCGAATTGCCTAACTTTTTGGTCATTTCGATTTATTTGACTTGATTGAAACGCTAATGTTATCCCACTTAAGCACTTTCCAAGTTGATTAAGTATGACAACTTTATCTTTTATCGATAAAAAATTATAAAACACTCTAGGCGCCATAAAGAAAAACTAAATGCATTGATATTTAGCAAATTGATATTATCGAAAAGTCAGTATGGCCAGTGAATTATTTGGTTGATATTACAGAGTATATAATGTATAATTTATTTAGTTGATATTATCAAAGGTTGATATTATCGCAGGTTGAAATTATCGCGACTGTACTGTATATATATATATATATATATATATATATATATATATATATATATATATATATATATATATATATATATATATATATATATATATATATATACATATATATATATATATATATATATATATATATATATATATATATATATATATATATATATATATATATATATATGCATATATATATATATATATATATATATATATATATATATATATATATATATATATATATATGTATATATGTATATATATATATATATATTTATATAAATACTTATATATATATATATATATATATATATATATATATATATATATATATATATATATATATATATATATGTATACATATATGTATATATATATATATATACATATATCTATATATATATATATATATATATATATATATATATATATATATACATATACATATATTTACAGCTGCGAGCAGTGAAATAATAGTGGGGGCCTACATTTTACATTTCGTAAAATTACTAAGGTATCAAAATAAATTCTAAATAAATTTTAATGTAAAATCAATGTACATATCATAAGCTAAATGTATGGATGAACAAGTTTATTTCACATGAATATTAAATAATATAATTCACTTTAAATGAGCTCTTATTAAAATTTCGGCGAGCAATAAAATAGTAGTGGATAAAAAAAAAACATAATTTTGGTAACATAAAACGGTATTTTAAAAAAAAATTTAAGTATTTAAAAGAAATGCTTAGTATTTGGTAGCATGACCGTTATTTTTAATTACTGCTGCACAACGGTTCCTCATCGAGTCTACGAGGCGCTCGCACCTTTCTCGTGGTATTGTCTCCCATGCACGCTGGGCCACAGCCCACAGTTCGTTATTGTTTTTGGGCTTGGCATCCCACACAGCTTTCTTGAGGTCAGCCCAGAGGTTTTCTATTGGATTGAGGTCAGGGGATTGAGCTGGCCAATCCATGACCTCAATTCCATTGTCCCGAAACCACAATTTTGCCAGCTTACTTGTATGCTTCGGGTCGTTGTCTTGTTGCAGTACCCACTTTAGAGGCATTTCATCCTCAGCGAACGGTAACATCACTTCCTGCATTATTTTCACATATGCATGTTGATCCATAATAGTCTTTATCCAATATAATGGTCCCACACCATTATACGAGAAACAGCCCCATACCATGATGCTTGATCCTCCATGTTTCAAAGTTTTTGTGGTGTACCGTGGATTGTACTCCGTGTTTGGAGGACGTCTCACATATTCGCGAGAACCTTTACCACCATATAAAACAATTTTGGACTCATCCGTCCACAAAATGTTCCTCCACTTTGGAATATGCCACTCCATATGTTGCTTGGCGAAATGAAGTCTGCGTACTACATGATTTTTTTTCAGAAGAGGTACTTTACGTGGACTTCGGGCATAGAGGTTATGTTCGCGCAGTCGTCTTCTTACGGTATGTACACCACAAGGTAATTTAAGCTGGTCCAAAATTTCAACAGCTGACATTGTTGGCCGAGATTTGGAACATTTTACGATTTGTCGTACGGTGGTTGCTGAAAGTTTCTTCTTACCACCCCTTTTTTCAACTTTTTTTTTATATATTATTGCATTACGTATCATAGTCGGAGAACAACCAACAATCTCTTCCACTTCCTTATAAGTTTTACCTCTTTTTATAAGGTTTTGAATCATTTCTCGTTTTTCTTCAGTGCAATGCAAACCTCGTCCCACTAAAATTATACAATTATATTTTTTTATTTATTTTGCCACCATAAATATTTAATAACACAATAAACTTAC
>OZ022264.1:160844621-160857121 GCA_963978885.1 Nemotelus pantherinus | reverse complement strand
AGCTTTTTCATGTTCAATGTGGGGATCTTTATTTTTTTGTGCGAGTTTGCATACGGAATGCAATATATCTGGGCGAGTTGACAGCGCTAGATACATGAGCTCCCCAATGATAGATTGATAACTTCTCGCATCTGCTTTGTGACAACTTGTTTCTAGGCATACTATCTGAAACCCGGGATCCAATGGTGTGGCAACTGGCTTGCAGTTTTCCATATCGTATTCAAGAAGTAGATTTTTAATATATTGCTTCTGGCTTATCCTTATTTCTCCCTTCGCCTCTTGATGATGGAATTCCATTCCAAGGAACAGGTTGACTGGTCCTTCATCGACCAAGTCAAATGCCATAGCGATTTCAGATTTTATTTCGAAGAGATTTTTTATGCTTGAGCTGGCTAGTAGAAGATCGTCGACATAGACCGCTATGATATTAATGTCGCCCTTGTTATTTTTTGTGTATACACAAGGGTCACTTTTGGTTGGAACAAATCCAATCCCTTTTAAAACTTGGTCTAATTTGAAGTTCCACTGCCTTCCGCTTTGCTTCAAACCATATAAAGATTTGTTAAGTTTTAGAACACGCTCTGGGTATTTTCTATCCACAAACCCTTCAGGCTGCTTCATATATATTTCTTCATGCAGATCTCCATTTAAATACGCTGTTGTGACGTCCATTTGATGGAGATGTAGTGTTAAGTTTTGCTTATCGGAAAATTAACAAAACACGTACGAATGTTCGAGCAGTTTTATTTAGACTGACATTAAAAGTATGACAATTATATAATGCTTACAAACCCAGCTCTACGCTCAATGCAGCGATTAATCGGATTGTTTCGTACCTTACAACGGGTGAAAAAGTCTCGCTGTAGTTAACTCCATATTTTTGGTTACATCCTTTTGCTACCAAGCGAGCTTTATATCTCTGTACTTTTCCTGCTTCATCCCTCTTTTCGTTGAACACCCACTTGCATCCAATGGGCTTTTGACTTTTGGGCGGATCAACCAATGTCCACGTCTTTTTGTCAATTAGTGCTGAAAACTCATTACGCATTGCCTGTTTCCATTGGCTGGCCTCATCGCTTGACATGGCTTGTTTAAAACAGTCAGGAATTTGAACATCTTGGACTCCCATCGCATTCACCATGTGATATTGTTTCTTTGGACGGCCTACTTTTCCATCACGAATTAATTTTGGTCTACCCCTTCCGATTCTTTGTGTTTGCATAGCTTGATCGGGTAATTCTGAGTTCTCACCGGATGCGCTGAGCTCATCTTCATCTTCACTGTCATTGCTATCAAGGTTGTGTTTTTCACTGCTGGTTTGAATGCCGTTTTCTTTTTGGCCATCGTTAATACCGTTGCCACATAGACTGTTGGTATTGTCGAGTAAGTTGGTGACATCTGGCACAAATATCTCTGGATGACTAATTGATGGAGTGCATGTCTATCCGACCATGTTCTCATCAAACAATACGTCTCTGGCTTCGAACACTCGTCTGCTGCTTGGATTATACAATCTATAGGCTTTAGACGCTCGTGAATAACCCACTAGACAGCAATCCTGCCCTTTTGGCTCAAACTTGCGTCTATGCGCTTTATTTAGCGCAACTGCATGGTACCCAAAAACACGAAGATGCTTCGCGTTTGGTTTCCTTCCATACCAGGCTTCATATGCCGTTTTATTCTCTAGGGATTTTGTAGGACAACGATTCCTAAGGTAGACTGCCGTATTAACAGATTCAGCCCACAATGACTCATCTAGACCAGATGCCGTCAACATTGCTCTCGCCATTTCCACTATGGTGCGATTGGCTCGTTCCGCTACACCATTCTGCTGAGGGGTATAAGGCACTGTCAGTTGCCTTTTTATTCCGGTTTTGGCAAATAAATCGTTGAAGTCTTTATTCACAAACTCGCCACCATTGTCATTCCTGAACTTCTTGATCTTCTTCCCGGTTTGGCGCTCTACTGAAGCTTGAAAATGTTTGAAATTCGCGAACACTTCACTTTTTGATTTTAGGAAAAAAATCATCTGTGGATATAACGAAATATTTCGCACCGCCGAGAGATTTCGTTTCTATCGGACCGCACACATCTGCATGTATCAGTTCTAATATTTCTTCTGAACGCGTTTCAGCTCTTTTTGCAAACGGTTGCACCTTAATTTTGCTTTTGAAGCACACACTGCATACAGATTCTTTCGATACATTAGTGTTATTCACACCGCGCACTAATTTATCATTTATCAATTTTCTCAAGTCCGTAAAATTTAAGTGGCCAAATCTTTGACGCCATTTAACTGCACCAGCATTTGCATAAAAAAACGAGTTGTGTGTTTGCTCACTGTTGTGGATGAATAATCCTTCCGTTTTCTTTGCCTTCAAAACAATTTCACCTGCTTGGCTTTCAATAGTTGCCAAATTATTTTTAAAACGCACTGTAAGATTGTTTTCTATTACCTTACTCACTGATATGAAATTTCCCACCATATTTGGCACGTGCAGCACATTGCGTAGAAAAATGTTCTTGTTGTTTTCGTTTTTTATTTTTACTGTGCCAACGCCGATTGCTTTTATGTATTGGTCACAAGCGAGCGCTATATTTTGTTTTGTCTCTTTGTAATCTTGAAACAATTCTCTTTGTGAGCATATGTGCGACGTTGCACCACTATCAAGACACCACGAAGAGTCTGTTAGAACACCACATTGCGCTGATGCCAAAAAAGAATAATTAAATTGATTTAATTTCTCTTTATCCTGCTGCCCTCTTTGAATCGTTTTCGTACGTTTGGCTGCCATATGTCCTTTTGCTCCGCACTTATAGCATTTCCCGCAGGCTTACTTGACTTTTTATTTTTTGTCTTTGTCTCTTTCTTTGAGTTCACATAAAATGCTTGTTGAGTAATTGTTGAGGGCTCATCCTTCTCAATCTTTCTTTCGCCTTCCTGAAGCAATTTTATCCTTAATGCTGAAAGAGAAGGCAAGCTGTCGCGCGTCTCAATTGCGACTACAAAATTTTCAAAGCTCTCTGGAAGACTTGCTAGTAAAATGATTGCTAAAAGCTCGTCTGGGATTATGACATCTATTGCTTTCATTTTATCTACAATGTCAGAAAACTCTTGAAGATATTTATCGATGTTTCCCCCTTCTTCTAGGGACACTTTCATTAACTTCTTGAAAAGATGAACTTTCTGCGCAGGCCCAGTGCTTTTCAACTTTAACCACGCTTCCATAGATGTCTTGCACTCCTTCACAATGTTAAGCTGGCTTGAGCTAACACATAAAATTATTGTCGCCAAGGCTTTCTCGTCTTTGTCTGCCCAAATGCCTGCTGCGGTGGCATCTTCTGGTTTTACGTTTTTTCCAAAAACTACGCTCCAATAGTCGGCGCAAACGAGCATACTTTTCATGTGCACTTCCCATGTTGAATAATTTTTTCCAATAACTTTTTCAATCGAATTGAACATTGATGCAGCCATATCGACATTTAGCTATATCGCTTCAACAATAGTCTCAACTAAAAAATCACACTTCGCACAAAGCTAACTGGGATATTTTAATACACACAATTGAACGCGCAGGCAGACACATGGCCTGGGCCCATAACCTGTTACGTTTTGCTTATCGGAAAATTAACAAAACACGTACGAATGTTCGAGCAGTTTTATTTAGACTGACATTAAAAGTATAATTATATAATGCTTACTGCTTTCGCTTTGCAGGTATGAATATTTCAACATATATATATATATATATATATATATATATATATATATATATATATATATATATATATATATAAATATATATATATATATATATATATATATATATATATAAATATATATATATATATATATATAAATATATATATATATATATATATATATATATATATAAATATATATATATATATATAAATATATATATATATAAATATATATATATATATATATATATATATATATATATATATATATAAATATATATATATATATATATATATATATATATATAAATATATATATATATATATATATATATATATATATATATATATATTTATATATATATATTTATATATATATATCTATATATATATATATTTATATATATATATATCTATATATATATATATATATATATATATATATATATATATATATATATATATACATATATATATATATATATTTACATATATATATATATATATATATATATATATATATATATATATGTATATATATATATATATATATATATATGTATATATATATATATATATATATATATATATATATATATATATGTATATATATATGTAATTACTGCTAAGTAATGTTACAGATCCAATTCATCCGCTATTTGGCAGAACTTTTCCTATATGGTACTGTACTTGCAATACCTGCTAGCAGATATATATATGACGTTAATAGATTCTGCTGTAGATTGTAATACCAATTGGATCTGATCTTCGGGTCGTGAATTCTTTCGAACATAAATTTCAATGTGATATCTTTGGGACACTTAACTCACCATCTAATCTGATAACACTACCACAAGAACGCGTAACACCTAGTCATGCATTTTGCAATACTGGGCTAGACTTTCTAGCTTATAGTACACTATATTTGGTTCTAATAATAGTATCGGAAAGTTGAATTACACTATGTATTGTTCAAATTCAGAGTTAGAAGATAACATTCTTAAGAATAATTCAATGGAAAGTCAAGTAGATTTACTTTAAAAGCATACACCTATCTAATTCATGTGTGTATATGGGCGTTAGAAACTGCGGATTTTATTACACTTTACATTGTACAATATTTATTTGAAAACATTCTTCTTAATGTATATGTATTTTGTAAAAAACATATATTTTTCTAAGAAAGCTCTACCTTGGCTTGGGGTTATTTATTGTCAACTACCTCTATCTCTTGTGTAGCAAAATTGCTATCTGTATCCTCAGCAAGTGCAAGCTTGGAAGCCTGTATGATCCTAATAATTGGAAAATTATAGTTGCTGCAACTAAAACGGGTATTTATATAATCCTTACAATAAATATTTTACTTTCTTTTCAAACCATAGATCTAGTACATAGTGTAAATATATATTAGCCAATACAGGGCTCTCCCTGAGGTGCTCCTTGTGTGTATGATCATGCTGTTACTTTAGACTTTTGTCTTAGTAAAATGAGCGATCAAGCAATATTGTGCTTCAACGCCCTGGCTACTATCTATTTAGTTATTATTGATAAACTTACAACTTTCTTTACGCAGATTTTTAAAATTTCTGTTTATAGTCATACGTCTTAGATAATTGTGCAAACACATGATAGAGGTAAGGAGGATATTGAGAATTTGCCAAAACAAGAAGTAAATAAAGAAGATAATATATAAATATGAACCAAAAATCATATCACTAGCGGTTCAAACAAATCCAACTCGATAAATATTATACAAGAATAATCTAAATAGTACCGAAACCCATATTGCAAACGACCGACAGCAATATGCAGGACCATTAGATCGTTATTATATTGTATTATTGGGTCATAAACAATTAAATAATTATCTATAAAAACACATATGTATCCATACACTATCAAATTTGTGTTTTTCGAGTAATTTTCGTTATAAGACTTGTTCAATCACTTTGGTATTTTGATCTTAACTTCACTTTCAAGATCAGTGCGCTCTTGACGTTTTATGATACAGTAGTTATTAAAGATTTTAGTCTATATGTCAAGTATACAATTGCAAAACATATCATCAACGTATACACATAGAATAAGCATATTTCCATTAGACATACGAAAGTATACGCAGTGATCAGCATTACATCTGTTCAAACCGATTTCAATCAAAGATAATTGTTTTTTATGAAGATCGGATCGCGGCTACATACTCACGGCCATTGAAAAATCCGGCATCTATTCGATAGTTTTTTAGATGTGTCGCATGCTGTAGAAATGCAAAGCCAAATTCCTAATGTATTGCTCCAACAGAAGCTTTTGGCTTAAATGAAAAGCCAGATCCGCTAATTATGTGCATCAATGATGTGTTTACTGTACCGGCAAGTTATAGTGACCTAAGAGACCTTATAATACATATCAATAAAAAAACCACACATACTACTTGTGATATTATGTTTCATCACCCAGTAATAGTCGACGTAGATAATGAAAGCAAGCTCTAAACGAGTGTATAAGTCTCGACATTAACTGTTTCTTTAAACAAAATCTCGAGTTCAACACATAACTAGCTATTCACTTGTCCACACATTTGATGAACACTCAATCAAATGTCGCACTTAAATTACAACTGCAGTAGCACTTGCCGGGCACGACTCAACAATCATTTCGGTATCATTTCTGAACAATCACCTCAAGGTTGTTCAGAAATTCGAATAACAGTTTGGGATTACAATCGAATTTAGGTAAATCTTTGATTGCGTCCGGCACACGCAGAGCGTTCACGATATCGGTCGGGGTTATTATCGCGTTGCTGGTGCTACCATTTGTAGTCATATTCACAGATAAAATTAACTTTTATTACAACACGTAAGTTAACTTTTCAAAATGTCGCACAAACCGGATTTGCAATAAACTACAATGTTCAAGGATACACACCACCACTTTTTATCAATAAAAGAACAGATTTTACCACAACACTATAAATTCCTTTTGTATATTATCTTGAATCTTATAACTATTTATATTAAAGCATATGAAAGCGAAAGAAATGGCAATAACAAGCAAAAATGGCAAAAACAAGGGAAATACTTCAGGAATTATAAGGAAGAAAGGAAACAATATCCAACTTACATGTGGTATAGTATAGCTTGGAGGCCAAATATTAATAGCTTCATCTCCAACTTATGCTTTCTGCCACTATTGTTTTCTCCTTTTCTTGCTCTTACTCTGTTTTACCACTTTCCGGGATTCTGGTATGTGGGTTGTAAGTAAACACGGTTTTCACTTAATTTTTCGATAATCCTTCGAAAACTTAACTTCTTATTTCGCGTAAATACTCGATTAACCGTCGAATTTTGCGAAAAACACTGAAAACCGGACCGTCGACTGCGCCAGTTATGTTACGTACCTTCCCGTATGATAAAAAAAAATACTTGGTTTCAATTTAAAATAAGTTTATTATAGCTTTCTTAACAGCTTGCCCTTCTGATTGATCTTTACAATTTTATATATATATATATATATCTATATATATATATATATATATATATATATATATATATATATATATATATATATATATATATATATATATATATATATATATATATATATATATATATATATATATATATATATATATATATATATATATATATATATATATATATATATATATATATATATATATATATATATATATATATATATATATATATATATATATATATATGTAAATATATATATATATGTATATATATATATATATATATATATATATATATATATATATATATATATATATATATATATATATAAATATATGTATGTATTTATATATATAAATATATGTATATATATATCTATATATATATATATATATATGTATGAATTTGCCGTTACAAAAAAGTCGAAACTTAGTTGTGCCGACGACAAATTGTATGAACAACAAAGTGAACACTTAGTTGTCCTAGGTATGCTACAAAAAAAGTCAAAACTTGATTTGCACTGAACTTCTGAACGATATCATCAGTTCTGACTTTATTTTGAATCACAGTCTTCTTTTATAATACATAAAATGCTTACATTATTAAATTTGCAATATTACGGAAATTTAGATGCATTTTGTTGACATAGCAAAGTAGTCGATTTTACTCATATACAATTTTACCAAGTTGATTGACTTTAGAGTGCTGAGTTTACAAAATTGCCGCGTTAGCATAATACAATTAATTGAACTTTAAAACTTGGGACCGATCGGCAAGATATCATATGATATAAATGCTGTATTAGCAATACAGACAAGAAATTACATGCACGTGATATGAATTTGTTGTACAGATATTTTAGGTCTACATTTAAATTGCATGTACGAATGCAAACATATATTTGGGAAATAAACGAATAGGTAAGTATAATATGTACGTATCGGTATAGATCTTTAAGTGAATATACAGCATGAGTTTAGGCAAGTATGGATATTTTATAACATTCCGCCCACCAAGAACAAGCGTTCTTAAGTTGCACATTCTGATGACTCCGGTAGCTGAACTTGGGGCTCTGATGTGTGCTTCCAGTTGACCTTTCTTGGCTGATTCGGTGGTATGATTTGCAGGGTCTGGGACCGGTTACATCTGAACCAGAAATAGCCAAAAGCTATGGCTATACTAATGATGATGCTGAGGGCTGGCATTCCATGGTGTTTGAATCGACGAAAACTTCACTCCTCGGGCATGCCTGGGTTGTATTCCGTTGGCTGGGGCTTGATCGTTTGGTGGCTCTTGACTAGTTGTTGAACCAATAGCTGTCTGTTTCTCTTCTGTTGTCTCTTCTGCTTCTAGAATAGGTAGCGCGCATAGCTTTGTTATGGGTCTTTTCATTAAAGAACCATTCATCTTCAGTGTAACTACTCGAACCAAGTTGTCTTCTCCGGGATGTACATCAAAAATGCGTGCAAGAGGCCATTTTGTAGGTGGAAGGTTCTCATTTTTCACCAGCACTAATTGGCCTTTGTTGAAATTTTGTTGCACCGTTAGCCATTTTGGTCGTACTTGTAGTCTTTGCAGATACTCTGCTTGCCACCGTTTCCAAAAATTGTGAACTGTAGTACGAAGTGTTTCCCACTTCCGATGTAGATTCTGCTCGTATGGTTCAGGTTCAGGTACAGCAAACATTGATCGTCCGATAATGAAGTGTCCTGGCGTCAATGGTTCCATGTCGTTAGGATCATTGCTTAGCGGAGTGAGTGGTCGACTGTTTAGACAAGCTTCGATTTGAGCTAAAATCGTATACATTTCTTCAACGTTCAATATATGCTCTCCAATGGCTTTGACTAAATGTCGTTTTACGGACTTTACTCCTGCCTCCCAGAGGCCTCCAAAGTGTGGACTGCTAGGAGGTATAAAGTTCCAGATTATTTGATCGCTGGCTAGAAGCGCTTGAACCTCGCTTGTCATCTTGTTGAAATTTTGTTTCAATTCTCTGTCCGCTCCTACAAAGTTCGTTCCATTATCAGTGAAAAGTTGGTTGCACTTTCCTCGCCTCGCTGTGAATCTTTTGATTGCTGCAATGCAAGCTTTAGACGTTAGGTCACTCACGAGCTCAAGATGCATGGCTTTGGTCGCAAGGCATATGAAAATAGCCAAATATGCTTTTATACTTTTTGCTCCCCGCCCGCTTGACCATTTTACTCGTACTGGACCAGCAAAGTCTAGCCCAGTATTGCAAAATGCATGACTAGGTGTTACGCGTTCTTGTGGTAGTGTTCCCATAAGTTGAGTTCGGGTTTTTGCGGTTGTTTTGAAGCAGGGTATACATTTGTGAATTATTGACTTGACCAGATTTTGCATATTTATAATCCAGTATTCGAGTCGAATTGTTGTCATCGTTAGCTGTAATCCTCCATGCAGAGTGTTAGTATGAACGTCTTGCACAATCAATCTTGCTAAGTGGCAATGTGGATGGATCATCACGGGGTGTTTTGAGGACTGCTTCAATTTTGATTTTTGAAGTCTTCCGCCCACCCTGATCACTCCCTCTGTGTCCAGGTAGGGATTCAATTGCAGCCAATTTGATTTCTTTGGAAGCGGTTTTTGTTGCGTCAGGCACTTAATTTCTTCCGAAAAATATTTTCTCTGCGACAGCTTAATGCAAATTGTTTTTGCCTTGCGGATTTCATCGACAGTCAAGAATTTTTTGTCTTGCCTTTGAATAACTCTTCTGCATCGAGCTACAACATTCAGAAGTCGTTGGAGAGATGAAAATCTCTGAATAATCTCATAATAATCTTCGTTGTCATCGCTATTTGTTGTGGTAAGTAACCGGGAGCCAATGGGGTTGCTTGAGTCTTTTGTGCTGCTTGGTGGGGCATTATACTCCTCCATCTCAGGATCGTCTTCCGGCATACATATTAGGACATTTGCCTCTCGCGGTAACGCTTGGTCTCCTGTTTTGTCGCGATGCATGGTAAAGTTGATATGGTGTGCCCGAATTCTCACAGCACCGTTCCACCAAATGTCATGATTTTCCAATTGTGATGGTGTAATGCCTCTTGTTGCACAATCTGCAGGATTATCTGCCGAGTTTATGTGATGCCATTGTTCTACATTTGAAGACGCTTGTATTTGGCTCACCCTATTGGCAACGTACGTTTCCCACTGTGATGGATGTTTATTAATCCATGCCAGCACGTCTGTCGAATCAGTCCAAAAGTGTATTCGAGTATCATCACTAGGCTTGATTGCAGTTGTAACCTGGTTCATCAGTTTCGTTAGTAGTACTGCGCTAGAAAGTTCCAGGCGTGGTATTGTTTGGATTTGCACTGGAGCCACTTTGGTTTTTGCAATGAGTAAACGAACTACAGGTTGTTCATTTGTTGTGCAGACCCTTACATACACTGCTGCTGCCATTGCTTGTTTGGATGCATCACAAAATCCATGTAACTCGATATTCTCAAGAGGTTTGTTGCCCACCCAGCGAGGGATTCTTATGTTTTGCAGATTACGCATGGAGTTTTTGTAGCTTATCCATTCGGACTGGATTGTATTAGGTAACCTGTCATCCCAATCCAATTTTTCCATCCACAGCTTTTGTATCATAATTTTTCCCGTAATTATAACTGGCTGTATCCAGCCGAGTGGGTCAAATAGTTTGGACACTTGAGATACAATTAATCTTTTAGTAACCGTGTCCTTTTGGCACATGTCTTCTGTAAAAGAAAACCTAAAGTCATCTTGTGATGGATTCCAGTGGAGGCCAAGTGTTTTTGTTGTTTCTGGCGTATGAAATTGAACCAACGCTTGTCCATGATGCAATGAATGTCCCATGTGCTCCCGAACTAATTTACTACTGGAATTCCATTTTCGCAGCTGAAATCCACCGGTTGCTAGTAGCTTCGAAAGCCTTTCTTGCAATTCAATTGCTTCAAGCTCTGAATACGTTCCTGTTATTAAGTCGTCCACATAAAAATCATTACGTAGGTACTTAACAGCATCGGGAAATCTTGCCTGCTCATCGTCTGCCAATCGATGCAGAGTGCGAATTGCTTGAAATGGCGCACTCGCTGTTCCGAAGGTTACCGTTTTTAACCTATAATGGCGAATTATATCCTTTTTGGTTGGTCTCCACACGATTCGTTGAAAGTCTCTATCCTTCGGATGGACAACGATTTGTCTATACATCTTTTCGATATCGGCTATAATAGCCACTGGATATAATCTCCATCGGAGTAGTATGTCAGCAAGTTTATCTTGAATGGTTGGCCCTACCAACAGCATATCATTCAGCGAATGCCCGGATGCAGTTTTTGCTGATGCGTTGAATACAACACGTACCTTGGTTGAGGAACTGGAATCTTTCACCACACAATGGTGTGGCATATAGTAGCCTGGACCTTCTCTTGATGGTGAGATTTCTTCCATTTGATTTAAATCGAGGTATTCCTGTAAGCACTTGTTGTATTCCTCATACAGCTGATCATTCTGCAGAAGTCTGCGCTCCATCGCTCCATATTTAACAATTGCCTCCTTTTCGTTGTTCGCAAGGTATTTAGCGGGATTGTTCTTAAATGGTAGTCGCACCATGTAACTACCGTATTCGCCTCTTGTAGTGTAACGATTATAATGCTCCTCAGCTTGCTCTTCTTCTGGTGTCAAGATTTGACGGTCATTGCAATCTTCTTGATCTCAAAACTTTGTCAGTATGTTGTTTAGCTCGGTGGTGCTAACTAAACTCACTGTGTACCCATTTTCTGCGTTTGAACTAACTATTGGCCCAGAGAGAATCCAGCCTAGCTTCGTCTGCTGGTATGTTGGTTTTCCTTGCATCAGCCCAGTTTCCAAAAGAGTCCCATACAGGTCTGCACCAATTAACATGTCAATCGTGCCAGCTTCGTTGAAATGGGGATCAGCAAGGTCTTTTTTTCCCAATTTTTAAATTTTGGCTAACCGCAATCGTTTTGGCCGGTATTAACCTCGTGATTTGGCCTGATATGATCATCATATCTGCCACAATGAATTTATTGTTCCATTTCTCTTTCAGCTCAATTGTGATTCTGCCTCTTGGTCTAATTGTAGAGTCACCGAGGCCGTGGATAACGAAGTCGCATGGCTTTCTTTTTAGCCCTAACTTCTGTGCAGCTCGCTCAGTTATAATTGATCGCTGAGCACCTTGATCAAGCAATGCACGTACAGTACTCAAGCTTCCGGCTTCGTTTTTTACTTGAACTAACGCCGTGGCCAATAGAATGTTTGCTGTGCTTGCGTTTGAATGATTTAATACAACCGAATTTCCATCCGTGGCCAAATGAT
>OZ022264.1:160832121-160837121 GCA_963978885.1 Nemotelus pantherinus | reverse complement strand
CCAAAAGAGGTGAAACTCACAAAATTTATAGCCTGCGATATATTATGCACCGAAGAATCACCGTCGAAGAGCCGATCAAACGTAAAAGCCCCGTGCAATGTGCAAATTGTCAAGAATATGGCCACACCAAAACCTATTGTTCACTCTCTAGCGTGTGTATTATATGTGGCGAGTTTCACGCTACCAAGTCCTGTGACAAGAGTAAACTAGATCCTGCAATTAAAAAATGTAGCAATTGTGGTAACAACCATACTGCAAACTACAGAGGTTGCCCAGTATTCCAATCTCTGAAAGTAAAGTTGTTCCCGCCTCAGAACCACGCTCAACAGGCTCTAAATATTGCAGCTAATAGACCAGTCCTCATGCTGGAGACTTTTGCACCTTCATCGCTTGTAACTCCTGGTATCAAATATTCCGACGCAATCAAACAAAACGCACATTGCTCTGCTGAAACCACTGCTCAAAGCAGCTCCAACACCGAACTCTCTTCGATTTTGTCAACGCTCTCACACAACATGAATCGATTCATGACGACGATGAGTAATATGATGCAAGAATTACTTAAAAATCAAAACATGTTGCTCCAATTTCTCATTAACAGCAAATGAACTCATTCAAGATCGCCCATTGGAACGCGAATAGCATTGTCCAGCATAAAACGGAAATAACCTGCTTTATATCAACCCACGACATTGATGTGTTCCTCTTATCGGAAAGCCACCTCACAGAAAAAAATAATAAATTCGACATCCCAGGCTACATCTTCTACGATACCAAACACCCAGATGGTAAGGCTAGAGGCGGGTCTGCAATACTTATTAAAAAACATCTGTTCCATCATCCTTTGGAAGAACTCAGCGAAAATTACATGCAAGCGACATCCATTTGCCTACGTGAGCAGTCGAGCGAGATTGTAATTTCGTCCATCTACTGTCCACCGAGGCACAACATTTCAAAGGCAGTATTCGAAAGCTTCTTTTCATCGCTGGGAACCAAATTCATCGTGGCTGGCGACTTTAATGCGAAACACACGTTTTGGGGATCTCGTCTCATAACACCTAGGGGCAAAGCACCTTTCGATACATTACAAAACTATGGTTTGAGTCATATCTCAACCGACCAGCCAACATATTGGCCGTCTGATATCAACAAAATTCCGGACCTCATAGACTTCGCAATCTCGAAGGGAATACCTCCAAACTCCGCAAAATCAGAAGTAGTTTTTGATTTGTCCTCAGATCATTCTCCTGTCATCATTACTCTGGATATGTCACCCCACTTCGCTTGCTGTAAGCGTAGATATTCACAAAAAACCAACTGGAGTGCATTCAGACGACACCTCACCAGCTCAACATCTCTTAGTGCACCTCTCAAATCACCGGATGATGTCAATTCCGCTGTTATCCTTTTCAACGAGCATGTCTTGGAGGCATTTGACACCGCGACACCTAAAATGGAACTAAATCCCTCAACTCGGAAAACAACATACTCCTCATCAATAAAAATCTTAGTACAGAAAAAAAGACTCGCACGAAGGAATTGGCAGCTGCACCGGTCTCCCCAAACTAAAACACTACTCAACAAAGCTTCTAGTGAGCTCAGACTGGCACTTGCGAAAGACAACGAGTTAAAGTTCCATTCATTCTTAGAGAGCCTCAGTCCCACTAAAAATGCCGACTATTCATTGTGGAAAGCAGTCAAAAGAATCAACAAACCTACCATCAGAGAAGCCCCACTAAGAACTGTCAACGGGCAATGGGCCAAAAGTGACGCAGAGAAAGCCACCGCCTTCGCAGTTCACCTAGAACAGGTTTTCACACCTTTCACCACGGCAACATGTGACTTTCCAACTAATGTCAACGCTCAGGACTCAGAACCAATCAAGACTTCGGCTAAGGAAGTGCAAGATATCATTATTCAGGAAACATGCTCAAAAAAATCTCCGGGAATTGATCTCATCACCAATGCTATGCTCAAACAGATGCCACCGATCGTATTCTCTTGGCTTTCTAATCTATTCAATGCTATCTTTCGATCGGATATTTTCCTGAAGTTTGGAAAACAGGTGAGATCATAATGATTGGTTTACACTATATTCACATCTGATCTCCTAATATGCGACAAAACAACGACAGCTACCTTTGCGGATGACGTTGCCATACTATGCACTGATTCAGACCCAGTTACGGCATCCCATACATTGCAAGGCCACATCTCACTTCTTGAAGAATGGCTAGCGAAAATGGAGAATCAGAATGAACGAAACGAAATGCATAGACGTTACCTTCACATTGTTAAAACTGACTTGCCCTCAAGTATTTTTAAACAATGTACCTATACCTCAAAGTAACGAAGTAAAGTATCTCGGAATGCACCTTGATAGGAGGCTCACCTGGAAACGGCACATTGAAGCTAAAAATCAACAACTGAAGCTCAAATTCATAAACCTCAAATGGATGCTCAATAGCAGGTCAAAACTTTCTCTCGATTCTAAAGTGCTCGTCTATAAGTCTGTCTTAAAGCCAATCTGGACATATGGCTTACAAATATGGGGTGCAGCCCGCCCTTCAAACATCAACATCATCCAGAGGACCCAATCAAAAATACTTCGATCTATTACCGGAGCCCCGTGGTACTTCCGCAACGCCAATCTCCATAATGACCTGCGAATCGAGACGATTTCAGAAGAAATTAAGAACCGTAGTGAAAAATATATTGCAGCCCTCGCTCATCATTCCAAGCTGGCAAAAAAAATACTAACTCATCGTAAATTTCAGCGATTGAAAAGAACTGACCCGTTGGACCTTCCATCTTTAACGTAGAAAATACAGCCTGCGTAGCCAATTTCTTTGATTTTCAAACTCTTTCAAACATTGAACACTGTAATTCTATAACACAGATCATAGCTTTGCTCTTTGCTGTGTGACTTTATGTCACTAAGGTAACTTGGGTCCAAAATGTTCACGTCTTCAACTGTGAGGAGTGCACATCACTTGTTTTAGCATGTAAGATTTTAAAACTAACTGAAGCTTCTTATACGAAGGAAACAGTTTAATAAAGGTATTATTATAAAAAAAAAATATGAAGAACTCTACGCGTTGGGTGCCGAGAAAGTTAACCGACGAGCAAAAGGAGAAACGAGTCGACATTTCCAGGGTGTATATATATATATATATATATATATATATATATATATATATATATATATATATATATATACATATATATATATATATATATATATATATATATATATATATATATATATATATATATATATATATATATATATATATATATATATATATATATATATACAGGGTCCGGCACTCGAAGTGTAACCAACTTTAAACCGCTCGCGCAGCTGATGCACGGGCATCAGCTGCCGGTAAGTTAGCTAAATGACAGTTCGGTGTATTGTTTACAAGCGCACGAAAGCATTTTGTCGACAGTGAACGCGAAAAAAAGAAATCAGTAATGGATTTCAAACGTAATAGTGATTGCATTATATTTAGCTGGAAAATCGCAACCAGCGATTGTTCGAGAGCTCAAACACCTTAAAGTGAATAAAGTTTTCGTTTATCGCACCATAACTCGTTACAATGATACTGGTAGCATCGCAAAACGTCATGGAGGTGGTCACCAAAAGACTGCAACGTCACGTGAGATGGTCGAAAAAGTGAAAAAGCGACTCGAGCGAAATCCCCGACGAAGTGCCAATCAAATGCAAAAGAACTTAAAATATCTGACCGTAGCATCCACCGCATACTGAAAAATGATCTCAAGGTCAAGCCTTATAAGATCCAAAAGGCGCATGATCTCACGCCAAAGCAGCAGCAAGTGAGACTTGAGAGAGCGAAGGAGTTGCTTCGCTTGGCCGAAAGTGGTGAATTGCCGAACATTGTGTTTTCCGACGAGAAAATTTTTACAATTGAGCAATTCGTAAACTCTCAAAACGATAGGGTTTACTTGACCGACCGTTCAGAGAAGAATTTGAGTCATCGATTGGCCACCAGGAGGCAGCACCCGCCACAGATAATGGTTTGGGCCGCTGTAACCGCAGATGGGCGATCTCCAATCGTTTTCATCGAGCCTGGCGTTAAGGTAAATGCGCAATATTATCGGGAAAGTATTCTGAAGGTTGCTTTGAAGCCATGGGCAGACAAACATTTCGGTGGCAGACCATGGACGTTTCAACAGGACTCGGCACCGTCTCATAAAGCTCGAGTCAACCAAGAATGGCTGAAAAATAACGTTCCGAACTTCATAACGTCCGCACAATGGCTCTCGAATTCACCAGACGCGAATCCTATGGATTATTCTCTTTGGGCCATTTTGGAGAGCAAGGTCCGAACTAAAAGGTACATCAGTCTCGAGGCGCTGAAAAAAGCCGTTGTAAGCGAGTAGGCCAAAATACCTCCAAGTCACATTCGGGCAGCGTGCGATTCGTTTTTGGACCATCTAAAGGCCATAGTGAAGGCAAAAGGTGGTCATATCGAGCAAAGTGAATTGTTTTTAAATTTTGTACTATTTTTACACATTTTGTACTTTGAATCGAGTAAAAGTAATTTTCCAAACTGAATTTATGGCTTTTTCAATTGGTTACACTTCGAGTGCCGGACCCTGTATATATATGTATATATGTATATATATATATATATATATATATATATATATATATATATATATATATATATATATATATATATATATATATATATATATAATTATATCGGCGAAGAGGGTCGCATACAGGTCATCGATTGCCGTTTCGTTTCTGGATTAAAATGGTAGATCCAGGTCTCGTCCATGGTTCGGAAACGTAACAAAATATTCTCCAGATCTGCCTGGATTCACCCTGGAAATGTCGACTCGTTTCTCCTTTTTCTCGTCGGTTAACTTTCTCGGCACCCAACGAGTAGAGTTCTTCATATGTAATTCGTAGGCAACGATTTTTGGAACACTGCCACACGAGATCCGTCTGACCTCAGCTACATGCC
>OZ022264.1:160827121-160829621 GCA_963978885.1 Nemotelus pantherinus | reverse complement strand
AGTAAGAAACACAAAACTCCTTCACAATAGTCACATTTGATTCACCTGATTCTAACGTTGAATCATCGCATTCTTTTCTTCAATAGTAAAACACTTTCGTTGTTTAGGCGTTGACATTTTTACGCACACAAATTAAACAAGGAACAGCATCTGGCTTGGTGGCTCGGAATTGCGGGGAAATAGTAAACAAACGAAAAACGGGGCGCTGAGACAAGACCGCTTGACCTTACGGAAAAACAACAAAATTTCGTCGTTATAACCGCACAAGTAAGATTCAGCTAGATTCAGCTAAATTACGTCGCTATAAACGGTTTGTCGTTATAACCGGAGTCGTAATAAGCGAACGTTTTGTAATACTATTGTATGAGAAACCAACCAAACCGATTCAACTAAGTCGTTATAAGCAGTCAGTCGTTTTAAGAGGAGTCGTTATGAGCGCATTCTACTGTATATATACATACATATACATATATATATATATATATATATATATATATATATATATATATATATATATATATATATATATATATATATATATATATATATATATATATATATATATACATATATATATATATATATATATATATATATATATATATATATATATATATATATATATATATATATATATATACTAGCGGTCATGAAAACTGCACCACCAGCAATTTCGCAGAAATTGATATAAATTTGTTAGAAATTCGAACTATTCGCTCGAACCGAAAAAACAACTTATTCAACACATTAAAATAACTATATATTCATTATAAATTTGATTCAGCGTCGCTTCCTTATTTAAAAAACATGGAAAGAATCCTTATCATATATTTATTCATTGAATTTTAAATAATATCAATTGAAAATTGTTTATTTACTACACATGCTCCTAACTAATTTTTATATGAAAACGTGTAAACATAAGACTTACAACATGAAACTAATTATTTAATAATCCGTCAACCCTCCCTTGGCGTCAATTGTGGCTTTTATTCTATCTGGTATCGATTCCACCAAAGCTTCTCGCAATTCAGGCTTTATTTCCTCGAACCAGGCTTTTTCAAGTGCATATTTCAACGCTTGAGTATTGTTCGGCTTGTGCTGCTTAACCTTAGCTTTTAAAAATGACCAAAGATTTTCGATTGGATTCAAGTCTGGAGAATTACCCGGCCAATCCAGCGTCGCGATTCCCATGTCGTTGATCATTTCTTTAACCTGCAATAGGATTTTTTAATTTTTTTTAAAAAAATGAATTACTGCTTTAGAGTAAACCTCTTAAGGTTTCGTATTAATATTACACTTACAGATTTCGCACGATGGCAAGGGGCGGAGTCATCTTGGAAAATGACTCTCTCCGCATGGCCTAGGTGCTCTTCTATTGATGGCAACAAATTATCATATATTATTTGCCGATATCGTTCAGCATTTACAGTGCCGTGTATAAGCTCCAGCTGACCGGGAAAATAATAAAAGAAACATCCCCACACCATTTGGCTTTGAGAATGCTTCACGATCCTCACTATGCATTCGTCACTGAGTCTTTCGCCTGTTTTGCGCCTTACATATGCAGCTCCGTCGGAACTGAAAAGGTTGAATTTGCTTTCGTCCGACCAAATTACTTTCTTCCAGTCCTCTACGGTCCAATTTCTGAAGCGCTTTGCCCACTCTAATCTCGCAAACTTCATTTTTTGTGTCAAAAGAGGCTTCTTTGCAGGTTTTCTCGCAAACAAACCGGCCCCTCGAAGCCTTCGTCTAACTGTTTTGTCACTCAAAATTATTCTATACGACGTTTCTAAGTCACTTCGCAATTGAACTGCACTTTTAAACCGATCGGTTAAACACTGGCGTATTATTATTCGGCCCTCGTGACGATTTGTCTTCTGATTGGGTCCTGTCCCTGGTTTTCGAACGTAGGGATTAACGTTGTCTTTTTTTTTCTAAAAACCGGGTAACCGTGGTATGCGAGCACTTAATTTTACCTGCTATACACCTCGCAGACAATCCTTCTTCACTATAACACACAACTTTCACTTTGTGATCCCAGGTTAATTGTTTGTATTTTCGTCCCATAGTAAATTAAGTTCTTTCCTTAGTCACATGCAAACTGAAATCGAAATGCTGCTACCTTCTATCGACAGCTTATCCTTGTACTAATATCCCTTTCGTAAGTAAATGATTTCTACACAACCGGTTTGAGCCCAAATGGGAAAAGTAGATAATTAGAGTCAGTGGTGCAGTTTTCATGACCGCTAGTGTATATATATACATATATATACATATATATATATATATATATATATATATATATATATATATATATATATATATATATATATATATATATATATATGTTTATATATATATATACATATATATATATATATATATATATATATATATATATATATATATATATATATATATATATTTATATATATTTATATATATATATATATACATATATATACATATATATACATATATATATATATATATATAT
>OZ022264.1:160799621-160819621 GCA_963978885.1 Nemotelus pantherinus | reverse complement strand
GCATCCGCACACGGGTCGACATGCAATCGACTCGACTGCGACTCGAACTCGAAACGGGTCGTTTTCTACGCGAAGTTTTGACAAACAAACAATAGTATATATTATTTAGTTAGATATTTATTTTACGAAACAAGGCAACATACACAACAAGAAACCATAATATAAATCTAAAATACAATTAATCGTTATAAATATAAAACAAAAATTGTCCGTAAAAAGTATTTCAATGCATCACAAATTTTGTAGCAGTTACTCTACATTATTTTAATTAAATTTAGGCTAATAACGATGGAAGTTAAGCGGGTTCGGATGTGGAATGGGCTTTGGACCAGTTATTTTTGAAGTTTGATTTGGTAATCCCCGAAGAGTAGTGGCTGCTTATAGAATTGAGTATTCCACAGCACCTATTAATGGGCTCATTTTATGATAAGTAGTGTGATGAATGAATTCATTGGGCAGATTTGCAAATCTGGTGCGTCTTGGTCGGTTATTGAAAGTAATTTTACTAGAGAGATCTTCAATAATATTATATACTTGTATGTTATTAGTATATGTCGCTTTGTCACGTATAACTTATATTCACCCACTATGGATTACAACAAGTAATAATGATCCGACCTTTATTGAATCCGATATTAAGCACTTCCATTAATATTCTGACAAGCATGTCCCAGGGTCCAACTAAATTCAATAGCTATACGCCTCTCTTTCACACTCCAAGTGCAAAATTCCTATCCTCGCAGATGGCACTGCTATATCATCTAAGAATGTCAATATCAATCGAATCATTAGCCATTGGCAGCAACAACTAGTGTCCAATAAAAGCTTCTCCAGTAAGTGGAACTTCATCCTGAAAAATTGCAAGCTTGTTTCTTTGTTAGGAAACTATATTATAAACACTTCGCTGTTGCTTGAATAAATATATAGATGCCAAAGTAGAATTGTTTTTGCGGGATGATTAAAATTGAAAATTTTATTGAACTTTTTTTTTGACAAAGTGGTTTCGAAAGTATACACTGATTCTCATCAGACACCAGCTCACACAAACTGGATTGTTTTGCGTTTTGCGGAGATGTTAAAATTTGTCACAACTAACGTAAATAAAAATTACTGATTTCCAACTGCAAGTGGTCACATCAGTCAAGTAAGCACTGTAAGCTGGAGTCTGATGAGAATCAGTGCATACGTTCGAAACCATTTTGTACAAAAAACATTTTCTATAAAATTTTCAATTTTAATCATCCCGCAAAAACAATTCCACTTTGATTCTGCTTTCGGCAGCTTATTCCGCAAAACGATCGAGTTTCCCGTATCAATTATGCTCTGCTTTATCTATGCTGATTTATAGACAAGAAGGGAACCATGATCACATATCAAAAACCTTTATGAGCATATAGGTGCAACTATTTTGTGGCCAACATAATTAAAATAAATATAGGAAAATTTCATGTATAGAACATTACAATAAGTAACATTAGATTATGCAAACATATAAAAAAATACAAACGTGATACGTTATCAGAAACATTAATATTTTTCAAAGAATCAATCATAATAATACATAAAATAAAATAATTAATAATGCATACATTATAAAAAAAAATCAATTTCATATATTTCGAAAAAACATATCACGCGTCTTGCTCGACTTTTCCCGTTCCAAACACTTCGAGCGAGACGAGTCGCAGTCGAGTCGCAGTCGCACCGAGTCCGAGTCGAGCACAAGTCGACCCGTGTGCGGGTCGCCATTCATTTACATTGGAAATCGCAAGGAGTTCGAGTTCGAGTCGCAGTCGAGTCGCAGTCGAGCCGATTGAATGTCGACCCGTGTGCGGACGCTCTTAGCCATCACATTTCTTACTGCCTGCCCGTTTTGTGTGTGCAAGTGATACCAGTGACCCAATTAAAGAATTTAAAATTAAAGAATTTGAAATCAAATAAAATTGTGCATGTCCTTCAAAATAACACTTTAGTGGGCCGATTATTGATTTATTGTTCGTGCCTATAAATACTTAGTCATCACATTTCTAGCCAATTTGTGCATGTGATACTTGTGACCCAATTAAAGTTAGTTGGCTATCGTGTATTTGTAGCAAAACAGTGATTATTAATTATTAAATATAAACATCAATCCAATATTATCAACTGGAGTGTAGAATCTTTCATAAGACCTATTTTCGTGTCGTATGTCCATGTTTGCCTGTGCAAGTGAATAAAACATTTACACATATTCGCGTAACAATCTTGTTTTTGTTTTTATAAAACACACTAGTGATTTATGCAAACGTATGTAAAAAAAAAATTAACTAATTAATTTTTTATAAATTAAATATCTTCTATACTATTCAAATTTATTGAACTTATTAACCAACCGACGAGCGCTGTGCCCAAACACTTACTCATACTCGTATATTTTACACTTACACATGTCAAAATGTATTTAGCCCTTGTTAAAATGCAACACTGCATGCTCATATAGCCTTACGTTATTTGTATCTCTTAGTTTTAAGTCAGTCCTAATAAATCGCTCTAAACGAATGGTCGTGCGTTACTTTCTACCTCCGACAGGTTATGGGCCCAGGCAGTAAGTCGCCTGTATGTGTGTGTGATTAAATTTAGCAAGAAAACGCAGGTTACCTGTTTTGTGCGTGCGTCGCGACAAAAAAGAAAAAACGAAGCGTTATTCCTTGTGAGTGTGTGCGTGTGCCGTTTTGGAAGGCAAACAAAAACAGAGAGAAATAATTTGCTTGTGCGTGTGTCGCATCTAATTTAAAATGAATTCAAACATGAACAACATCGATAAACTGGATGAGTTAAATTACTCAACATGGCGAGTGCAAATAAAAAGCGTGCTAATATGTGCGGACTTATGGAAGACAGTATGTGGCAAACAAATGCGGCCACCAAAGCCAAAGAATGAAGAGGACGCGACAGCGATGCAGCAGTGGCAGTCACAAGCAGCGGCTTGGGACAATGGCGACGAAAAGGCCCTAGCAATGCTTTGTTTGTCGGTAAAGCCAGGGCAGTTAGGTCACATCAAACAATGCAGCACGGCTGAAGAAGCGTGGATAAAACTGGAAAGCATTTACCAGCCAAAAGGACCTGCCAGAAAGGTCCACCTCTTTAAAAAGCTTTTGCAACTTAATATGGGTGAACACGATGACCTGCATAGCCACATTGCTAGTTTCTACAATATTGTTGAGCAGCTAAACGAAATAGACATCAATGTGCCTGATTAGCTGCTAACCATTATGTTGCTTGCAAGTTTGCCGCCAAGCTACGAAAACTTTGTTGTAGCAATTGAATCGCGTGATAATCTTCCCCACCTCGACGCGCTAAAAATTAAAATTATGGAAGAAGGAGATAGAAGGGTGGAAAAGAGCGATGACCCAGTCAACACGCAGAGGGCATTCAATGCTAAAACAAAAATAAAAGAACGAGAAGAACCGAAGTATGAACCAGCTAGCGGAAGATTCAACGGCAAAAGTAGAAGCAGCAGCAGCAACAATAACAACAACAATAGAAACAGCGCAAGCAAGTTCAATGGCAAGTGCTTTGTGTGCGGTCGGCGCGGACATATAGCAGCAAATTGCAACGAGTCAAAAAGAGAGCCCAAGGAACGAAATGGGACTGGGAACAAAACAAATAAACATTTTTCTGTGTTCGCCGCAGTTAATGAAAGCTCATTTTGTGAATCCTCCTGGTGTTTAGACAGCGGCTCGACAGCACATTTGTGTGGCAACAAAGAAATGTTCAACAAATTTGAACCACATACAGAAAAAATAGTGTTAGCCGGAAATACGTTCATAAATGCAACTGGCCGTGGAGACATTATAATTGAAACGTCTCGTGGTGAAGCAATACTCCATGAAGTATTGTACGTGCCGGACCTAAAAATTAATTTCATTTCAGTGAATAGGCTGGCTAATTCTGGCGCTAAAGTTATCTTTGAACACAATAGTGCATATGTCAAAGAACAAAACAATGAAATTTATATGAAAGCCAAGTGTGTGCAAGGGCTGTATATCACTGAGGATGTGAAATGTTGCGTAAAAACCGAGCGATGCATGCTTGCCAGTGCCGAAAATGATATTATAAAATGGCACAATCGCTTTGGCCATTTGAATTTTGATAGCATGAAGTTACTCAAAAACAAAAGCCTGGTGCTGGGGCTCAACTGGCAAGATAATGCAAACAACGTCGTTTGCGAAACGTGCGCAAAAGCGAAAATTTGTGCAAAACCCTTTCCGTGCGCTTCTGAAAATCGAGCAAAAGATATTTTAGAACTGATCCATACTGACGTTTGTGGTCCAGTAAATGTTTTGTCAAATGGTGGATCGAAATACTTTATCACATTCATAGACGATATGTCGCGCATGATATTTGTGTATTTCTTAAAATCGAAAAATGAAGCTTTTTCTACATTTAAAGAATTTAAAGCAATGGCAGAAAAGCAAACGGGAAAATATATAAAGTGCGTCAGGAGCGACAATGGCGGTGAATTCGTAAACGCGCAGTTCGACGAGTTTTTCAAGAAACATGGCATCAAACGACAGCTAACGGTCCCACGAACACCGCAACAAAACGGTGTGGCAGAACGTGCCAATAGAACATTGAATGATATGGCCAGGTGCATGCTTGTTCAAGCAGGGTTAGGTGAAAATTTCTGGGCAGAGGCGATCGCCACAGCTGCCTATCTTCGCAATAGAGCTCCTTCGAAAGCTTTAACTGTAACACCATACGAAGCATTTCATAATAAAAGGCCTCGTGTGTCTCATCTGCGAGTGTTCGGATCGACAGCTATCGCATTGGATAAAACACAAACGCGAAAATTTAGGCAACGAGGAAAGGAGTACACCATGATCGGCTACTCTGACGAAGCAAAAGGGTATCGTTTGTTCGACAATAAAAACAAAAATATTATCGTTAGTAGAGACGTGATTTTTATTGAAAAAGGCGCAACACCAGAGCTCGCATCGAATATTTTCACTATACCCAGCCACGCCTCTGATAATGAAAACCACAATGATGAAAATCAACATAACACTGAAGACATAGTCCGAGAACAAATCATCACATCAGAACTCAGTAAACAAGAGATTGAACCTTTTGATGACCAAGTTAGAAAAGGAGTAGAATTTCAAGGCAACAGCGGAGACTACGGGGATGAGCAAAACAAAATGAAGATTGGCTGTGGTCGACCAAGAATAATTCGAACCGGTAAGGCAGGCCGTCCAAGAAAGCAGTACCATACGCTCAACGTCATGGAGAAGGAGATTCAAGTGCCGCAAAATTACCATGACGCTGTGCGATCAAACCAATCAAAACAGTGGATCGAAGCAATGGATAAAGAATATTCGGCATTAGTTGCAAACAAAACTTGGGAACTGACGGAGTTACCTGCAGGACAGAAACCCATTGGCTGCAAGTGGGTCTACAGCTTAAAGCGGAACCAAGATGGCAGCATACAACGCTACAAAGCCCGTCTGGTAGCAAAGGGGTGCAGCCAACAGTTCGGTGTGAACTATACGGAGACTTTTTCCCCCGTAGTGCGGTACTCCACTATCCGGATGATGCTGGCTTTAGCGGTGGAGCTTAAACTTCACCTGCATCAAATGGACATAACCACTGCTTACTTAAATAGCGAACTCGACGATTTAATCTATATGAAGCAGCCACAGGGGTTCAATGATAAGCAATTTCCCGAAGGCGTTCTAAAGCTACAGAAATCTATATATGGCCTTAAACAGAGCGGCCGAGTCTGGAATATGAAGCTTGATGCGGTACTTAAGAAGATTGGGTTCTCACCTTGCCCAAGTGAACCGTGTCTCTACACCAAGAACTCAAACAATAAATATAACTTAATCGTAATTTATGTAGATGATCTACTATTAGGTAGCACAGTAAAAGAAGAACTGGATGCGATTAAAGAAGCAATCTCCAATGAGTTTGAGGTGGTGGACAGTGGCCCTGCAAAACAATTTTTGGGCTTGGAGATCCAGCGTGTTGGAGATACGGGTTCCATTACTGTTGGTCAAAAGCGCTTCATAGACGAACTCCTATCAACATACAACATGAGTGAATGTCGATCAGTTCAAACCCCTTTGGACCCAGGTTATCAAATCCAGTGCAGCAACACAGACTGTACGCGAGCCAACCAGGAGAGATACCAGTCGCTGATTGGAGCCTTGACGTATCTTGCTGTGCTGTCAAGACCCGACATAGCACACTCAGTCGCAAAATTGGCGCAGAAAAATGTGGATCCCCACATCGAGCACGAGACTGGCGCAAAACATATTTTGCGATACCTCAACAAAACTTCTCACTTCAAACTACATTATGTCAAGACTGGTGAAGAACTTGCAGGTTACGCCGATGCTGACTGGGGTGGCGACCGAATTGACAGGAAGTCATTTACTGGCTTCTCATTTTTCCTAGCTGGAGGCGTCATCACCTGGGAGTCCAAGAAGCAAAGCATGGTGGCCTTGAGCAGCACAGAGGCCGAGTATGTGGCCTTGTCTTCCGCTGCTAAAGAGGCTATATACTTAAAGAAACTACTTTGCGAGATGGGCTTTCAGCAAAATAGCGTTGTAATTAATGGCGACAACCTTAGTGCACAACAGCTCGTTAAAAACCCGGTGCACCATCCACGAAGCAAGCACATCGAAATAAAGTACCATCACGTTCGAGATGTCTACAACAAAGGCGAAATTAATATTAAATATGTTTCAACTAATTATATGGTAGCAGATGTATTAACAAAAAATTTGACAAAAGAAAAACATCTGAATTTTTGTAAAGCCATGGGGCTATATTAGATAAAAGTTTATTTCTCACTTGAAAAACGTTGAAATTGAAAATTTGTTTCTGTTATATTCCTATCATTGATAATATGTAATAACCAACGCAGTGTTGAGGGGAAGTGTCAAAATGTATTTAGCCCTTGTTAAAATGCAACACTGCATGCTCATATAGCCTTACGTTATTTGTATCTCTTAGTTTTAAGTCAGTCCTAATAAATCGCTCTAAACGAATGGTCGTGCGTTACTTTCTACCTCCGACAACACAATCATTTACACAAACTGACTAGTGAATTGTGCAAACCGCAACTATGAATCACAAATGCTGTTTGGAAAATTGCACCGCTTACGATAACAAGTCAAAGTCGGTTATCTGCAAGGGTTTCTGTCAGCGCAAACTGCATGGATCATGTATGGATGCACCAAGAGATTGGTATTCTAACTACCTCTCCGACCATTTTATATGCTCTGACTGCCAAGACACCAAAGGCTTACTAAGATGTATGTTCGACGACATCAGCAGTCGTATTGCTAGCATCAATGCGGATAAAGATGACATCATAGCCAAACAGTTAGCGCAATCGAAAGCTACTGCTGAGAACTTTACGGAAATAGCAAGTTGTTTTGATGGGCTGGTGCACACAGTCACGAACTTCCACAACAAGCAGAGTATCGAAATGGCAATATCGACACTTGATAGAAAATTGACGATTATCTCAAATCAGAAGAAAGGTTGTGTAGATCCACCTTCGCCCCGGAAACACGATACAATCCTAAATAAAGACAAAGACATCGTGGTCGAACTCCTGACAAAAATTTGTGAAAAATTAGATAGCCTCGACAGCGGCTACAACTACCTTTCCGACAAGTTCAATAAGCTTGCCGAACTTCCATTTGAGAAAGAAGCTCCCAATCCCAACTCAGCTCAACCGGAAACTTACTGTCCTAGGGAGCAGCAGTTAACCTCATCAAACAGTACCTCCACACCAACAGTTTCGAAAGCGCCGGGGTGTTCTATTCTTAAATTTGGCACTACGTGGTCTCGGGAAGAGTGGGACAAGAGGATCAAGAGGATTGAAAATGTTCAAAAATCCTACAAGAGTAGCAGTGTAAATTATGAAAGCGAAAAGTGCTTACGTAGCAGACGTTTCCTTAACAAGTTTTTTTGTTAAAGGTGCTCCTAGTTTCGCCGACGAGGCCTGGCTTTCTAAGGTGTTGAAGAAAGGGTTCAAAATGAAAAATTGTATATACAAAGAATTACCAGCCCGTTTTCGTGGAAACAAGCAAAAATCATTTACTTGCTTCAAATTATCTGTACCAGCTCAATATGCTTGGATATTTCGCAACCACGAGCGTGATGGACATAACTGTTTTACATGGAAAGGAATGAAGTTCAGCCCATGGATTGAAAGAACCAACAAACGAGTCTCCTCCGGACGTCAAAAACCAGCTTTACAACGAAATAAAAATAAGAATGAGTATTTAGGTAGTTTCTCTATCCCTCCTTTACTTCCTCAATCCTTACTTTCTCCTAACTCGCCTAAAATTGCAAAACAAAATATTCCTTCTTTCATTCCAACATCACTTGCTTCTCTTTCCACGTCACACGACCCTCTCACTTCCCACACGATTTCGGGAAAATTCACTTCAAGCAGCAAAACTAAGTCCTCGTCTCCTACTAACTCACAAGAAAGTCAGGCCTCCAGCAGTTCACAGGTAACTGAATCTCTCGGTGCAATCGATCCCGCGCCCAATACTGCTCATATGCAATTAAAACCTACCGAAGCCGTGTCGAAATCATTATATTCTAATTTTGTTCGTGGCGATGATCTGATACCATCTCAATCTGGTGCAATCATTATGCCAAAAACTTCTGTCAATCGACCATCTTCACCCAAATACCTGGACCCACTTGTAACACGAGTCGTTAAGCTGACTGCAACCTCTAAAGATGATCTAGAGAGCAGATACCTCTTGTCTCGTTTCAGAGATCATAAGATTTACGACAATGTCCGTCTTTTCCTTGCATACATGCATGATGCACATGAAACCACGTGTTTTGATGGGAAAACGAAGACTAAGCTCAAAGTTATGATTGAATAAGAGGGTCTTCCCACTGACCTTGAATCTTTAAGAATTATTTTTAATCGCTACCATGAAGAACTTGGAATGTCTCCGGAGCAAGTCAAACGAGATCTTCTGACTTACCGCTCCTATGTCAATTCCAAACATATTTGTCTATTACAAAAATCACGCGACGACCAGAAGAAATATTACTCCTAACAACAAAGTTGCTTCTATTCGCCCAAGATTTCTCTACCACAATTGCGGTGGTATGAGAAGTAAATTAAACAAGCTTTTTCTTGACGCTAAATCTTGCCATTTTAATATACTAACGATCACTGAAACGTGGTTGAACGACTCACATATAAACGAAGAAATTCTTGACATGATTGGACCATCTATAGAACCGATCGCGACTACCTTTATACTGGACTTTCAAGAGGAGGCGGTGTACTTATTGCGATTCGCAATATCCTTTCAAGTGAACTTGTTGTGACCAGTTCTTACAAACTTTTTGAACACATATTCGTCAGAGTCTTATTCGACAAGCATTACCTCTATATTGGTATCGTTTATATCCCACCTCAATCTGATGAAACTACTTACATGGACGTTTGTGACTTGATATCTTCAGTAACAGCTACCCTAAACGACGATGACAAAATAATTCTTCTGGGGGACTTCAATCGTCCAAAAATCAGTTTCGTTCTCGACGAAAATGATGACCGCCTCCTTCCAATCAACCTTTCTGACTCCATTGACTTCAACCTTATAAGTACGTTCTATGGCAACGATTTACAGCAAATAATTCCTATCCCTAACCAAAATGGCAATTGGTTAGATCTTATTTTTACTAACTTTTATGACGAAGTGGTGGTTAGCCCAACTATTGACGCCGAGAATCTTTTTTCAAACACTCTCCATCACTCCGCTTTTACAGTTGAGTTTTCCGCTACAAATATTTCTTTCACCCAATCGTACAATAATGAAATTGTATATGATTTTCAAAATGCTGACTACTTAAGCATTAGAAACTATTTGGACACAGTAGACTGGACAGTTTCTCTTTCGTTATTAGATTTAGATGAATCAGTGTCTTCTTTTTATAAAATAATTTTCAATGCCATTCACTTATTCGTACCGAAGCTGAAGAAAAAAAACAAACTCTCAGAGCCTTGGCTCGACAATGATTTAAGGCGTCTCAGAAACCGTAGAAATAAATTATATAAAGCAATTAAAAATGAAAGCTTGCTCAATGAGGGTCTAATCAGATTATACGATCAGCTATCCAACGAATTTTCCATCAAATCCCGCGAAGCGTATGAGTTCTAAGTTAACTCAATGGGGGAAAAAATCATTAGTGATCCCAGGAAGTTTTACGATTTCGTAACTTGAAACGTAAAACAACCGGCTATCCCTGTTCGATGTCCCGTGGTAACATGGTTTCTTCCTGCCCACAAGCCATTTGTAACTTTTTTGCTGATCACTTTCAAAATTCTTTTTGCTCGCCAAAAACCTACACTTCTACTATGTCTGCAAGAATCACCGCGAGACCTCTTATCGCCGGGTTTGTTCTTACACAAGAGGCTATTATTGAAGCTATTCATGAACTAAAGATCGGCAAAGGATTGGCCTTGATTTGGTTTCTCCTTTCTTCGTCGTGCAATTTGAGGACCAATTGATCACACCTTTGCACATGATTTTCAATAAATCCCTCTCCATAGGTGTTTTTCCATCTCTCTGGAAATCTTCATACCTTACGCCTATTTTCAAAAGTGATAAACGATCAGTCGATAACTATCGGGGGATTGCTATTCTATCTGTTATCCCCAAACTTTTTGAGAAGTTAGTTTGTGAAAAACTTACTCGCATAATCGACCCTCTTCTAAATTAGCAACAACATGGATTTCGTAAGGGTAGATCGACTTCTACAAATCTCATGATCCGGGTCTCTGATGTGCTCTGTGAAATGGAAAAAGGAAGTCAAACTGACGCAGTCTATACGGACTTAAGTAAGGCTTTCGACCGGGTTGACAATCAAACTCTAATATACAAGCTTCGCAACTTTGGTATATCAGGGTCTCTTATTGATTGGCTCCAGTCTTATCTTCGCGATCGAACTCAGCTTGTTAAATTCCAGGGCCACTTATCTAAAAGAGTTTTCGCATCTTCTGGAGTACCGCAAGGCAGTCATCTAGGTCCCCTGCTTTTTAACATCTTCATTTCTGATCTTTCTGAGACATTGCTTGGTATACCCCATCTCTTTTATGCAGACGACTTAAAAATCTACCACAGCGTAAACACGCAATCTGACGCAATTCTTCTACAATCCAAGCTTCAATCTCTCGAACAGTGGTGCAATGAGAATAATTAGAATCTTAACATTAACAAGTGCCATGTAATAAGCTTTTCCCGTAAGAATACGATCAAAAAGTATTCTTACTGCCTTGACAACACCATATTGAATAGGGTTGATCATATTATAGATCTCGGGGTAGTATTGGACAACAAGATGCGGTTCAATCTCCACTATGACAAAATCCTTGCCAGGGCTAATAAACAGCTCGGATACATTAAGAGACGTGCTAAAGAGTTCAAGAATATATGGGTTACCAAGTCATTATGGGGTGTAATGTTGGGCCGCCTCCTCGCGGTGCACCCCGGGTAACGCCAAATGGCTCAACAACTGGTACGGCTCGGCTTTTCTAATGGCTTTTGCGATTTGATTGACGACTGGAATTTGTGGCTATGGCAATAACGACTTTTGTGGCATGACCTGGCTTAGATAAATGGTTTAAGGCACGACCAACGATTGGGAAATACGCATCCGGGCTGGCGGTTATGGCATTCTGGACCTAGTCGCTTTATGCGCGGTACCGCCGGAGTGAAATCCGAGCGCGAACGGCTCCAGGCTAATGTCATGCCGTCTCCGTTCCGTTAAAACCTGGCAAGTCTCAGAGTACGTTCGAAGCCCGCACCGTTGAGTTGGTGGTGCAGGTTCGGTTGACATTGTTCCCGATTAGCGCTGACCTGGCTCTGAGATCCAGCCCCATGAAGGCTGGTGATCAACCCTCGCGTCGGCCTCCCTGCTTTGCATAGATTACCACGAGGTCATTAAGGGGGGAGATACATGTAACTGCTAAAACAAAAACGATTTTTTTTTATTGCATCAAAGTGTTCGAAATACTCTTAAAATATACCAAAAAAAGTTTTGAAGCGATACTCGTATTAGTTCTCGAGTTATAGCCAGTTATAGACAGCGCGGCGTTCCCCAGGTCGGTGGAGCTTTAGAACTTTAAACGCGTTTTTCTCAAAGTAGTACTTTTTCAATTTCCGTACAAGATATCTCAAAAAATATTGAACCTATTCGGCTCAAATTTATATCACATGTACAAAAGAGTATTATCTCATCGTTGAACCTAAATTTTCTTGTAATTTCGGAAAAATAATTAGTTTACCAATGTTTAAAACGTGATTTTTTTGAAAAAAAATCGATTTTTTTTTTAATCTAATATTAATGTAAAAATTTGATATTTTTTTCTAAATTTTATTGGTTCACCTATGAATTATAGATCTCATTAGCATATTTTTTTTTCTCTGAACGTTGCAAGTTTCTCGGAAAAAGCGTTAAGTTGTACGAGGCTGTTTTTGATGTGTTTTTTTCATTTGCTCGCATCGCCTCCATTTTGTGTTAAAGTTATTAAAAAAATATTTTCATTTACTATAAGATATGTACTTTGAGGATTTAATATCAAAAATTTTCTGAATAAACAATATATATATTTTAAGTCAATCTGAAATTAGCAATTTCTTTTCCATTTTACATGTATTTCCCCCCTTAAGGCGACTGCACATCCGGGTGGGGATAGCGGCTCTGAGTTGGGACCCATAAGCATTGATGACGCAAACAACAAAATTGACAGACAAGACACAAGACAAGACAGACGGACAACCAAACGTGGAGACGACAGTGGCGACGCAGGGCGAAGGAGGTGCCGCCATAGACCGTTTTGCGTTTGCGAGGAGGCCGAGGGTCCAGAGGACGCCTCCCCTGCCGAACATTCAAACGCGAAGCGAGGGAACGATCAGCTCCGTATGCGCAACAGATGCGCAAGGTGCTAAAAATGCTGATCTCAGCAGCAGTGCTCTGGATACTCCGAGGAGTCACACGCATGAAAGTGCTGAGACGGGAGTGGTGGAGGAAACGGCACCACAACAACTCGCACCAGAACGTGCGTCTCCCAAGAGGGAGTACATTAAGCGAGAGCGAGTGGCTGAGGAGGAAATGTTGAGGAAGTGCCAGCATATCCTTCGAAAAATGTTTCAGGCCGCCAAGTGCAGAAAAAACATATCGAAGCACGTTAAGGACGGTTTGCTTGAGCTGGAGGAGGCATTTGAAGTCATCTTCGCTTGCAGAACGAACTGGCCGAAGGCAGAACTGGAGTATCAGGAAGTGTTGGAAGACCAGACTGCTGAGGCAGCCACTCCTGTAGAGGTCCTGGGACTGGATCGGCCACGGCAGAATAAGCGCGTGGCCGAGTCTAGTCCTGAAGGCACACAAGAAATCCGGGTCAGGAAGGAGGTGCCAGCTTCCGATTTAAGGAGGTGGGTGACGGTCACCCACAGAAAGAAGGTGAACGTCGCTAAACCACCGGTGGTACCCGCTGGCACAGAAAAGGTGCAGAAAAAGGGGGTCCAAAAGGGCGAAGGAGGCAACATGCATACTGGTGGAACGATGAAATCGCCGAACTGAGACGCATCGCTTTGGCGTGCAGGCGCAGGGCCCCTGGGGAGATGGCTACAAATTGGTCACTCGTAGACTTGGCTGCATGCGGCCTAGCACTCTCATGGATGCGATATCCATGGAGCGTATCGTTGGTTCGCTGTTCCCGGTACATTCGTCAAGGGCTGACGGTCCCATCATCGTTAACCAGGCGGATGTTCCTTCCTTTACGGACGAGGAGCTGAACAGTGCAGTGTCCAGGATGAAGAACCGGGAGGCTCCGGGTCCTGATGGGGTACCGGTCGAGGCGCTTAAAGTCGTGGCGGAGAGCCAACCGCGTCTATTATTGGACTTGTATAATTCATGTCTAGCCGCGGGGGAAAATAGCTCGACTGGTACTTGTTGACAAGGGGAAGGGTAACCTGGGCAATCCACTGTGCATGCTGGATACTGCGGGGAAGCTTCTCGAGGGGTTGCTCAAGCCAAGGCTGCTGTCAGCAGTGAGATCTGCTGGTGATCTCTCTGCCAGGAAGCACGGCTTCCGAAAAGGGCATTCAACAATCGATGCCATCTCAGAGGTTGTTGGGGCTGTAGCAAGAGCGGAAGAGGCATGCCATCAAGCCAGACCGGTCGTCCTGCTGATAACGCTGGACGTACAAAATGCCTTTAACTCGGCGAGGTGGACAGACATCCTGCGGGCCCTTGAGACGTTCCGTATCCCTGACTACTGACTACTGAAGTCATGAGGAGGGTGGATCGGTGGATGACCGAACACGGCCTCCAGCTGGCAATCTCTAAAACAGAGATTGTTATGCTGACGAAGCGGAGGATACCAACTGTCATACCCATGACAGTTGGCTCCGTCGAGGTCCAGACCAGCAAGTCGGTCAGGTATCTGGGAGTGACCCTGGACACCAAGCTGACGTATTGGGATCATATCCGCAGGGCATGTGACAGGGCTCTAGTAGTCGTCACTTCGTTGAGTAGGCTAATGGCCAACGTCGGTGGACCCAGTGAGACGCGACGGAGGCTGCTGATGGTAACGACCGATTCCATCTTGCTATATGGAGCCGAAATCTGGGGAGATGCGCTCCGAACTGAAAAGTTCCGGAAGCGCATTGCCATGTCCAGCGCAGGGGTGCCCTGCGTATCGCCTGTAGCTACCGCGCAGTCTCAGAAGAGGCTGTGATGGTGGTATCGGGAGTAATCCCGATCGATCTACTAGCACGAGAACGCAAAGAAGGGTACCTCTATCGCTCAGAGCTGGGTAGAACTGAGGCTCTGACGCACGCGCGTACGCTTACTCTCCGACTCTGGCAACAACGTTGGAGTTTAAGTGCTAAAGGACGCTGGACGGCTAAGCTAATTGGTCTCATTGAGCCTTGGCTTAACCGGAGCCACGGAGAGGTAAACTTTTACCTTTGTCAATTCTTGACAGGGCACGGTTACTTCAAAAAATACCTGAACAGAATGGGTAAGGTGGTCACACCGTACTGCCGGTACTGTGTGACTGAGCTCGATGATGCTCAGCACACATTCTTTATGTGCAGTCGCTTCGTAAGTTTGAGGCGCACCATTGAGTCCACGATTGGCCTGGCAACGCCTGAGACGATCGTGGAAGCAATGCTGCGAAACGAGGAGAACTGGCGCGCAGTCTCAACATATGTTGAAAAAGTGCTGCGCATAAAGCGGGAGGAGGGTTGCCTTACCGACCCATGAACTGTAGTAGTTTCTGAAGTCCGTGGTTACCGATGGGTGAGTCAGCACGACCGGGTCACAGTAGTGCTTAGGCGGGTCCCGACTCGGAACTTCGTGGGCTTGTAGATGGTCCTTTTTTTTAGTGAATCAAACCTCACATACCCCGAGGTGATAGGTCACCCGGGGATCTGGTATGCAGATTTTTTTTTGCCATCTACACTAGGGGGAATAAAAAACCAAGTCATTATATATCACTCTGGTGCGTCCTCTATTGGAGTATGCCTGCATAATATGGAACCCAGTTTTTGAGGTACATAGTGAAAGAGTAGAATCTGTTCAGAAACAGTTTTTACTTTTTGCTTTGAGGGACCTCTATGATCCAAAAGACTTCCAACATCTTCCTTCTTACAAAACTAGACTGAGCCTTCTTAATTTAATGCCTCTTTCTTCTAGAAGAACACTGTTAAGTCCATGCCTAACCTTTGATATTATAAGTGGTGCAGTCAATGTTGAAGCTCTCTCCAACAAAATTATTTTCAATGACCAACCAAGACGCACTAGGTAAGCCACTCTGCTCAAGGAGTTCAATCACCACACTAACTATGCATATAACGAGCCCATAAATTAGTGCTGTAGAATATTTAACTCTATAAGCAGCAACTATGCTTCGGGGATCTCTAAACACACTTTTAGAACAAATTTATTAAAGGCCCTATCAACATCCTAATCCTACTTAATTTGCCCATCAATTCAGCTAAAATCAAAATAAAATATATTAAAGTAAAGTAACTAAAATAAAAGTTGTGATGTTTTTTGTTTTCTAATGTGTTGGAAAATATGTATGTTGTTATGTTGTTATATTGAATTGTTACTGTATGTTGCCTTGTTTGGTAAATAAATAATATATATATATATATATATATATATATATATATATATATATATATATATATATATATATATATATATATATCTATATATACACAGTGGATACTTTTGTAAGGACGCATTCCTTGATATATTTTGAGCAAAAACTCGTTCTACAGGGTGATCCGGTTTTCAAAATCTGCGGAGTTACAGGGTGGTCAAAGTCTTCTGGATCTGTACCCTGACTCACTTAAATCGCTAAATCTTGAAAACCAATAATCATAACGAAAAGTTTTGTGGCTTGTTTGTTTATAGAATCAAATTACCTTTAATTTGATGTAACGTCCTAAATTTTAACTGTTACTGATTTTGAGATATTTACTTCAAAACACAAAATTCTTTGTTCAATGTCGTTTTTCTAAGAAAACCTCATTTAATATATGCCATTTTAATTTTATATTGTTATAGGCCGTATTATTGACTACAAAAGTTGCATACATACTAATGACTTAGATTTTACCATTTTCCAAGTAGTAAGCGAAAATACATATCGCTTAAAAACTGAATATGCCATAAAGTGGCCCCCGTTTTCAATCTACACTCTTTGCTTGAAATGAAAGAATTTATTAAAGATTTTTATGCTTTATTTCAAAATTTTTGAGCTACAGTAAATGTTCAAAAAGGTCACCTTCATTTTGAATACACGCTTAAGCTCGTTTGGCAAGCGTTTTTTTCATATTCATACTTCTCAGTTGCTGCCTCACTTCTGTTGCAGCCGCATCGATCCTGGTATTTAGGTCTCCCAATGTTGATACTTCAGTTGTGTAGACAAGGGCTTTCATTTGTCCTCATACAAACAAAATCCATAACTGTTAAATCAGGAGATCTCGCAGGCCAATTTATTGGTCCATTTCAACCGATCCAGCGATTGGTATAATTTGAATTCAACCAATCTCTGACTGGTCGGCCATAGTGAGCTGGAGCACCATCGTGTTGGTAAAACATGGAAGCCAATCGTTGCAGCCAAACATCCTCCAATAAGTCCTGCAGATCATGTCTTAAAAAATGTAAGTAATTCGTACTATTTATAGTAGGAAGGAGCCTAATAGGTCCAATTAAATCGTTACCAATCACTCCTGCCCATAAATTTACGCTGAACCTATGCTGAAACGATGAAGTCCTTCTCGTGTGTGGATTGCTCTCAGCCCACGTATGTAAATTGTGAAAGTTTGTGATACCATCCCTAGTAAATCAGGACTCATCCGTCCAGAGAATGGTGCTTAAAAAATGTTCGTTGTCTAATTATTTCTCAAGGAGCCAATTGCAGAATTCCATCCTGTTGGGCAAATCGATCGGTAGCAGCTCCTGCACTGGTGTGTGGTGGAAGGGATGTAAACGGGCTGCTTTTAGCATACCCCAAACTTTCCACCTAGACACGTTAAACTGTCGAAATACTGATTGATGGGTCGGTTTCCAGCGAATCCGATGAAATGCCCTGGCACATGCGACAATCAAATACATTAGCAAAGCCGGTTTTCCAATGCAATGCATTCGGCCGTCGCATGCAGCATTGCACTCCCAATGCTTATGTGTGTGTGTGTGTGTGTGTGTGTGTGTGTGTGTGTGTGTGTGCTGGTTTAGCGAGGCTGTTCCGCAACAATGAATCAGATCGTGATTATCAACGAATCATATGGAGATTCGACTCAAAAGAGCCTTTCCAGCATTTTAGGCTAAAAACCGTGACGTATGGAACAGCTAGTGCTCCTTTTTTGGCTATGCGCACTCTGCAGCAACTAGCAATCGATGAAGAAACAATTCATTCACTTGCATCGACCGTAATTTTGCGATTTTTTTATGTAGATGATCTTCTGACTGGTGCTGATGATTTGAACGCGCTTAAAAATATCCAGAGAGAGCTTTTCTATTGTGATGAAAAAGGGAGAGTTCCACCTTCACAAATGGTCAGCAAACCATCATTCACTGCTTAGCACTATACCTCCTGAGGATCGAGAAATAAAAAAATTTCTTAGTATCGACCTAGAAGATGAAGTGCGAGCATTAGGAATACAATGGCATCCAGTTCATGATGAATTTTCATTTAAAGTGAGATCGATAAAGGATGACGGAAAATGGACAAAACGGAAGATACTTTCAGACATCGCAAAATTATTCGATCCTTTAGGTTGGCTACAGCCTGTCATTATCACTGGAAAGATAGCTATGCAAAAATTATGGCTTCTTTAAGTGGAATGGGACGAGGAAGTTCCAAGAGAAATTCTGAAGGATTGGTTTGATACACAGCACCAACTACAGTTATTGGAAAAAATACGAATCCTTCGTTGGATTGAATGTAATACTGCACACACAATACAGTTACATGGATTTTGTGATGCATCGAATCAAGCGTATGCAGCAACCATATATCTTCGTGTAGAAAGGAAGGATAAATCAATTACAACTTATCTATTGAGCGCAAAATCCAGAGTTGCACCGATTAAGGTGATATCTATACCTCGGTTAGAATTGTGCAGCGCAGTTTTGTTGATAGAAACAATGAAGCAAATAAAGCAGGCTTACGAGTGGAATCATGCCAATACATTTTTCTGGACCGATTCATCTATAGTTTTGTCCTGGATTCAAAAGCCTGCGATAAATTGGAAGGTATTCGTCGCAAACCGAATAAGCCAAATTCATCAGGAATCTTCACCCAATCAATGGAATCATGTGTCAACAAAGGAAAATCCTGCTGATATTGCCTCAAGAGGCATGTTACCAGAAAAGTTGCTCAAGGCTTCTTTATGGTGGAAAGGCCCGCAGTGGTTGATGAGAAATAAATTTAACCTATCAGACAGCGCATTAAGCCCAGAGCAAGAAAAGATTATGGACGTTGAACAGCGATCAGTGGCAATAGTATCTGTAACATCGACACCTGAACCAGAAATATTCGCACAATATTCATCGTTTAATAATTTAAGGGTCCTTGCACTCTGCAGACGTTTCGCAAATAATACACGCAATCCTACCGACAGGAAAGCAGGAATCATTACTTGCGATGAGTTGCAGAAAGCCGAATCTTGTTGTGTACGAATAGCTCAAAAACATGCATTTCAAAGTGAAATCCAGGCACTACAAGGGAAGTCCGAAATATCAAATAGTAGTTGCATGAAGACTCTTAATCCATGGATTGATTCTGAAGGGCTCCTTAGGGTAGGCGGAAGATTACAGCATGCACCCATATCTGAAGCTGCTAAACATCCGGCTATAATTCCAAAGGGATTATTGGCCAAATTAATCATCAACTAATGTCATAAACAAACTTTACATGGTGGTAACCAGTTGGTCTCCGCTACCATAAGGCAAAAATATTGGATCATAAATTCACAATCGGTGATTAAGAAAGTTCTGCGAGAGTGCATAACGTGTTACAAACTTAATTCAAGTCCAAATCAGCAGTTAATGGATTCAGATTCCAGACTGAGAAGCCCTTCGCACAAACAGGACTTGATTATGCCGGGCCAATATCAATAAAATGGAGTAGTGGCCGTGGAGCAAAAACCGCTAAAGCGTATATTGCAGTATTTGTATGCATGTCTACGAAAGCTTTTCACTTGGAACTAGTGAGTGAGTTAACAGCCACAGCATGCATCGCTGCGATTCGAAGGTTCATCGCTCGACGGGGAAAATGTCACACAATTTTTAGTGATTGTGGGACCAACTTTGTGGGAGCCAACAAACCATTGAAAAGTGCTTTTACTTATATTACAAGAAAGGGTATGGAGCAAATACCAGTTGATGGCATACAATGGAAGTTTATTGTGGGAAGTGGGAAGCCGGAGTGAAAACGGTCA
>OZ022264.1:160790441-160791921 GCA_963978885.1 Nemotelus pantherinus | reverse complement strand
AACTCATTCAAGATCGCCCATTGGAACGCGAATGGCATTGTCCAGCATAAAGCGGAAATAACCTGCTTTATATCAACCCACGACATTGATGTGTTCCTCTTATCGGAAAGCCACCTCACAGAAAAAAATAATAAATTCGACATCCCAGGCTACATCTTCTACGATACCAAACACCCAGATGGTAAGGCTAGAGGCGGGTCTGCAATACTTATTAAAAAACATCTGTTCCATCATCCTTTGGAAGAACTCAGCGAAAATTACATGCAAGCGACATCCATTTGCCTACGTGAGCAGTCGAGCGAGATTGTAATTTCGTCCATCTACTGTCCACTGAGGCACAACATTTCAAAGGCAGTATTCGAAAGCTTCTTCTCATCGCTGGGAACCAAATTCATCGTGGCTGGCGACTTCAACGCGAAACACACGTTTTGGGGATCTCGTCTCATAACACCTAGGGGCAAAGCACCTTTCGATACATTACAAAACTATGGTTTGAGTCATATCTCAACCGGCCAGCCAACATATTGGCCGTCTGATATCAACAAAATTCCGGACCTCATAGACTTCGCAATCTCGAAGGGAATACCTCCAAACTCCGCAAAATCAGAAGTAGTTTTTGATTTGTCCTCAGATCATTCTCCTGTCATCATTACTCTGGATATGTCACCCCACTTCGCTTGCTGTAAGCGTAGATATTCACAAAAAACCAACTGGAGTGCATTCAGACGACACCTCACCAGCTCAACATCTCTTAGTGCATCTCTCAAATCACCGGATGATGTCAATTCCGCTGTTATCCTTTTCAACGAGCATGTCTTGGAGGCATTTGACACCGCGACACCTAAAATGGAACTAAATCCCTCAACTCGGAAAACAACATACTCCTCATCAATAAAAATCTTAGTACAGAAAAAAAGACTCGCACGAAGGAATTGGCAACTGCACCGGTCTCCCCAAACTAAAACACTACTCAACAAAGCTTCTAGTGAGCTCAGACTGGCACTTGCGAAAGACAACGAGTTAAAGTTCCATTCATTCTTAGAGAGCCTCAGTCCCACTAAAAATGCCGACTATTCATTGTGGAAAGCAGTCAAAAAAATCAACAAACCTACCATCAGGGAAGCCCCACTAAGAACTGTCAACGGGCAATGGGCCAAAAGTGACGCAGAGAAAGCCACCGCCTTCGCAGTTCACCTAGAACAGGTTTTCACACCTTTCACCACGGCAACATGTGACTTTCCAACTAATGTCAACGCTCAGGACTCAGAACCAATCAAGACTTCGGCTAAGGAAGTGCAAGATATCATTATTCAGGAAACATGCTCAAAAAAATCTCCGGGAATTGATCTCATCACCAATGCTATGCTCAAACAGATGCCACCGATCGTATTCTCTTGGCTTTCTAATCTATTCAATGCTATCTTTCGAATCGGATATTTTCCTGAAGTTTGGAAAACAGGTGAGATCATAATGATCCCTA
>OZ022264.1:160780441-160785441 GCA_963978885.1 Nemotelus pantherinus | reverse complement strand
ATATTAAACAAAAATAGTTTTGCTGGTCATGTGTGCTATTTTCATGCGTTTCAGACATTTGGCGAAATATCGGATTTTGTAATTTAAATTACATATGTTAAAGCTGTGAACAGGCATGGTAGAAATAGCATTGATCATTTCAATTCAGTCCTTTTACTTTCCAAGTTTGATTCCGGTGATTTGAAGAATTGCTGAGTAGTCAATATAAATATTCAGTGATATTGCTCACAGTTAGGAGAAATTGAGAAACAATGAAGATTCTCATAAACATTGTGTGTCATTCAGGATGTCAAGAAGAAGCATTACATAGTCATAATGAAAATGTGTATTCTTGCAATAGGGGTAGATCACCTAAAGACAATTAATCTTTTGACAGTGCATAACCGATAATTGCCAGCTCACTTGGACCAAGCAAGTGTTTCTTCCGGAACATCAAATTATATCCAAAACGATCTCGTTAGTTGGTTTTCAAAAAAAAATATTTATAGATATTTGTAATGAAATTTAGAAAAGCAAATTCATAGCAATAATATTAGAAAAAACAACCAATATATCATATCGATCACAACTTTCAGCAACCTTTGGTTATATTACTTCTTCCGGTGCAGTTAAAGAAACTTTCATAAATCTCACAGATGTTTCTGATGACCAAACTGCGTCTCGTTCATTTAACCTTGTTTTGTATACTGTCCGAAAATTTAAAGCCTTGAGAAGCCTCTGTAATATTTGCCAAAATATCTGGATCACAGGCATGTACAAAAAAAATAGGTGCGTTTTTTTGCACACCCGAGCAGATCAAATTTTGTTAAGCATATTGAATATAACAACAAAAATCCTGCACTTGTGGCGTCACTGAATCAAAAAATGTTAAGCAGTAGTAGTTTATGGGTTTACATGTAGAGTGTGCTGATAACAGTAAGAGTGTTCTAAACGGTTCGTACCACTGCTGAAATCGGCAGTTTGAATTGAATGAATTTGCATAGCACTCTGCAATTTTCAATTATTTTACATCAAATCTTGTAGTGTGCTGACTGGTTTTGAGTTTTTCGATGCACATATCATTGTAGATTGTTTTATATGCAAGTTTCATGTCTGATTTCGATTAAAATCTATATAAGATTTCATTCAGGTTTTTTCTATGGATTATTCTAATTTAACAACCAATCTAAGCAAAAGCTCAGCGAATGCAACAACATTTTCGAACAATGCGATTTTCTGCTCTGGATCGTTTTTTTGCAACCCTACGTAAACCTGCTCTGCTAGGTTGCAAAAAAACGCACCTAATGTATAAAAACGCAATATTTATTCATTTCTTTTTTGATTTGATTTTATCTAAATTGTTCAATAGTATACGCGAATGTCGATATTTTCCGAATCTATAACTAGTTTTTCAATAAAGACAATGAGTTTATGTGCTTTGAATTTATTCGTCAAAAAATGCTTCCAAAATTAGCTCCAAAACGTTGGACTTTTAATGGTAGGTTATTTTTAAAATTTTTTCTATAATAATTAGCAATTAAAATAGCTCGTGGAACATATAACTGAAAATGATAGTGCTAATTGAGACGGAGAGATCGTTAAAAATGAGAGTGGGCTTTTTATTTTACTTAAGGATTCTTAGTTTATTTTTCTGTTTAATGTTTTTTTTCCAAAAAAAAAAAAAAAAAAATTACATACTATTCGCTATATTTGAGTCCTAACAAAGTAATATAATGTATCATATTCAGATCTTATACAATCTTTAAGAAACAGTTTCATGGAAATCGGGAACGAATTATGGTCGATTTGCGAAACAGCACAGCGTCGTAAAACAGCAAGGTGCATAATTGACAACAATGAGAATGTTGTACCATTCTTTACAAGTGCTTATGTCGAAATATTTGATAGCATAATCGTTCAAACAAACACAAGGTTTCAGATTTTTAAACCTTTTCAATTCTTCGAAGTTTGGCCACTTTCAAAAATATAATATTTCTAGTTCTGGGAATGTAATTATTTTACTGATAAATATTGATATGGTTTCTTATTGTGTGAAGGACTGTGAACTTTTATTTTCATAAGAATACAGAATGTCTATTCTCACGTCCCTGTTAGTAATTCATGGGTGATTTTATAGAGGGGTTCTATTATACGTAACAAATTCGCAGAAAGCGTAATCAACCATGGACATCAACCAATTGCTTCCCTTCGGTAAATTGTCACGCCACGCCACTGATATATATATATATATATATATATATATATATATATATATATATATATATATATATATATATAGATATATATATAGATATATATATAGATATATATATATATATATATATATATATATATATATATATAGATATATATATATATATATATATATATATATATATATATATAGATATATATATATATATATATATATATATATATATATAGATATATATATATATATATATATATATATATATATATATATATATATATATATTAGGTGCGCAACTAAGTTCTCGCTGTTTTTTCGATAAAAATATAACTTTATTATAAAAAAACTCTTACATCTGAATCATTCAAAGTATTGCTCATCGCTAGACACAACTTTTTCCCATCTTTCTGGCAGAGCTCGAATACCTTGACGCCAGAAGTGTGCGTCTTTTGAGGCTATCCACGAATCAAGCCATTTTCTGATGTCTTCATATGAGTTGAACTGCTGATCAGCCAGGCCATGTACCATCGAACGGAGCAAGTAAAAATCGGACGGCGCAATATCTGGGGAATATGGCGGGTGGGGTAGGACTTGCCATTTGAGCGTGCCCAAGTAGGTTTTAACAGGCTTGGCAACGTGAGGCCGAGCGTTGTCATGCAGTAAAATCACTTTTTCGTGCCTCGGCTCGTATTGTGGCCGTTTTTCGCGCAGTGCTCGGCTCAATCGCATCAATTGAGTTCGATACCGTTCCTCAGTGATGGTTTCGCTCGGTTTCAACAGCTCATAATAAATAACACCGACCTGGTCCCACCAAATGCAGAGCATAACCTTCGCAGCGTGAATATTCGGCCGAGCCGACGACGTAGAAGCATGACCGGGTAGTCCCCAAGATTTTCTCCTCTTTGGATTGCTGTAATGTATCCATTTTTCATCACCTGTCACGATGCGATGAAGAAAACCCTTCCTTTCTTGCCGCTGGAGCAGTTGTTGACAGGCGAAAAAACGACGCTCAACGTCTCTTGGCTTCAACTCATAAGGAACCCAAGTTCCTTGCTTCTGAATCATCCCCAACGCATGCAATCGCTTGGAAACGGCTTGACGGGTAACTCCTAATTCTGAAGCAAGCTCTTCTTGAGTTTGGCACGAATCCTCTTCGAGCAAGGCCTCCAATTTAGCGTCTTCGAAGGTTTTGGGCCTTCCTTCACGAGGACGGTCGTCAACATCAAAATCACCGTCTTTGAAGCGACGAAACCAATCACGGCATGTTGTTTCGCTCAGAGCAGCATTTCCGTACACTTTTTGGAGCTCTCGATGCGCTTGAGCTGCCGTTTTTTTCGAATGGAAGAAGAAAATCAACACTTCCCGCAAATGACGATTGTTTCGCACAAAATTAGACATTTTTACTTAACCAGAAGTATATAATGCGAAAACGAAATCACTCATGTGTCGCAGCAGTTTGTTTACCATATGTCTAAGCTTGGTTCGTGACGTTTTGGATATGTCAAAATCGACCAACTCTTACTGCTAGAGCCATCTACTGACAAACAGCGAGAACTTAGTTGCGCACCTAATATATATATATATATATATATATATATATATATATATATATATATATATATATATATATATATATATATATATATATATGTATATACATTTTTATTTTTTCGTCCTTAAGATATCACTATTGCACTCCCCGACCACTTTCAATCATCGAAAGCGCCGTAAAAGCAGTTTTTGCCAAACTATGGCCAAAAAACCCCTTACTCCCCTACAAAACCGTAATATTTGTATCACAGCAATAGGTCTTGGCCCGTTATGTCCGAAAACACTCTAACCAAAAATTGGCCGATTTCAGCTATTTTTGCCCTAAAAACTCCTTTAATATTTGAATATTTAAAAACATAGCACTACTTAGCATAAACCTTCTATCTGCAGCAGATCATTTTATCGCTTTCGTTTTATCGTTGCATGTTACGACAAAACCCTTCTATATGCTCAAAACCTATTTTCCACAAATATTTTCAACGTGAAAGCATTTCTTCCAGATGTAGCGCAAATAAACGCATTTGTATCTGTGTTTAAACTTGAAGACTTCCGCAGCATTTAGAAAAACACAAATCATTGGTCGTGTACTCAAAATTAAAACTTTCACCCAGAAAATATACGAATAACAAATCTTATCTGCCTTTTTTCGTTCCCTAATTATCTCATTCATCAGCTAATGCATTCAATAGCTAATGCTTTCGAGACCGCAAATTGTGTACACATTCTGCAATGCAAACAACGCCTTGTTACCGAAACACATCATATTAATGGGCAAAATCAACGCCACTCGTACAGCATTCGTTCCCGTGAAGTGTGCCTGCCAGTACAAGTGTGCCGGCAGTGTCAGTGTGTCGGCACTGTGTCAGTGTGTCGCCACTGTGTTAGTGTGTCGGCACTGTGTCAGTGTGCCGGCACTGTGTCAGTGTGTCGGCACTGTGCCAGTGTGTCATTGCGTCAGTGTGCTGCCGACACACTTATAAAGTGCCGCACTCGCACAGCACACCGAAGTGTGCTAGCACACTGTGCTAAGCACGCACAGGTGCTGCCCATCACTATCAAGATGATAACAATTAATGTGTTTTAGTGTTTTATGTCAAATATGTACATATTTGTACATATTTAAAGAAAGCCGTCTATTTTCTTCTTCGTAAGTTTTATAAATACGTATTCCGGTTTCTATTTGTTGGCTTCATTTCTATTTGCAATTTAACGAGTAGGCGTGTACAAGCACTTGATAAAAGGTGCAAGTAACAGCCGA
>OZ022264.1:160737941-160765441 GCA_963978885.1 Nemotelus pantherinus | reverse complement strand
GGAAGAAGATAAGCGAAAGTTCTGGAGAGTGAACGTAAAAGTTAGGATGAAAAACGTATTGTGTTGTGTAATTGAATTTATGGTCTGAAATAAATGAATTGATTGTGAGTAAAAGAAACACAAAAAGGGTTATTACTAGAGAAACGATTTCGGAGTGTGAGAACCTGAAAACGACGACAATACGCACAATCAGTGATGCCAATTTAGCTACATTGTAGCTAGATTTAGCTACAAAAAGAACCTGTTTAGCTACAAAATTGTTCATTTAGCTATTGGCTACAAATTTAGCTACTAATTTACAGATCAGGGGTGTCCAACCTATTTTTTGGAAGAGCCAAATTAGTGGCTCCGAAATCTTAAAAGGAGCCACTTCCGTTTTTTTTTAATAAAAAAAAACATAATTTTTATAGTAATAAATTACGTTTATAGGGTTTCTTCTGTATTTTATTCAATGTTTTCATGAGATGGATGATATTCTTTGGATTTAGCCATTTTTGAAAAATCTGGTTCAGTCTTGTACAATTCACAACGAATCTCTGATTCCTAGCTCTTCTGAGATTTCATTGTACGATATTTTGACTTACGGCGTACAAGACTTCAAAATGTACATTCACATACATATTTAGAACTAAACATGCATACATATTTTGGCACAACATCATTTAAAACTGAAAATGAATTTTCTGAAATAAATCGTTTCCACATTTCTATGTACGTTAAATTTTTCAAATGACTTTCTTGTGCAATTAACCCAATATCAAATTCAAGGTGTGACTTTTTTACAAAAACTGCTACAAACAATTCCGATAATTCTGTAACTTTTGCTGAATCGAAATCGAATAGTTTTTTTTTTAAATTTGAATGCAAGGATCATGGTTTTTGAAACCAAAAAAACGCATTTCAAATCCATGAATCAAAATATCGAGATATTTAACGATACGAATTCTATCGCTGTTTTTGTCTTTGATAAACCAAATACCAAAATGTTTATTCAAAATAGGAAAATTTCAGTTTTGAAAAAAGTCAACTTAAGCTTAAATTCATTAACACTTTTAGTGAGATCCCATACGAATTGTTCTCTGCCGTATAACTTCAAATTCAATACGTTTAGATGATTGACCAAATCTCATTAAAAAAAAAACAATTCGTGCCACCATGCAGATTTTTTGATGATTTCAAATTGTTTCTCCATATTTTGCTCTTTGATAAACACCATTATTTCTTGAAGTAGATCTTTGAATCGAACCAATACTTTGCTGCAACTGAGCCATCGGATATTGATAAGTACATAATTTCCATGAATTTGGCATCTAATTCATCCTTCAACAACTTGAAACGGCTTTGTGTGTTTGCCTGCTGCAATGTAAAATGCCTTTCGATGTTGTGTTTTCTGTTGTGAGAAAATTTCAATCAGCACACCTAGCAAATTGTTTTTCCTTTATGTTCAGTTACGAAATAGTCAGTTTCCCATTGCAAAGTAAATTTTCGAACGACAGATGTATGTGGTGGCTGCTTATTTTTTTTTTGCGAATTTATCATCCGAATTTGGATTTGGTGGAACGGCTTTTTTTGTTACTGTCACGAACTTGTTCATTGTAGATGCTTTTGTACTTTTACAGCAACCGAAACGATGTAGAGCAAGTTTGTGTGAACTACAGTGATCGATTGCGCGAGATGTGACACATGATAGCTGTGAGCACGAAAAAAAAGCAGAGCATCTCAAGGCAAGTTATAGTAGCGAAACCAAAGCAATTGAGAGGCAGAAAAAAGTCGAGCAAGTGAGAGCAGTTCTCAAAATTCATTACTTGTCACAAGGTCAACCTGTCAATTCACTAACAAAAAACTGCACTTCAGTAACAATTTATTGTTGAAAATAGGTTCCGTGACAGTTGGAAAACAGCTGATTCCTTGCCCGAACTTGCTCTACCAAAAAAAGTAGACTAAAAGTCATGATCTAAATTGCTCTAGTTCAACTTAAAGCAGACTCATGAAACACAAATCAGAGCAACTTCGGGCAAGTTAGAGCAGCCGAATTACTCATTAAACACATTTTGTTGAGAAATCTCAGCCTAGCTCAACCTAGCGCAGCTCATTAAAGACAGCTGATTTGTGTTTTCGCTTTCATCAAAATTTTCTGCTTGTGCATGTTTTAAGCATGAATATTGCTCCCGTTAGGACGAAAGACACAAACACATCAGACCAAAAAATAGCTTACGTTTATCTGCCGGATAAAGAATCAAATGTTGCCTTCAACGAATCGATACAAACAAAAATCACAGTATAATAGGTAAACAACGAAAAAATAATAGAATGGATTTTTTCGGTTATTTATATATGTGTATGAAGCATGAATTTTTCGATACTTTTCAACACCAATTCTTAATTGACGAGCAGTCACTCGACGATTTCAAGTTCAACTTTTTCGCATTTTTCTATTCATATTTTATCTTCTGAAGAGTTAAATTCGAAAAAGAATCGACGTAAATCGTTCGAGAAGCCACTCGAAATCGTTCAGAGACCCACATGTGGCTCTGTGGCTCCCGGGTTGGAGACACCTGTTATAGATTATAAATAATTTAGATTTTCACTCCGATTTCACTAATTTTCACTGGCTTATTTAATATTTAAAACACTCAGTGCTTGAAAATAATCTCCTCAAATTCTAAGGTAAACGCTAATGTTTTGGGTTGATACAACAGCAGTTGCATTTCGACAAAATTGTGATCTTTCTCAACATCAATTTCTCTGTCTTTCTGGACATAGAAAATTAATCATCTTCCACGATCATTATTTATTTCGTTCCGTACGAAGAAAAACCGAGAGTTTTAACTCAATAGCAATAAACTAAAATAAGGAAGACAAACGAAATATGATTAGTATTAGAAAACACATTATCTGCCTAAGCTTGAAGATAAGAACCGAAAAATTCACTCATAGACATAAAGTAGCCATAAAACGTAGGCAAAGAGTTCGTACAAAATCCTCGAAGATATTAAAGATCGTGCTCAATAGTGAAATCACTCGTTTTCTGGCAGTAAGATATTTTCGACGAATTTTCTAATTAAGAAAAAATCTAATTTTCGAGAAAAATAATATAAGATCTTGTAACTGTGTGATAACTTTGTTTTTAAAACATTGTTTTTATCTCTGTTCGGTTTGCAATTAACAACAAACATGTTTGATAGCACAAGTTCTTCAAAAAAGTACTAGAGACAAAAATTTCGTAGTGAGTGGAAAAGTGTCAAAAATTTAAAAGAGTGGTTGTAGGAAGTCGATGGCAAAGCATATTGCCGCTCTTGCAAAGTGGTTCTTAATGCAAAATTAACCGATTTAAATGCTCATTCGCATATTGAATTATCCAAGGTGCCTATTTAAAAATATCAAACGTTACAATTGTGCTAGCTGTTTTTTTTTTTTTCATTTTATTGAGTTTTCGAACACAGCGGAAAATATAGAATGTATTTTCTCCGTTGGAAGCAGCACCTGACGACAACATCGGTAGCAAATCGAAGCTACCAGACACATGGTAGCTTCGATTTGTTACCGTTGCGCATTAATATCAATTGAGTGAGATGTGCAAGAAACCGGCAGTTGAGTCCAAACGTTTTTTTTTTGGGAGCGGATGTCAAAAACCTTCAATAGGTATCTTGCGAACGAAAAAAGATTATGTGAGATTCTTACTCACTAAAAAACGTCACCCGCCGACCACGGAGGTCCGAGCCGGAACCGCTTTCGCATTACTTCAACTCGGCCGTGGGGTGTCCCATTGGCTTACTTCCGTTCTGTCAGGCTTTCAGGAGTCTATGAGACATCCTTCCTCTTTTTTTAAGCGCAATACCAGCTGCACATATGCTGACACAGCTGACCAGGCGTCTTCTGACTGTAGCATCATCTCTACGATTGACTCCGGCGTCACAGGGCCAATTGCAGAGAAAAGTATGTGTCGCTCTCTTCTGAAGCGGGCGCAATGGAAAAAGGTATGCAAAGCGTCATCACTTTCCTTAGCATAGTACTTACAGAACTCCGTCCTGACTTTTCCCATTCTGTGAAGGTATTTCCTGAAGGAACTGGCACAGGTAGAAGTTTATTTCACCGTGGTCACGATTAAGCCAAGGTTTTAAGGCGCGAATTAGACTAATCGTCCATGCTCCCTTCGAGCTCGTTGGAGCAAACGTTGGAGCAAGTGTATATTCATCGATCAACATGCAGCGCCATAATGAAAAATGGTGTTTCCATACTACAAATAGGATTTAAAAGCAGATATTGGTAACTCTAGTTATAGTATTTTAATTGACGAGTCTACGGACATTTGTTTTATAAAGTATTTGGGTGTAGCAGTAAAATATTTTAGTGATATTCAGCAAAAACTTCTTAGAACTTACTTGGCTTTGATTGAGCTAGAAAGCGGAACTGCTGAAAGTATTATTGCTGCCATGGAGATTGCTCAGAAAACTACAACCGAAATATTTGAAATATGTTTGGGGTAGAGACAGACAACGCAAGTGTTATGGTCGGAGTCAATAACAGTTTATTTAAAAAATTATGGTGCCAAAATAATTTTTAATATTAATAAGATTTGCTTGTCATTCCGCACAGCTTTCAGTTTCTACAGCTGCAGGATCATTTGTTCCACAAACGCAAGAGTGTTTACTTGCAGAAACATATCATTGGTTCTCTAAATCCAGCTTGAGGCAAATAAAATACAAAAGGATATTTGCACTTTATATTAAGATTAAATTTCTTTGAAGAAAATGCGGACTCCTAAAACAGCTATAGTCAATAGAGGGATCAGTACCAAGGATCGTTACCCAATGGTAAGAGCTAAAAACCCAATTCAATATAGTCCCAACATCAGAAGAATGTTATTTAGCAAAAATGATTTATAGATAGTATAACAATGGTATAACCTTTTATACCTCCTATTTCTTCAACCCATTTTTAAGGATGCTTCTATCATAAATAAAAAATTTTAAAGCAATTACGTTGCACCCAATAAGCTCCTTGCGATTTTTGTTTATTTATTGAACGTTTGGTTGAAAAAAATTAATATCCAGATTGTACAATTTACGTTTTGTCAGAAAGTGTGGAATTAAATGATTACGGTTATAATAATGCCTATTTGGGATATAACTTTGAGCAACAAATAGTTGGGCTTCGAAGTAATAATACAATTTTAAGATCAGATAAGGAACATATAAAACAGACTTCTATAGCATTTTCTGTCAAAAAAAATTTAGATTTGCAAAAGTTAAACGTGTTTTTAGTCAACTTTCGATTATGAAAACCAAACTGAACCTAAAAACTTTGCACTCAAATGCGGATTGAAACGGTCTCAAAAATGATGCAAAGATTTTTAGTTTTAGAGAGAAGTATTGACGAAAACCGGCACTTTAGAAGTACATATATGTCGAGCATGAAGATGAGTTTATAAATTTCAATATTTTACCCCAACTTGATGAAGATTCTTTTGATATAAATATACTTTAAAAATGTTTTTGTGACACCATTATGAAATATTTCAATTGCAAGTATGGGTTGAGGTTAGAAACGAATGGATGAATTTAGTATTAGTCATAGTTTATAGTATTAAGTTAATTAACTACTCAATATCCGATGTGCATACATCCAATATTTTTACATATGAATGATGAAGGTTAGCTTAATAAAACTGTTTTCCAGAACTTTCAGTTTCTTATTGTTGAAGTTAGCTACACTTTTTAGCTACTATGGAAACATTTTAGCTATTTTTAGCTGTTTTTCCCTCAAATCAATGCCTTCTAGAAGTACGGGCCGTCATGCAGAATGATGTCACAGTAATAGGACAAAATATCGCGAAAAACACACGCAGTCTTATGGGACGTCCGCGGGGAAAATGTTAATTGTGCAGGTTGTGCTAAAGTGAGTGATGTGAAAATAAAGTGAAACAGTGCTAGTGAACACCTAAAACAAAAATTAATGCGGTGCGTGCGGTATAATGTGAAAAATTCGCTACGAAATGTTTATCAGTTGTTGCTAGGTTATGTGATGTTTCGTGTCGATTTACTGTCGAGATACAATTGTTTGATGCAAATTGAAAGCTATGACTAAATATTATTATCACAACGCATCCACGTACAAAAAACGAACGTTTTATTCATATTTTAGATGCCTCGTGGAAATGTCATAATTGCCTTTCACCATGACGTCACAGCGACAACGATTACGTAGCCTGACGGCCCGTACTTCTTAAAGGCATTGCTCAAATCTAGTAATGCCTCCTAGAAGTACGGGCCGTATTGCAGAATAATGACGCCAAACTAGACTGTCAAGGTGTCGCGAAAAACACACGTAGTCTTATGGGACGTCCGCGGGAAATCGTAAATTGTACAGGTTGTGTTGAAGTGAGTGAAGTGATAAACAACTGATCAACATTTCGTAGCGAATTTTTTCAATTATACCGCACGCACCGCATTAACTAGCTGTTCACTAGCACTGTTCCGCGGATCTCACTTTGTTTTCACTTCACTCACGTCAACCAATGCCTCCTAGAAGTACCGGCCGTAATGCAGAATGATGACGTCAGAGCAGTAGGCAAAAATGACGCGAAAAACATACATAGTCTTATGGGACGTCCGTGAAAAAATGTTAATTGTACGGGTTGTGTTAAAGTGAGTAAAGTGAAAACAAAGTGAGATCCGGGGAACAGTGCTAGTGAACAGCTAAAACACAAATTAATGCGGTGCGCGCGGTATAATTAGAAAAATTCGCCACGAAATGTTTATCAGATGTTCTTAGGTTATGTGGTGTTTTGTGTCGATTCACTTTCGATACAATTGATTGACACAAAATGCAAGTTATAACTAAATATTAACACTACAACGCATCCACGCACAAAAAACTAACGTTTTATTCATATTTTAGCTAAAAAAACCGCAAGTGAAATCTCAGTGTGTGTCGGCACTGCCTCGTGGAAATGTCAAATTCCCTACCGCCATGACGTCACAGCGAGAACGATTACGTAGCCTGACGGCCCGTACTTCTAGGAGGCATTGCTTCAACCAATGCCTCCTAGAAGTACGGGCCGTAATGCAGAAGGATGACGTCAGAGTTTGCGGGAACAATGTCGTGGAAAACACACGTAGTCTTATGGGACGTGCGCGGGAAAATGCTAATTGTACAGGTTGTGCTAAACTGATTGAAGTGAAACCAAAGTGAGATCCGCGGAACAGTGCTAGTGAACAGCTAAAACACAAATTAATGCGGTGCGTGCAGTATAATTGGAAAAATTCACTACGAAACGTTTATCGGTTGGTGTTAGGTTATGTGATGTTTCGTGTCGATACAATTAATTGGTACAAAATGAAAGTTATGAATAAATATTATTTCAACGCCCCCACGCACAAAAAACTAACGTTAATCATATTTAACTTAAAAACCGCAAGTGAAATCTCCGTGTACATCGGCACTGCCTCGTGGAAATGTCAAAACTACCCGAATAACTGACATCATAGCTAAAACGATTACGTAGCATGACGGCCCGTACTTCTAGGAAGCATTGCTTCAGCACAACCTGTACAATTAGCATTTTCCCGCGGACGTCCCATAAAGGTAGGTATCCATATGTTGCACTTCTTCCGTATCGTATCCCTGTTGCATATCATTCACTAAACGGATACGGTGTCCACACTACTCAATAATCCATGTATCATCAATACGATCCGTTGCAAAAACCTCGACACGCAGCTGCAACGCTTTTATTCACGAATCTATAGTGTACAACGCAACGTGTCCACACATGACTCCACTTCGTATCGTATCATTCCTTTGATGCGACGGCAAGAAACCGCCAAGTGACCGATCGAGTTCATTGCGTTTCTTTGTATCAAATTTTGATACGCAACGAAGATACGTTTGTCGTATCCACTAATATGCAACGGTGATACGATACGCGAAAATGGTAAAGGTATGTATCCATATGTATCATTTTCGCGTATCGTATCACCGTTGCGTATCAGTGGATACGAAAAACGTATCTTCGTTGCGTATCAAAATTTGATACATAGAAACGCAACGAACTCGATCGGTCACTTGGCGGTTTCTTGCCGTCGCATCAAAGGAATGAAACGTACCTTAAGGTATGTATCCATATGTATCATTTTCGCGTATCACCGTTGCGTACCAGTGGATACGACAAACGTATCTTCGTTGCGTATCAAAATTTGATACAAAGAAACACAACGAACTCGATCGGTCACTTGGCGGTTTCTTGCCGTCGCATCAAAGGAATGATACGATACGAAGTGGAGTCATGTGTGGACACGTTGCGTTGTACACTATAGATTCGTGAATAAAAGCGTTGCAGCTGCGTGTCGAGTTTTTTGCAAGGGATCGTATTGATGATACATGGAATGTTGAGTAGCGTGGACACCGTATCCGTTTAGTGAATGATACGCAACAGGGATACGATACCGAAGAAATGCAACATATGGACACCTACCTTAAAGGTAGGTATCCATATGCTAAAGGTAGGTAGGTATCCATATGTTGCATTTCTTCCGTATCGTATCCCTGCTGCGTATCATTCACTAAGCGGATACGGTGTTCACACTACTCAATATTCCATGTATCATCAATACGATCCGTTGCAAAAAACTCGACACGCAGCTGCAACGCTTTTATTCACTAATCTATAGTGTACAACGCAACATGTCCAGACATGACTCCACTTCGTATCGTATCATTCCTTTGATGTGACGGCAAGAAACCGCCAAGTGACCGATCGAGTTCGTTGCGTTTCTTTGTATCAAATTTTGATACGCAACGAAGATACGTTTGTCGTATCCACTGATACGCAACGGTGATACGATACGCGAAAATGATACATATGGATACATACCTTAAAGGTAGGTATCCACATGTTGCATCTCTTCCGTACCGTATCCCTGTTGCGTATCATTCACTAAACGGATACGGCGTCCACACTACTGAATATTCCATGTATCATCAATACGATCCGTCGCAAAAAACACGACACGCCGCGGCAACGCTTTTACTCACTAATCTATAGTATACAACGCGACGTGTCCACACATGACTCCACTTCGTATCGTACCATTCCTTTGATGCGACGGCAAGAAACCGCCAAGTGACCGATCGAGTTCGTTGCGTTTCTTTGTGTCAAATTTTGATACGCAACGAAGATACGTTTGTCGTATCCACTGATACGCAACGGTGATACGATACGCGAAAATGATACATATGGATACATACCTTAAGACTGCGTTTTTCGCAACATTTTCCCCTACTATTGTGACGTCACCATTCTGCATGACGGCCCGTATTGGCCCGTAACTCTAGCCACATCGGCTGGAAAATAATTGGCAGCACTGCGCCCAACGGCACGTTCTCACCTCATTGGTTGCTGTATAAGGGCTGAAAATATATATGCTCCTCGAATTTTCGCATATGGAAAAACGTGCTTATCAAGCGCGGCCTCGCGGACCAAACACCAGCTGAGCCGTAAATCCTCCACATGATACCCTTTTCTCCTATCGGCAAATATCGCGCTTTCCGTGCTATTTATTAGTCTATATGCTCTGGCATGACTGCAAACTTGCACTAGGCCAAACAAATATACTTACCATTGACCATACTAGTTACAGGTGATTTTTGTCTTCTATGTTTTCGAGCCAAAACAGGCTTGTTATTAGATGAAAATTCGGCCCGTCTGCCCATAACTATTTTTCTTAGAACGATTATGTCTCAACTATCTTTATCAACACTGATATAAATACAACGCCACGCCAAAACCTCCGAAAACGTCCTCGTCCAAAGACAGATGAATTGGATGGGCGGCATACACGTGCATGACCAAGAGGCATGACCATGACCATAGAGATATACCATGACAGTGTTGTTCCCCTACTACAATTGTAGCAGATCTGCTACTTTTTTTAACTCAAACAAACCTGAAAATATTCTACGCCTGTTATCAAGTCAGTAACAGAATTCCAACTTTTTTAGTCAATTTAAGCATTGACTTGCTAAATTAATTGCTAGAAATCTGTGTAAAGGATCGGAGTCAGCTTCGATATCTGAGAGCGTGTCAATAATGGCAGATACGATAGGGGAACATTAAATGACCAGCTCGTAATTGAATTCAATTATTTGAAATCTTACATATATTCACACTATACTTTTTAGAATGTTATGATCATGAAACTTCCGCTTCTATTTCGAAGAAGTATAAACATAAATTCAAAGCATCCTGGATTGATAGCTTTAACGGGCTCGAAACTGTGAAAGGCAAGCTGTATGGCAAATCACGCATTAAGCACTTGTCAATAACAATATCACACATTTTCTTCCTGTTTAACTGAAAATTCTAAAATCTACTACGAAATTTGTAAATTTACTACCTTTTTTGATGCAAATTTGCTACTAATTATTTCGGAAGGGGAACAACCAAAGATATAGAAGAAATGGATAGGCGATATATACGTACATAAGCCAACGACCTAGAAGATATTTGGACAGGCGGTTATAGTGTACATGTAGGAAAATGCGCTGGGACCAATTTCCTCGTCTCTACCCTCCCTCTCTGACCACTCAACCCACCACGTTGTTCAGTAAGTTGTCAGTTTGACATTTCTCCCGCCGTGAATTGCTCAACAACGTTATAAACAGGTCGAGTAATCACTAATGTAAAGTGTTTTTTTTTTACGAATTAAAGTGCTTTTCGGAAGTAATTAGGTACATTCGCAGAATTTTAACAGAAAAAGTGCTAGTGACAGTGTTTAAAAACACTTAAATCCGGTGAAAATGAAGTGTTCAGAGCCACATCGCCAAAACACAGCTCGTTCTCGTGCGGTTGGTGTATCTTTCCACAAGTAAGTATATATACGTGCTCTCTGTGGTGTAACAATTAAATAGATGAAGTTTATTTCGCAAAAAGTGGCAAGGTACTCGTTAAAATCAAACAATTATCTTGGTCCGCCACGCCGGTCGATTCAACACGTACCGATGTTCACCGAGTTTGACAATTTTCTGAACATCGGTCGTGGTAGCAAATAGCGGGGTGAGGGGGAAACATCGGCGTGGTATAAATGACTTGTCGCTGGGAGCAATTTGAAATGTGAAATTGTTTTAAAATTCAATATCTGACCAGTTTTTTGTTAGTCTTGTCGTGTTTCGTTGTTCAAAATGTGGAAAATAATACATTTCTCTAAACTTTTACTGTTTGTTTAGTTTCAATATATATATATATATATATATATATATATATATATATATATATATATATATATATATACATATATATATATATATATATATATATATATATATATATATATATATATATATATATATATATATATATATATATATATATATATATATATATATATATATATATATATATATATATATGAATATATTTACCATTGCCGTAATTTCGCCGCAGCCGGTCCCAAGCCCGGTTAGAAAGGAAGAGGGAGGCATATGCTAATCAGAAATAAAATTATTTATTTATTAGTTTATTTTTAATAGTATACTTAACTAAGTACTCCACACCAGAACTATATGCTTAAAGTATTTTCTAGGATATATTTTTTAACAACCTTATAATGCATATGATCGTTTTAATCTGGTCTATAATGCATATGGAACTTCTTACAGTCTAGTACTAGCTCCTAATGTGTGGGGTTCGTGCAGGTATAACGACAGATTGTATAACTAGCCTCGAGTTCACGTAGCTCTCAATAGGTACCTGAGTGAAATAAAGGGTAAAGTGAGATGTGAAACTGATCACGCCACCTTCATAGACGTTGACAGTGAGATTTGATAAAATAGGCCGGAAAAGGTACATATGTGTTCAGATTACTTTAGAATAATGCGTATGAAAAACAATTGATAAATGCATTAATTATTCACATTATATTTTCTTCCTTGGTCCCGAAAACTACTCAGAATATAACATTGCCTCTTCTTTTTTAGGGGCTTTTAATTAGAATTATTTTCATTTATGTATTTACTATTGAAAAAGATTACGGAAGTAACACATATTACATATATGCCGGCAAAGCTTTATATCCCGATATTATTATCCTGACTCCAGTTATACAAAAGCATCTGGATAGAATAAAGGCTAAGCAATACTTAGATGGTAGTCAAATTAGGCAAAGTAGTAGGTATGTACCAGTTAGTAGGAGTTAAATAGTTAAGAAAAAATACAATGAGTATAACTTAAATAATTTGAATATTTTGCTAAAATAGATCATAAAGTTGTTCAAAATACCTTCAAATATTTTACATTATTTTCATTTGACTAGGTTTCAATTATTTCATTGCAAATCAACGATTATACCTATTCTACAAATATCAATATACAATTGCTATTCAAACCTACGCGCCAAGCTGATGCCCCCTACATATTTCACTTTTTGCATTTTGCTTACACCCTTGAACTTTTTCCTATGTGTTCGTACGGCTTTATATGAGTTGGTAGAAAATCCCGTTTTCGGTCCCAAGATTGATTTCTCACCGCCTGTCCAAATATCTTCTAGGTCGTTGACATAAGCGTATGTGTATGGCACCATTTCTTCCCTTGCACATATAGATATTTAGGTTAAACACAATACAGCGTCTTCCGCTGCGGCAAACGCAGCGTTCCACAGGGGGAGGCGTGAATACCGCAGTTGAATTTGGTGAATCACAATGCAGCGACAATGTCGTTGTCAATGCAACCATGGCCTTCATATAAAAGGCCTATCGCAAAAGCAATTAACCTACAAGATGGCGGACCTAAGCTACTTTTCCCAACCAGTCCACACAGTGATGTTTTTTTATGGTTATAAAGAAATTCACGATATCCACCTACAGGAGATATGAGGAAACTCATATGTCATGTTAATCACTGTTGTTTTGGTATCTTTCACAAGCAATTTAGATATAAAAAGTCTTTATATCTAAATTCATCATTTATCTCAATTCATCGGGACACTTATCCGAAATATCGTTTGTGTAGAAGAATTTGCAGATTATAAATATTTGATGATTTTTAAAGTGGAATAAATCCTACCAACCACAAACGGCAATTGTTTACAATTCACATTGCCGAGAGTAGGTGGCAGGTATTCCAAATTGCAAAGTTCTCGCGTATACAGCACAATAAACACATCACTTTCACGACACTTATCCGAAATATCTTTTACGCGACAAAAACTTCGAAATCAGTCTCCGGATAATAGGAAAATAGACTCTATTCCCTGATTCAACCGAGTAGAACCATTCACATTACTAATTATCAGAGAAATGTCAAACAATTGTCATTGTGCAATTCCCAATAAATATTAATAACGAGAGGACTACACCATTTTAAAAAGTAGCTTAATACCTGTCAGATTGCAAGTCGCGATAGGCCTTTTATATGAAGGCCATGATGCAACCTAGGCACCAACCAAAATCTTTTTTTTTTCTTTTGTATTGCTAAATCCTGTTGTAGGAGGATTAGGTTGGCTTATCACAATACTCATCAGCCATCGCTTGTCTATTCCACCAGACCATTCAACCTAATTTAAACAGAGTTAATTCAACCTAGTGGTGATGCCAACCTATGGTAGGTATCACCGCTAGCGGTGCGGCAAAATTAGAAATTTGGCAAATCTCGCCGCTGCCGCAAAATCCGCCGCAGCCATTGTGCGCGCTACCATACAAAAGAGTGCATTCTAATTTTTTGACAGCGCTTCCCGCAGCCCAGTGCGTTGGCCACAGCGGAAAAATCTGTATTGTGATTAACCTAATTAAGAGTCGCAATAAAGCCAGCAGACTGTCTTCATTTTCCCAAGATTTTACTCATACTATGAAAATTTACGAACATTCGGACAAATTGTTCGTGGCGTAGATGCATGGCTCGTTTTGGATGAAGGGCTTGCGCGGAAATTTAAATATATATAAATATTGTGCGTAAATCTGATATGAATATTCAAGCTTCAATATTCTTTTGCCGAAACTAAATAGTTGATATACGAAGTGAAACGTGAAATAAATAATTAACTGATATATACACATATATGTCTACATATATCGTTATCTATATAAACATATATAAAACTATATAAATGCATATATGTATATATATATATATATATATATATATATATATATATATATATATATATATATATATATATATATATATATATATATATATATATATATATACATATATATATATATACATATATATATATATATATATATATATATATATATATATATATATATACATATATATATATATATATATATATATATATATATATATATATATATATATATATATATATATATATATATATATATATATATATATATACATATATATATATATATATATATATATATATATATATATATATATATATATATATATATATATATATATATATATATATATATATGTATATAAATATATAAATATATTGTAATGTTGCAATAACTTTACTTGTTGGCCTACACTTCGGTTCGCTTCAGAAATCCTGTTCTTATCTGCTTTGGCGAGCCTGTCGCCGCTTATGCAAATTGAACAGAAAAATCTTCCAACAGCTGAACCAGCAAAGACTTTGCTTTGGCGAACCTGTCGCCGCTTATGCTAAGTCTTGCCTAGAGCAATTCGTTAAAGAATTTAAAAAGAAAACAATTCTTTTCTTAAACTTTGTCGCCGCTTATTATTTGGCTTACCAATACTGAATTCCTTTTATTGATTCTAATCCTGAGCTTTTATAGCAATAGTATTACAGTTATGTATTTCGAAAATCTGCGCGAATCAAAAATAATTATCTAGTTCCGAGGATTTACCACCGCGTGCAATTAGGGCGCTCTAGTCGCCATCTATGTATATGACATTTCGACAAGTGTCAAAACGTCAGTTTTGTTTTCAAGTTGCACAACACCCTCTCTCTTTGGGAAAAAAAATTTTCTTTTGTATAAAAAGAAAATTTTTCAATTTTAAATTTTAGATTCACACATTACATTTTCATATAATTTGAGGTTTTTATTAATTTTGTTCTGACTTAATTCTATTTAATTCATTTTTCGTTAATCGAAATTTTATATACATTACAATTTCATATAACTTGATGCTATTCTTAATTTTGTTCTGACTCAATTCTATTTAATTCGTGATTTCATATATATATTTCTTTTCTTGATGTTTTCTGTAGTTTAATTTTAACTTATAGTGTACATATTGTTTGATTCTATTTTTTTTTGTTTGTGGAAATATCTATTTGTAAGTTTATAGTTTATTACATTATGATTCTTGTCTGTGGCTTGTATAATTTTAACAAATTATTGTGATATCTTTTACATTTGTTGTTTATTAAGATATCTGAATTTACACCATCTCTGAATTTAATTTGGTATGGTATTTGGTATAATTTAAAAAGAAAACAATTCTTTTCTTAAACTTTGTCGCCGCTTATTATTTGGCTTACCAATACTGAATTCCTTTTATTGATTCTAATCCTGAGCTTTTATAGCAATAGTATTACAGTTATGTATTTCGAAAATCTGCGCGAATCAAAAATAATTATCTAGTTCCGAGGATTTACCACCGCGTGCAATTAGGGCGCTCTAGTCGCCATCTATGTATATGACATTTCGACAAGTGACAAGTGTCAGTTTTGTTTTCAAGTTGCACAACACCCTCTCTCTTTGGGAAAAAAAATTTTCTTTTGTATAAAAAGAAAATTTTTCAATTTTAAATTTTAGATTCACACATTACATTTTCATATAATTTGAGGTTTTTATTAATTTTGTTCTGACTTAATTCTATTTAATTCATTTTTCGTTAATCGAAATTTTATATACATTACAATTTCATATAACTTGATGCTATTCTTAATTTTGTTCTGACTCAATTCTATTTAATTCGTGATTTCATATATATATTTCTTTTCTTGATGTTTTCTGTAGTTTAATTTTAACTTATAGTGTACATATTGTTTGATTCTATTTTTTTTTGTTTGTGGAAATATCTATTTGTAAGTTTATAGTTTATTACATTATGATTCTTGTCTGTGGCTTGTATAATTTTAACAAATTATTGTGATATCTTTTACATTTGTTGTTTATTAAGATATCTGAATTTACACCATCTCTGAATTTAATTTGGTATGGTATTTGGTATAATTTAAAAAGAAAACAATTCTTTTCTTAAACTTTGTCGCCGCTTATTATTTGGCTTACCAATACTGAATTCCTTTTATTGATTCTAATCCTGAGCTTTTATAGCAATAGTATTACAGTTATGTATTTCGAAAATCTGCGCGAATCAAAAATAATTATCTAGTTCCGAGGATTTACCACCGCGTGCAATTAGGGCGCTCTAGTCGCCATCTATGTATATGACATTTCGACAAGTGTCAAAACGTCAGTTTTGTTTTCAAGTTGCACAACACCCTCTCTCTTTGGGAAAAAAAATTTTCTTTTGTATAAAAAGAAAATTTTTCAATTTTAAATTTTAGATTCACACATTACATTTTCATATAATTTGAGGTTTTTATTAATTTTGTTCTGACTTAATTCTATTTAATTCATTTTTCGTTAATCGAAATTTTATATACATTACAATTTCATATAACTTGATGCTATTCTTAATTTTGTTCTGACTCAATTCTATTTAATTCGTGATTTCATATATATATTTCTTTTCTTGATGTTTTCTGTAGTTTAATTTTAACTTATAGTGTACATATTGTTTGATTCTATTTTTTTTTGTTTGTGGAAATATCTATTTGTAAGTTTATAGTTTATTACATTATGATTCTTGTCTGTGGCTTGTATAATTTTAACAAATTATTGTGATATCTTTTACATTTGTTGTTTATTAAGATATCTGAATTTACACCATCTCTGAATTTAATTTGGTATGGTCCGTGGTATGTGTTTTGTAATGTCTTTCTATTCATATTTCGTACTAGTACTAAATCTCCTACTTTCAAGTTTGATGGTTTTGCAAAATTGTCTAATTTAAGTTTTCTTTCGTGTTTTACTCTATCGATTATTTTTCGTGCTAGACTGATACTATTTTTTAACCTGAGTTTTATTTCTTTAGCATAATTATCTATATTGTTTATTGGTTCATCTTTTTCTATTATGTCTTTAGGTAGATGAGGTAATCTGCCATATACTAGTTCGTATGGAGAATATTGTGTGCCTACATGGGGGCTAGTGTTGTATGCAAAAGTATAGTAAGGTACCCATTTATCCCATTCGTAATCATTGGTAAAGTTCAATAAAGATTCGTTTAATACTCTGTGATTACGTTCCACTGTCCCGAGTGTTTCATGGTGATAGGGTGTCGAGAATACTTGTTCTATTTCTAACATACTACAAATGTTTGCCATTAGCTCATTGGTGAATTCAGTTCCATTATCTGACTTCAGTTTTTTGAAAAGGCCGTGTTTTAATATTAATTGTTCAACCATTGTTTTCGCGATAGTTTTAGCGTCTTTTGATTCTATTGGATAGGCAATAACATATTTTGATAATTCGCACTGTATTGTGAGTATATATCTATAATTGTTGCTCAACCTAAGTGGCCCTACTGTGTCTATGACGATTGTTTTGAATGTGCTAGCAGGTGTGTCTGTTATAATTTGGTTTTCTTTTATGTGTTTTGTCTGTTTATTTTTAGCACAAGTTTCACAATTGTTAATAAATGCTTTTATCATTTTGTTCATATTTTTCCATATGTATTTCTGTTTGAGTTTTAATGTCGTTTTTCTCACACCTAAATGTCCTCCTACGGGTGTTGTATGGTAATCATTTATCAATTTAAATTGTATTATTTTATCTGTTATTATTTTGGGGGGTTTGTATATTACAATTTTTAGGGTTTTTTGCCTTTTGATTGAGTACGCTGTTGTAATTTATTGAATATGTCTTTGAATTCATTGTTCCCTATTATGTTAAATATTTCATCGGTTTCTTTTAAGTATATCATTGTTATATTTCTCCTTGTCACTATTGACGTCAGCTTCTCCAGTAACGAAACTAATTCCGATGGATTATCACTGCATTCAATTTTAACTTGGTTATTTTGATGTTTATCTTTGTATTTTTCCCCGTTTCAAATTTTAGGTTTATTAAATTTTTTATGTCAACCATCAATTCGCTGTTCCATATATACGTTTCATTTAACTTTGTGTTTTGGTTTGGTTCATGTGCTTCTATCGTTGGTGTGTTGTATTTCTCTCTGGTCATGTTTCTTGTGACTGCTAATATATTTTTGTTCTTAACGTTATGGTCTTGTTTCGGGATCATTTCTTTTAATGTATCTGAGCTTAACTTGATGCGTGATAGTGCATCCGCATTGACATTCATTTTTCCTTTTCGGCATATTATATCGAAGTCATAATCACATAAATCGACTCTTATGCGTGTCATTTTTGATGATGGGTTTTTGTGTGTGAATAACGATATCAGTGGTCTATGGTCAGTGACCACCGTAAATTTATTTCCAAAAAGATAGGGTTTGAAGAAGTTTATTGCCCAATGAATCGCCAGTAATTCTTTTTCTATCGTAGATTTGTTTACTTCATGTGTGACGAGAGTTCTACTCGCGTAAGTTATGGGTAAGTCCCGTCCTATGTCACCTTGTGACAGTACTGCGCCTAATGCATAGTCTGATGCATCCGTTGTGACTATGAATGGTTTGCTAAAGTCCGGGTATTGTAGAATTGGTGCATTCATTAGTTTGCTTTTAAGCAATTCGAATGTTGTTTGGCATTGCTGTGTCCACTTGAATTCAACTTTCTTTTTTAGTAGATCGTTTAGACATTTCGTTATTTTAGCAAAGTCGGGGATGAATCGACGGTAATAATTGGTGAATGCGACGAATCTTCTGACTTCGTCTGGATTTGTTGGTACTGGGTACTTTTTGATTGTATCTAGTTTTCCGGGGTCAGTGCGAACTCCATCCTTGGTTATCAGATATCCCAAGTAAACCACTTCGCTTCTCAGGAAATTGCATTTTTTAGGGTTCAACTTAAGATTGTATTTTTTCAATCTCTCAAGTACTCGTACTAAATTTGCATTATGGTGTGCTAAACTGCAGCCAAAAACAATTATATCATCTACATATAGAAAAGCTGCTGAGTCCAGTCCACTTAGAGCTATGGTTAGCATGCGTTGAAAGCTGTTTGAAGAAATTGTCAAACCGAATGGTAGTCGTTTAAATTGATAGTGCCCTTTGTTCGTTGAGAAGGCTGTCAATGGTCGTGACTCTTTCGTAAGCTCTATTTGATGGAATGAACTTGTCATGTCTAAAGTAGAGAAATATTTAGCTCTCCCCAGACTATCTAGAACATCTTCTAGTCTTGTTAGAGGGAATTTATCGTTGACTATTTTCTTATTCAGTGCTCTAAAATCAACCACTAGTCTCCATTTATTTGCGCCTAGTTCACTCTTCTTCAGTGTTAGAAGTAGTGGTGAGTTATAGGGGCTGGTTGAGTCCTCGATGACATTGCTGTCTAACAATTCCTGTACTTGTTTGTTTATTTCGTTAATATGTGTATGAGGTAACCTGTAGCTCTTTATGTATGTCGGTGTGGTATCTGTAACTTGTATTTTTTGAGTGTAAAAGTTGTTTGTGGATAAAGGTTCACCTTCTAAGTGGAATATATGCTGGTATGTTTTAAGAATTTCTAATAGAGACTTCTGGTCTTTCGCATTCAGATGATTTATTTTAACATGTTTTAATATGTCTTTAAATCTTTGTTCGTCTCTGATGTTTCGAGCTACTGATTTACTTGTTTCACAAGGTTTGAAGTTTCTTAACGGTTCGGTTTCAATTTTAAAATTTTCGAGTATTACCTCTTCTTCATTTGTGTTTAATATCTTAATTTGTTTTATGCCTTTTACTGGGATTATTGAACTGGCTATATAGACTCCTGGTTTAATTTCTTTATTAGTGGTTACACTATCTTCCTCTATGTTAATATCGATGGGACATACGTACTCACACCTTGGTGGTACTGCAACTTTCTGTTTTTTTGTAGCGATAGGTATAGTATGGTCTTCATAATTTATATTCATTGTTATTGTGTATGTTTCATAGTTTATTCTTGCTAATTTTTGGGTTAGAAAATCCCTTCCTAATATTCCGTTCGTAAGAATAGGAAAATCAGATTCCACTATTTGAAATGGAAAATTGATGTTATTTCCATCAATACTCAAATTTAAATTAGTCGTTCCAATCGACTGTGTTTGTTCGTCAGTTATTCCGGAAAATTTACATCTTTTGTCTTCATTTATGATTTGATCATCCGGAATCGCACTTGCTTTACATAGTGACACATCTGCTCCAGTGTCAACCAATAATTTTAAATATTTTCTATTATCCTTGCAGTAAACCGAGACGTAATTCTCGAGCTGTCTATTAAGTAATAATATTTTTTCTGTCTTGGTCCCGGGGTCAACTTTTATTGTTCGTTGTCGCTGGCCTCCGGGCTCGTCGCGTTTCCCTGGACTATATTTATTCGTTGTCTCCTATCGTTGAAATTTCTGTTATTAGTTCTGCTGTTATCGTAGTTTCTGTGATTTCGATTTACTTCATTACCCCTTGAGCTGTGATTGTTTCTATTATTATTGTTATTTCTACAGTTATTATTTCTATTAGTATTATTTTGATTCCACTCGTTATTTCTATTATTATAAGTGTTTCTGTTATTTCTGTAATTATTCGAATTGTTCATTTTACCTGATCTTGAATTATAATTGTCTCTATAATTTCTATTCTGGTTGGTGCCGTAATTTCTATTATTGTTATAGCCATGAGACGTGTTATTAGTATTAAAAGTGTTTCTGCTGTTATGGTTATATTGTTGATTATAATTCGGTCTTCTATTAATATACATTATATTTTCCGTTATTCTATTACTTGTCTCAAATTCAGTTGCGATCTGTATCGCTTCTATAAATGTCTTAGGTTGCGCAGCAAAAATAGTAGACTTAAGGGTTTCATTTAATCCATTCTTGAAAATTGTAAGCGCGTAAGAATCATTAGACTTTACTATACCGCCTTTTCTTGTGCAGTTGTATTTTGTCCTAGGCTGTTTATTTGGATATCACTCAATTCACTAATGAGCTCAGACAATTTTTCTCCATATTTTTCTACAGTTCCGCGTTGTTGTAGCTGAGCCAATTGCGTGTGTATTTGCTGTAATGTTTTCTTACTTTTGTACCTATCTTTTAAGTGTTTTTCTAGCGCTGAATAATTGTTTATTTCTAATGTACTTAGTTGTACCTTCACGCTTGCTCCTAACTTTACATTTTTAACGAAATTCAATAAATTTAATTTTCCTTCTTCATTCAGACTTTCATTTAGTAACCCAACTATGGTTAAAAATGCATCTGCTTCTTTTGTGTTTCCATCGAAAGTTGGTATTGATTTTAAAGCTATTTCTATATTAAAATTTCCCATTTTATTTTCTACTGCTTGTTCTAATTTTTCCTCTAATAATTCTTTGGCTACACTATATTTGTCCAAGAATATTTTTTGCAATTCTGGACTATATTCTGTCTAATACTTTTTTCTTTAATTCTTCTATATCATTTAATTTTTCTATGATAGTATCAGTTTTGTATACCCTTCCCGGAGTTTTTTTTAAATTCAATATGATTTTTGATACGGCACTAACTTGCTCTTCCATTTAAAAAAAAATATCCATATCATGGACCATAGATTTTTGTTTCTTTTTTTTTTGTATCCTTAATAAAAATATATTGTTTTCTGTTTAGTTTTCATTTATTATATTTTTTTTTCTAACTATAGTTAACAACAATAATTCATTTTATTCAATTCATTCTACTCAAATTAATTTTAGGTAAATATATTCATGCTTTTGGCGGTCGGTCGCCAGCCGAATAGGGGGAAAAACATGTAGTATACGCAAATATACACGTGCCGCAACTGTTCGGTCTGGTGAAAGTGTGATCCATAACCTCCTCGCGGTGGCCGCCGGTAACAATCCCCCCCTAAGGGAGGATTGGCTAATTGGATCAGGCTAGTCCCTTCTAAGTAAGGTTGGTGAGAGATCTCTCTCCCGTAAAAAATTTTTGTTGGTTCTGCCGCACGCCCGTACAGCAGCCAGCTGTATGGGCTGTGTAAACGGAGGCCTCGCCCGTAACCGGCAGAGGGGCGCCCTTGTCTCTCTCCGCAGGGAGGCCTGGGGACACGGAGGCCTGGGGACAGGTCTGGGCTGGTGACTGAGGTGAAGGTTCACCTGCGGGGTTCTGGATCCAACACTTCACTTTGCCCGGTTCTGGAACCAGGCGAACCGCGGTCTACAGAGTAGCGAACTGTTAGACTAGGGGAGACACCTTGGTTGCCTCGGCAGCAAGGTTCGCAGGTTCAGCGTACTGTGAAAGCCTACGGAACCCTCGGACGGTCGTGGGGGAGTCTGCCTCGCGATCCAAAGAGGGGGAAGGACGGTCGGAGCAATACGTTGTTCCTATGGGGGCGGGGTGTAGCGGGAGGCAAAATGCTGGCAATTGCCTCGGCTGTGGTCCGCGTAACGGCTCAGGGTCAGACGATCGAAAGATTGCGGGCCCTGAGGCTAGATGGAGAACCCGCTCGGGGATCTACTGTGAGTCCGATGGACGTAGCGGTACCCCTCAGCAGAGTAGCTACTCAGCAGTCTGGCGGCGGGTCTGGAGAATCACTGGCCAGTCCAACGGAAGCGGCGGTTGAGTCGGCTTCTAGCAGAGCTGTGACCAAGAACGGAGGCGGCAAGCTGAAAGGCTTGCAGGTCACCGGAAAGGAAGCGGCGGCTAAGCCACTCGGCAGAGCTGTAACCAAGACTGGAGGGGGTGCCTCCGAGGATCTGCAGTCCACTGTGAAGGTGGCGGCAGCTGACCCCACCAAAGGGAGGAAGCGGAATGCCCAACGCTTCAGAAAGAGAGAGGCAAAACGAGCGGCCAGGAGCACGGCGACGCTGGAATCCAAAGGGAAAGCCGAGGGTGCCCAAGTTAAACCTGCTGCAGCGGCTGCGAGTAAACGTCAACGCTCAGAGGAGCTAACCTCGCCGAGAGGTAAGTCGACGAAGAGGCCACGACAGGAGATGGCAGTTCGTTCCTTTAGGGACGTAGCTGCTAGTCACCTTAAGCTGGCCGTCGTTGACAAGCAGGAACCCCTGGAATGGAGACTTGAGGATGACGTGGCCAAGGTGATTCTTAAACGGATCACCGAGGAACTCCTCAAGTTTGCCATGTCAACGGAAGAAGGGTCACCTCGCTTTGAGGGCTGTAACATTGTTCGCGGCCACATTGCGGTGACCTGTAGTGACGTCTTCTCGACGGAATGGCTTCGGTCTACCGTCCTGAAGATTTCTGCAGACCATCCAGGTTTGGACGTAGTGGAGGAGACATCCGTGCCCAAGCTAATTACAGCGAAGGTGGCGGTGCCCCACTCGAACGCTTCGGAAGCTCTGTCTCTGTTAAAAAGACAGAACCCCGATCTGAAAGTTTCAGGCTGGAGATTATTCCAGGCTGTTAAACTAACTAACCAATCTGCGGAGCCTGACTTGACTGGTGCAGCTAAGTTAGTGCTTGTGCTGGCTATCGATCGGGAGTCCGCGGATCAAGTACGGGCCAACAACGGGTTGATTCACTTCAGTCTGAAGAGGATCACCTTGAAAGTTGGAGCGGAGAAGGTGACTGAGGGTAGCCGAAGTGCGAGTGGTCCAAGCAAATCTGCACCACAGTAGAGGGGCGACGGCCAATCTGCTTCGGCATCTCAGTCGGGGGCACGCTGACATCGCACTGTTACAAGAGCCGCTTTTGTACAAGAATGTGGCTTGTGGATTCGGCACCAGCCTCAGTGTGTTCCAGTTAAAAGGAAGGGACAAGACAAGGACTTGTATTGTCGCCAAAAAAGAGGTGAAAGCAATCTTGATTCCGCAGCTTTGTGATGGGGATACAACCACAGTGTGTGTGGAGAGGAGGATCGCTGGTAGCGGCACGAAGCGGTGCCTGCTGTCGGCGGTCTATCTACCATACGACATGGATCCCATCACGCCCGGACTGAGAAGATTGGCAGTAGCGGCTATGACAACGGATGCTGTCATCGGCTGTGACGCAAATGCTCACCACGAAATATGGGGAAGCACCAACATAAACGAGAGAGGTAGGAGTTTGCTAGAATTTCTAACGTCAACCAACCTCAACATCCTCAACATGGGTAACAAACTTACATTTATAACTAAGAACAGGGCTGAGGTAATTGATATTACCCTGGCAACTCCAAGCATAATGAAAAGTGTCCACAGCTGGCAGGTTTATAACCTGCCATCGCTCTCGGACCACCAGTGGCTATGCTGGAATATCGGTTGTTCTGTTATTTCACCTAAAAAAGTACGGAACCCGAGAACAGCACAATGGGAAGTTTACTCAAGGAAAACAAATAGACACCTCAGAGCACTAGACGATCTGGAGCTGACGAGCCCAGGACGGCTTAACGAGCAGGTGAACCGATTAACGGAAATCTTAGTGTCAGATTTCAAAGACGTGTGTCCGGAAAAGCCCGTAAGGAAGAACGCTACCTTATGGTGGAATGGCGAACTCACAGAGGCTAGAGGTCGCACACGAAGAGCGTTTAACACCGCAAGGCGTTCCGGAAACGTGGCTGACTGGGATCGTTACAAGCAAGAGCTGTCGCTTTTCAAAAACAAGATTAGACAAGCCAAGCGCGACTCATGGAGGGAATTCTGTGAGAACATTGGAGGAGGTACAGAGGCTGCCAGAATCAGGAAGGCTCTAAGCGTAACCCCCTGCGTACCTACGCTCTTGCGAAGGGAAAACGGGGATTGGGTGGAGGTCCCGAAAGAGTGCCTGGACTTGCTACTGGAAACTCACTTTCCAGAATCAGCCTGCGTGACACCGCGTAGTGACGTACTTCGTGGAACCCACCGGGCGTCTGAGCGGCTGATCAAGGAAGTAGTAGACGAAGTCAAGATTTAATGGGCTATTGGCACATTCCGACCTAAGCTAAAATGGTCTTCATTCCGAAACCGGGTAGGGTGAATCATCATTACGTGAAAGACTTTAGACCAATCAGCTTAACATCGTTTCTGCTCAAAACACTAGAGAGACTTGTTGATCTGCATATCAAAAGCTCGATTGATGTCGCGAGACTCTGTGTCGATCAACACGCGTATCTAGCGGGCAGATCAGTAGATACGGCATTACACAAAGTTGTCGGTACAATAAAAAAATCCTTACGGCAGAAGGAATTCACGTTGGCAGCCTTCTTAGACATTGAAGGGGCCTTCAATAATGTCACTGTCGCGAGTATCATTGATGCCTTGGCTCGATATGGGGTGGATAAAACCCTGGCAACTTGGGCATCGGACTTGCTCAAGAGCAGGTGGATTGAGGCTACCTTTTTGGAGGCCAAAGCGGAAAGAACAGTCGGTACCGGAACACCACAAGGAGGGATTATATCTCCCCTTTTCTGGATCCTGACAGTCAACGAAATACTGGAGAAGTTAAGGGCCAGGTAGTGGCGTATGCCGATGAAATTGTGGTACTTGTGAGGGGTGCGTTCCCACAAACTTTGTCGGACCTTATGCAATCGGCGCTGGACCATATTCAAATCTGGGCCAAAAAAGTCGGTCTTAGGGCAAACCCGACAAAAACCGAACTTATGCTCTTCACAAAGAAACACAGGGTACCGGCTATTGCCACGCCTAACCTCAACGGAATAACATTGGATCTTGCTGATAGTGTTAAATATTTGGGCCTTATACTAGGCAGGAAACTGAACTGGGGGGCTAACGTGAAGCACAGAATTGGTAAGGCCCGCGCAGCACTTTTCGCTTGCCGGTCCGCCTACTTCAATACCTGGGGTCTTAAACCTAGGGCGGCCTATTACATATTCACATGTGTAGTCAGGCCGATTTTGGTGTATGGAGCGGTCGTGTGGTGGAAAGCAGCGGAGAATAAAACTAATATCAAGGAGCTAACAACACTGCAAAGATTAGTTTGCATATGTATTACGGGCGCTTTAAGAACCGCCCCAACGGCTGGGTTGGAAATGATTTTGGGACTCATGTCCCTAGATCGATTCATCTTTAGAAGCGCAAGCTTAGCGGCGATACGCGCTAAAAGTTCTGGCATGTGGAACGATTCAGATCAGTGGGGTCACAGCGGTATTCTTATAGAATGCCGCAAAAGATTTGGACTCGTTGCAGAAGACACGGACCACATGAGCAAAATAATACATCTTGGCAGGAATTTCCAGGTCAAGATACCCACAAGAACAGACTGGAAGAAAAAGGAAGCTACCACCGATAGGGGCGCCTGGATTTACACGGACGGGTCAAAGACGGACACAGGAGTTGGCTCGGGCGTATTTTCTACGGATTTGAGCCTTAACCTGTGGTGTAGACTGTCGGACCATGCTACCGTCTTTCAGTCTGAATTACATGCTATACGCATGGCAGTTGAGTCCATTAGTGGAATATCAACCAGACCAATGAGCATTTGCGTCGACAGTAGGGCAGCCATTCTCGCTCTTGCGTCTTACAGATGTTCTTCAAAAACTGTTAACGCTTGCAGAGTGGCTCTCAATGAAAAGGCAAGGCATATTCCTATCCGGATTATGTGGGTGCCAGGGCATAGTGGGGTCATAGGCAACGAAAAAGCTGATGAATTGGCAAGGAAAGGTTCAGGAGCTAGCAATTGCCCCTGCATCACTGTACCTCGGTCGATCGCTGACGCCACAAACAAACTTGATGCCGCCATATGGGCCAAACTAAAGTCCGAATGGGAAAACAGGCTGGACTGCAGGGTGGCCAGGACATTATGGCCATCACCTGATCCAAGCAAAAGCAGGAAACTGCTCAAGCTCAGCAGGAACTGCTTGAGAACCACGGTCGGCTTGCTCACAGGGCACTGCCTTACCGCATCTCATGCGAAGAAAATGGGACTGACATCCAGCAGTTTATGCAAGAGGTGCGAGATGGAAGAGGACACCATCGAGCATACTCTCTGCGATTGTCCGGCCCTAAATAATAAACGCCTCAAAATTTTTGGTGCATACCACTTTCAAGGGTTAGCAGATGTGGCTGGTACCGTCACGCTGAGGCAGCTGATCCAGTTTGGCGAAGCGGTCATTTGGCAGCTCTAAATAGCCAGCGGAGGGTGGCAAATGGGCCCAAACTGGTGGCCTAATGCAAGCCGCGTTTCCCGTCAGCCCTCTTTACTAACCTAACCTAACCTACCCTATTCATGCTTTTACATTTATGTTTATATTTATTTTTTCCAATTCGTTGGTTATATCTTCTATTTGTTGGAACAACTCTCCTTGCCGTTCCCAGGGTGGTGGATTTTCTTCATCTGTTGCTACTCTCCTGAGTGCCGCTCGGAGCCTCCTTAAATACACTATCCTTCCTCCTCGTTTTCTGTTCTTTCTTCGAGTGTCCTGATACGGTATTTCCGTCAGCTTTGCTTCG
>OZ022264.1:160525441-160730441 GCA_963978885.1 Nemotelus pantherinus | reverse complement strand
TATATCCGCGAGAACTGAAGCGATAGTTCCGGTAAATGTAAGCATCCATGAAGATAGCATTGTGCTAAACGCAGAGATTGAGAAGGGTGTTTTCATCGGAAACACTATTATACCAGCCAAAGGCGTTCGACACGTAAAGGTTCTGAACACAACTGATAAAGATGTAGTCATAAACAACTTCAACGTAGAAGTTGAATCACTGAAAAACTACAAGGTATATGCAAGAAAACAACAGAGAGGTGATCAGAAGCGTTTCGAAAAATTGCTGGGAGTTATAGATAAAGATAATTTGGACAAGAGATCCATGGACAGCTTGCTTGAGGTAATCAGAGAGTATCAAGATGTTTTTCACTAAAAGGAAGAAAATTTGACAACAAACAATTTCTATAAACAAAAGCTGCAGATGACAGACAATAGTCCAGTCTACATTCAGAATTATAGGCTACCTCAAACACAAGACGAAGAGATATTACAACAGGTCAGAGACTTAGAAGACAATGATATTGTCGAACCGTCAGTAAGCCCATACAATTCACCACTTTTGGTTGTACCGAAGAAGACTTCAGATGGTAAAGCTAAGTGGAGACTTGTAGTGGATTTTCGTAGACTGAACGACAAAATTATCAATGATAAGTTTCCTTTGACCAGATTGGAAGACGTTCTAGACAGGCTCGGTAGAGCGAAATATTTCTCAACTTTGGACATGACTAGTTCGTTCCACCAAATCGAACTTGAGAAAGAATCTAGACACGTCACCGTGTTTTCGACCAGTGATGGTCAATATCAATTTAAGAGACTACCATTTGGATTAAAGATTTCTTTCAACAGTTCCCAACGGATGTTGACGACAGCTTTGAGTGGTTTAAGTCATGAGGCATTCCTATACGTAGATGACATCATAGTCTTTGGATGCAGTGTCAGACATCACAATGACAATCTTCGCAAAGTGCTACAGCGAATGCGACGGTACAATTTGAAGTTGAACCCTAGTAAGTGTCACTTTTTGAAATCGGAGGTAGTGTATTTAGTGCATTTGATAACCAGTGAGGGTGAGTAGTAGTAATACAAGGGTTCTAACGCAAATCCGTTCAAAATCTTTGCGTTTAGCGACTTCCGGTCGGGTAGCATAAGCCAACGCCCACTTTGTGATTAGTCTTTGCGGTTAGAGTCTTTGCGATTAGAGAATATAGATAAGGGTTGTTTACGTTTACGTTGGTGTCCGTGGATGACGTCAGGTGTGTGTTTGTGTGTGTGCTATGACGGCATAACGTATACCGTCTGATCTTCATATGAATAGGTATGGGTTTCATATCAATGATACATTTGTGCTACACAATTTCTTGATATCAAATTTCATGTGTGGTTTGGGTGCGAGCTATGCTAGGCAGATTTGGGCTTTGTGGTTTGCATCCAGGCAGTCTTATCGTCTCTAGCGTGTTTCGAGTTTGTTTACATTATTTGATGACGTCATCGCGTTGCGATTTAGTATGAATGGCAACATATGAATGCATAGGAGTGGTTGATAACGTACGAGTATTAGAAAAATAGGTGATTTTGGCGTCTAATCATTTTTTGTCGTTTTCTAGCGTTTCGACTTTGTTTATGTTGGATGACGTCACGCGTCGACCTGAACATGCGCGTTGAGGTTTTTTGTTGGCGAAGAATTCGAGCATGAAATTTTGGCCTGTGGTTTTGAATGATAATAAGCAATATATGAAGCGTAATAGTTTGGAATCACTGATAAGAATTAGAATCCATGCGGGTGCATATTGCTTAATCATTATATGAAAATATTGGGTGATTTTGGCGTCTTATCAGTGAATTCTTTGTGGTTTTCTAGCGTTTCGAGTTTACATTGTTGGATGGCGTCACATTTGAACATGCGCGTTGTGGCTGAGTATGCAATTTTGACCTGTGGTTGGTAATAAGTGAGGTTAGATTAGAGTGACTGATAAGGCGTGGGTATTGGAAAAATATTGGCTCGTCAGCAATGGACGGAAGTCTTCAACCGCAAGTGGATTCATGAGAATTTCACTAATTAGCAAAATAATTGCGGTTTTTATTGTTTTAGGATGTGAGAAGTGTGGGAAAACATTTGGGGTAATTGATTTGATAAGCATTTGATTGCCATTTTCGTATAAAAACTACTGCAAGATTTTCTTGGCACAAGTTTGTATTCGGCTTCTGATGAATTCAGACGGTTCGAAATTCGATTGCCTTTTTGAATAAAGTTATTAACAGTTTCAGTTATTTCAATTTAATATAGCGATTAAATTGTTTGAACAGTGAGTAGGTGGAAAGCAAGCGAAAACAGTTTAAATCTGGTGAGTAACTTTAAACATAAATATTTTCTGTGTGACATTTTGATTTTACTTGTATTACTAATCGCAACTTTCCGTTTTTCAGGTTGTGAAAAGTGAAAGTGAAAAATAAACTCTGAGAAAACTTTGACATTGTGTCGTTAATATATAGATAAACAAGTGTAAAACAATAGACAATTTTCGGTTTTTAATCAAGTGACATTATTTTCGAAGACAATATGTATTGCGAAATTTGTAAAATCGAAGTGCAAAACACTTTATGGGTGAGCCATTTGCGGACGAATTTCCACAAAACTGTACAGAGTCCGTAAATGAAAATTTCAAGAGGGTAAAAGGTTGTTTCAACAACCGGATTGAAACCCTTATCTTTGAAAACAGAGATGAAGGTTTGTTGTACCCCGAAGAATTTTTAAAGAGAATGGAAGGTCTATTAATGGAATACCTTATTAAGACTGTGGATGGACGCGGCGCGATTAAATTTAACATTGAGCTTTTCGGGGAATATATTAAAATGGATGTGAAAAATGATGCTAATCTTGATAGTGAATTAATAGTGAGTGTAAAATCATTTAATACAAAAATGACTGTGATTACAAATAAGTGCGAATTGAACTCTGCATTCAAGCACATGTGTATTCAAATTAAAGTGAAAATGGAAGAGTTCCAAGAGAGAGACAGTGGGTGGGCTCTACTTAGAATCGTGCATTGTGAGTTAAACGTGAATGAATATAAACCGCTGAGAGGTTCAAGTTACATACCCACCCCAAAATATTTATCTGTAAAAAAGGCATGTGTGAACGTTAAAAATAAAGACAGTTATTGCTTCAAATGGAGCATTATTTCCGCTCTGTACCCAGTAGAACGTGATTCAGAACGAATTTTCTCATACCAAATCGATGATATCACTGATACACTAATACAATTGAGAAATGGACTCGTTCTGAATTTTTGGGGGCTTGGGTTTCTGTTGAAGGTGGAAGATATTCGGAATTTTGAATTGATGAACCAAACCATAAGCATCAATCTATTTGGCTACGATGCAGAATTAAAAAAAGTGGTTGGGCCCTACCATATTACAAAGGAGGAAAAAGAACACCATTGTCATGTCTTAACGAAAATAATTGTGTAAATTGTAGCCAGCTTAAGTATGAAGAATCAAATGTACCACTGAACCGAAACTAACTTCCTTTTAAAAAAAGAGTAGTAGAAAACCAGTTCCCCCGTGCAGTATACAATTGTCCGCGCTACGATTCACACGTTCTTAACATTGAATAAAAGTTGTTTTATAGAAATAACACAATCGGTGTTTTGTACTTACGATTCCGACATAATAACTGGCGACGAGGATGTTTTGGATATTTATTATGTGATTAGATCACATTGATTACATTTTCTCTCGGAATCACGTGCGGACAAGTTCTTGATACCCTATCATAGTCTGGTTTGCATGGTGCCGAAATTGCATCGAAAAGCATCGTTATAGAAATACACGAAAAAAGTGAAATTCGTAATTCAATTTGGTTACACCAATTGTAGTGAAAGCGCAGGTAAAATGAGTTTCGTTTTCGAGCCGTATGACAAAACAAGCTCTTGGTCACGTTGGGTCGAAAGACTAGAAGCAGCATTCGAGGTATTTGATATTGCATCGGAAAAACACAAATGCCTAATATTACATTACATGGGCTCCGATACGTACAGCACATTGTGTGATAAAATCGCCCCAGAAAAACCGAAAGACAAGACTTATAGTCAAATCGTCAGTATACTCAAAGAGTATTTTCAACCTGAACCACTAGAAATTGTGGAGTGTTTCCGATTTCATCTAAGGAAACAAAGAGATGGAGAATCTTGTGAAGATTTTTTGATTGCGTTAAAGAAATTAGCGACATCGTGCAATTTTGGTGCTTTCCGGGACACCTCGATCAGGAATCAATTTGTGTTTGGACTAAGTAATCAACGAATCCAGAGTAGATTACTGGAAGTAAAAAACTTGGATTTAACTGTAGCGACTGAAAAGGCTTTAGCAATGGAACTTTCAGAGCGAGGCGGAGCAGCACTCAGTGAAAAAGTTAAAGAAAACATAAATTTAAATCAAATTAAATGCAAAGAAACGAAAAAACCCAGCAAAAAGTATCAGCCTACAAATAACAAGAATCGGGTTTCGCAAATGAAAACATGTAAATTCCCGTTAAAAAATTGTTGTTTTCGTTGCGGCAGTCCGCATCACAGAGCAAACGAGTGTCGGCATAAACAAACGAAATGTTTATTTTGCAAACGAGTTGGACACTTAAAGAAAGTTTGTTTGAAGTTAAGAAGCCGTGATCAAACTAATTTGTTAGAAGAAGGAGACAATAACCAGGAGGAAATTACAGTGGAGCAACTTCTTCAGATTGCCAATAAAACGGTTGTATCAAGTTCTTCTAAATTAAGATCAAAACTTTTTTGTAAATTAAATGTAAGTGGAATTTATATAAATTTTGAAATTGATACAGGTGCACCAGTGACTGTAATGAGTAAAACTGACGCTCAAAAGTATTTTTCGAAGGCAAAGGTGCTCGCGAACGACACGGAACTGGAGAGCTACTGTGGAACCGAAATAAAGTGCTACGGGTACATCCATGTATACATTACAACCAAAGAAGGTAAGCGACCGTTTAAATTGTATATTGTAAATTCAAATAGAGGCCCATTGCTTGGACGTGAATGGTTAAGGCAGATTGATTTCGATTGGGAAAAAATTGTTGGGCAAAACGCGAGTGTTATTTCTGCGGTTAGCCACGTAGATTGCAAGTCTAGGTTACAAAAAATCTTAAATAAATATGAGGTTGTATTTACGAAGTCGATAGGGAAGATAAATGGCATGCAAGCTAGGATACATGTAAAATCAGATGCCTCACCAGTTTTCTTTAGGGCAAGGCGTTTACCATTTCCATTAATGAGCGCAGTGGAGCGAGAACTCGACAATTTAGTTGCCAATGACGTTCTTGAAAAGGTAGACACTAGTGAGTGGGCAACACCCATTGTAGTTGTGCCAAAGAGCAATGGAGAGGTTCGAATTTGTGGGGACTATAAAATAACTGTAAACAAATTCATTGAAGTTGATGAGTATCCTTTACCCAATATCGATGAGTTGTTTGATGGATTCGCAGGTGGTGAAAAATATACAAAGATTGATATCCATAAAGCATATTTGCATATGGAGTTACATCCAGATAGTCGTGAGTGTTTAACAATTAACACACACAAAGGGCTTTACAAGCCAAAGAGACTGATGTTTGGTGTTTCTTGTGCTGCTGCTAAGTTTCAGAGGCAAGTGGAGAGTATGCTAAAAAGCATTGATGGTGTAAAAGTATTTCAGGACGACATTAGAATTACAGCTCCAAACGATGAAACGCACTTACGACGATTAGAAGAGGTATTAAGTAGGCTATCTGAAATGAATTTGAGGATAAATCGAGAAAAATCTGAATTTATGGTTGACCGTATTACCTATTGCGGGTATTTAATTGATAAACATGGAATCCACAAATTAAAAAATAAGGTTGAGGCAATTCAAGATATGCCTAGACCAAAGAATAAAGATGAGGTGCGAGCATTTCTGGGCTTAATAAATTATTACAGCCGTTTCATTAGGAATGCAAGCACACTTATATATCCCCTGAACAATCTTTTGAAAGAAAAGGTCGCGTTCAAGTGGACAGTTGATTGTGAGCACACATTTCAGGAAATTAAAAGCCAAATGCTCTCCGACACCGTTCTTGTACATTATGACCCCAAATTACCATTGATATTAGCAGTAGATGCTTCTCCAGTTGGAGTGGGATGTGTTCTCAGCCACTTGTATCCAGATGGGACTGAACGTCCAATTCAATACGCTTCACAAACTCTTTCACCAACTCAGCAGAGGTATAGCCAAATTGATAGGGAAGCATATGCAATTATTTTTGGCATCAAACGTTTTTACCAGTACGTATATGCTAGGAGATTCATCCTAGTTACAGACAACAAGCCTCTTTCACAAATATTTTCGCCTCATAAAGGGCTACCAACATTATCTGCAACTCGAATGCAACATTATGCAATATTTTTAGAATCTTTTAACTATGAGATAAGATACAAAAAGTCTTCTGAGAATACTAATGCTGACGCTATGTCAAGGTTACCCATTAAAAACGTATCAAAAAACATAGAAGAAATTGATTTAATTGAATGTAATATTATTGAGAATTTACCGGTTACAGTTAACGAACTAGGCATTGCTACACAAAATGACAGAGATGTAAAGATTTTGCTTCACTCATTAAAATATGGTCGAATATGCGATCCGAAATTTCGTTTTGGCATCGACCAGAATGAATTCGCTTTGCAGTGCAATTGTCTTTTACGGGGAATCAGAGTCTATATTCCTAAGGTTTTGCGCGAAAGAGTCCTCAGGGAATTACACACTGGACATTTCGGCATGACCCGGATGAAACAATTAGCCCGAGGTTATTGCTGGTGGAGCAATATGGATAAAGATATTGAAGATATAGTAAGAAATTGCAAAAATTGTCAATTGGTTCACCCGGAGGCAGCCAAACTTGAATTCACACATTGCTGGGAAACACCAAAAGGCGTTTTCGATCGGGTGCACATTGATTTCTTCGGCCCATTTCTGGGAAATAATTTCTTTATCTTAGTTGATGCTTATAGTAAGTGGCCAGAGGTTCACATATTACCAAATATCACAACTGAAACAACAATAAAGAAATGCAGAGAAATATTTTCTACATTTGGTTTACCCAAGGTGGTCGTTAGTGATCATGGAACTCAACTGACTTCATACGAATTCAAACAATTTTTAAAATTAAATGGGATAATTCATAAACAAGGTGCTCCATACCATCCTGCTACAAACGGGCAAGCAGAAAGGTATGTTCAAACTATAAAAAATAAAATTAAAGCAATGCGTTGTAAAAAACATGAAATCGACCAAGAATTAGCAAAAATTTTGATGGCGTATCGGAGGTCGATACATCCAACAACAGGTAAGTCTCCAGCCTTTCTCATGTTTGGTAGACAGATTAAGTCCAGATTAGATATAATGATGCCCATGAATAACGAAGTAGGAGACGTTACACCCATATCCAGAGAACTCAAAGTGGGTGATCGAGTTGCGGCTAGAAATTATTTATCTTCAGAGAAGTGGATATTTGGAGAAATAATCGAAAAGGTAGGTCGTTTACATTATATGATTAGGCTAGATGACGGCAGAACATGGAAACGCCATATTGATCAAATCAGGAAAACTGGTGAACGAGTTCGAGGGGAAAAAGGTGAGATAAATGACCATTCTGATATTGATATGAATACTTCATTTAGGGTCAAGCCAATCACGCCTCAAACCATTCCGACCGATCATGAAGCTGCTATATCTATTGAAACAGATCGAAGCACAGTAGCTACTCCAGTACCATTGAGTTCCAGCATCCAGCCATCAACATCCGATACGCGTACAGAGAAAGATACAGTCCCTGATGCACCTGCAGAGTTAGGAAGACCTAGAAGAATTAGTCGTCCTCCAGTCCGTTTCACCGATGAATTCAAAAGATACTACAAATAATTTTAAGTTTTCACTCATTTTCAAATATGAATTTAATAGAACTTGGCAGTATGAAGTCATATTGATGAGCTAATGAATTTGTAATAATTTTGTAAATTGTAGTCAAAATTGCAGGGGGAAGAACTGTCATGTCTTAACGAAAATAATTGTGTAAATTGTAGCCAGCTTAAGTATGAAGAATCAAATGTACCACTGAACCGAAACTAACTTCCTTTTAAAAAAAGAGTAGTAGAAAACCAGTTCCCCCGTGCAGTATACAATTGTCCGCGCTACGATTCACACTTTCTTAACATTGAATAAAAGTTGTTTTATAGAAATAACACAATCGGTGTTTTGTACTTACGATTCCGACATAATAACCATGTTAACCTGCTGTTATTGCAATTCGAGGAAAAGTGCCACTATATTTGGATTAAAAATATTTCAAGGTATGATTATTCGAAAGAATAAATGTTTCATAGTTAAATATGTTTTTTACAGGTTAATTCGTTCTCAACAAACGTTGGACAAAAAAGCAATATATGTGTGCAACAAGTGTTTGCAATACTTTACCACCGCTGAAAAACACGAAACACACAAAACCGAATGCAGTCGAATAGTGACGAAAATGGTGGAGCCGGAGAAGTCAACGCTGCAGTATAAAAATTACGAGCGGCAACTGGATGTACCGTTCGTCATCTACGCGGACTTTGAGTGCCTTCTGAAGGACATTGATAGTTGTGAACCCGATCCAGAGGAATCATCAACAAGGAAAATTCAGGAGCATATACCTTGTGCTTTCGCCTATTACATTAAGTGTTCGTATGATAAACGTTTCGATAAGTTTAGAATGTATAAAGGATCTGACTCGCCCAAAAACTTCGTTGATTCAATTGTCAATGACGTTAAATTCCTTTACTTCAATCACGTCAGGAACCCAAAGGCAATGACTCCCCTTAAATTGGAAGAGGAAGTAGAATTTCAAAATTTAAATTATTGCCATATTTGTCAAAAAGAGCTTGGGAGTGACAGGGTGCGTGATCATTGTAATTTTACTGGCAATTATAGAGGTCCAGCTCATAACGCGTGTAATTTATTGTTTCGGGTTTCGAAATTCTTCCCAATACTATTCCACAACCTCTCCGGCTACGATTGCCATTTATTTATTAAAGAATTGGATAGAGTTGATGGGGGAATATCAGTGATTCCCTTGAATAAGGAGCTGTACGTCTCACTCTCTAAACGCATTAAAGTTATTAGTGACAACGGTTTTGAAACGATTGAACTTAGATTCTTGGACTCGGCCAGGTTTATGCAGAGCAGTTTGGATGCTCTTGTGAAAAATTTATCCAAAGAAGATTTGAAAACGGTATTTTCGGCGTATGAAGAGGATGAGAAAGTTCAGCTACTTACTCGAAAGGGTGTATTTCCTTATGACTATATTAATTCTTGGGATCGATTGAATGACGTTTGCCTACCACCACGCGAGAAGTTTTTCAATAAAATGACAAATAGCGAGTGCAAAGAGAACGATTACCAACATGCGCAAAATGTTTGGAAAGAGTTCAATTGTACAGTGCTTTCGGACTATTTGGAATTATATTTAAAGATGGACGTGCTACTTCTGACAGATGTGTTTGAGAATTTTAGAAAAGTTTGTCGGAAAATATATGGTCTTGATCCCTGTCAGTATTATACAACTCCTGGGTTATCTTGGGACGCAATGCTCAAAACAACATCTATTCAACTTGAGTTGTTAACTGACGTTACCACACATCATTTCGTTAAACGGGGAATCAGAGGTGGTATCGTTCAATGCTCGCATCGTCATTCAATCGCTAATAATAAATATATGGACAATTATAAGGTGCGAGATCCATCCAAATATCTGTTATACTTAGATGATAACAATTTGTATGGGTGGGCGATGTTTCAGCCACTTCCTCATTCTGAATTTAAGTGGATTGTCAATCCGGATGATATTGATATTTTTAGTATTGCTGCAGATTCTGACATTGGTTACATATTTGAAGTTGATTTGGAATATCCGCAATCAATGCATGATAGTCATAATGATTTACCTTTCTGCGCTGAAAAAAAATAGTGGGTGGTTCAAAAACTTCAAAATTGATTGCTAATTTAACCAACAAACACAAATATGTAATTCACTGTAGGAATCTGCAGCAATGCATTGAAAATGGGATGAAACTGGTTCGAATCTATAGAGGTTTACAGTTTCGGCAGTCATCTTGGATGAAACAATTTATCGATTTTAATACTTTTCACAGCAAAAAAAGCACAAATTCATTTGAGAAAAACTTTTTCAAGCTAATGAATAATGCGGTTTATGGGAAAACTATGGAAAATGTTGACAACAGGAAGGACGTTCAAATTGTCACAGATTGGGAAAGTCGAGGTAGACATTCGGGTGCTCGAAGTCTAATATCGAAACCCAATTTCCATAGTGCAGCCGTATTTACTGAAAACATGGCCGCTATCCAAATGGATCGAGTATTAACCTGTTATAATAAGCCGATCTATCTGGGGTTCACAGTGCTCGACTTATCAAAGTTAAAGATGTATGATTTTCACTATAGCTTCATGAAACCCAAGTATGGTGAAAATATTACTCTTAACTACAAAGCAAAAAGTGTGAAAAAAATTATAATAGATGGATTAACTTTAGATAGCTATACAGATTGTTTATTTAAGAATTTTTTTTTAGAGGTAGTATGTATGTATTTAGATCTAAGCTGCACAATTTATATACGGAATGTATTAATAAGATTGCACTTAGTTGTACAGACGATAAGCGTTTTATAAGAGAAGATGGGGCTAGTACGTATGCATGGGGTCATTATAATACAGCTATGGATGTAGATTAGTGATATAAGCAATAAAATGAAAAAAATGAAAAAATGTTTTCTTTCTCTCTTTCTTTCTTTCTAGTGCTGGCAATGGTGTGAACGAGAGAGAAAAAGAATTTTTACTATAAATAGTTTCAGGATAGGAGACAGAAAATCAGTTTGTTTGTTGATTGGAATAGAGAAGGGCGTTCTTAAACATAGCTCTTATTTTGAGTGTAGTGTCTTTTCTTCAAGGTAGCCCCCTGCCAGTGGTGACCCTTAGTGAGAACGAAAGCATTAACAATTTGGCATTTAATCTTGCGCTTCCTGATAACAAGACAGTGGAAGTAGCATTATCTTTTCGATTTATGACTATAAGTACAATTTCATCACAAACGGAAACATTGAATGATGACGCTGCTATTTCATCATCGTTGGAAATTTCGCCAACTACTACAACAACAGAACCATCGAGAAGATTTGTTACGGTCAATGAAGCAATAGAGGGATTTCGGCAAGATTTGCTTAAGAAAGAAATGGAAATAGCTGCAATAATCGAGAGCAAAAATATTTTTTACAGACATTTTAAATTAGAGTTTGACTATGAAAAAATGTTGACAGTTTGATGTACATATGATAGCAATTATTCGATGCGTTCACTCAAGATCTCGTGCTATGAATATCATGAGTTTGAGGCCGAAAGAATTCTAAGTAATGGTGAAGTTGAATATATAAAACAGGAAGATCCAAACTATAAGTCAAATATAGAATTTCTGGATTTAAAGAGGATGAAGCAAACATATAGCATGAGTATTACTTGAACCGTGAAACACTGCACATCATAGCCATGAACAACAACGAAACGGAAAACGATCTTCAACATTCTCTTGAGGATTATAAAAGTTTTTTCTACGCTAATAAAGAATACATTTTTGAGGAACACTTTGACGAATTAACGAGTAACTATGCGTTTTGGAAACCCTATACCGTTATGGAACAGAAAGTCAGCAAATTTGGTCAACATTATGTGAGCTGTCCTTGAGCCTATGATGATGCGAAATCCGGACCAGATACTTGTGAATGTTATAGTGTTCGTAGGATAATATGTGAAATGAAAAAACGTGTTCAACTTTACATGCGTTTTATTAATAAATAATAAAAAATATAAAAACTATACAATGTTTCAAATTATCTTATCAAATCCTTAACATTTAGCCAGGAATTGTGTTTTCCGAAAATCCCAGCCACTTGACAAACGCTCGATTTCCACTCCGTTTCAATACTTTTTCCACGAGATAGAGCGACAGATACTTGGCTTTCAATAGTTCAGACTCATAGAAGCCGCCTTCGATGGGGTTTCCTTCATAATCTTCCAGTAGGTATGTGACGGGGTTGGTTATTCGAATTTGACGGATCCTGAAAATCTCCGTGGTCCAGTTTGGTGTATAGCCCTTTTCAAACACATGCTTGTATTTACTGATTCGCACATGATCACCCACTTTATATTTAGATGGATTCATGACCTTAATGTTGTTGTACACGGTAGACAGAAGCAATTTTTCACTGGAACTATTGACAGCAGATGGAGCCATTTTTATTGTTCTGTGTTTTTTATTGTTGTATGACTTAACCAGATCATCAACTATACGAATCCATTTGTAATTTCCGTTCATACTAAACTCCTTCCACATCATGTTCTTTAGTGTTCGATTGAATCGTTCAACAATTGACGCCTTGAGCGAACTATACGTAGAATAATGGTTTATTTGATATTTTTTCATGAGGTTTTTGAAATGGCTGTTGTAGAATTCTTTTCCATCGTCTGTTTGCAGGTTTTGAGGAATGCGTTCTTGTTGGAGTATGTGTTCCATCGCCCTAGTAACTTCTATGCCAGTCTTCGTTTTGATAGAAGCCGCCCACGCAAACTTGGAAAATGTGTCAATGATTGTGAGGAGGAAACGAAATCCTGTATTCTCGCTAGCATGTGTTCCCATCTCAACTAAATCGGCCTGCCACAGATCATCCAAACCTTTTATTACAACTCGTCGTCGTTTAAAATTTTTTCGAGCGGCCTTATGTAACTCGTTTACGACTTGTCTTTTGCTCATTGTATGCAACCAGTCTACTTATGACCAGAGACATTAGTGTGTCGTTTTTGAATTTCCTTATCTATATATTGCTTAAGTTTCACAATATTAATATCAACGTAGTTCTTTGTGGAAGCATCGTCATCCTCAATGGGTGATCCAAGGTATTTAATTCGTTTAAAATTAAGAACGTAATCACCATCTTCCGTTTTACTGAACCCTACACCCTGGGGACCATCGATGCCAGGCTTTCCTGGTGGTCCTTGCTGACCTGGTGGTCCCTGCTGACCTGGGGGACCCTGAAGACCTTGTAAGCCACGTTTTGCTCCTCTCTCCGTTGAAAATCGACCAAATTTATCAATACCCATTTTCGAATAATTGGTTTAATCTATTATTTGTGATTCTTTCAGTTCTTCAATGATTGATATAATTTCGTTGTTGTGGTTATTGTGACCGGCTTGGTGTGATGCAATAAGGAGCCGCAACCGATTCACTAATTCATTCGAATTATCCCAATATATGTAATCTTTTGGCTTGTTCGATGTTTGCATCAATCTGTAGTCTTTGTTAATGTTAGGTTCTAGCCCTTTTCCTCCCTTGTTGCTGTTTAGAAGTTTAGAAATTATTTTTGTATATTTAAAACTTCGATTTCCATTTATTTGACTATCGCTGTCGTAAGAACGTCTGTGAGCATTCGTGTGCAGAAGAATACTTTTATAATTCTCTAAATCTTTATCGTTATATATAGTTTCATCTGGCTGTTTCATAAAAAGCAGTTCATATAAACCACGAGTTCCCGTATACGATTTCTCATTTACAAGTATTTTATTGCCATCGATTGCGAAATTCGAATTTTCTATTTTCCATTGTTCTCCATCATCATCATCATCATCATCATCCTTATATACCCCATATGTATTATCAATTGCAGAGGGTTCATTAATAAATGTGTGTAGATATTGCATAGGAATTTCCGAAAATTGTTTTTGATCCATGTATTGATTAAGATGTTCTCGTCCTTTCGGGGTGCTAGCAAACTTACGAACAGCTATTGTAGAAGAGTTGGATGGGGTGGTGGTGGTGAGGTCAAACTTTCGCCTCGTGGGAGTTTTGAAACTGTCTTCATCGTCGTCACTCCTCTCCGAACTTCTTTCTTCACGTTTAACTGAAGGCACAGGCTCTTGTTTAATTTCCGAGAGCTTGGTTCTTTTCACGAATTCTTTGAGAGGTTTGGTGATTGGTTTAAATGTTTCCTCCAACTGGACTTCAATTCCGGCTTTGTTGGCTTTCAGCTGTTGATACTTTTTTCTTATCGAATTTGTCGTCTCCACAATATCATTGAGCAACCGTTTATCAGACTTCATTGTTCTTGGTGTTTGCGCAACAATTTCGAAAGGTCTCTACAGTATTTTGAAATATTCTCCTAATGGGTTCTAATTTGATTTTGAAGTGATTTTTATTGTATTTCAATCGATTTACGTTCTTCTCGATTTTTCCCGAACTATCTTCACTGTTGCTACACTCAGACCGTATTGATCTGGTATCAAACTGTATTGAACAGCTATCGAGCTGCATGAAATTGATCCACTGAGCTGCCTTTAAACTGCCTTTCAACTGCTTTTGAACTGCTTCTAAACTGCTTTTAACTGCTTTTGAACTGCTTTTAACTGCTTTTGAACTGCTTTTAACTGCTTTTGAACTGCTTTTAACTGCTTCTGACCTGCTTTTAACTGTTGCTGAACTGCTTTTAACTGCTTTTGAACTGCAACTGAGCTGTTTCGATGTTATGAGTTGTTTTTATATGATCCTAATTTATCATTATGAATATATCGAACCCCTTTCGATACCGACCCTTGTGTAGGGGACTGTCTTTATCGATTACACAGAATCCATATTTATCATTCCAACAGGAAGGACGTTCAAATTGTCACAGATTGGGAAAGTCGAGGTAGACATTCGGGTGCTCGAAGTCTAATATCGAAACCCAATTTCCATAGTGCAGCCGTATTTACTGAAAACATGGCCGCTATCCAAATGGATCGAGTATTAACCTGTTATAATAAGCCGATCTATCTGGGGTTCACAGTGCTCGACTTATCAAAGTTAAAGATGTATGATTTTCACTATAGCTTCATGAAACCCAAGTATGGTGAAAATATTACTCTTAACTACAAAGCAAAAAGTGTGAAAAAAATTATAATAGATGGATTAACTTTAGATAGCTATACAGATTGTTTATTTAAGAATTTTTTTTTAGAGGTAGTATGTATGTATTTAGATCTAAGCTGCACAATTTATATACGGAATGTATTAATAAGATTGCACTTAGTTGTACAGACGATAAGCGTTTTATAAGAGAAGATGGGGCTAGTACGTATGCATGGGGTCATTATAATATAGCTATGGATGTAGATTAGTGATATAAGCAATAAAATGAAAAAAATGAAAAAAATGTTTTCTTTCTCTCTTTCTTTCTTTCTAGTGCTGGCAATGGTGTGAACGAGAGAGAAAAAGAATTTTTACTATAAATAGTTTCAGGATAGGAGACAGAAAATCAGTTTGTTTGTTGATTGGAATAGAGAAGGGCGTTCTTAAACATAGCTCTTATTTTGAGTGTAGTGTCTTTTCTTAAAGGTAGCCCTGCCAGTGGTGACCCTTAGGTAACCCTGCCAGTGGTGACCCTTAGTGAGAACGAAAGCATTAACAATTTGGCATTTAATCTTGCGCTTCCTGATAACAAGACAGTGGAAGTAGCATTATCTTTTCGATTTATGACTATAAGCACAATTTCATCACAAACGGAAACATTGAATGATGACGCTGCTATTTCATCATCGTCGGAAATTTCGCCAACTACAACAACAACAGAACCATCGAGAAGATTTGTTACGGTCAATGAAGCAATAGAGGGATTTCGGCAAGATTTGCTTAAGAAAGAAATGGAAATAGCTGCAATAATCGAGAGCAAAAATATTTTTTACAGACATTTTAAATTAGAGTTTGACTATGAAAAAATGTTGACAGTTTGATGTACATATGATAGCAATTATTCGATGCGTTCACTCAAGATCTCGTGTTATGAATATCATGAGTTTGAGGCCGAAAGAATTCTAAGTAATGGTGAAGTTGAATATATAAAACAGGAAGATCCAAACTATAAGTCAAATATAGAATTTCTGGATTTAAAGAGGATGAAGCAAACATATAGCATGAGTATTACTTGAACCGTGAAACACTGCACATCATAGCCATGAACAACAACGAAACGGAAAACGATCTTCAACATTCTCTTGAGGATTATAAAAGTTTTTTCTACGCTAATAAAGAATACATTTTTGAGGAACACTTTGACGAATTAACGAGTAACTATGCGTTTTGGAAACCCTATACCGTTATGGAACAGAAAGTCAGCAAATTTGGTCAACATTATGTGAGCTGTCCTTGAGCCTATGATGATGCGAAATCCGGACCAGATACTTGTGAATGTTATAGTGTTCGTAGGATAATATGTGAAATGAAAAAACGTGTTCAACTTTACATGCGTTTTATTAATAAATAATAAAAAATATAAAAACTATACAATGTTTCAAATTATCTTATCAAATCCTTAACATTTAGCCAGGAATTGTGTTTTCCGAAAATCCCAGCCACTTGACAAACGCTCGATTTCCACTCCGTTTCAATACTTTTTCCACGAGATAGAGCGACGGATACTTGGCTTTCAATAGTTCAGACTCATAGAAGCCGCCTTCGATGGGGTTTCCTTCATAATCTTCCAGTAGGTATGTGACGGGGTTGGTTATTCGAATTTGACGGATCCTGAAAATCTCCGTGGTCCAGTTTGGTGTATAGCCCTTTTCAAACACATGCTTGTATTTACTGATTCGCACATGATCACCCACTTTATATTTAGATGGATTCATGACCTTAATGTTGTTGTACACGGTAGACAGAAGCAATTTTTCACTGGAACTATTGACAGCAGATGGAGCCATTTTTATTGTTCTGTGTTTTTTATTGTTGTATGACTTAACCAGATCATCAACTATACGAATCCATTTGTAATTTCCGTTCATACTAAACTCCTTCCACATCATGTTCTTTAGTGTTCGATTGAATCGTTCAACAATTGACGCCTTGAGCGAACTATACGTAGAATAATGGTTTATTTGATATTTTTTCATGAGGTTTTTGAAATGGCTGTTGTAGAATTCTTTTCCATCGTCTGTTTGCAGGTTTTGAGGAATGCGTTCTTGTTGGAGTATGTGTTCCATCGCCCTAGTAACTTCTATGCCAGTCTTCGTTTTGATAGAAGCCGCCCACGCAAACTTGGAAAATGTGTCAATGATTGTGAGGAGGAAACGAAATCCTGTATTCTCGCTAGCATGTGTTCCCATCTCAACTAAATCGGCCTGCCACAGATCATCCAAACCTTTTATTACAACTCGTCGTCGTTTAAAATTTTTTCGAGCGGCCTTATGTAATTCGTTTACGACTTGTCTTTTGCTCATTGTATGCAACCAGTCTACTTATGACCAGAGACATTAGTGTGTCGTTTTTGAATTTCCTTATCTATATATTGCTTAAGTTTCACAATATTAATATCAACGTAGTTCTTTGTGGAAGCATCGTCATCCTCAATGGGTGATCCAAGGTATTTAATTCGTTTAAAATTAAGAACGTAATCACCATCTTCCGTTTTACTGAACCCTACACCCTGGGGACCATCGATGCCAGGCTTTCCTGGTGGTCCTTGCTGACCTGGTGGTCCCTGCTGACCTGGGGGACCCTGAAGACCTTGTAAGCCACGTTTTGCTCCTCTCTCCGTTGAAAATCGACCAAATTTATCAATACCCATTTTCGAATAATTGGTTTAATCTATTATTTGTGATTCTTTCAGTTCTTCAATGATTGATATAATTTCGTTGTTGTGGTTATTGTGACCGGCTTGGTGTGATGCAATAAGGAGCCGCAACCGATTCACTAATTCATTCGAATTATCCCAATATATGTAATCTTTTGGCTTGTTCGATGTTTGCATCAATCTGTAGTCTTTGTTAATGTTAGGTTCTAGCCCTTTTCCTCCCTTGTTGCTGTTTAGAAGTTTAGAAATTATTTTTGTATATTTAAAACTTCGATTTCCATTTATTTGACTATCGCTGTCGTAAGAACGTCTGTGAGCATTCGTGTGCAGAAGAATACTTTTATAATTCTCTAAATCTTTATCGTTATATATAGTTTCATCTGGCTGTTTCATAAAAAGCAGTTCATATAAACCACGAGTTCCCGTATACGATTTCTCATTTACAAGTATTTTATTGCCATCGATTGCGAAATTCGAATTTTCTATTTTCCATTGTTCTCCATCATCATCATCATCATCATCATCCTTATATACCCCATATGTATTATCAATTGCAGAGGGTTCATTAATAAATGTGTGTAGATATTGCATAGGAATTTCCGAAAATTGTTTTTGATCCATGTATTGATTAAGATGTTCTCGTCCTTTCGGGGTGCTAGCAAACTTACGAACAGCTATTGTAGAAGAGTTGGATGGGGTGGTGGTGGTGAGGTCAAACTTTCGCCTCGTGGGAGTTTTGAAACTGTCTTCATCGTCGTCACTCCTCTCCGAACTTCTTTCTTCACGTTTAACTGAAGGCACAGGCTCTTGTTTAATTTCCGAGAGCTTGGTTCTTTTCACGAATTCTTTGAGAGGTTTGGTGATTGGTTTAAATGTTTCCTCCAACTGGACTTCAATTCCGGCTTTGTTGGCTTTCAGCTGTTGATACTTTTTTCTTATCGAATTTGTCGTCTCCACAATATCATTGAGCAACCGTTTATCAGACTTCATTGTTCTTGGTGTTTGCGCAACAATTTCGAAAGGTCTCTACAGTATTTTGAAATATTCTCCTAATGGGTTCTAATTTGATTTTGAAGTGATTTTTATTGTATTTCAATCGATTTACGTTCTTCTCGATTTTTCCCGAACTATCTTCACTGTTGCTACACTCAGACCGTATTGATCTGGTATCAAACTGTATTGAACAGCTATCGAGCTGCATGAAATTGATCCACTGAGCTGCCTTTAAACTGCCTTTCAACTGCTTTTGAACTGCTTCTAAACTGCTTTTAACTGCTTTTGAACTGCTTTTAACTGCTTTTGAACTGCTTTTAACTGCTTTTGAACTGCTTTTAACTGCTTCTGACCTGCTTTTAACTGTTGCTGAACTGCTTTTAACTGCTTTTGAACTGCAACTGAGCTGTTTCGATGTTATGAGTTGTTTTTATATGATCCTAATTTATCATTATGAATATATCGAACCCCTTTCGATACCGACCCTTGTGTAGGGGACTGTCTTTATCGATTACACAGAATCCATATTTATCATTCCAACAGGAAGGACGTTCAAATTGTCACAGATTGGGAAAGTCGAGGTAGACATTCGGGTGCTCGAAGTCTAATATCGAAACCCAATTTCCATAGTGCAGCCGTATTTACTGAAAACATGGCCGCTATCCAAATGGATCGAGTATTAACCTGTTATAATAAGCCGATCTATCTGGGGTTCACAGTGCTCGACTTATCAAAGTTAAAGATGTATGATTTTCACTATAGCTTCATGAAACCCAAGTATGGTGAAAATATTACTCTTAACTACAAAGCAAAAAGTGTGAAAAAAATTATAATAGATGGATTAACTTTAGATAGCTATACAGATTGTTTATTTAAGAATTTTTTTTTAGAGGTAGTATGTATGTATTTAGATCTAAGCTGCACAATTTATATACGGAATGTATTAATAAGATTGCACTTAGTTGTACAGACGATAAGCGTTTTATAAGAGAAGATGGGGCTAGTACGTATGCATGGGGTCATTATAATATAGCTATGGATGTAGATTAGTGATATAAGCAATAAAATGAAAAAAATGAAAAAAATGTTTTCTTTCTCTCTTTCTTTCTTTCTAGTGCTGGCAATGGTGTGAACGAGAGAGAAAAAGAATTTTTACTATAAATAGTTTCAGGATAGGAGACAGAAAATCAGTTTGTTTGTTGATTGGAATAGAGAAGGGCGTTCTTAAACATAGCTCTTATTTTGAGTGTAGTGTCTTTTCTTAAAGGTAGCCCTGCCAGTGGTGACCCTTAGGTAACCCTGCCAGTGGTGACCCTTAGTGAGAACGAAAGCATTAACAATTTGGCATTTAATCTTGCGCTTCCTGATAACAAGACAGTGGAAGTAGCATTATCTTTTCGATTTATGACTATAAGCACAATTTCATCACAAACGGAAACATTGAATGATGACGCTGCTATTTCATCATCGTCGGAAATTTCGCCAACTACAACAACAACAGAACCATCGAGAAGATTTGTTACGGTCAATGAAGCAATAGAGGGATTTCGGCAAGATTTGCTTAAGAAAGAAATGGAAATAGCTGCAATAATCGAGAGCAAAAATATTTTTTACAGACATTTTAAATTAGAGTTTGACTATGAAAAAATGTTGACAGTTTGATGTACATATGATAGCAATTATTCGATGCGTTCACTCAAGATCTCGTGTTATGAATATCATGAGTTTGAGGCCGAAAGAATTCTAAGTAATGGTGAAGTTGAATATATAAAACAGGAAGATCCAAACTATAAGTCAAATATAGAATTTCTGGATTTAAAGAGGATGAAGCAAACATATAGCATGAGTATTACTTGAACCGTGAAACACTGCACATCATAGCCATGAACAACAACGAAACGGAAAACGATCTTCAACATTCTCTTGAGGATTATAAAAGTTTTTTCTACGCTAATAAAGAATACATTTTTGAGGAACACTTTGACGAATTAACGAGTAACTATGCGTTTTGGAAACCCTATACCGTTATGGAACAGAAAGTCAGCAAATTTGGTCAACATTATGTGAGCTGTCCTTGAGCCTATGATGATGCGAAATCCGGACCAGATACTTGTGAATGTTATAGTGTTCGTAGGATAATATGTGAAATGAAAAAACGTGTTCAACTTTACATGCGTTTTATTAATAAATAATAAAAAATATAAAAACTATACAATGTTTCAAATTATCTTATCAAATCCTTAACATTTAGCCAGGAATTGTGTTTTCCGAAAATCCCAGCCACTTGACAAACGCTCGATTTCCACTCCGTTTCAATACTTTTTCCACGAGATAGAGCGACGGATACTTGGCTTTCAATAGTTCAGACTCATAGAAGCCGCCTTCGATGGGGTTTCCTTCATAATCTTCCAGTAGGTATGTGACGGGGTTGGTTATTCGAATTTGACGGATCCTGAAAATCTCCGTGGTCCAGTTTGGTGTATAGCCCTTTTCAAACACATGCTTGTATTTACTGATTCGCACATGATCACCCACTTTATATTTAGATGGATTCATGACCTTAATGTTGTTGTACACGGTAGACAGAAGCAATTTTTCACTGGAACTATTGACAGCAGATGGAGCCATTTTTATTGTTCTGTGTTTTTTATTGTTGTATGACTTAACCAGATCATCAACTATACGAATCCATTTGTAATTTCCGTTCATACTAAACTCCTTCCACATCATGTTCTTTAGTGTTCGATTGAATCGTTCAACAATTGACGCCTTGAGCGAACTATACGTAGAATAATGGTTTATTTGATATTTTTTCATGAGGTTTTTGAAATGGCTGTTGTAGAATTCTTTTCCATCGTCTGTTTGCAGGTTTTGAGGAATGCGTTCTTGTTGGAGTATGTGTTCCATCGCCCTAGTAACTTCTATGCCAGTCTTCGTTTTGATAGAAGCCGCCCACGCAAACTTGGAAAATGTGTCAATGATTGTGAGGAGGAAACGAAATCCTGTATTCTCGCTAGCATGTGTTCCCATCTCAACTAAATCGGCCTGCCACAGATCATCCAAACCTTTTATTACAACTCGTCGTCGTTTAAAATTTTTTCGAGCGGCCTTATGTAATTCGTTTACGACTTGTCTTTTGCTCATTGTATGCAACCAGTCTACTTATGACCAGAGACATTAGTGTGTCGTTTTTGAATTTCCTTATCTATATATTGCTTAAGTTTCACAATATTAATATCAACGTAGTTCTTTGTGGAAGCATCGTCATCCTCAATGGGTGATCCAAGGTATTTAATTCGTTTAAAATTAAGAACGTAATCACCATCTTCCGTTTTACTGAACCCTACACCCTGGGGACCATCGATGCCAGGCTTTCCTGGTGGTCCTTGCTGACCTGGTGGTCCCTGCTGACCTGGGGGACCCTGAAGACCTTGTAAGCCACGTTTTGCTCCTCTCTCCGTTGAAAATCGACCAAATTTATCAATACCCATTTTCGAATAATTGGTTTAATCTATTATTTGTGATTCTTTCAGTTCTTCAATGATTGATATAATTTCGTTGTTGTGGTTATTGTGACCGGCTTGGTGTGATGCAATAAGGAGCCGCAACCGATTCACTAATTCATTCGAATTATCCCAATATATGTAATCTTTTGGCTTGTTCGATGTTTGCATCAATCTGTAGTCTTTGTTAATGTTAGGTTCTAGCCCTTTTCCTCCCTTGTTGCTGTTTAGAAGTTTAGAAATTATTTTTGTATATTTAAAACTTCGATTTCCATTTATTTGACTATCGCTGTCGTAAGAACGTCTGTGAGCATTCGTGTGCAGAAGAATACTTTTATAATTCTCTAAATCTTTATCGTTATATATAGTTTCATCTGGCTGTTTCATAAAAAGCAGTTCATATAAACCACGAGTTCCCGTATACGATTTCTCATTTACAAGTATTTTATTGCCATCGATTGCGAAATTCGAATTTTCTATTTTCCATTGTTCTCCATCATCATCATCATCATCATCATCCTTATATACCCCATATGTATTATCAATTGCAGAGGGTTCATTAATAAATGTGTGTAGATATTGCATAGGAATTTCCGAAAATTGTTTTTGATCCATGTATTGATTAAGATGTTCTCGTCCTTTCGGGGTGCTAGCAAACTTACGAACAGCTATTGTAGAAGAGTTGGATGGGGTGGTGGTGGTGAGGTCAAACTTTCGCCTCGTGGGAGTTTTGAAACTGTCTTCATCGTCGTCACTCCTCTCCGAACTTCTTTCTTCACGTTTAACTGAAGGCACAGGCTCTTGTTTAATTTCCGAGAGCTTGGTTCTTTTCACGAATTCTTTGAGAGGTTTGGTGATTGGTTTAAATGTTTCCTCCAACTGGACTTCAATTCCGGCTTTGTTGGCTTTCAGCTGTTGATACTTTTTTCTTATCGAATTTGTCGTCTCCACAATATCATTGAGCAACCGTTTATCAGACTTCATTGTTCTTGGTGTTTGCGCAACAATTTCGAAAGGTCTCTACAGTATTTTGAAATATTCTCCTAATGGGTTCTAATTTGATTTTGAAGTGATTTTTATTGTATTTCAATCGATTTACGTTCTTCTCGATTTTTCCCGAACTATCTTCACTGTTGCTACACTCAGACCGTATTGATCTGGTATCAAACTGTATTGAACAGCTATCGAGCTGCATGAAATTGATCCACTGAGCTGCCTTTAAACTGCCTTTCAACTGCTTTTGAACTGCTTCTAAACTGCTTTTAACTGCTTTTGAACTGCTTTTAACTGCTTTTGAACTGCTTTTAACTGCTTTTGAACTGCTTTTAACTGCTTCTGACCTGCTTTTAACTGTTGCTGAACTGCTTTTAACTGCTTTTGAACTGCAACTGAGCTGTTTCGATGTTATGAGTTGTTTTTATATGATCCTAATTTATCATTATGAATATATCGAACCCCTTTCGATACCGACCCTTGTGTAGGGGACTGTCTTTATCGATTACACAGAATCCATATTTATCATTCCAACAGGAAGGACGTTCAAATTGTCACAGATTGGGAAAGTCGAGGTAGACATTCGGGTGCTCGAAGTCTAATATCGAAACCCAATTTCCATAGTGCAGCCGTATTTACTGAAAACATGGCCGCTATCCAAATGGATCGAGTATTAACCTGTTATAATAAGCCGATCTATCTGGGGTTCACAGTGCTCGACTTATCAAAGTTAAAGATGTATGATTTTCACTATAGCTTCATGAAACCCAAGTATGGTGAAAATATTACTCTTAACTACAAAGCAAAAAGTGTGAAAAAAATTATAATAGATGGATTAACTTTAGATAGCTATACAGATTGTTTATTTAAGAATTTTTTTTTAGAGGTAGTATGTATGTATTTAGATCTAAGCTGCACAATTTATATACGGAATGTATTAATAAGATTGCACTTAGTTGTACAGACGATAAGCGTTTTATAAGAGAAGATGGGGCTAGTACGTATGCATGGGGTCATTATAATATAGCTATGGATGTAGATTAGTGATATAAGCAATAAAATGAAAAAAATGAAAAAAATGTTTTCTTTCTCTCTTTCTTTCTTTCTAGTGCTGGCAATGGTGTGAACGAGAGAGAAAAAGAATTTTTACTATAAATAGTTTCAGGATAGGAGACAGAAAATCAGTTTGTTTGTTGATTGGAATAGAGAAGGGCGTTCTTAAACATAGCTCTTATTTTGAGTGTAGTGTCTTTTCTTAAAGGTAGCCCTGCCAGTGGTGACCCTTAGGTAACCCTGCCAGTGGTGACCCTTAGTGAGAACGAAAGCATTAACAATTTGGCATTTAATCTTGCGCTTCCTGATAACAAGACAGTGGAAGTAGCATTATCTTTTCGATTTATGACTATAAGCACAATTTCATCACAAACGGAAACATTGAATGATGACGCTGCTATTTCATCATCGTCGGAAATTTCGCCAACTACAACAACAACAGAACCATCGAGAAGATTTGTTACGGTCAATGAAGCAATAGAGGGATTTCGGCAAGATTTGCTTAAGAAAGAAATGGAAATAGCTGCAATAATCGAGAGCAAAAATATTTTTTACAGACATTTTAAATTAGAGTTTGACTATGAAAAAATGTTGACAGTTTGATGTACATATGATAGCAATTATTCGATGCGTTCACTCAAGATCTCGTGTTATGAATATCATGAGTTTGAGGCCGAAAGAATTCTAAGTAATGGTGAAGTTGAATATATAAAACAGGAAGATCCAAACTATAAGTCAAATATAGAATTTCTGGATTTAAAGAGGATGAAGCAAACATATAGCATGAGTATTACTTGAACCGTGAAACACTGCACATCATAGCCATGAACAACAACGAAACGGAAAACGATCTTCAACATTCTCTTGAGGATTATAAAAGTTTTTTCTACGCTAATAAAGAATACATTTTTGAGGAACACTTTGACGAATTAACGAGTAACTATGCGTTTTGGAAACCCTATACCGTTATGGAACAGAAAGTCAGCAAATTTGGTCAACATTATGTGAGCTGTCCTTGAGCCTATGATGATGCGAAATCCGGACCAGATACTTGTGAATGTTATAGTGTTCGTAGGATAATATGTGAAATGAAAAAACGTGTTCAACTTTACATGCGTTTTATTAATAAATAATAAAAAATATAAAAACTATACAATGTTTCAAATTATCTTATCAAATCCTTAACATTTAGCCAGGAATTGTGTTTTCCGAAAATCCCAGCCACTTGACAAACGCTCGATTTCCACTCCGTTTCAATACTTTTTCCACGAGATAGAGCGACGGATACTTGGCTTTCAATAGTTCAGACTCATAGAAGCCGCCTTCGATGGGGTTTCCTTCATAATCTTCCAGTAGGTATGTGACGGGGTTGGTTATTCGAATTTGACGGATCCTGAAAATCTCCGTGGTCCAGTTTGGTGTATAGCCCTTTTCAAACACATGCTTGTATTTACTGATTCGCACATGATCACCCACTTTATATTTAGATGGATTCATGACCTTAATGTTGTTGTACACGGTAGACAGAAGCAATTTTTCACTGGAACTATTGACAGCAGATGGAGCCATTTTTATTGTTCTGTGTTTTTTATTGTTGTATGACTTAACCAGATCATCAACTATACGAATCCATTTGTAATTTCCGTTCATACTAAACTCCTTCCACATCATGTTCTTTAGTGTTCGATTGAATCGTTCAACAATTGACGCCTTGAGCGAACTATACGTAGAATAATGGTTTATTTGATATTTTTTCATGAGGTTTTTGAAATGGCTGTTGTAGAATTCTTTTCCATCGTCTGTTTGCAGGTTTTGAGGAATGCGTTCTTGTTGGAGTATGTGTTCCATCGCCCTAGTAACTTCTATGCCAGTCTTCGTTTTGATAGAAGCCGCCCACGCAAACTTGGAAAATGTGTCAATGATTGTGAGGAGGAAACGAAATCCTGTATTCTCGCTAGCATGTGTTCCCATCTCAACTAAATCGGCCTGCCACAGATCATCCAAACCTTTTATTACAACTCGTCGTCGTTTAAAATTTTTTCGAGCGGCCTTATGTAATTCGTTTACGACTTGTCTTTTGCTCATTGTATGCAACCAGTCTACTTATGACCAGAGACATTAGTGTGTCGTTTTTGAATTTCCTTATCTATATATTGCTTAAGTTTCACAATATTAATATCAACGTAGTTCTTTGTGGAAGCATCGTCATCCTCAATGGGTGATCCAAGGTATTTAATTCGTTTAAAATTAAGAACGTAATCACCATCTTCCGTTTTACTGAACCCTACACCCTGGGGACCATCGATGCCAGGCTTTCCTGGTGGTCCTTGCTGACCTGGTGGTCCCTGCTGACCTGGGGGACCCTGAAGACCTTGTAAGCCACGTTTTGCTCCTCTCTCCGTTGAAAATCGACCAAATTTATCAATACCCATTTTCGAATAATTGGTTTAATCTATTATTTGTGATTCTTTCAGTTCTTCAATGATTGATATAATTTCGTTGTTGTGGTTATTGTGACCGGCTTGGTGTGATGCAATAAGGAGCCGCAACCGATTCACTAATTCATTCGAATTATCCCAATATATGTAATCTTTTGGCTTGTTCGATGTTTGCATCAATCTGTAGTCTTTGTTAATGTTAGGTTCTAGCCCTTTTCCTCCCTTGTTGCTGTTTAGAAGTTTAGAAATTATTTTTGTATATTTAAAACTTCGATTTCCATTTATTTGACTATCGCTGTCGTAAGAACGTCTGTGAGCATTCGTGTGCAGAAGAATACTTTTATAATTCTCTAAATCTTTATCGTTATATATAGTTTCATCTGGCTGTTTCATAAAAAGCAGTTCATATAAACCACGAGTTCCCGTATACGATTTCTCATTTACAAGTATTTTATTGCCATCGATTGCGAAATTCGAATTTTCTATTTTCCATTGTTCTCCATCATCATCATCATCATCATCATCCTTATATACCCCATATGTATTATCAATTGCAGAGGGTTCATTAATAAATGTGTGTAGATATTGCATAGGAATTTCCGAAAATTGTTTTTGATCCATGTATTGATTAAGATGTTCTCGTCCTTTCGGGGTGCTAGCAAACTTACGAACAGCTATTGTAGAAGAGTTGGATGGGGTGGTGGTGGTGAGGTCAAACTTTCGCCTCGTGGGAGTTTTGAAACTGTCTTCATCGTCGTCACTCCTCTCCGAACTTCTTTCTTCACGTTTAACTGAAGGCACAGGCTCTTGTTTAATTTCCGAGAGCTTGGTTCTTTTCACGAATTCTTTGAGAGGTTTGGTGATTGGTTTAAATGTTTCCTCCAACTGGACTTCAATTCCGGCTTTGTTGGCTTTCAGCTGTTGATACTTTTTTCTTATCGAATTTGTCGTCTCCACAATATCATTGAGCAACCGTTTATCAGACTTCATTGTTCTTGGTGTTTGCGCAACAATTTCGAAAGGTCTCTACAGTATTTTGAAATATTCTCCTAATGGGTTCTAATTTGATTTTGAAGTGATTTTTATTGTATTTCAATCGATTTACGTTCTTCTCGATTTTTCCCGAACTATCTTCACTGTTGCTACACTCAGACCGTATTGATCTGGTATCAAACTGTATTGAACAGCTATCGAGCTGCATGAAATTGATCCACTGAGCTGCCTTTAAACTGCCTTTCAACTGCTTTTGAACTGCTTCTAAACTGCTTTTAACTGCTTTTGAACTGCTTTTAACTGCTTTTGAACTGCTTTTAACTGCTTTTGAACTGCTTTTAACTGCTTCTGACCTGCTTTTAACTGTTGCTGAACTGCTTTTAACTGCTTTTGAACTGCAACTGAGCTGTTTCGATGTTATGAGTTGTTTTTATATGATCCTAATTTATCATTATGAATATATCGAACCCCTTTCGATACCGACCCTTGTGTAGGGGACTGTCTTTATCGATTACACAGAATCCATATTTATCATTCCAACATTCCGCACAAACGGCTCTAAACTGTTCGAAAGTCATATCGGTGTTCACGTGGTCATTGTAAATGTGTCTTAAATTCATATCATCCTGTTTGAATGCAATCAGAAAATTTGCGTTATCTCGAATAAGGTGCTTCGGTATTCTCGTATAAGTTTGGCACAGATAGAAACTATCAATATTATGATGTCATCCCATACAGAAATACGATCGAACGTTATCTTGTTTCTCGGTGGCAATGTCATCGAAAATGAATATAGAATTAGACTGAGCTTCTTCAGGTGCAATCATTTCACTATTGTTTGAAAATATATGGAAGCCTAGTCCGGAAATAGGTCTTGCCGCCTGCTCCAAGTGTCTATATTTGGGTTTATGTAATGACTTTGAGTAGATGTATATATTTTCGAATTTAACACCATTTGGATGTTTCAGCAGAGAAATCATTACGTTGGTTTTACCACAGTTTGAAGGACCCACTATTATACCTCGGATGCTATTAGGTAATAAATTGCTATGTTTCGCTGAGCAAATTTCATTCGTATTGTCAGCATTTTCCACCGACAACTTTTGCTGTTGTTGTATAAATCGCATCCTGAGTTGAACTAACAGAAAACATGAAAACAACTAGGTTTTAGGTATAGTCTACGAGAAGTTGTTGAACGAGACGGATCGAATAGTACAAAATGACTGATCACAAAAAGCAATGTTCCAGTAGATCACGAAAAGCGGTGAACGGAAGGGGTCTTGTTAATACTCTCATCAGTAAACTACCGTTTGAACTGCATTTACCTGGCTATCAGTACTGTGGACCTGGCACAAAGCTAAGCGAGCGACTTGCTAGAGGTGACCGCGGAATAAATTTATTGGATCAGGCCTGTAAAGAACACAATATTGGATATTCGAAATTCAAAGAAACGAGCGATCGTCACAAATTTGATAGAATATTAGCCGAAAAAGAGTGGCAACGAGTCTGGGCAACAGATGCAGGATTAGCAAAACGCATCAACGCACTACTTGTAACCAATATGATGAAAGCGAAAGTAAAATTAGGAATGGGACTGAAAAACACAACGAGATTTGGAACAGTTGTTACCAAACTACGGAAAATCATCAAGAAAAAGAAGCCCGACAATCTCAAGACAACCATTAAAATTGCTTTAGCTGCAGCAAAAAGTATAACCAAGGGACAGAAGAAGTCAATCCAAACTCCTAGAATAATACCCATTCCTAAAGTTGGAGGAGTCCTACCGTTTCTGATTCCTCTTTTCGCGGGATTATCTGCAATAGGCGCTTTATCAGGTGGTGCTGCTGGAATAGCTAAAGCTGTTAATGATGCTAGTAATGCGAAAAGCACATTAGAAGAAAAGAAGCGACACAACCAAAAAATAGAGCAGATAGCAGTAGGTCGTGGTTTACATTTGAAACCGTACAGGAAAGGATTGGGCTTGTATTTAAAACCGGCCCCAAAAAACTCTTGGAAACGCTACCCAAGAGAGCCCTAAACGAGAATGACAACAAAGTTTGCACGATTCTTGCCCGACTTAAGAGGAGTTTTCATGCGAAATAGTTTACCGAAGAAATGCCCCAATGCAAAACGAATGTGGGATTGTCAATCTTGATGAAATTCAAGGTTCCGGCACACATTGGGTAGCGTACAACAAGAAAAAACGTAATGTAGAATACTTTGATAGCTTTGGAAACTTACCTCCACCGAGAGAATTAATTGACTATCTAGGATCTAGTATAAAAGACAACTACAACACATTTCAAAGCTATGATTCATACAACTGTGATCATTTATGTTTGAAACTTTTGTATAAGCTTTTGTAATGTTCAGATGAATAAATACTATTAATTAACCAAAAATCAATCATTGTTTCGTATGCTACCATGGCACTAACACTAACTCTTAGTGGAAACTCATCTATTCTTACAACAGATTACTTTCCTCCCATCGAACTACAAGGCGACTATGTATGCGGACTTGTTGATTTTCAAACATATAATTCTATACCTAATGTGGATGGAAAAAAATAATCTACTACACATTGGAAAACACATTATAGAAATTCCCGTTGGATCGTACGAAATTGATGGTATTGCCAACTACCTATACAAAGAACTATCCAAAATCAATAATAAAATAAATCTTACAATACGCGCCAATAATAATACCCTCAAAAGTGAAATCAAGTCGACTGCTCCTACTTTTTTTACTTTTGACTGCTCCTACTTTTTTTACTCAATCCTCAACTTCGACAATAGTATTTCTAAAATTGAATACCACAGCTATTCTCCATTATTATCATCATTCAACTGCAGTGATGAAATAAGAATTCCTCTACAACAACAGGATTTGTGCATTTTACCCAGCCAGAGTTTCATCTATGTGGAAGGCGCTCTAACTAAGGCGGATGGAACAAGCTCAACAACCGCCCAACTAAGGAATAATACCATCGCATTCCTATTTGACGAGATCAGATATGAACTCAATGGAATCGAAATTGACCGAAACAAAAATGTTGGAATAACATTGACATTGAAAAACTAAATATCCATTAATGAAAACGAAAGCAAAATGCTTTATAATGCCGGCTGGTCACCAAACGAACTCATCACCCCATCAAGTGGTAACTTTAACTTTTGCGTTCCGCTAAGAAAACTTTTGGGATTCGCCGAAGACTACAAGAAGATTATCGTTAATGCCAAACATGAGCTGATTCTTATTCGTACTAGAAGCGACGAAAACGCTTTTCTTTCCAACACCAATGATGTACACGTCAAAATCTTTAAATTACAATGGAAGGTGCCACATGTCACACCAGATGGCTCTCAAAAGCTTTCAATGCTGAAATACATTGAAGGAGCACAACCAGTTCAAGTAAACTTTCGAAGTTGGGAACTATACGAATATCCGGTCTTAGCAACACCAACAGAACATGTGTGGAGTGTAAAAACCACCAGTCAGCTCGAAAAACCTCGTTATATTATTTTAGCATTGCAAACAAATCGAAAAAATCACAAAGATAAGGATGCTAGCAAATTCGATCATTGTGATTTATCCAATGTCAAATTACATTTGAACTCTGAATCATATCCCTATGATGATATGAATATCAAATTCACACGTGATCGATTTGCTCTGCTCTGCGAAACTACTGTAATCAAGAAACTCAGGAATCGGTTCATCATTGCAATGGGGACCTTTGTTTCTAAGACGGCGGAATGGAGTGACGAAGAACATGATCTTGAGGAGGACAGTCCGATCACGGTGGTGCGACAGGAAACAAGAGTATCTAGTCTTGCAGAGGTAGCAAAATGGGGTCTGAAGTTTAGCGGGGATGCGTCAGGGTCCGTGAACGCTTTCCTAGAACGAGTTGAGGAGCTACGACTAGCGAGGGGACTCACAAAACCCCAGTTGTTCCGAGCAGCTATTGACTTATTGTCTTACTTGCTGTCGACTCCCGCGCCTTGATATGGTTTCGGGCTAACCGAAACTTAGTAGCGTCTTGGGATGAGCTCGTGGTCGAACTCAAGGCAGAATTCCTACCATCTGATTACGAAGACAGCCTTTGAGAGGAGATTCGCAAACGCACGCAGGGAGAGAATGAATCAATTGGGGTATACGTTGCTATAATGGAGCGTCTGTTCAGTCGCTTGATGACGGACTGTTCAGAGGATGAGAAATTACGCATTCTACGTCGTAATATAGCACCTTTTTACCAGCAGCAGTTGTGTTTGACACCGGTGATCTCAATCGCAGAACTGGTACAAATGGAGCGAACGCTGGACGCTACAAGGGCATCTGTAGCAGCGTTCGTGCCTCCGAGCACACGGTCAAGACGTTGTCTGGAGCCAGATCTAGCATACGTCGGCACAGGGAACACGAATCCGGTGGCGACAGTAGCAACACAGCATCATATACGCTGCTGGAACTGCAAACGTGAGGGGCATATGTCGAGGGACTGTCGGGAGCCTCGTCGCTGTTTCGGGTGTCGACGACAAGGAGTCATGCGCTCTTGTCCGAATTGCCGAAGTGTGAGCCAAGGCCAAAGGTCGAGGGCTGGAGCAAGCATGGAAACTCCGGGAAACGACTGACATGCTCGCTAGGCGGTCGATCGAGCACAGGACAGAGGCCGCAGCAAGAAGTACCACAGCCAAGGGTAGAGAATGCACTGGTCAGGAGTATCCAGAATAACCGTCCGCACCTAAGGGTGGAGATTGAGGGCATTACTATGGATGGTCTTCTAGATTCGGGAGCTAGTAGAACAATAGTCGGCGGGAATGGTTGGTCTCGATTAGAAGCAATTGGGGCGATTTTGTGTCGAGAAGGAATTGGAGAAGTTCGACTGGCGAATGGGATGACTTGCGTCGTGGCTGGTGAGGCGCGGTTGAAACTTTCTTTGAATAATCGCGAGCATTGGTTGGAGACATTGATCGTACCATCGATACCTCACGAGGTAATACTATGGGGTAGACTTCTGGCAGAAGTTTGGTGTGGTTTTAGATATGAAAGGTCAGCAGTGGAGTTTTGTCGCGGCCGCGGAGCTGGATAGCGCGGGTGCATTGCGCGGTCGGTCTCAATTATCGGCTATGGAAACCAAGGTCTTAGCAGATATGTTGGAAGAGCAGTTTAGGTTAATGGGAGACGGTCTGGGCTGCGCGAAATCCATTGAACACGTAATTAAGACTACGGTATCCCCTATAAAGCAAAGGTTTTATCCGGTATCGCCGGCAGTTCTCATACTGCTCGTTCGCAAAAAAGACGGGACGAATCGATTCTGTGTAGACTTTCGTAAATTAAATGCGTGTCAGAGAAGGATGCATATCCATTACCATACATTTCAACCACCTTAGAGAAATTGCGTAACACCAAGTTTTTGTCGACGCTGGATGTCAAGTCAGCGTACTGGCAAGTTCCGATGACTGACGGATCTCGGCAATACACAGCATTCACCGTGCCCGGTAGATGATTATTTCACTTTATAAGAATGCCATTCAGCCTTCATAATTCAGGTGTGACGTGGCAGCGCCTTATCGACACTGTGTTGGGTCCTCAACTGGAACCGTTTGTATTTACCTATCTGGATGATATAATTGTGGTGACAGAAACGTTTGATCGGCACATGGAAGTTCTTCAGGAAGTTTTCGTAAGATTAAGAGAGGCAGGCTAACGCGTATCGCGGGGGAAATGCCAGTTTTGCCGGTCCCAGCTCAAATATTTAGGATACCTGATGGACGGGGAAGGACTTAGCGTAGATCCAGAGAAGGTTCAGGCTGTCAGCGAGTTTCCGCGGCCCACGTCGGTGAAACAGGTTAGACAACTTCTTGGTATGGTGTCGTGGTACCGGAAATTTATCCCGGGTCACGCGATGATGGTGGCTCCACTTAGTGACTTGCTGAAGAAGGGCCGTAGGTTTATCTGGTCGGACGAGTGCGAGCAAGCCTTCGTGTCTTGCAAACAGAGACTGTCAACCGCGCCAGTATTAGCATGTCCAGACTTTGACCTGCCATTCAAAGTGCAGACGGACGCATCAGACGTAGGCATTGGAGCGGTGTTGAGTCAGGTGCACCAAACGGGAGAGAAAGTCGTATGCTATCTGAGCAGGGTGCTGTCGAAACTGGAGAGAAAGTACTCTACCACTGAGAAGGAGTGTTTGGGAGTGCTATGGGCTGTAGAGAAGCTTCGACCATACATTGAGTGGACTCGTTTTGTGGTCATAACAGATCATCATTCTCTGGTATGGTTGAGCAACTTGAAGGATCCGACGGGCAGATTGGCCAGATGGGCGGTAAGGCTTCAGCAGTTCGACTTTCAAGTGATACACCGAAAGGGGAAAGAGCACCTAGTACCGGATGCATTATCTCGGGCGGTCGTCCAGGTAGACTGTCTGTTGTCCTCTCAAGAAACCGAGCCGTGGTATTCAAAGATGCTGGCGGAGGTGGGTGCGAATCCTGACAAATTCCCGAACTGGAAGGCCGTGGAGAAGAAGTTGTGGAAACAACTGCCGGGTGGTCGAGGAACGGCGGAGGTCGATCACGGGTGGAAGAGAGTCGTGCCAAAGGCAGAGAGGCGAACTATACTTCATCGGTGCCATGACGACCCGAACGCGGGGCACATGGGGATCGCGCGGACGGTGGCTCGTGTAGCGCAAAATTTTTATTGGCCTCGCATGCGGTCTGATATCCGGAGCTATGTACGAAGGTGTAAAGTGTGCCAGGCATGCAAAATTGAGAGGAAAGCTCCAGTCGGGTTGATGTCCACCAGGGCAGGTGGGGCAAAATTTCCCTGGGAGATGGTGTGCGTGGATAATAGGGCCCCTGCCTAGGTCAACGCGTGGATACACCTATATTCTGACGGTTCTGGACTACGTCACGAAATTTTCCGTTTTACTACCGGTAAGAACAGCGTCGGCAGCGGCGGTTTTCCGTTTGCTTGAGGAGAATGTTCTGTTAGTTTACGGGGTACCAAAAATCTTAGTATGTGACAATGGCGTACAATTTGCAGGCAAGCAGTTTCGGCAGGCGATAGAGAGGTATGGAACGCGGGTAAGCTACACCGCCCTATATCACCCCCAGGCCAATCCGGCGGAGCGTCAGAATCAGGACATCAAGGGTATGTTACGATGTTATGTGTCCGACAACCATCGCTCCTGGGATGTGTACTTGGCGAAAATTGCGTGCGCACTTCGCACATACAAGCACGAGGTTACAGGGTTCTCCCCGTATTTCCTTAACTTCGGAAGAGAGATGGTCACGTACTGGGAGGAAGACGAGCCTCCAGATAGTGAACAGACAAATTTTTCTCCAACGTCGAACGCAGAGACTTTGGAAGCGATCCGCGAGGAAGTGATGAGGAGAATGGTCAAGGTGGCAAAGGCGAGTAAAGGACGGTGTGACTTGCGACGTAGGGAGGCGGCGTTTCAGATCGGGGATAAAGTCTGGAAGCAAAATTACGTTTTGTCTGACGCCACTAAAAATTTCGTGGCAAAATTAGCTCCTGCGTTCGTCGGTCCTTATATTCTCAAGAGGAAAATGTCGTCGTGGATTTTCGAGCTGGTTGACATGAGGGGAAAATCTGCGGGTAACTGGCATGTGAAGGATCTCAAGCCGTACTTCGAGAGCGATAGTGAGACCCGGGGGTCTGGATAGGGGGAGGCACCACACAATGGGGAACTGTAATATCTAATGTTGATAATGGTCAGAAGATTCCTACAGATGGGGATAGAGTGTGAGAAACTGCGTTAGGAGTTTTCTAGTGGTGGCGGAGTTAGTTCATAAGTAGGATAGGGTAGTGGTGATGAAGCTCTAGTGTAAGGCCCGCCGCAAATTGAGCACAGCCTAGCCCAGCACACGGCCAGCCCACGCGTGGATCAAACTGTGCCAGACCTGTTTGAACAGGTTGCCGCATATTGAGCCCAGTCCACGGCTATCCCACTAATTCGATTGACACGCATGGGTCTGTTTGTTTATCTCGCACAGTTTTCGTGGACTGGGTCAGTACTTTATTTCATTTTTCGTGAGTCTTTTGTTGAAAATAGATGTTGAAAAATTAATTGAACTGGTGCGAGAAAATCCTGTGCTATATAAGAGTAGTGATCCGGACTACATGAAAACAAAATTAAGAGAAGATGTATGGGAAAAAAATGGCCTGGAAATTAATAGCAATGGTAATTTGTTTTATTTTTATACACATGTTATAAGTTATAATTAATATCATATTGAAAAAAAAAATTAAAAATGTATGCATATCTTAGGTGTACAATGGAAAGCTAGTTTTTAATAAACTAATGCTTGATATTTCATTTTACTCTAATGAATACACCTGAATTTTAAAATTTTCCTGTTTCAACTGCTCTACGTTGCCATTCAACAGATCCAAATACACTGTTGAAACACTTTTGAAAATTTTCTCGTACTATAAATGCGTAATTCGAACTTCTTGCGCGATTTCGTGGCAAAAGAATAAAGTCATTTTCATTATGTACCGTTTCATAATCCTCCTGTGTTGGGTTTGCTTCTGATAGGGTTTTAGTTATTAAATAATTATGTAATACAGTCGTGGCTAGAATAACCTTATCAATTGTTTCTAATTTACATTCAAAGGGCCTTTTGTAGACACGAAATCTTGATGATAAGATTCCAAATACGCATTCTACAGTTTGCCTTGCACGTGATATTCTGTAGTTATAAACTTTATTTTCTTAGTTATTAGTTACGTCATTTTTTTTATACGGCCGCATTAAATTTGACATGAGCGGAAATGCTTCATCTCCAACAAACACAAATGGGGTACTTCCATCCTGTCCAGGCAATGGTTTGGGTTGAGGCAAATCAAGAGTTCACATGAGCAACATTTTTCCTAGACATGAATTGGATAAAATTCCACCATCACTTAATCTTCCCAAACTTCCAACATCCACATTGATAAAGCGATTGTGAGCGTCTACAGTTGCTATTAACACAACAGAAAAATATTGCTTGTAGTTAAAAAAACTCTAGCGCACCTGAACCGCTAGAAAACTAATTTTCGAAGAAATTATCTTTGAGTGACAAAAAAGTGTGGAAAGACGTAATACACTGTTTTTTTTTTTAGAATCATATCAACCATTCCTTATCCAAAGCAACAAAGCTCAACTATAACACATATAATTCAGTGCTAGCAGCACTTTCCGAACGAAGCAGCAATAAGTTTACCATAACAAGCTCATACTCAAATCCACGTATCCTTTGAATTTCGTTCTCTTCGCAGGATTTCATCGAAAGTTTCAGCGGTTAAACGTTGTTTGAGGCTGCCATCCGAAAAATGTTCAAAACTCGAAAAATTTAAAAAAGAATTCCTTATTTTTATTGCAAATGCTTTGCAAATGAGAACGTTGTTTGAAGCATCTGTTGGTGTAATATTTACCGAAATGGCTAATGCTGGTTAGCCTGTGTCAACAGCAAAGCATAATACATACCAAATCTGCTTCACGTTAAGTTAAACCCAACCAGTAAATTTCGTTCCGATTGAATCACTGCGCTGGAAGTTATACGGGTGAAAAGAATTTTAGGGTTACCACCCTCAAAACTTTTCAAATTTTTAAAGCGTTAATATTGGCTGTTGATTTTCATTGCAGGATCACTTCCATTTGCAAATCTAATGACATAATCGCTCAGTAAAGAAATTAAACAAAATTACAAAAATTGTCATAGCTGGCAACCGTTTCATGATTTTGGTACGAAATTTCTACGACATTTGGTTCACATTAAAGTCCATTTACTGCGTGAACTTCGTTCTGATTTCTACACTGGACCGGAAGTTATAGGGAAAAAAGCTTTATTTTGCTGAGCAAATTTGCTAGATTTAGGAGACAAAAATCACCATAGTTGGCAACTCTATTCTAATTTTTCAACCAAATTTTCACCAATTGTTACATAGAGTAAGATCCAAGTATTAGATGAATCTTATCAAAATCTGATGGCTGAATCGGAAGTTATAGGCCAAAAACCTGTTTTTTTTCTCAGTGATTTTTCAAGATGGCACCACTGGCGCAGAGTTGCCCGCATTTCAAAATCACTTCTATCAGACCTGGTCCTAGCTAATACCAACATGTCCTGTAAATTTCACTATGATCGGATAATCCAGTCGTCAGTTCTCGTGAACAGAACTTTCGAGTGCTAAAAATAGAGGTAATTTGGTGATGGGTTGCCGTTCTTGTGCAAATCGGAATTTTAAAAATTTCAATTTGACATGATGGACAAAGGTTAAAATTTATCAGTGATCTGATTTTTTTGTCAAAAATCAAAAAATTTTCAGGAAGGTCAATGATTTGAAGGTTTTTTTTTCAGCAGCCTGCCGTAGCTACAGGGTTACCCGCACTATCTTGAAAATCCAGGTGTGCTTAATCTTAGTCAACATTAATACGCTCTGCAAATTTCACGACGATCCATTGCTTTTCTTAGAAGTAATGACAAATCAAAATTTGAAAAAAAATCCTTGCCTACTTTTAGGCACCCTGCACCCACACGCGGCTCAAAATTTCCAATTCTTTATCATAAACGAGCTTAAAATATAATAAGTTTTCATTCCCAATACTTTTCTTTAACAAAAATTTACACTGCTTGGATATATAGGAGTACCTCAAAATTCACTAAAACGCTCGCCGCCGCCAAAAGGTTTAGAATATCTGAATTTGAGAAAGTCGTGGACCTACCTACTATATACATCTACGTTCTCCGAAAATTTCAGCTCAATCGAATCGGCCACTCCAGAGATTATCTCCCTTAATCATTTTGCTGATATATATATATATATATATATAAAGAAATATGAATTTTCGGCGAAACGAGTTTAATACTATTGTTCTTCGAACATTAGTAAAAAGAAGAACCACTATTTAGTGGTTTTCTAATGGCTACGTGTTTGCCATCTATTGCTCCGACGCAATTGTACATTTGCCATTTCCTTTCGAAATCTAATGCAATGCTTTCCCATAATGGCAATGTTGGTGAAGGCATGAAAGTAGGCTGTAAACGAAGCCATATTGCGTTGCTCACTTCAGAAACTATGTTTGATACAGTTCTTTCTCCCAATCTATAACTCAACGCTATGGTTTTAAACATATCCCCGGTTGCAAAATATCTGGAAAAATATATGATTTTTTAACTTCTATCAAAAGAGCCATGTAAATTATATTACATTAGCATTATATGCTGTGTAGAAAAATAAAATAACAAAATAATTTTGTGTGTGTTTTAGGTAAAACTGCAAAAGATAAATGGAAAAAATTGAGAGAGTGTCATAGGGAAGCACTGCGAAGGCAGAAGAAGAAGAAAAGTGGAGATGCAGTTGAACCTCAAAGGCAGTGGGCATATCAGCAACAGATGGAATTTTTGTTACCTTTTATGAGGAACCGACCAACAACATCAAATTTTATGAGCCCTTCAAGTGAAAGCAGTACTGATAATGTGGATACTGAGAAAACCAAAAACGGTGATCACACTATTGAAGACGAAGCTATTGCACCTCAAAACGTAAAAGCTCCTCCACCAAAAAAGCCGAAAAACAGTAGCGATGTGTGTCTTCAACAGTTTTTACAAAATACTGAAAAAAGGGCAAAAGTTCGTGACGAAATGAGGCAAAAAATATTTGAGAAAGAAAAAGATCACGATGAAAAAGACCCATTATTTCATTTTTTTTTGTCCATGTACACTACAACCAAGGGTCTTTCAATTAAATACCAACGGCAAGTCCGGAATAAAATTTTTGAAACTGTTACAAAAGCGGAGGAAGATCAAGACAATGACAGCGTTCTTTCTACACCTTCAATTATCAGTCCTATACTCCTCACGTATGACGATTCCTGCAGCTATGTTACACCAGATACACCAACTACCGATAATCAAACTATATCATCAAAAATGTATCCTGACGTTTTTGTATCAGATTCCAGTTGAACAAATCACATCTTATCCTCATTTTACTCATATCATAATTTTTTAATATTGTCAATTTCAATTATTTTGTCTTGTTGTTTGTTTGAAATTCATGTGCTTATATTATATACTTATATAGTACAGAAAAGAATAAACAAACTTACCTAAGGCAAACAGCGAATTTTTCTTGACTTCCAATCGGTTTTTGAGCGTTGCATTCTCTACCAGTTATAAGAGACTTTATCATTTCATGTACTTCACTAAATTGCTCTCTACTAAACCTAAAATTGCTTTTGAAAACTTCTTCTGGTATGTCCTCTAATAGTTTAAATTCTCCATGGGTACTTCTGCCACGTAAGTACGCATTTCTTCCACTTTATTTAATAAATACATGGAAACAAAATCTTCATCCTCTGATTCTGATTCCAAATCGAGAAGCAGATTTGATTTTACGTTGTAATTCATAGCGACTTCTAACTGAACTGGCATGGTTGACTTGGATTCAATATGCGGAGACTCACCCATCCCATGCGTGCGGAAAGCACATGGGTTGCCCGTGGGCGATCCGTGTGCTGGGTTGGGCTGTGCTCAATTTGCGGCGGGCCTAAGTATCATAGTAGATAGAGGTGGTGGTAATAGCTCATAAGCGCGATAGGTTAGTGGGGGTGGAGGTATAGATTTAAAAAAAACTTTATGTCATAAGGGAGAGTGGGATTCGCGATGAGATTAGTTTTTCAAAAAAGTTCGGTATAATGCAGGTATTACAGTGTAGCATTTAAGGCTAGGATACTTTGATTGCAAAAAAATTACCATTTTGTTTCTCGGCAGGTAGTGGGTGGTGATCGTTGTTTTTCCGGGGGCCTCGTGTTGCTCTGTCATTTTTTTTGTGTGTTCGTTTTTTTCCGGCTGATTTGTGTGTCGGCATCATTCCATTGTAGTGGCTATGTGTGCGGTGTCCTAAAACCGAGTACAAACAGGATTAGGGTCGTGATGTGGAGGGGGGTAATAACCATCACCAAGTTCTAACTACGACACGAAATATCACATACACAAAGTCAAGCAGGAATTGACAAGTATACACAGAAGAATTTCTCATTTAGAAAGTAAAATGATCGAATGTAAATCGGTAGTTGAATCAATTTGAAATAGAACAACGAATCTTCTGCGGATTAAATAGGCCAAAAATGCAGTTATAACGATATTTCCGTATCAAAAATTGCATCATTGAACGTAGAACTAAGCATCCCAGCGATGACCAAGACACTAGGATACAGCGTTATTGGCTTGTAGGCAAGTTTGTTGAATTAAAAATAAACGCCTAGGTCCCAAGTCGTATTTGAAAGGATGTGAGTTGTACCGATTCGTTGCTTTGTTTGTACATCGATTGAGTGAGTGAATGGGTGATAGCGTGGATTGCGGTAATCCGTCGCCGACTTCTCGCTTCGCAGCGACGGTCACGCGGGAAATTCCGGTAAAGAAGCGAGTGGCGCCAAACTCACCCGGTTCCTCGTGAGCAAAGGCCGCCCGGAATTTTCCACCCTTGGACTCATTCCCGGTGACTTAGGGTTGTGAATCGCGGATAATATACGCAGATATAGATTTTGATAACAAATTGGCGCCCAACGTGGGGCCTAATAGCGGTATAACAGGAAATAACGGTTTAGAAAATTTTTAGCTTTAAGGTCCCAAATTGTGGGAAGGTCTTAAAAATCCAAAAAACCTTTGGATATATGTGCCGCGGGGATTGATTGGATATATTCTTAACAGTACATAATATATTTTGTAAGCCAAATAGTCGAGCATATTTCTATTTGAAAGATTTTAAAACTGACCTATATTTATTTCTTGAGTTTCGAAGATACCGAGGTATCTATTGTTTTCAGGCTTGAATTCTGCAACAGAGTGAAAGTGTAGGGTGAATGTAGTGTGAGAAGTGTGTGAAGTGAGGGTAAAGCTGAATTTAGGAGTGTGTGTGAACATTTTCAGGTTTAGCGGCAGGGGCCATATAGTGAAAGATCGATAAGTGGACGGTAGTTGTAGCATTTGCCATTTCGAATTTTTTTCTAAATTCACGGCAAACGACTTCTGATACGTAATGTATCAGAAGTCCTCTACAAAATGACCTCTAACGGCATCTTGTTTTCGAGAAATCGAAACACAAGCGATGTCGTGTTAAAATTTCATTTTTCACAAACGAATTTACCGTATTAACGGTAAATTGTTTGTGCAAAATTTCGAGACCGGCACTGGGCTGAGTGCTGGCAGCGATAAGCTCGTGGCAGTCTGGGTGAAGTAGTAGCGAGGGTCGGATCGAACTCGTGGCCGTGGCGGTTGGCCGAAAGCGACGATCACACCCCAGTGTGTAAAGGTGTAGCGTTACCAGTTAGTAACAACCGGGAGCGGACGGATATTTTTAGTAGAAATCGACTGGCGAAAAGAGATATGGGATTGCCTTTGTGAAAGAAGTGAAAGATTCTTTTTATGTGCAGTTACTTCGCGGATTCCGCAAATAAACCTTTCAGTGATTTGTGAAAGATCGAAATATCGAATTCGTTGAATTTTTGACCTAAAGTGCCAGTGATAAAACGTTCCGTATCCCATTTATGCATATTATTCCCAAATTTCATACCTTTAACATGAAGTGTTTGATTATCAGTCCATGCTTCGACAAGAAAGTGCGAACATAATACAATAAGCGTGCACTAGATGATAATCGCATGTATATCAGACGCGGTAGTGGTCTTTCGCATACATACATACAATGAAACTCAGTCGAAATTAAGTGGAAGGCAAAATGAAAGACTGTAAATTTACGAGCGGGAATAAGTTAGTAGGGGGCCCAGAGGACGCTGTTGTGTAGTGTTGAAGAGGGGCAGACCTGCATTCACTTTCGGCGTTGCAGCAAGTGGTTGTTGTAAGTAACCGTAACCGGCTATAGAATTGTGCACGGCTACGATTTTGCCCAACTGGGTCGAGTGGAACAACTTCAAACAAGCTCTGAGTAGCTCGTCCGAAAGGCAGAAAAACCGGTCATGTGTCGTGGGTGCTTCGGTGTGCCGCTTGGGAGTGCTTGGCACAAATTCTGATGTAATGATTTGCATTTGCTGGTCCGTGCGGTATGCTAATCAAGTACCAGAAATGATCGAAACCAATGGAAAGCTAACGTCAAGAATCAAGCACCAATAATAACTGATTGGAAAGCGGCCCGAAAGCAAATTTCAGGATTTGGTGATGTTTATCTAATCAACTTCGAAGACTTCGCACGCGAAGCTGAGCATTCTACACGAATTAGTTGAACTCGTAAATCTCTTTCCGCATGTTTCTCGAATTCACGATCGCGTCTGCCTGGAATTTCCAAACGTAGAGGGAAGGATAACAATATGTGATCAACCATCATCGGTTGAAGTGAAGAAACATGAACCTGTGAGGTTTGCACCTACATCTCGACTCCACCTGGTAGTGGACGAAGGCATCGGAACGCTAGAAACTATTAAGTACCAATAATCTTATCACATTTCGTTAGCTCCCTTAAAGATATTGCATGCATCTTTGAAAAACAAAAGAAAAAGAAAACAAAAGAATATTCTCTGACTCTAATTTACTATATGTATAAATTACATTGCAGACATATATATAAATTACATTGCAGACATATATATAAATTACATTGCATACATATATATAAATTACATTGCACACATATACATAAATTACATTGCACACATATATATAAATTACATTGCACACATATATATAAATTACATTGCACACATATATATAAATTACATTGCACACATGTATCGAGACTATGAGCAGGTAAAATTCTCCTGCCGGTATCTGTACACTTTTGTTGATCTATATTTAATTGGATGAACATTGCTTATCGCTCATATATTAGTATTGTTTCGTGTCGGGTACTCATAATCATACAAGTTGTTAGACGAGGTTAATTTAACCCGCACAAACTTTAAATTCCGGGGTGATCATTTTACAGCTTAAAAATCAATCGCATAATGAATCGATTCATGCACCTGACGTTGAATAAAGTTATTTCAAGAAGCTAACACGCGTAGCACTATAGATAACCAACTTAATCCACATCCCTATTGTGAGCGCAAGTGGTTCGGGGCGCGTTTTGAGCGCGCTAAATACAAAATAAACCTAAGCCCGATACTAATTATCACTACATTCGGCACGCGAGGACGCTAATTTATTTCGGCGCCTACTTCGGCCCTTGTGAGTTTGCTACCCGGCTATCGGAAAATAAATTGGGTCCTCCTATACGTAAGCAAACTGCATGCATACTTAATCCAAAGAAAAAAGATAAAAATAACTAATAAGCCCCATATAAGACTGCCTCCATTATGTGTTAGAATTGGTACCATTTCTTGCATGAGATTGTGTGAGTTTTGAACGAAAGGGATTTATCACTACCATTGTGGAATTTATTTGTCAAGAAAAAAAAAAATATATATTTATTTGTAAAATTCATCTGTGCGTGATATTCATGTTCATCCAACCCATAGATGCCACAGAAACCAGAAGCCAAGCGACGCGTTAGATAGACTTAGCATCTTTTGGCTTCAGATTTTATAGTCTTGCTTTGCAAATGAGTTATAGACAACTAATGGATAATGAATTTAAGTTGCAATCATTAAAATTTAATTCTGACTAGAGAGTAAGAATAGTCTCGAATGTAATCTTCCTTTAAACTTATGCATAATTAATGATTTTCTTTGCTTCTTACTCATTTGAAATTTTCTCGTGAGAAACTGAATAAAACAATGAATTGTTAACGCTAAACTACTTGGCCTTCTTATTGGGCGAAAGCCCGAGAAGTTCATCTTTTTTTTTCAGGGTCCGCGCAAGGCCTGGCTGGCCAATGATTAGTTAATTGTATTTTCAGTATTTCTTACAAGGGAGGGATACTGGCCATCTATATAGTTAGTTTCTGGTTGTTGATGAGTTTTTTTTGATTTTTGATAAAAATGGCCAGTATCAGTGGGTGGAGGACCCCAGACCATCGGGGTCAGGGCTCCACTACCATCGGGGGCCCGGGGCTGTCTGCCTCACCCGGGTTCCTTGTAAAGGAGAGGTAGCATATTATCCTGTTTTTCCCGCGTTAGATTTTCAATTTCTGACTCCGTGCGTTGTCACGAGCACTGGGTCTGCTTAGTCAGCCCATGTTGCAGAGCCTGGGTGGTTTCCTTTACGGAGCTATGCCCCCTTTTTGGTCCCTGGATATGTTTTCATATCAGTTTGCGGCTACAATTCATGACGGATGAATATACGTAGCATCCCGTTTTCTTGAGAGCCAACCATCCCCCTTTTGTTTAAAGAACCCACCCCAGCCGCAGCGAGCTAGCAAAGCGGCACCCCAGCATCCGTCGGGGTTGGTTAAAGGGTGCTCCGTTAATGCGGACGAGGGGTCTTCACGGCCATTTCTAGGGCACCCTGCTCTCGGGGCAATTCTTTTTTTTTGTTTTGCCTCTTGAATGGCATTAGCCATTCCACTTTTCTGACCTTAGCACTCTTGGTTCTGGACTTCGGTCTGGTTCTAAGTTGTGCTAAGGCCACTCCATCCTCAATATCGCTACATAGTACATGACGAAAGCCGCGGTGGAGGGAATTTTTCTACGGTTACAATATTAAATCTATCGTAGGGAACAGTATAAATACTTTAGCAGGTATTTGTGTGTAGAAGTGTAGTGTTAAAGCAAATAGTGATGAAAATCCTAGTTGATCGACTGAGCAAGGATGAGCTCATATATGAGCTCGCCATCCGTGGATTCCCAGCGGATAATGTGGAGGGGGTGTGAAAGACGCAACCCTCAAGGCAGAATCAGCGCTGGATACCTCATACGTGGAGGCAGCGTACCCGTTCGAGTATGAGACGGATCATGCGGAGCGTATAGCGAAAGCGGCGGACGTTGAAGAGTTGGTGGTTAAGGTATCGGGAGACAGGATCACGTCTGAGTATCTGAAGATTCGTGTCAAGGTGGAGTTTACTTTTCGTCGTTTGGGACGTATGCGAGCCACGACGCCAGAACAGATAGAGGGAATCAAGAAACTCAGGAATCGGTTCATCATTGCAATGGGGACCTTTGTTTCTAAGACGGCGGAATGGAGTGACGACGAACATGATCTTGAGGAGGACAGTCCGATCACGGTGGTGCGACAGGAAACAAGAGTATCTAGTCTTGCAGAGGTAGCCAAATGGGGTCTGAAGTTTAGCGGGGATGCGTCAGGGTCCGTGAACGCTTTCCTAGAACGAGTTGAGGAGCTACGACTAGCGAGGGGACTCACAAAACCCCAGTTGTTCCGAGCAGCTATTGACTTATTGTCTTACTTGCTGTCGACTCCCGCGCCTGGATATGGTTTCGGGCTAACCGAAACTTAGTAGCGTCTTGGGATGAGCTCGTGGTCGAACTCAAGGCAGAATTCCTACCATCTGATTACGAAGACAGGCTTTGGGAGGAGATTCGCAAACGCACGCAGGGAGAGAATGAATCAATTGGGGTATACGTTGCTATAATGGAGCGTCTGTTCAGTCGCTTGAAGACGGACTGTTCAGAGGATGAGAAATTACGCACTCTACGTCGTAATATAGCACCTTTTTACCAGCAGCAGTTGTGTTTGACACCGGTGATCTCAATCGCAGAACTGGTACAAATGGAGCGAACGCTGGACGCTACAAGGGCATCTGTAGCAGCGTTCGTGCCTCCGAGCACACAGTCAAGACGTTGTCTGGAGCCAGATCTAGCATACGTCGGCACAGGGAACACGAATCCGGTGGCGACAGTAGCAACACAGCATCATATACGCTGCTGGAACTGCAAACGTGAGGGGCATATGTCGAGGGACTGTCGGGAGCCTCGTCGCTGTTTCAGGTGTCGACGACAAGGAGTCATGCGCTCTTCTTGTCCGGATTGCCGAAGTGTGAGCCAAGGCCAAAGGTCGAGGGCTGGAGCAAGCATGGAAACTCCGGGAAACGACTGACATGCTCGCTAGGCGGTCGATCGAGCACAGGACAGAGGCCGCAGCAAGAAGTACCACAGCCAAGGGTAGAGAATGCACTGGTCAGGAGTATCCAGGATAACCGTCCGCACCTAAGGGTGGAGATTGAGGGCATTACTATGGATGGTCTTCTAGATTCGGGAGCTAGTAGAACAATAGTCGGCGGGAATGGTTGGTCTCGATTAGAAGCAATTGGGGCGATTTTGTGTCGAGAAGGAATTGGAGAAATTCGACTGGCGAATGGGATGACTTGCGTCGTGGCTGGTGAGGCGCGGTTGAAATTTTCTTTGAATAATCGCGAGCATTGGTTGGAGACATTGATCGTACCATCGATACCTCACGAGGTAATACTATGGGGTAGACTTCTGGCAGAAGTTTGGTGTGGTTTTAGATATGAAAGGTCAGCAGTGGAGTTTTGTCGCGGCCGTGGAGCTGGATATCACGGGTGCATTGCGCGGTCGGTCTCAATTATCGGCTATGGAAACCAAGGTCTTAGCAGATATGTTGGAAGAGCAGTTTAGGTTAATGGGAGACGGTCTGGGCTGCGCGAAATCCGTTGAACACGTAATTAAGACTACGGTATCACCTATAAAGCAAAGGTATTATCCGGTATCGCCGGCAGTTCTCATACTGCTCGTTCGCAAAAAAGACGGGACGTATCGATTCTGTGTAGACTTTCGTAAATTAAATGCGTGTCAGAGAAGGATGCATATCCATTACCATACATTTCAACCACCTTAGAGAAATTGCGTAACACCAAGTTTTTGTCGACGCTGGATGTCAAGTCAGCGTACTGGCAAGTTCCGATGACTGACGGATCTCGGCAATACACAGCATTCACCGTGCCCGGTAGATGATTATTTCACTTTCTAAGAATACCATTCAGCCTTCATAATTCAGGTGTGACGTGGCAGCGCCTTATCGACACTGTGTTGGGTCCTCAACTGGAACCGTTTGTATTTACCTATCTGGATGATATAATTGTGGTGACAGAAACGTTTGATCGGCACATGGAAGTTCTTCAGGAAGTTTTCGTAAGATTAAGAGAGGCAGGCTAACGCGTATCGCGGGGGAAATGCCAGTTTTGCCGGTCCCAGCTCAAATATTTAGGATACCTGATGGACGGGGAAGGACTTAGCGTAGATCCAGAGAAGGTTCAGGCTGTCAGCGAGTTTCCGCGGCCCACGTCGGTGAAACAGGTTAGACAACTTCTTGGTATGGTGTCGTGGTACCGGAAATTTATCCCGGGTCACGCGATGATGGTGGCTCCACTTAGTGACTTGCTGAAGAAGGGCCGTAGGTTTATCTGGTCGGACGAGTGCGAGCAAGCCTTCGTGTCTTGCAAACAGAGACTGTCAACCGCGCCAGTATTAGCATGTCCAGACTTTGACCTGTCATTCAAAGTGCAGACGGACGCATCAGACGTAGGCATTGGAGCGGTGTAGAGTCAGGTGCACCAAACGGGAGAGAAAGTCGTATGCTATCTGAGCAGGGTGCTGTCGAAACTGGAGAGAAAGTACTCTACCACTGAGAAGGAGTGTTTGGGAGTGCTATGGGCTGTAGAGAAGCTTCGACCATACATTGAGTGGACTCGTTTTGTGGTCATAACAGATCATCATTCTCTGGTATGGTTGAGCAACTTGAAGGATCCGACGGGCAGATTGGCCAGATGGGCGGTAAGGCTTCAGCAGTTCGACTTTCAAGTGATACACCGAAAGGGGAAAGAGCACCTAGTACCGGATGCATTATCTCGGGCGGTCGTCCAGGTAGACTGTCTGTTGTCCTCTCAAGAAACCGAGCCGTGGTATTCAAAGATGCTGGCGGAGGTGGGTGCGAATCCTGACAAATTCCCGAACTGGAAGGCCGTGGAGAAGAAGTTGTGGAAACAACTGCCGGGTGGTCGAGGAACGGCGGAGGTCGATCACGGGTGGAAGAGAGTCGTGCCAAAGGCAGAGAGGCGAACTATACTTCATCGGTGCCATGACGACCCGAACGCGGGGCACATGGGGATCGCGCGGACGGTGGCTCGTGTAGCGCAAAATTTTTATTGGCCTCGCATGCGGTCTGATATCGGGAGCTATGTGCGAAGGTGTAAAGTGTGCCAGGCATGCAAAATTGAGAGGAAAGCTCCAGTCGGGTTGATGTCCACCAGGGCAGGTGGGGCAAAATCTCCCTGGGAGATGGTGTGCGTGGATAATAGGGCCCCTGCCTAGGTCAACGCGTGGATACACCTATATTCTGACGGTTCTGGACTACGTCACGAAATTTTCCGTTTTACTATCGGTAAGAACAGCGTCGGCAGCGGCGGTTTTCCGTTTGCTTGAGGAGAATGTTCTGTTAGTTTACGGGGTACCAAAAATCTTAGTATGTGACAATGGCGTACAATTTGCAGGCAAGCAGTTTCGGCAGGCGATAGAGAGGTATGGAACGCGGGTAAGCTACACCGCCCTATATCACCCCCAGGCCAATCCGGCGGAGCGTCAGAATCAGGACATCAAGGGTATGTTACGATGTTATGTGTCCGACAACCATCGCTCCTGGGATGTGTACTTGGCGAAAATTGCGTGCGCACTTCGCACATACAAGCACGAGGTTACAGGGTTCTCCCCGTATTTCCTTAACTTCGGAAGAGAGATGGTCACGTACTGGGAGGAAGACGAGCCTCCAGATAGTGAACAGACAAATTTTTCTCCAACGTCGAACGCAGAGACTTTGGAAGCGATCCGCGAGGAAGTGGTGAGGAGAATGGTCAAGGTGGCAAAGGCGAGTAAAGGACGGTGTGACTTGCGACGTAGGGAGGCGGCGTTTCAGATCGGGGATAAAGTCTGGAAGAAAAATTACGTTTTGTCTGACGCCACTAAAAATTTCGTGGCAAAATTAGCTCCTGCGTTCGTCGGTCCTTATATTCTCAAGAGGAAAATGTCGTCATGGATTTTCGAGCTGGTTGACATGAGGGGGAAATCTGCGGGTAACTGGCATGTGAAGGATTTCAAGCCGTACTTCGAGAGCGATAGTGAGACCCGGGGGTCTGGATAGGGGGAGGCACCACACAATGGGGAACTGTAATATCTAATGTTGATAATGGTCAGAAGATTCCTACAGATGGGGATAGAGTGTGAGAAACTGCGTTAGGCGTTTTCTAGTGGTGGCGGAGTTAGTTCATAAGTAGGATAGGGTAGTGGTGATGAAGCTCTAGTGTAAGGCCCGCCGCAAATTGAGCACAGCCTAGCCCAGCACACGGCCAGCCCACGCGTGGATCAAACTGTGCCAGACCTGTTTGAACAGGCTGCCGCATATTGAGCCCAGTCCACGGTTATCCCACTAATTCGATTGACACGCATGGGTCTGTTTGTTTATCTCGCACAGTTTTCGTGGACTGGGTCAGTACTGTATTTCATTTTTCGTGAGTCTTTTGTTGAAAATAGATGTTGAAAAATTAATTGAACTGGTGCGAGAAAATCCTGTGCTATATAAGAGTAGTGATCCGGACTACATGAAAACAAAATTAAGAGAAGATGTATGGGAAAAAATTGGCCAGGAAATTAATAGCAATGGTAATTTGTTTTATTTTTATACACATGTTATAAGTTATAATTAATATCATATTGAAAAAAAAAATTAAAAATGTATGCATATCTTAGGTGTACAATGGAAAGCTAGTTTTTAATAAACTAATGCTTGATATTTCATTTTACTCTAATGAATACACCTGAATTTTAAAATTTTCCTGTTTCAACTGCTCTACGTTGCCATTCAACAGATCCAAATACACTGTTGAAACACTTTTGAAAATTTTCTCGTACTATAAATGCGTAATTCGAACTTCTTGCGCGATTTCGTGGCAAAAGAATAAAGTCATTTTCATTATGTACCGTTTCATAATCCTCCTGTGTTGGGTTTGCTTCTGATAGGGTTTTAGTTATTAAATAATTATGTAATACAGTCGTGGCTAGAATAACCTTATCAATTGTTTCTAATTTACATTCAAAGGGCCTTTTGTAGACACGAAATCATGATGATAAGATTCCAAATACGCATTCTACAGTTTGCCTTGCACGTGATATTCTGTAGTTATAAACTTTATTTTCCTAGTTATTAGTTACGTCATTTTTTTTATACGGCCGCATTAAATTTGACATGAGCGGAAATGCTTCATCTCCAACAAACACAAATAGGGTACTTCCATCCTGTCCAGGCAATGGTTTGGGTTGAGGCAAATCAAGAGTTCCCATGAGCAACATTTTTCCTAGACATGAATTGGATAAAATTCCACCATCACTTAATCTTCCCAAACTTCCAACATCCACATTGATAAAGCGATTGTGAGCGTCTACAGTTGCTATTAACACAACAGAAAAATATTGCTTGTAGTTAAAAAAAGAAGAACCACTATTTAGTGGTTTTCTAATGGCTACGTGTTTGCCATCTATTGCTCCGACGCAATTGTACATTTGCCATTTCCTTTCGAAATCTAATGCAATGCTTTTCCATAATGGCAATGTTGGTGAAGGCATGAAAGTAGGCTGTAAACGAAGCCATATTGCGTTGCTCACTTCAGAAACTATGTTTGATACAGTTCTTTCTCCCAATCTATAACTCAACGCTATGGTTTTAAACATATCCCCGGTTGCAAAATATCTGGAAAAATATATGATTTTTTAACTTCTATCAAAAGAGCCATGTAAATTATATTACATTAGCATTATATGCTGTGTAGAAAAATAAAATAACAAAATAATTTTGTGTGTGTTTTAGGTAAAACTGCAAAAGATAAATGGAAAAAATTGAGAGAGTGTCATAGGGAAGCACTGCGAAGGCAGAAGAAGAAGAAAAGTGGAGATGCAGTTGAACCTCAAAGGCAGTGGGCATATCAGCAACAGATGGAATTTTTGTTACCTTTTATGAGGAACCGACCAACAACATCAAATTTTATGAGCCCTTCAAGTGAAGGCAGTACTGATAATGTGGATACTGAGAAAACCAAAAACGGTGATCACACTATTGAAGACGAAGCTATTGCACCTCAAAACGTAAAAGCTCCTCCACCAAAAAAGCCGAAAAACAGTAGCGATGTGTGTCTTCAACAGTTTTTACAAAATACTGAAAAAAGGGCAAAAGTTCGTGACGAAATGAGGCAAAAAATATTTGAGAAAGAAAAAGGTCACGATGAAAAAGACCCATTATTTCATTTTTTTTTGTCCATGTACACTACAACCAAGGGTCTTTCAATTAAATACCAACGGCAAGTCCGGAATAAAAATTTTGAAACTGTTACAAAAGCGGAGGAAGATCAAGACAATGACAGCGTTCTTTCTACACCTTCAATTATCAGTCCTATACTCCTCACGTATGACGATTCCTGCAGCTATGTTACACCAGATACACCAACTACCGATAATCAAACTATATCATCAAAAATGTATCCTGACGTTTTTGTATCAGATTCCAGTTGAACAAATCACATCTTATCCTCATTTTACTCATATCATAATTTTTTAATATTGTCAATTTCAATTATTTTGTCTTGTTGTTTGTTTGAAATTCATGTGCTTATATTATATACTTATATAGTACAGAAAAGAATAAACAAACTTACCTAAGGCAAACAGCGAATTTTTCTTGACTTCCAATCGGTTTTTGAGCGTTGCATTCTCTACCAGTTATAAGAGACTTTATCATTTCATGTACTTCACTAAATTGCTCTCTACTAAACCTAAAATTGCTTTTGAAAACTTCTTCTGGTATGTCCTCTAATAGTTTAAATTCTCCATGGGTACTTCTGCCACGTAAGTACGCATTTCTTCCACTTTATTTAATAAATACATGGAAACAAAATCTTCATCCTCTGATTCTGATTCCAAATCGAGAAGCAGATTTGATTTTACGTTGTAATTCATAGCGACTTCTAACTGAACTGGCATGGTTGACTTGGATTCAATATGCGGAGACTCACCCATCCCATGCGTGCGGAAAGCACATGGGTTGCCCGTGGGCGATCCGTGTGCTGGGTTGGGCTGTGCTCAATTTGCGGCGGGCCTAAGTATCATAGTAGATAGAGGTGGTGGTAATAGCTCATAAGCGCGATAGGTTAGTGGGGGTGGAGGTATTGATTTAAAAAAAACTTTATGTCATAAGGGAGAGTGGGATTCGCGATGAGATTAGTTTTTCAAAAAAGTTCGGTATAATGCAGGTATTACAGTGTAGCATTTAAGGCTAGGATACTTTGATTGCAAAAAAATTACCATTTTGTTTCTCGGCAGGTAGTGGGTGGTGATCGTTGTTTTTCCGGGGGCCTCGTGTTGCTCTGTCATTTTTTTTGTGTGTTCGTTTTTTTCCGGCTGATTTGTGTGTCGGCATCATTCCATTGTAGTGGCTATGTGTGCGGTGTCCTAAAACCGAGTACAAACAGGATTAGGGTCGTGATGTGGAGGGGGGTAATAACCATCACCAAGTTCTAACTACGACACGAAATATCACATACACAAAGTCAAGCAGGAATTGACAAGTATACACAGAAGAATTTCTCATTTAGAAAGTAAAATGATCGAATGTAAATCGGTAGTTGAATCAATTTGAAATAGAGCAACGAATCTTCTGCGAATTAAATAGGCCAAAAATGCAGTTATAACGATATTTCCGTATCAAAAATTGCATCATTGAACGTAGAACTAAGCATCCCAGCGATGACCAAGACACTAGGGTACAGCGTTATTGGCTTGTAGGCAAGTTTGTTGAATTAAAAATAAACGCCTTGGTCCCAAGTCGTATTTGAAAGGATGTGAGTTGTACCGATTCGTTGCTTTGTTTGTACATCGATTGAGTGAGTGAATGGGTGATTCCGTAAGCGCGAGTGAACATGTGCAGTAGAGAGTTGTAGAATTCAAGCTAGGGGTAGGTGTTCGATACGCGCGAGCGAACGAGTTTACGGTTGCCGTGGAACGGGAAGTTGCTTAATACCATTGATCGTTAAAGATGTTTGCCGAGAATTCCTGCGGAATTTTCTGAAGCGAGGGGGTGTCACGGTCGGAGTCAACAGATATCACGCGCGACCTGTTGATTTTATAAATAAAAAAAAAATATACCCTCTACCAATCTTCGAAAGTAAGGATGGTAGAAGGTAGTTAGTTGCCAAGGAGCAACTCACCGGTTCTAGCTAATAAGTGTCAGAGCCGTAGCGTAGAGGAAAATGCGACTCGCGTAGATGACTATTCGATGCAGGGCGGCGAATCGTAGGACAGATTAACACAACCGACTAACGCAGGAAAACACCCGACAACCGCAAGGATTAGGAATGGATGATCGCAAACAGTATGCACACGTCAGGTGGAACCAACTTGAACGATGCCAGTATCCGGCCTACCGCGAGAAATAAATAAACAAGGCAGAACATAACATGAACTTACCGTGGACCTCAGATTGCTCTTTTGGATTGTCCCTGATCGTCTGAAAGCGATGAATCCTCAATGACGGTGGTTTGGGCGGCCAGAGTGGGAGTTCTGTGGGGGTGATTCGAATGTTCTCCAGGCCGCGATGCCGAGTTGTTCCCATTGGTCGTCTTTGGTGCCGTTTTCATCACCATTTGATTCATGGCGGTCGCCATTCGATTGAGCCATTTTCGCGTTCGTGCTGGGGTTCGATTTGGAATGCGGGTTCCTCCTAAATGTGACCCGGGAGCGCTACCAGGCTGTCAATTAGCTGTCAATAAGTGTCCCCATATGGAGGAAGAGGCTAAACGTCAATTCGACCGCAACCTACCACAACAACAGAGTGTGAAATGACGGTTCGGACAATAGTTGTACTAAAGAACGGTACAAAAGTGGTACAAAAGTGGTATCAAAGTCCAAGACTGGAAGAATTTCCAGGGAGTAAATTTCCAAAGTCAGCTGGAGTTCAAATACCTCCCAACGGTTCGAGTGAAGCCACTTTAGCGGAAAATGGATTTGATGAGCTGCGAAAATCGGTGGAAATGGTTCTTCTTGGTTTGAAATCGGTAAGAGGTCGGACGCATCGAGACGAGATTTGGCGATAACCCAGCTTTTTTTCCTTTTCTTTTTGGTTTGAAATTGTCGGTCGGACCGTGGAGGATTTAAGGGGCGAAGAGCGACAATAAATGAAGGGACAAAATTCATCTTGAGGCGCTAGTCAACGAGTCTAAGGGAAGATATCTAACGATTTCGAAGACAAGTGCTCTGTTAATTTGAAGATCCGAAGACGGTAGTGAAGAAGAATGGTAGCGGATGGTATCGAACGAATTTGAAGGCGGGAATTTTATTAAATTGAGAAATCGGAGTCGGCAGTGAAGAAGAAAAGTTGCAGTCATCGTAAAGGGCCCCAGCGTGGGATTTCATCTGTTCAAGAGTAGTCATCGCAGCGGAGTAAAAATTCAAGTTAGTTAGTTTATCGATTTTCTTTGCTTTTGGATATAACTAGATACAAATAAGGAATTCACGAGTTGAATTGTATAGTGAAATAGTTTGTGAAATACCTGTTTAGTTTAAGTCACCCTACCACCGGTGGTAGAGAAAGATAAGAAAGTGTGATTATACGAGAGTAACTCAATAAATTCTAAGTTATTGTAAGATAAATTCGGTGAATGAAACACAGATTTAATAGCGGTAGCGCGAAGGTGCAGTTCTAATTTTTTCTTTTCACAGCGTGGATTGCGGTAACTCGTCGCCGACTTCTCGCTTCGCTGCGATGGTCACGCAGGAAATTCCGGCAAAGAAGCGAGTGGCGCCAAACCCACTCCGTTCCTCGTGAGTAAAGGCCGCCCGGAATTTTTCACCCTTGGACTCATTCCCGGTGACTAAGGGTTGTGAATCGCGGATAATATACGCAGATATAGATTTTGGTAACAGTATACACAGTAAAATGCGTTTCCGGAATCGCACCTTAGCTGTATGTTTGTGAAACTAAGCACAGGTTATGCAACACAAATGCAGAAGATCTATGATGTGTTTAGTTTTAAATATTCCAGCCCCCCTATTTATTTTACAACCGGGCTTGGGACTGGCTTCGGCAAAATTAGAGCTTGCGTTGTCTTCACAATCTTTGCAGTTTACTTTCTTTTCTAAGCTCAGAACAATTGAACATTATCTATTGCTTTACTGTCATCTAATTTTATTTCACTTTTTTTCACTTTACACTCACTTTTAATTAATATTTTGCACGCGAAGATACATTTAGCCCAAATTACATATATTAACACTCACTAACCTGTGAAAAGAGACTCCTAAAGCATAGTACTGAGTTCGATTTTACGTGAAATTTTCATACAAAATTTCACGTGAAATGTGTTTCGGCGAAAATTTAGCTTGAAAATTAGCAAGTTTGGTACTGTGTTTTTAGCATGAAAAGTTGCTTTGAAGTTGCTTTCGCTTCGAAAACATAGATGGCACTGAAACATGTTGTCAATCATTTCACGCCAATTTAGTTTGTGCAGTTCATTTTTTCGAGCTAAAAAGTGACATTTAATGTTTCAATTTGAAAATTGAGCAGTGCAAATGTCTTTCCAATAAGAAAATTGATCGAAAAGTGAAATTCATGACATTTAATCCGTCAGAAATGAGCATTGTCTCTGCTTTTCTGCATTGTCAAAATTTTCACTCGAAAGAATGACCATATAATGGAAACATGTCAAAATTTCACGTGAACTCGAACTCAGTACCAGCCTTAAGACACTAAATCCTTGCTGATTTCGGTATGGACTCCCAACACACTTTCGACTCATTATGACTTAAACTTTACAAAGTGCTTTTACGATTTCGCGTTTTAATATGAAACCAAAGGTCTACAATGTCCAAAAAATTAGTTATTGAGGAAAAATCACCACCGCACAACACAATTAAATACGTTTGAAACTCACTTTCCTGGGAAAACACTACCGACACCGCGTACCATTGACAACGATCTTCTTAGCTAAGCCCAAGCAGGCCCAAGCCAGAGAGAATCGAAGAGTGCGTTTTTGTCCTATTACACATACTTGGATGTAGGGCCAGAAGGGTGAAATAGGCCGCTCCTCTTAGTTTTCTACACTCATCCAATCCCTTCTAGAGGTACGGGCCGTCAGGCTACGTTATCGTTTTAGCTATGACGTCAATGATTCAGGGATTGCTATCAATGCTACCTAGCGGACGGCATATAAACCAGCTATCATCTGGTTTATGACAGTAAAAATATGAGCATTTTTCATTTCACTTCATTTAGATTTTGTTGTCGAAGACCAGAAAATAGCCACCTTAATATTACATATGCGGCAAATTCCAAATCAATTTATCAACTAGGCTAGAACATTTTTCTTTTCACTTCACATCGTATTTGTTGTCGATGACCAGGAAATTGCCGCATTAATGTGAATTGGCCTTATTTAATACCAAAAACCAATTTAACATATACGGCAAATTCCCAATCAATTCTCTTTCGTACTACCTCTTAAACGTCACATAACCTACACTGAAATTGTTCAATTGGTTTTTATCAATTTTCTCACTAATTTCGTCGCGAACTGCACTAAATTTCATTCTCGCGATTGACTGGCAATGTTTCGCGGGTTTCGCTTTCATTTCACTCCAATATAACACTCACAGCCCGTACAATTTCACGCAGACGTCCCATTTAAAAACATGCATTTTCTGCGACATTTTTCTCCCAAACTGTGACATCATCATTCTGCATGACGGCCCGTACTTCTAGAAGGCATTGACTCATCTCACACTAATGCCTGAATTACAGTCGCCTGATTACACTCCAACATGCCTAAGTGTCAGTGAACTAGAAGAATTTTCAATTCATGTTTGAATTCGAAGTGTGTGGTGCGTCAAATTTCCCGCGTATAACGACCACACAAAGCCTTCCATTTGCGTTGACATGCACCCACTGTAAGATAAAGCAGAGGTTTATTTACTATGCTGTTCTGATTAATCTTTTTTTTTTCATTTAATAGAATTGTGAAATATGTAAATAAAAACTTACCACCAGCGGGCAGCTTTTCGCTTATCTGCAACCACACACGAAATTTGCCAGCCACATTTTTGTACCCGCCTGTAGCCTTTTCATATAGAATCGGATGCTCCGTCACTTGGGCAATCAGCCAATGTTCCAATATCATATAAATGAAATGAAACATCCGTTTGTAATACTATTAGCTAAATATTAAAATTTAAGTTATGGACTCTGAGGAGGAGGCCAAATAGCCCTCGCAATAAATAAATAAATACATTTAAATAGATCTGGCTTGTACGAGAAAAAAACAGGTCTTGAAACCATAATTAAATTACTACAATTAATTTACTATTTACTATCTCTTTATTTTGCTATTTACTATCTTTTTATTTTGCTTATAATTATCTATATTATTAACGATAACATATTTTTTTAATCCTATGAAAAAAATTATAATATTAAGTCAACTCTACATTTTCGCATATATTAGAAATCGCGTGAGTTACGTACACACTTCATATCATACTATTGAATTAAGCATGTTGAATTATATGAAGTATCATATGGCATTGTATCCAAATTGAATTTAGCTCAATCATGTAAAATTAAAACGTGTCGACATCGATTTGCAAGTTCAGCAAAGCAAGCAATTCACAAATCGAACGATGTCGGCACGAGTTAATTACGCAGCATTCTAAACCAATGAATAGATCACTAAAATGTATAATTGTGCAATATTCTTGAAACGGCAAATACAGTAGTTAATATCATCAAATTATCTTTTTTTTATTCGGGTGTGACAAGTGTCTCGTTAGTGGCGCAGTCGGTAGGATACGCTTACGGTCTCTTTGTATCCTGGTGATAGAATAAAATCCGCGAAGGAATATCGAGAAAGCTCTACAAGTTATCCTCGACGGTATGTCGTGAAAGTAATTTGTGTGCGGTAACGAGAGTAAATCGTTAGTGCAAAAGGGAGCTGTAAACCTTGAACCAGGAGAATCACCGGTGAATGCTTTTATCAGCATTATCAATCGAAACGTAAGTCGAAAAAAGAATACTTCCTCCCATCCTCAATTGGAATTCATTTTTCACTAAACTTTTTTCCCTTTGCAAAAAGAAATTATATTTAACATTTATCTTAATCACAAAATATTTAAATCATTATTAAAATTATTGAAGTTTTTTTTTTTTTTTTTTTTTTCAATTCAATTCAATTCCATTTATTAATCACAAATCATAACATCAGTAACAAAACTTAGAATAACTAACATAAGTTTGTGTAAAACGCCTCTCTATAAGCATAGCTTGTGTGAAGAGGCTTGTTCAGCTCTTAGGAGTCTGTCTTTTTTGTGTTAACACTTACTAATAATACAATAATTCATTTATAATTATAATAACTAATGCTAATAATTTGGAAATATAATATATAATTTACAAAGGTGAGCTTAATATAAAATTAAATTTAGCTTGAAATTCTTCATTAGATATTGCTTGGAGCCATTTTTTAACATTATATTTGAACCTAATAAACGTATTAATATTTTGTAGATGTTCAGGTAGTTTATTAAAGCACATCGGTCCTTTGTATGATACGTATTTTTGCGTTTGAGTTTTCTTACAAGCAGGAACAGCAATTCTAAATTGGTTTGATCTAGTTGCGTGGCCAGTTTGGATAATGTTAGTTCGATCATATTTGTAGGTATAGCATAGGATAGAAACTAGGTAAAGTTTTTTAAAGTCAAATACTTTAGCTAAGGCAAAGAGCGCAGACGTTGGAAATAGACGAGGTAACTGGTATATGACCTTTAGAATCTGCTTTTGCGTAGTAATAATATTCGAAAGGTGAGAAGAGAAGGTACCACCCCACGCTGCTATGGCATACTGTAGTATAGACTGCACAAGTGCATAATAAATAATTTTTAGCTGTTCCTTTGTTAATACGTCTCTTAGAGAGAAGAAAATGTGGATACTGCGTCTTAACTTTTTATTTACTTCTTCTATGTGTTTATTCCACTTTAGGTTTTTGTCGATTGTTACGCCGAGGTATTTAGTATGGTCTACAGTACGAATTAATTCACATTTTCCATCGCAAGGTTTATTGATTGTATTCCTACATTTGTGGCCGTATATGGAAAAGTTTACTCCGTTTGGTTGTCCTGCCACAGTGGGTGCAAAAGTAATTAAACATGTCTTCTTGAAATTAAGTTTGAGGTGGTGGTAGCGTAACCATCTTTGTACGTTATCAATGTATAGTTGCCCTATTCTAAAGCTCTCATCCCAACTAGGGGACGAAATCAGCAATACTGTATCATCAGCGTAAGAAATTATTTGACCAGAGGTTGCACCTTCGTACAGATTACAAAGGTCATTTACATAGATGAGGAATAATAAGGGTGAGAGGACAGTACCTTGTGGTAGACCTACATCCGATTTCGAACGCCAATCACTATAAGCGTTGTTAGCTTTCACTCTTTGTTGTCTTAAGCTAAGATAAGAGCTTAGCAACATTAGCGGTTTGCCTATGATTCCAATTTGACGAAGTTTATTAACTAGCAAATCTTTTGGAACGGTATCGAAAGCTTTTTGAATATCCATAAATACAGCTATGGGCTTATTATTTTTGTCGATTTCAGAGTAGAGGAAGTTTGTTACCCGTAACACTGCATCTTCTGTGCCTAATTTTTCTCGGAAGCCGTACTGATTCTTAGATACAATGTTGTTTTCCGTCAAATATTTACTTAATCTATTTTTTATACATCGCTCAAAAATTTTTGCTAATGAAGGTAGAAGTGATATGGGTCTATAGTTATTTGCATCGAGACTATTGCCACCTTTGAATACCGGGATAACAATTGCTTTTTTGAACTCAGTCGGAAAGATTCCATTCTTCATACATTTATTGAGAAGTTTGGTGAGGGGGGCTATAATACTGAGCTTTATTGCTTGTAGCAGATTATTATTTATATCGTCCCAACCTGGAGCTGATTGCTTTTTAAGTGAATTAATTATAAACAGCAGCTCATTACTGCTTACTTTATGTAGATGAAAATTTGAGCTGATGTTACTTGAGTTGGGTAATACAATTTCGTTGTTATTTTCAAAATTTTTTGCTATTTGCTCTCCAATATTTATGAAATGTTCATTCAAGTGATTAGCCAGGCATATGTTCTTGCTACTAACAGATGAAGAGGCTATCTCCGGCTGAATTGTCTCAATTATTTCCGTTGGAATATTCATTGTAGTCTTACTGCTTGTCATATTATTCACTATTTCCCATAACTTTTTGTTGTTGTTAGCATTAATAATACGCTTTTGGTAGAAGTTTTTCTTTGCTGCTTTTATGATGGTATTTAACTTGTTTCTGTATATTTTATAAAATTTTTTTAGATTGGTGTTGAATGGTTCCCTATTAATTCTTTTTTTTGTTTCATCTCTTTTTCTTATCGATGTTATTATTCCTAAAGAAATCCACTGTTTCAAAGGTGAAAGTTTTTTGGGGATGAATTTAGTTGTTGTGGATTCCTTAATTATATTGATGACCGTCTGGATAAATTTATAAGATGATAAATTAGCATCTTCATCGTCATTGATGACTAAGTCCCAATCTACTAGACCAAGCTTCATTTTCACTTCATTAAAATTAATTATTTTGGTAGTTCGTTTATTTGGTAGAAAATTATTTACTTCCTGATAGTTAATGTCTACTTTAATTAGTGTCGTGAAGTGATCAGTGATTGAGTTTTGTAATATAATGGGAATGGCGTGGTACCGAGTGGAGTTTTTCCTTAGAAGAATGTGATCAATGCAAGATTCGCTACAACCGTCTATTCGAGTCGGTTTATTTATGCACGAGATATAACCTAGGCCATTAAAAGTAGTTAGATAGTTGTTGGTAGTACTAGTATTATCTAATAAGTTAATATTAATGTCCCCTATTAATATGTCAATCGCAGCAAATCCCGTACATAAAACTGTATTGTATGCATCAGAAATGAAGTTCTCGTTGCATATCGTTGGTGATTTATAAATCGCGAATATCCTTGCTTTATTTTTATTCGTTAATTCTATATTTAACTGAAGACCTGTGAGATTGTGAGTACTTATTTCATCGCAGGTGTGCTTAATTATTTGCCTAATGTACACTAAAACTCCATCATTTTTGTTAAGGCATTGAGATGTATAATACATCGAATACATCGGTATATTTAAGGAAGGCGAGATTATATCAAAGTCGGCTAGGTAGCTACCATGTTGTGTTTCCGACAAGATAATTACATCCAAGTTAGCGTCTAATTCATTTATTAATATAACTAATTCGTCAAAATTTTTTTTATGCTCCTAATGTTTAAATGAAGAATTTTAAGCCCTTTACATTCCGATCTACCAAATAATTGCTTACATTCACTTACACAATTAGCAATGTATGTTTCAACTTCGTTATCTACTAGTATTTCATTATCACAGTCCATAGCAGAGATTTAAAAAAAAAAAAAAAATTACAACGGAACCTCAATTAATTTTTAACTTATTTTAGGTAATTATTATCTAACTCTTCAACGCAGTTAATTTTGAAGACTCTCCCCTGCTCAGTTTTTCTGATGAAAATATTTTCGTCACGAATCCACACAAACTTAAAGTAATTTTCTTTCGCAAATTTTTTCGTTTCGTAAAGAAGTTTCTTGTTTGTTTTGGTGAGACGACTGTTGACATAGAACTTTGTAGGGGGCAAGGCATCATGCAAGTTCTTACAGACCAAGTCCAATTTTTTCAATTTAGCTTTTTCTAGCCACATGTCTCTATGCTCTCTAGTGGCGAAACGAGCAATAAGCGGCCTTGATGAATTGGACTTTTGACTACGTATTAATTGTCTTTTGGCAAAAACAGGCTTTACCGTTGACTGGATGTTGATAAGCTCTGCAACGCTATTTAATACATCTGCTACATTTTCGTTGGGCGTTTCGACTAGTCCATTAATTTCAATGTCGCAGCTTAATTTTTCTTGTTCGAATTGATTGACTTGATTCGCCAAAGTTTGCACTTGTTTTTTTAAGTTTAGGTTTTCAGCATCTAATTTAGCACAAATACTTGTTAGACTATCTACTTTTTTACCGTATTGGTCAATTTTTAGTTGAAAATCATCAATTTGATTACAACAATAATCCAACGATTTCCTATACTCAGACAGCTCTTCCTTGAACATATTACGCATGTCCTGCAATTCTTTAGAGTGCGTACGCATTTCCCTCATGATTATACCGATGTTTTTTTCAATATCTTTTTTGTTAGAATCATCATCCTTCGGTGTTCTCGGTGGTGATTCGGTTGTAAGCATTTTATTAGCACCCAATGATGATTTACAACTTTGGCATTCCCAATTTTTCTTCTTCTCTTTATTCAACTTTCTAAAGTTGGTTTCGTTATAGCCTCCACAGAAAAAATGAAAGCTTTTCTTGCAACTTAAGCATCCCAAAGCTTCAGTTTTATCCAAGATGCCCTCCAGGCATCTCCCACATTGAGTTATTGTCGCCATGCTAGATAAATATCTGGTCGCGTCTTGGCTAAGATGAGGTTTGAGCCAAAGATAGTATAATGCAGTATCAAACAACACGGATCACAGTGGTGAGGATACCGACTGAACCGTTCCTCTTGAAGTCTCTTTGTTCCGACTCGCCAACAAAGCTCCCGCACAATGATTTTCTTTTTCCAAGATTGAGAAGTGTATGACTTACTGCGCTCACTCCTTGTGTTGGTATACGAAACGTCTCCAGTTAAAGCTACACACTCTCAGCACACGCGATTCAATAGAAGGCAGGAACACTCTTGTTTTTTTAAATTAAGTTGGAGCGATTGTAAACATCGACTGCTTGACAGACAAACTGTGCTTTTTAAGTTGACAAAATCATTCAAATCAGTGAAATATATTGAAATCATTATTGAAGTTTATTATTAATATATATAAAATTGAAAATATATTAAATATTAGTAAATACTATTGAAAGCTATACTATTATTAATTATAAAAAAAACTCTAGCGCACCTGAACCGCTAGAAACACTAATGTTCGAAGAACAGTAGAAGAATTGTGCAGATTTTGGGTGCATATTCTTCCACACTAGCTGCTTATTACAGCAAAACTAATTCAAACGCCAGGTTTTACTTTGGTCTTATAACTCATATGGTGGAAAGGTTTCAGATATTACCAGCTCTGTGCCAGTGGCTCAACTATGCTCATTTTAATTTTTTTAATTTTATAATTTTAGCATAATTTCAAAGTTTATGAGAGCAACACTTGTTAATTATATTCGCTCTCACTTGCTTATTTCACAAAAATTTTCAAAGCAGCATCTCATAAAACATCAATGAAGAAAATGCTCAGTGCCTGCAGCACTGTAACTGAAGTTGGTGTTTGGGGCTGCGATCCGAAAAATTTGCAGAACTTTGGGAATTGAAACATTGGTTATTTATTTTCATTGTAATTGTTTCCGGTATGAATACTAACTGTAAGCATTTATTGATACAAAAGTAGCACAACCGACTCGTACTGGCAACCTTTTGCCAGTATCAAAGCCAATAATATATTACATCTGCTTCACGTTGTTATATAACATTCGAAGTTATAGGAGTATAAAGAATTTTAGGGTTACCTGCAGCAAGTTTTTTCAAATAATCGAAAACTTAATATTTCCTGTTTATTGTCACTACAATATCATTACCATTTGAAAATTCTACGATAAAACCGCTTAGTAAAGATATTGCAAACAAACACAAAACCAACAAAAGCTGGCAACCCTATCGTGGCTTTTCAGCAAAATTTGGCCTGAATAATGTCTATATAAGATTCCATCAATAATATGAAATTCGTATTGATTTCATGACTGCACTGGAAGTTATAGGGCAAAAAGTTTTATGTTCCTGAGCGAATTTTCAAAACCAAAGACACAAAAATTACCATAGCTGGCAGCACCAATCTAATTTTTCAACCAAATTAATATCAAACAGAGTCTAGAGTAAGGTTCAGCTATTGTGTCAGTGTCATGAAAATCGGGTTACTAATTCACATTTCATAGGGCAAAAAGCATTTTTTTTTCTTTTTAATTTTTCAAGATGGCGCCACTGGCACAGAGTTGCCCACAATTAAAAATCGCTTCTACCAGATCTGGTCCTACTTAAGTCCAATGCATTCTGTAAATTTCAGTTGTATCTGATTATTGATTCGTGAGTTCTCGTGAACAGAAGTTTTTGATGCTAAAAATATAGGTTAACTGGGAAAGGGATACCGTTCTTGTCCGACATGAAATTTCTTAAGTTTTACTTTGAAAGTGTAATTTTAGCATAAGATTTGTATACAGATTGGTTTTATTGTAAGAAACACACATTTTTTAGGATATTCGATGGTTTGAATGCTTTCACTTCCAAATTTTCATTTTTTCAAATTTAAAACACCAAAATTATCATAGCTGGCAGCTCCAACCGAATTTTTTAACCAAATTTCTACAAAACGTGGTTTGAAGTAAGATCCAGCTACTGTGTGAATTTCGTCAAAATCGAACGATTCAATCAGAATCTATAGGGCTAAAAGCAGTTATCTTTTTCAGTGATTTTTCAAGATGGCACCACTGGCACAGAATCGCCCGCATTTCAAAATCACTTCTATCAGACCTGGTCCTATTTAAGACCAATACATTCTGTTAGTTTCAATTAATTCTGCTCATCGGATCGTGAGTTTCCGTGAACAGAAGTTTTTGATGCTAAAAATATAGGTAAATTGGGCAAGGGTTACCAGGCGTGCCCGTTATACCATATCTTTTTTTTTTGGTTATGTAAACAAAGCACAAGATTTACATATGAATGGCTTTTTGTTTTTTTTGAAGAAACGGCATTTTTTCAAGAGAGACGATGATTTGGAGGTTTTCATTTTCAGTGCTTTCCCTAGCTGCAGAGTTGTCAGCACGCTCATTAAGCTACACAAATCTACAACTAAATAATACCAATATGTCCTGAAAATTTCGTAATGATTGAATAGCTCTGTCAAAAGTTATCGCAATTTAAAAATTTTCAAATTTTCCCGTTCTCTTTTTGGGCACACATAGGGTTAAAAAATTCCAAAACATTATCCGATTCACATATAAAACACGTTCGAAATTTATTTTGTTAACTTCATTTATGCGAAAATTATTTGTGTACGGAATAATAGGTATATTAAAAATATCACTAAAATGGCCGCCAGCGCCAAATAAATACTATTGAAACTATACATTTATATATATAACTAGCTATTAAGAATTGTGAAGTGTAGTGAAAGTGCAGTGAAAGTGTGCCGGAGTAAATAAATGTCAAGTCCGTATAAGAAATCTCGAAACTTTTTTTGTCCATATACAACGCGAGTACACAAGGCTGTTAGCCTCGGCACAATCCAAGAGACTCAAGATTTTCAGTCAGTCTCATCTGACGAGTTTCCTTGCCTGAATAGTGCAACTGCGGAAACCAATATCATGGCACTAAACCAACAGCCACATGCGGTTGTTCCTGCAGATATTTTTGGTTCTTTGCGAATCCCTGACGCCGTAAAAGATTTGCCAAGATTTGACGGCAATCCTCGGCTACTCCATGAATTCCTCAACAACGTAGAGGAAAATCTCTCTTTCATCAGAGAAATAGATGGCACTCCTTACTCAAGAATAATTTTGCGAGCCATCCGCAACACAATCGAGGGAGAAGCGAACGAAGTGCTGAATATGTTCGGAACCCCTCTGGTATGGGAGAATATAAATAATAATTTAATTCTCCATTATGCCGATAAAAGGACTGAAACGTCATTAATACGTGACTTGCATATGTTAAAGCAAGGTGACAAATCAGTCGAAAAATGTTATGGGGACATTGTTGAAATTCAAGCCACAATGTATATCCATGAGAGTGACTCAAATGTGATCGAAGCAAAAAAAACATTGTTTGCGGAGATGTGCCTTAACACTTTTTTAACTGGGTTACGAGAACCATTAGGATCTGTTATCCGAGCTATGCGACCGGAAACGTTGGCTACAGCTTTTTCGTTCTGCATCAAAGAGCAGAATATATCTTATATGCGATCGGACAGTCGACTACAGCCCAAGATAACTACTACTCGTCCACAGCCTAAACCATCAGGCAATAGTTTCTTTCTAACACAACCAAGCCCATTTCTGAACAGTTTCCCTAATTTCTCACCAAGACCATCTTTTGGCAACTTCCAATTTAAACCACCAAACGCGCACACACAATACGCACCAGCGATCTTCCAACGAAACAAGCCTTTCGCTCAAAATCAAAATTTTAATACCTTTGGGCGAGAATTTCCAAATCCTAATCAACGTTTTAATACATTTGAGAGTGACTCAAATGTGATCGAAGCAAAAAAAACATTGTTTGCGGAGATGTGCCTTAACACTTTTTTAACTGGGTTACGAGAACCATTAGGATCTGTTATCCGAGCTATGCGACCGGAAACGTTGGCTACAGCTTTTTCGTTCTGCATCAAAGAGCAGAATATATCTTATATGCGATCGGCTGGGAAACAATTTCCAAATCCCAATCAGCAATTTAATACGTTCGGGAGACCGTTTCCCAACCAAAACCAAAACGTTTTTGGGAAACAGTCGCATCCTTCAAAACCACCGCGACCAGAGCCGATGGAAATTTGTTCCGGGAACACGTTTTTACGGAACCGTCCAATGAACCAACAGGCTCAACAAACAAATTACCCTAGGTACATAGTAGAAGAACTACACAACATTGATACTGACAACACACCCAACGAAGAATTTGCATACATGCCGCCTTACCTCGACCAAACAACTTATCAAGCTTATTTGGAACAATATTACAACAATGAGGAGACAAAAGATGACAGTGCTACTCCAACCGACCAAGAAATTCAAATTGACGACACCACAAATTTTACCACAGATGCCTCGACCGATCAACAGGATACAAAGACATCAACAAACATGGTAACGACCTTCACTACATAAACATTTCATCACCTTTTGGACGCCCATTAAAATTCCTAATTGATACTGGAGCCTCTGCTTCATTTATCAACCCAGAATATATTCACCCAGATGATCTGGAAGATATAGAACCAGTAACAATCAACACAATTCTTGTTGAACATAAATTGACAAAACAAGTTAAATTGCCTAATTTCATTGAATTTAACCAACCGGGCGAAAACACATTTTTGATATTCAAGTTCCATAAATATTTCGACGGACTTTTAGGGTTAGACGTACTGACCTCCCTAGGAGCTTCTGTAGACCTTGCAAATAAGACTCTGGTAATACAAGGTTCTATCTTACCAATACATTTTAAACCAAACCTTTCGTCAGGAAAACTAATAATTCCTCCTAGGTCTAAAATAATAGCTAAAATACCTGTTGACATTAAGGATGGTGATATTTATCTTAGGCGTACAATAGTTAAGGAGGGTGTTTATATTGCCGAAGGAATTTACCACATCAAGAACTGGTACGGTCTGGTACCAGCTTAACTGATTGCGATCAGTACCAACTTAACTGATTGCGATCAGGTTGTACTATTAGAACAACCACTGAAAGCAGAACCACTCTGTAAAAACTATATAGAAGCTAACAATTTCACATTCCAAACCACTCCTCCGGAAACGACTACACAGGATATTACCAAATTACTTCGCACTTCTCATCTAAATACAGAAGAGAAGAAAATGTTATTTCACATTTGTCGGGAATACGATGACATATTTTTTTCATGAAGGACAGACACTATCATTCACAAACCAAGTGAAACACCGTATCAGGACTACAGATGATATACGTGTGTATACAAAATCTTATTGATATCCTTTTGCTCTCAAAGATGAGGTCCGTAGGCAAATCAATGATATGCTTCAACAAGGCATAATCCATCCAAGGTACTCTCCTTGGAGCTCTCCAGTTTGGATTGTACCTAAAAAGTTAGATTCAAGCGGAAAGCAAGAGTGTAGGCTTGTGATAGACTACCGCAAGTTGAATAAAAAAACAATTAGCGATCGTTACCCCCTTCCAAACATGACGGAAATACTCGATAAACTTGGTAAATGCATGTATTTTACCACTTTAGATCTGGCTAGTGGCTTCCATCAAATAGAGATGGATCCAGTGGACATAAAAAAAACAGCCTTCACAGTAGAAAAAAACGCCCCTTCCACATTTCAAAGAGTTATGGACAATGTCCTCCAAGATTTGCAAGGAACAATCAGTCTCGTTTATTTGGACGACATTATAATCTATTCTACGTCTCTTCAAGAACATGGCGAAAACCTCAGGAAAGTTTTCCACAAATTACGAAATGCGAACCTTAAATTACAACTTGATAAATATGAAACCCGCCTTAAGAAATAGCCTTCCTTGGCCATGTGGGAACCACAGAAGGAATCAAGCCCAATCGTGACAAAATTAGAGCCATAAAACACTTTCCAATACCTAAGACTACGAAAGAAATTAAAGGCTTTCTGGGACTACTAGGGTACTATAGGAAATTTATCAAAGACTTCGCACGACTCACAAAACCTCTAACAGAATGTCTGAAAAAGGACAAGAAAATTGAAATAAACGATCGATACCTAAATGCCTTCAACACTTGCAAAAATTTACTGATGAATGATCAAATACTCCAATACCCGGATTTTAATAAGCCTTTTATTCTGACAACAGACGCCAGTAATTATGCATTAGGCGCTGTTTTATCACAGGGACCTATTGGTAAAGATCTTCCTGTATGCTATGCTAGCAGGACCTTGACGGATTCCGAGATCAACTATTCAACAGTTGAGAACGAACTGCTGGCTATCGTTTGGGCCACTAAATGCTTTAGACCTTATTTGTTTGGTCGGAAATTCCTTATCATCACAGACCACAAACCGTTAACCTGGTTAATGAGCCTTAAGGATCTGCAGCGATTTTATGAATGGAGGGGTGCTAAACTTAGCACAACTCAGAACCAGACCGAAGTCCGAAACCAAGATGACCAAGGTCCAGCAGAAGTGGGAATGGCTAATGCCATTCAAGAGGCAAAACAAAAAAAAAGAATTGCTCCGAGAGCAGGGTGCCCTAGAAATGGCCGTGAAGGCCCCTCGGCCGCATTAGCGGAGCAACCTTCAACCAACCCCGACGGATGCTGGGGTGCCGCTTTGCTAGCTCGCTGCGGCTGGAGTGCGTTCTTGAAAAATTGAGTTGGTTTGCTCTCCAGAAAACGGGATGCTACTTATTATTCATTCGTCATGAATACGCAGCCGCAAACTGATATGTAAACATATCCAGGGGACCAAAAGGGGGCATAGTTCCGTAAAGGAAACCACCCATGGATCTGCAACATGGGCTGACTAACCAGAACAAGTGCTCGTGACAACGCACGGAGCCAGAAAATTGAAATTCTAAAAAGGACAAAAAGGAAGAAACGCTGCCTCTCTTTTCAGAGGAACTTGGGTGAGGCAGACAGCCCCGGGCACTTGATGGTGGCGGAGCCCTGACCCCGATGGTCTGGGGTCCTCCACCCTCTGATACCGGCCAATAATCAACAAATCCAAAAAAAATCTAAAACCGGAACTGAAACTAACATGATAGGCCAGTATCCCTCCCTTTGAAGAAGAAGTGCTGAAAAATATCACAAATACACTATGTCATTGGCCAGCCAGGCCATGCGCAGACCCTGAAAAGAACTGATAGAGCTTCTCGGGCCTCCGCCCAATAAGAAGGCCGTAAATTTTAAATCAGTATAAATTCATTTTATTTAAATAAAGTTCATTTCCTTCTCTGTATACACGTACCAGATAAATATGCATTAAAGTTCCGACAATCATAATAAAAAATTTACATTAATATTTCTGGTTGGCTGTATTATTATTATTAGATGCCAAAACACGAAAACGTGAGCTACCCAGACTTCAAAACTACTACTAGATAAATGCTACCCAATGAAGTAAATACTACGAATTTTATTTTTATTAAATTAGTTTCGGTATTTCCGTTGATTACAACTAACAAATATTAAAAGAGGCTAGTTCTCCGAAATCTCCCAGCCGTATCAGAAGATAAAGAAAAGAGTTCCTGACAAAGTCGCAAATATCTTATACAATCCACTACCGTGTTTTGATACGAATTCAATATGGCAAATGAGCTATGAGAAACTTATGAAATGGGTTTTAGAGATGAAGTGGAAGGAAACTTAGTCATTTTCTATTCATTAAAAGAGGCCAAACAAACTAGGTTCTATAGGTTTGCAACTTCACCCTATGGTGGTCAGTCCTAACTCTAAGTAACTGGGATCATATCCGTGAGGAATCTCGAACCGCACCTCCGAAGACAAAACAAAAGACAGCGGTACAGCACTACTGGGAATGCTGACACATTAATTTCATCGGGGTTTTCCTCCCTTTTTTTTCTTCTCCTCTATAGACACAAAAGACAGCTCCAAAAATGAGATGCCAAAACCCCTTTTGCCAATAAAAAACTTTACGAGGAGGGAAATCCTAGCCGACATGCAAGAGAATAATGGGCATTAATTCAGGCGCCTGAACGAGAGTTTGCAACATAGTCATTTATGGGTTCGTATAATAAAGTGATTAAACAAAAGGTAACAAAAGAAAAAGGAAAAAAAATAAAAACAATGCCCCGCTACTAATGTGCGTGAATGACATCGGAATGCGTGAATGATATCTGCAACTGTGGCAAAAAAAATTATACCAACCGTGAGAATTCGCATGTATCAATAAGGTCGGGTTCTGGCACATGTTTTTCGTTCATTGTAGATTCAAAAGAGCTTAATTTTTAACTGCCAGCTTTATGTCAAAATTTTCAATTTAACATCTTTTCCAAGCGTACAATACAACACGAAAAATTATAATTTTTCTAATTCCCGCGAGCCCTTTAGGTAGATACATGATACAAGATATATGTACCGTAGATAACAAAAACCCACGTGCGATATGTTTTGGTGTTTGTTTCTCCGGAAGATCACATGGTGTTTCCACTCGAATACGATTACGGGTGTGTCCAAGTATCCCCTCATACGTGATCACTTTACAACTCTGCCTCGAGATTCCAATAGGATGTTATAGTAGCATTAAATTCATCGGTGAGTGAAATCGGTGACAAACCGCAACGATCAATGTCCTTTACCACGTTTTCAATATGCCTCCTCTTAATTCTATTGAAGAAATACGAACCTTTGTATTGCAAAGAAATATAGCTACCAAGATTTATCATCTGTTTCGGACCAGCCTCAAAATGCGCCACGCAAAACTGAACTCGCCGGATATGTCACCGGTTTACGAAAAAGAAGCGAGAGTGGCACAATGTTAAAGTACACAACCAAGAAGAGATGATCCACGCTTGCTTGATACTATCCGCAAAACATCATGCACATGAAGTCACTATGGAGTACTTGATGGTCACTGTTTTGACACTTTCTCGTTCAGACAAACTTTTAGATCAAACCACTATCGAAATGCCCGAGTTGATATTTTCAATTGGTTTTCACAATAGGGAAACCAGGTGGCACAACTGAGCACTCACGTCCGAACCCCTCAAAAATATTGGTACCGAATTGATTTTGGGCCAAATTACCAATGCGCCGAGTAACAAGCACTTATTCAGTTGGATTCGAACTAAAAACTTTTCTCAATTCTTCGTCACGTGTGCACTTCTTCTTTCATGCCTGGATTAGCCTGTGAGAAACATACAGCTTCACATATCGCATGCTCAATTTTCTATTCTTCTATTTATCCCATGCCACAATCTCACACAATTTCGATCGCAAAGCCGTTGGTTTGCGAATTTTATGAACAGATTGACACTCGCAACAAGCAAAATATTCAACTGGTAATGTTAGAAAACATCACAAAAAACACAGATTTTCTAATAATATTATCCAGGTGTGGTATTCAGGGGAAAGTATGATCATGTCACCTCTCAAACAATTAATTCGGTTGCTTGCGTTTGCACACAATGCACAAACCCGCCGACTGTCTGCGACACACCAGAAAATAGTGATGGGTTGCTAAATAGCAGACTGCTAGTTTTCAACTCCTATTTTCAAACAGCAATAGCAGCCTGCTGTTGTTTAGTCTGATAACATGCTATTTATCTGGCATGCTATTGGACTAGCAATATAGCAAAGCAGACCACAGCATCGACGAACAACGACAAACAGCAACAGCAATGTCAACAGCATTAAGCATAATGAAATAGATATTAAGGTATGTTGCTATACGTTAAGGTTAGTACGCTGGCGAGCCTGAATTCCGGACACTCGTTGTGCTATTTATTTCTACAAGGAAAAATTTTCGTGTAGAGAAGTGTAGAATATTACAAAGTGACAGTTAATTGCTCTCAACTTTGGCGGCATGGGATTTAGAAATTAGCTTTCTTTGAAAATAACCTTTACAATCTACCAACTGTATGTGAAATACTATGTTACTATTCCATCAATGCTTCTTTCAGCTCTTCAATTTTAAATTCATTCAGGTTTTCTGCCTCATCATACTGCTATATTATGAACCAAACCAAAGTTTATGAAAGAAACCAAGTTCTAGTAACAAATTTTAAAAACTACTTTCACTTTAAATTCAATTAGACTGAATGAAAATAGGCGTAGTTTTTAGAAGTAAAACAATTATGTAATCTATTTAATAATTGTTTATTTGATATATATTTCCTTCACACGAATACATAATTTCCATCCATGCATTTCATATCGCGTACACATGCGGTGTTGAAAACTTTAGGTCTGTTCGCGTACCTGAATCTATTATAATATATTCAAATAGATTCGCATAATTGCTTCAAGCCAAATTTTGCAGCAAAAAGAAGCCAGCTGCCAAATTATGTTACTGCTGCAGTTTGCTGAAGTACGCGAACAGATCTTTTATAACGTCGCACTAATTCAATTAACCAACCAGCTAATTAAAGTGCTTCCTAGCAAACGTATCTGCCAAAAAACCAAATGTGCTGGAAAATCATTGCTTCAAGTTCTGCACGAACTATCCTACGCATAAAATTAGAAGGCAGAAAGTTCCGACGTACAACAAATTTCAAATTTTCAAACAAAATTCAAATTTTCAAACAAAATTCAAATTTGACGCGCGGTCAAAATGGCCAAAATGATTGCTTTCCGTGACCAAATAAATAGCAGACCATTTAATTCAGGCACCTCGTGCCTGAAAAAACTCTCCACTTGTGCTGCAGAGCCACCTACGAGCGAAAAGCAACACTGAAATTCTGACACTTTTCAGGCAACGTTTCAAAACGGGCAGCGTACCGATTTTCTCAAGTGACCTGAAAAAAAATTCAGGTCCGGAATTCCGTCACTCTTTCCCCATGCATTTTAAAGGGGGACAGGAATTCAGGCTCGGCAGCGTACTAACCTTTAGCAATGGGCTAACGGTTGGATTTCATATGATGTTAGCTTGCTATGCTATTGCTGTTTAATATGTAAGGTTTTCGTGATGCTAGTTTTTTTACCATTCGTTGGTGTGCTGTAGCGAGTCTTTCGCTACCTGTACGCAGATTGTTTTTCGTAGATTGTCCGGCTAACTGGGTGCTCCGAGTTTATTGAATACGAAGATTATTTCGCATGCTATGTAATTGATTTATTATATGTTTTTAGTTGGGGATTTTTGTTGAATGGATGGATTTTTGTTGAATGGAAGTTTTGTTAGTGTTTGATTTTGATATCTGTTTGCTTTTTGTATAAGCATTGCTATAGTTAGTAGATATGAAGCGTTTATACTGGAACATGTGTTTTTTTGGAACAGCCAGTACCTAGTACGAAATTCAAAAATACTAGGTACGAGTATTTTCAAATATTCAAAAAGTTTTTAGGTCAAAATTAGTCGAAATGGGGCAAAATCGACCAATTTTGGGTTAGAGTGGTTTGGGTCATAACGGGCCAAGACCAATTGCTGTGATACAAAAATTTGGGTTTTGTAGGGGAGTTAGGGGTTTTTTGGCAATAGTTTGGCAAAAACTGCCTTTACGGGGCTTTCGATGATTGAAAGTGGTCGGGGAGTACAATAGTGATATTTTAGGGACGAAAAATTTTTTGATAGGGATCATTGGGCAAAAACGCCCAAGTTTCCCAAATTTTTTTTTTTTTTGTCTGAATTCGGGAACCTTTCTGATTTGTTTCGGGCGAAATTTTCATACAAGTCTAGGAAAAAGCGCCCTAGTTTCGAAGATACGGCAAAAGTAGCTGAAATCGGCCAATTTTGGGTTAGAGTGGTTTCGGTCATAACGGGCCAAGACCTATTGCTGTGATACAAAAATTTGGGATTTGTAGGGGAGTAAGGGGTTTTTTTGGCAATAGTTTGGCAAAAACTGCCTTTACGGCGCTTTCGATGATTAAAAGTGGTCGGGGAGTACAATAGTGATATTTTAAGGACGTAAACATGTTTGATAGGGGAAATTGGGCAAAAATGTCCATATATTACAAAAAAAAATTTTTGTCTAGCTTGAACTCGGGGACCTTTCTGAGTTGTTTCGGGCGAAATTTCCATACTAGCCTGGGTCAAAGCGGCCTAGTTTCGAAAATCCGGCAAAATGAAATCCGCCGGGAAACCGTCCGGAAAATCTGACGGTGAACAGTAACGGAAAGTAAAATTTACGAAACCGCAGGACATAAGGTGCTCCGGGACTCCTGTCCAGCCTTTCCAAAGAGGTTGGTCCCCTAGTAGGTGCATGTTTAATGGCAAAACATGTTTTTTATCATTTCTTAATAAAATTTTCGAAAAATGTCATGCTTCAGTGAGGCCAAGTGGAAAACCGACTGTTTTAGATTAACTATGAAAAGTTTGGTAACAGAGATCGACCGATGAAAAGTCATATAGAAGGCAATAGGGTTAACTGGCCCTATCTTAATATATTTGTCGACAATGGTAATTTGAACGAATACAGGTGTTTTGCGCATGTAATAAAATGAAAGTCAAATTAAACTGATTGAATTTGATTGTTGCCCTTAAATGGCTCCTAGATTGGAGAAAGACTTGCCAAATAAGTGACCGACCATTGGAAAGTTACGGACAAGCTGCACGGACTAATGACTCGGAATCCTTTCAAGGTCATCTTGCGCCATCACCAGTCTGGGAATTTTGTGTCTGGTGGGTGGGAGAGGGCATGTCATACCGTTTCATTACTGCAAAGCGCATGTACTTGTACGTATATATGTCCATACTTCAAAAAATACTAGCTAGTATTTGTGAAACAGGTATTTTTTTGTACTCGTATCTAGGAATACCTAATATGTGAAAATCCTAGAACGATCCAACTGTATTCGCTACCTTAATTACGTATAATTTACCCACCTCATGGTCCTGTTAGCCGGATAAATTCTCCCTAATATTTCTTCCGACACAAATTTCAATACCATATTACTTTACATACGCACGCATGTACATACATCATACATATGAGAGAAATGTATGAAATCTTCGTGCATTTTCGAAACCGCAATAGGAACATCGTGTAAAACAGGGAACCCAACAAACTGCAATTTGTATAGTACGTGAACCCGAGCCGACGAGAAATCACAAATGAAATAATATGTTGCACCCACTGAGATGTCGCACCGACACAACTAAAAGCAGACTGCTGTTTTTTAGCTGCTATTTGAAGCTGCTATTTAGCAATAGCATAAGCAGTTGCTTTTGCTATTTGAAAACAGCAGTTTTGCCCATCACCACCAGAAAATCACCTGACGTGCCAACTTCATGAGCGTATTATCTATCTTCCAAGTCCGAAGCATAACTCCAAAATTATCCGCAAGGCACGTTTCTGTCTTGAAATTTGAAACAGCCAAATGCCAGTTCGAAACACTTACATATAACGGAATATCACTTCAAACGGATTTCGATTTGGGTTTTCCGATTTGAAACTAGACATTTAATTGAATGGTTTCGCCATGCAACTCACCGTATTTATGATAATTATTCTGGAATGCACGGCACTACGGGGCGGATTCTCCACTTGTTGCGAGTGGGTAGTTATTGCTGCGCGAGCACGTGTTTATTGTCTCCGAACAACAATTTCCAATTTAGATTCCTCCAATCCAGCTCTCGACACCGCGACCCAGGACCAAGTTCCACGACTGCTCGCCGTCACGATTCCCCATCGACTGTCTCGAAACGACGAATGCGTCTCGAAATGAGCGAGCAAACAGCAAAAACAAAATTCCATTAGGAATTTGCTTGCTGCTCGAATACAATAAAAAGGTCGCATATGAATTGCGGTACCTTATTATTGTTCAAATTGAAATGCGTTTCAATTTGAAATATGTAGCGATTTCGAGCACGTACAGTGTGCGTCGAAATTGAGTGTCCAGTAATTTCGCTTGAAATTACTGGGTGCTACAGATCCTAACTCTAAGTTAAAAAACAGATAAAAGGCCTCTCCACACCTTGGAAACTATTTTCCGAAATAAACAACGTAGAACATTCCGTCTGCCCAGTTACACAGAGGAAAGTTTAGCTAAAATATTTGAGGAATACCTTGCACCAAACAAATTATCCGCGATCTTTACCGATAATGAGACATTCAAAATAGTCCAAACGGTTTATTCTAAATACTTCTCGAACTCGAAACTTTTTAAAATAATCCGTTGTTGTGATTTCGTATCAGAAGTTACCGAGGAAGATGAACAAGATAAGATCATCAAAGACTATCATAATAATAACAACCACAGAGGTATCACTGAAACTTTATTGCACCTCAAAACAACCTATTTCTTCCCATATATGAAAACATAAATCACGAAGATCATAAATAACTGTAAAACCTGCCAAACATTAAAATATGATAGGAATCCTCCAAAGATAAAATTCCAACAGTCGGAGAACCCAAGGCAACCTCTCAATCATATACGCATACACATTTACACGATTAACGGTCATCCATTTCTAACCATAATTGACAGATTCTCCAAATTCGCAGCCGCTTATATGGACCTTGCAAGCTAAAAATAGTCTTAATATTATAAAGTCATTGAGATATTTCTTTAGACTACACGGCACACCTAAACAATTAACAGCAGACCAAGGGACGGAAATGACAGCATTAATATTCCAAGATTTCTGTAAACAATATGGAATTTCAGTACACTATACATCCTTCCAGCAAACTAGTAGTAACGCTCATATAGAGAGGTTTCATTCCACCCTTACTGAAGCATATCGAATTATACTCGATAAAAGGAAAAAGGAAAAACTAGAAGCTGATCATAATGATATCCTAAGCGAAGCACTTATCACGTACAACAATACCATCCATTCTACCACTAAACACATATGAAATGTTTACCGGCAGGACCTACATCTTTGATAAAACATTCACACATAATAACGAGCATGAGTACCTTGAAAATTGAAACACTTTCAGATCCCAAATATACCCAAAAATTAAGAACCAAATAGAAGAACTCATAAATAAAAATTTAAATAAAATAAACGCTAACCGTGAAGATGCTCCAAGCTTAAAAGAAAACGACCGAATATTTCGAAAAGAATGTAGAAGAAATAAAATCACTCCTAGATTCACACAGCACAAAGTCCAAAAAAATAATCAAGTTACAATAATCACTACAAAAAACCAAAAGCTCCACAAGGCAAGAATTAAGAGGAGACGAAAATACCAACACAACCTAGAAACCCAAAGTAACACCAGTCAACTAACGAGAACATTATCTTCCTTGCAGACTTTGGCTGACACACAAACAGATTATGGAGACACACCAATTGACGGACAACCAGGTGATACTCCCACTGCAATTAGGGAAACCCAAGACAATTAGTACGTACAGAAACCTTATGCAAATTATAAGACTCGACGACTACAAGCGAAATATCGACAAACTCATGGACACCTTAACACGTTGACTGCTGTATCGGCCCCCGGGGACCGATTTGATAACTTTTTGAGGTGCGGCAACAATTTTTCAAAACTTCCGTTGTGTGCGGGTGCAATATCTTTTTCTATGGTGAAAGCTAAATTATTTTAAAAATAGTGACATTATACTTTTGAGTTGTATTTATAGGATACGTCAAAAAATTGTATCGGGCCCGGGCGACCTTCACCGCACTGGAATAATAAAAGTATTGCTTGTATGCGGCATCGGTCCCCCGGGACCGATGCACAAATCACAAATTTGAGTTTCTCAACTGTCATTCTTGTCAGCGCCTCTGACATAAAGCAGTTGCTAATATTTGTGCTAGAAGTGTTTTAAGTGCAGTGTTGAGTTTATTGTTAACAATGTCTTCTCGCGCGAAAAAGATGCTATTTATGACTCTTCGACAACCGGCTGGTGGCAGCAGCTCTGCAGATAATAATTTTCAAGGAAAAGAATCTACAAAAAGAGCGCATTTCCTAGAAGACGATTTTAAAGACTATTCTAGCGATGATTCTGTGAGAGATATGGATTATTTGCCTTCTTTATTGGATCGCGGCGACAGTTATGAATCGCTAATAAGTTCTAAGGATGATTTCGATGAAGTGGATTCAAACAATGGTGAGTTGCGTTTTTAATCTCGCTGTGCTACAAATTAAAAGATTTTAGTCAATATTTATCGATCTGTAAGCCTGTTTGCATGTATGTTTATAGCAATAAATTTTTACAGATGCTAGAGATGAAATTCAGTCGAACGATGATATTTGTGACCTTACATCGATATTACGCGACAACGATTGGCATGATATTGTCGAATCTGAACATACATTTGACTTTCACAGTGAATTACCTACATACAACTTTGACGTCAATAAAATAAAAACGCCATTAGATGCCTATAAATTGTTTGTAGTAGACGAATTATTAAATATCATAATAATGGAGACAAATAGATTTGCCCAACAATCTTTGTCACGGGAAAGATCCGCATCTAAATCCAGATTGAATTTGTGGACTGACACCGATCGAAAAGAAATCTTTCGTTTTTTTGCAATCAATTTGGTGATGGGCTTGAATAATCAACCAACAATAAATTCTTATTGGTCGAAATACCCTATGTTCAGAAATCAATTCATTACGAATGTAATGCCTAGATATAGGTTTTTACTGATCCTTCGTTGTCTGCATTTCTGCAATAATGAGGATCCGTTTTTGAAACCTGACGAACGTCTTCATAAAATTCAAAAATGCTTAGGAATTCTGAATATGACGTTTAAAAATGTCTTGACTCCAGGAAAAGTACTTGTGATCGACGAGTCTATGATCCCATTTAGAGGACGGCTACAATTTCGTCAATACATTCCAAATAAAACACATAAATATGGAATTAAAATCTATAAGATGTGTACTATTGATGGTTATACGCTTAATACGGTAATTTACACAGGAAAGAATAAGAAAACTGTGGGTCAAGGTCACTCTGAATCTATTGTACATGAGCTGTTAGAGTCAATTGACGAAAAAGAAGGTCATTATTTGTATGCTGATAATTATTATTCAAATTTAACTTTAGCTAAAGACCTCTATGACAAAAAAATTGTATATTGTGGTACCTTGAGGGCTAATCGAAAAAAAAATTCCTCAAACATTTTCCAAAAAATTAAAAAAAGGCGAAATATATGGACAGCAAAATGATTGCGTGAAAGTTATCAAGTGGATGGACAAGAGACCTGTTTTGATGTTAACAACTGACCCTACTCATGGTACAATGTTAGAAAAAACTGGTAAACGGTCACGGAAAGGTGAAGATATTAACAAACCTAAATGCATTCAATACTACAATCAAGCAAAGAAAGGAGTTGATTTCAGCGATCAAATTTCGTCGTACCATTCAGTACTAAGAAGGGGACTAAAGTGGTACCGAAAGGTTATTTTTGAGCTTTTGTTTGGCACATGCGTAGTCAATTCATGGATAATTTTCAATAAAATATCGAAAACAAAAATGTCCATTACAGCCTTTAGAGCTAAACTTGCCGTAGAATTATTGGAAGAGCCTGAACAACACGATGATACTCTTGGACTTAAACGATGTGTTCATACTTTTGTGAAACCCCAAGGACCGGGAAGCAAACAGCGAAAAATTTGTAAGGGATGCTACGTTGAGCTACGTGCTTCCTTAAGTAGTCGTGAAGCCAACAATAAAGTGACAAAAGTAATTAGCTTTTGTGATCAATGCCCAGGAAAACCTGGTATGTGCCTACCATGTTTCAACAAAATACACAAAATATAAACATTTCATTGCAATTGCTTTCGTTCTTAAACAGTATACCTATTATTTTAAATGGATTTCGTAAAGTTTTTATATGATTTTTAAGTAAACTGTTCGTCATACTTTGTATTATTAAAAAATATTTGTAACGAAAAAAAAAATTTCAAAAATGTCTTCCTCCACGATTGACATCGTTGGATATTCATACGGCTTATGTGGCAAGTGGGTATACCTTTCAGCTACTGGGAAACACTGAAAAAATCCAAAACGATATTGATTCCAAACATGTAGATTTTGTCTTTTGAACTAATGTCGATCGGTCTCCGGCGACCGATACCGCACTGTATGAAAGTTTAGAATCGGTCCCCGGCGACCGATAACGCATACGAAATTGGAATACACTTTTTGATTCCGCAGTCAACGTGTTAAACACTCTAAAGAACATAAGTTATTTACAAGGATCCATTAGAGTCACGCAATTCAAACTCAACGAACTGAATATTTTTTTTTTTTAAATACTAGATCCCTTTTGACAAGGATTATGTTGGCTTATGACGATTCGTATCAGCCATCGGTTTACGATAACACCCGTTTATGGTGGGTTTGACCTCAAATTTTTACTCTAGACAACACAAACACATAAGTGACTCAAAACAACGCAACGAACACGAAACCGCAGTTTAAGACACGTTGATACACGTATTATCAATTTCAGAGAAAAACCGTCCTTCGGAGAAAAGCAAATTTCTCAGCAATTTTCCGGCTACAACCTTCCACTACAAGAGCTAACACGCGGATGAAAAAACTGAATAGCAAATACATTTCATTGATCCCTAGAGTCAGAAATAGAAAGGGATTGGTTAACGGATTGGGTACACTTATCAAAACTATTACAGAGAACATGACGCCAATGACGCAAAAACCATAAATAGCCAAATCGAACAACTCTCTTCCGATAAAGATCACATTGTAAAAGCTAATGCCAGCAATCACGGATCACATAAATAATGGAACAAAAACTATTCAAAATTATCTTAAACATTACTTTTGTCTTTCATACGGTGTGGACGTGTTTTCGCGAGTCACGGTCCCATAACTTTTATCCATACAGTGTAAAATTGTTTCATATAATCAATCAATATATAATGATAACTGATTAAGTGCACCGTGTTCAAAATTCGCTCGAGATCCATTTAATTTAATTTTGCTTGGAATTTCCGCCACTTCCAACGACTTTGACTTTCTTAAGCTCAAACTTTCATACGGTGAAAAAAGTGCTACATAAACATATTAATATTATTCGCGAGCTATTTTGTGCAAGTGAAAGCAATTGCATATTACTCAGTGACCTACTTATGCATAGTGTGTTAATTGTATAATTACAAAAAAATTATTGCTGAGTCATATATAAGCAGTTATATTTACGTTCATTGATAACCCAAACACAAATCATTTGTATAAAAAAAAAATTAATAACCTCGAATAACTTAATTCATTTGTTGCGTGTGTGCAAAGATTCTTTGAAAAAATGAGCGGTAAGTGCAGTTTGGCCAATTGTATTGCATTTGACAATACATTTAAATATGTTACATGCAAAGCTTTCTGCAATCGAAAGCTTCATGGAGCATGTATGGATGCGCCTAGGGATTGGTATCATCCCTACATTGAAGATCATTTTATCTGCACTGATTGTCAACAGATAGAAAAGCTTTTCAAATGCATGTACGACAGCATTATTAACAAAATTGAAAAGCTGAATGTAGAAAAAGACCATCTACTCTCTATGCAGCAGGCGCAATTCAGAGCCAACAGCGAAACCTTCGAGGAAATGGCAAGCTCTTTCGACAGACTTACTAACACTGCTTCTACGGATAAAAGCGGAAACATGACTAAAATAGCTGAGAAGCTGGAACGCAAGGCTAATGAAATCTACGATCGTCTATCCGACGGGAGCTCACCATCAATATCCCCACCAATTTATAATCCTGACAGTCTCCTGGTGGGTCTTGAAAACCGAATGAAGGCCTTGATGGAAACTCAAGCGAGTACCTTACTCGAAAAGCACTTTTCGCTGTTCAGTTCAACAGTGTCTCAATTCCACACCACAATCAACACGATAGAAGACACGTTAAGTCACATCTGCGAGAAGTTATCTGGTAGCCATAATATACCAAGCCATGAAATGTCCTTAGATATTGAATTGATAGCAGCTGATTCAAATATTGCAGCAGACAACTCGATTGGTACCCAGATACATAAAATAAATACGCAAGACCCATCAACCTCCCCTATCAAACATGCAATTATCGAGGGGAGAAAGATAAGTCCAGCCTCTCTTGTGGCAAATCCAGCTGATCAGCATACAAAGAAAATCTTTAACTTTGGCACTTATTGGACAGAAGACGAATGGCGGCACCGCATTGAAAAAATCAGACAGTCTAATGCAGCACATCTCGGAAAAACTGAAATAATAGCAGAACGAACTGGTACGACGTACGAAGTTTTTTTTGTGAAGAGAGCTTCGCGCTCTGCTGATATTACATGGATATACGAGTTCCTCGAAAAAGAGGCATTAATAAAAGAATGCAACGTATCAAGGACACGCAGTCGAACGAATCGGAAATCCGGCAGTTTTTTCAAGATCACCATTCCCACACGATATGCTTGGCTTTTCACCAACTTCAACCCAAACAACAAAAACTGTACTTGGAAAGGATTAACGTTCCGCCATTGGAGAAACCAGACTCAGACTGTTGGTCGTCGGAAAAATAAAGCTAGTAATAGTCATAAAATTAGCAAAGGTAAAGCTAGAAATAGTCATAAAATTAGCAAAGATAAAAATTGTAATTTAAACACAGCTCCCATCAGTTCCCTTTCCAATCCTGACAATGGTGACACCAAGAATATTGATTCCACAAACCTGGAACCCAAACCGAACAACTCTCGCGTAATTAATCCTATTCAAATTAACTGCAATGTTGTCGATGTTAATCTCCAAGCACTTTCCAACACTGAACTATTCACAGCCCCTAACATCAGTTCCAGAGTAGTCTCATCCCCGTACAAGAATTTTATTCAGAGAATAAAAAGAAAAATTTTCCTAAAGCAAAAAGTCCCGCTTTAACTACCAAACACTAGAAATCTCGATTGCTTTCCGAATACTGTTACCAAAAAATCATCTGATCTCGTTAGCAGCGTCTCTAAACCCGTGTAATACCCTAATTTTGTTCGTGGCGAAGTTCAAACCTCCTCCATTACCCCTGGTATTATATTTACTGCCAATCCCTCGTGTGAATCAGTGACAACTGCACCTAAGTTCCTTGACCCACTAGTGCCTCCTATAGTTAAAGCCACAATCAACTCCAGTGCTGATCTCGAAAGCAGGTATTTGCTTTCTCGGCTAAAGCATAGTACTGAGTTCGATTTCACGTGAAATTTTCATACAAAATTTCACGTGAAATTGGTTTCGGCGAAAATATAGCTTGAAAATAAGCAAGTTTGGTACTGTGTTCTTAGCATGAAAAGTTGCTTCGAAGTTGCTTTCGCTTCGAAAATATAGATGGCACTGAAACATGTCTCCAATCATTTCACGCCAATTTAGTTTGTGCAGCTCATTCTTTCGAGCTAAAAAGTGACATTTGGTGTTTCAATTTGAAAATGAAGCAGTGCAAATGTCTTTCCAATAAGAAAATCGATCGAAAAGTGAAATTCTTGACATTTTATCCGTCAGAAATGAGCATTGTCTCTGCTTTTTCCATTGCCAAAATTTTCGCTCGAAAGAATGACCAGATAATGGAGACATGTCAAAATTTCACGTGAACTCGAACTCAGTACCAGCCTTAAGGGATAAGAAAATCTATGAAAATATTCGCCTCTACCTTGCATACATGCACAAAGCCACTGACTCTGCTTGTTTCGAGGATAAAACGAAGACTCATCTGAAAGTCATGATTCATTCATTCATTCATTCATTTTCAGGCTCTTCATACTGTTTTTGTTCGGTACCATGAGCAACTAGGCATAACAGCTGACCAAGTGAAAAAAGAGCTAAGCACCTTTGCCTCACATGTCTCAGCTAAGTATATTTCCTCCCTTCAACAAGCAAAGGAATGATTTTAAAAACCATCATTCCTAACAAGAAGTTTTCGTTAAACAGCCTCAAACTTTTTTACCACAACTGTGCTGGTATGAGAGGCAAACTGAATAGACTCTTTCTTGACTCAAAATCTTGCCAATTTAATACACTGACCTTCACGGAAACCTGGCTAAACAGTTCGCACACAAACGCAGAAATATTAGATGGTAACTGGACTATTTACAGGAAGGACTGAAACTATCTTCCTACTGGCCAAACTCGAGGTGGTGGTGTTTTAGTAGCTGTTCGTAACTCGCTATCAAGCGAACTAATCGAAAACAGCTCATATAATCTCTTTGATCACAAGATTATTCGCATTTCCTGGTCCAAAGGTTTCATTTACATCGGAATATTCTACATCCCACCCGGTTCAGACGAAGCCGTTTATAATGATGTATGCGAAGTGATTTCTACCCTAGTTTCATCTCTTAATGAGGAGGATAAAATTATAGTTCTCGGTGATTTCAATCGCCCAAATTTCAAATTTACGGCCGATGAAACTGATAATAATCTCATTCTTTTTAATCTTCTTGACTCCAGCGATTTCAATCTAGTTAGTACATTTTATGGCAATGATTTGCAGCAAATAGCTCCGACACCTAACCAAAATGGAAATTGGTTAGATCTCATATTTACTAATAGCTACGACGTTGTAGTGGCTAACTCAACTGCTGATGCAGAAAATTTTTTTGGCAACACTCTTCACCACTCTGCGTTCACAGTTGAGTTATTATCTACATCTGACATGTTCGCTTCCCTATTTTACAATAACTCTATTGTATATGACTTTCGCAATGCTGATTATAAGAGCATTACAGATTGTCTTCTCAGAGTTGGCTGGGCTAGTAATTTTTCAACGCTAGAATGAGATGATGCTGTATCATTATTCTATGAGTTGGTTTTTGACGCCGTTGAAAAGTTCACCCCAAAGATTAAGAGAAAAGACAAAATATCTGAACCATGGTTTGATAGCAATCTAAGGTATTTGCGGAATCAAAGAAATAAACTTAACAAAGTAATTACCACCAGCACTGATGTCAGAGATGATATCAAGGATAAACATAATGAATTAGCTCAAAAATTCCTGTCGAAATCCCGTGAAGCGTATTAGCGCTATGCTAATATCATGGGCGAAAATATAATTCATGATCCTAAAAAGTTTTTTGATTTGGCAAACACCAAACGGAAAACTTCGGGAAAACCCTACTTCGATGTACAAAAAGAACCTTTGTTCGACATACCCTCACGAAGTTTGCGACCTGTTCGCTGAGCATTTGCAGGAAGTATTTTGTTCATATACAAGCATGTCTAACATTCTTCTCCCTCAAATATTCCCACCAGATATCATTTGTGAAATGTATTTAACTAGAGAGGAGATTGTCAAGGCCATCAAAGATCTCAATGTCAACAAGGGTCCTGGTCCTGACTTACTACCTCCTAGTTTCATACTCGAATGCATGGAGTCGCTTATCTTACCCGTGTATTTAATTTTCAAGAAATCACTTTCTTGTGGGGTTTTCCCTTCCTTCTGGAAATCATCCCATCTGACCCCGATTTTTTCCCATCTAACCCCGATTTTTAAATGTGGTGATAGGCGGTCAATTGATAATTACAGAGGTATTGCAATACTATCAGCATTGCCTAAACTATTTGAAAAAATTGTCTGTGATAAGCTTACTACTCTAATAGAACCTCTTCTAAATGAACAACAACATGGTTTTAGAAAAGGCAGGTCAACTTCTACCAACCTCGTGATTCTCGTCTCAGATGTTCTCTGTGGAATGGAAAAAGGGCATCAAATTGATACCGTCTACACAGACTTCAGTAAGGGCTTTGATCGTGTTGATCATGATATTCTTCGAATCAAACTACAGAAATTTGGTATCTCGGGTCTCTTATTAAACTGGTTAGACTCTTATCTTCGAAATAGGACGCAGTACGTTAAGTTCCAGGATATCCTATCCAAAAAAATCGAAGTTTTATCAGGTGTTCCACAAGGTAGTCACTTGGGGCCTCTTTTATTCAACATTTTCGTTTCGGGTCTTTCTGAAGTTTTATCAGACATCCCTCACCTTTTTTATGCAGATGATCTGAAAATGTACCACACAATTAAATCGAAATCAGACTTAGTTTTCCTTCAATCGAAACTGCTTCCTCTTGAGCTGTGGTGCAAACAAAATAATCTCGACATTAATGTCAGTAAATGTCAAGTCATTCGTTTTTCCCGCAAAACCAGTAATATAACTTTTGATTACCGCCTCAATAATGTTACAATCAATAATGTTGACAATGTCATCGACCTCGGGGTTACTTTGGATAAAAAGCTGCGTTTTAATTTACACTATGACAAAGTCTTAAGCAAGGCTAATAAGCAGCTTGGATTTATCAAAAGACGTGCGAAGGAATTCAAAAACCTATGGGTCACGAAGTCTTTATACATAGCTCTAGTTCGGCCATTGCTCGAATATGCATGTATTGTCTGGCACCCTGCCTTTGATGTCCATAGCGATAGGCTCGAATCGGTGCAGAAGCAGTTTTTGCTATTTGCGTTGAGAGATCTGTATAATCCTTACGAATTTGATAATCTACCTTCATACAGATACAGGCTAAGTCTCTTAAATCTATCAAGTCTATCTTCGCGGAGGATAGTCATATGCTCCTGCTTTACTTTTGACGTTATTAGGGGCTTGATTAATGTTGTGTTCCTGTCCAATAAGATCACCTTCAACGAATCAGTAAGGCAGACGAGGCACAAACGTTTACTGAATGAATACCGACACCACACAGTTTACGCCAACAATGAGCCAATCAATAGATGTTGCTAAATATTCAATAGCTTCGCAAAATACTATTCCCCTACCATTTCCAGACCTAGGTTTAAAACTGCTCTGACTAAGGTGCTCACGTCATGAATGCCCTATCCAATTCCCTACCAAAGATGGTTATATTTTTAAAGTTCTTCCATTGTTGTGTATTATACAAATTTATATAAATTGTTAGATATTAACTGTAAGTGTTTTGTACGCCTTGTTTGGTTGAAATAAATAAATAAACTACCAAAACCAGATACGAACTAACCGAGACACACTTCTGCATGCACAGTATTTAAATCAAATTAATTTCAATATAGATCTTTTAACAAACCATATTTCAAATGTAGCCGAGACAATTTTACTATCAAGAATGAATATTGTACCAAAACAAATTTTAAATTCTAGCGAACTCAGTGAAATATACGATGTATTACACAATCAATCGATAAATTTAATATCTGATGAGTACATTTATGAACTTTTAGAAATCCAAGCATATTATAATAATTCAAATTTCATTCTCAATGTAAGAATTCCAATTCTTTCCAATCAAACATTTTCCCTATTCCACATAATCCCATTACCAATTAATAAAACACAACAAATTAATACCAGGCCATACATACTCCTTAACCCTCAAAGTATTCAATATTTCGACAAATCCTGTAACAAAATCGAGGAAGCCTACTATTGCAAGGAATCCCTTCGACAAGAAAGCGTTAACGACTCCTGTATTGGAAATTTACTCCTTAATGTTCCTGCTCGATACACTGTTGAAGACATAGAAGAAGTACACTCTATACCCAATGCCTTCTAGATGTACGGGCCGTAATGCAGAATGATAACGTCAGAGCATCAGGACAAATGTCGCGAAAAACACACGTAGTCTTATGCGACATCCGCGGGAAAATGTTAATTGTACGGGTTGTGTTAAAGTGAGTGAAATGAAAACTAAAGTGGTTTTTGCAGAACAGTGCTAGTGAACAGCTAAAACACAAATTAATGCGGTGCGTGCGGTGTAATGTGGAAAATTCGCTACGAAATGTTTATCAGTTGGTGTTAGGTTATGTAATGGTTCGTCTCGATTTACTGTCGCGATACAATTAATTGGTACAAAGTGTACGTTATGACTAAATATTATTATTACAACGCGTCCACGCACAAAAAACTAACGTTTTATTCATATTTTAACCAAAAAACCGCAAGTGAAATCTCCGTGAATATAGAAATGAAAAGCAGTTTTCACGCTTTGGTGGCAAAGAAGATGAACAATAGACTTTAATATAGTGCTATTACCCTGAGTCTACATTGGCCATGAGCTCTGCCATTTGCGATGGCAACGAATGTCAGTTTATGGCATGTCATCTGCCGCCTCGCCTACATTGGCCATGGGAGATGGCATGACATTAGACTTACCACGGAAATGGAAAATGTAGACGGTATATGGCATGCCATATTTGATGGCATGCCATAGATGTGAAGCCATATGGCAAGACATTTGTATGGCCATGAGCATGGCCATATTCTGACAGTTATTCATTTTCAAAATGGCGATGTCGAGGTAAATAGTCTTGCTAATCATAAACGAATTAAAAAAAACTCTAACGCACCTGAACCGCTCGAAACACTAATGTTCGAAGAACAGTAGAAGAATTGTGCAAATTTTGAGTGCATGTTCTATCACACGAGCTGCTTATTGCAGCCAAACTGTTTCAAACGCCAGGTTTTACTTTGGTCTCAAGAATGCATTATAACTTATATGGTGGAAAGGTTTCAGATATTACCACTGGCATACATTTCAAAGTTTATGAGAGCAAAACACTTGTTAATTATATTCGTCATCAGCTGCTTATTTCACAAATCTTTGAAAGCAGCATCTCATATAACATCAATGAAGCAAATGCTCAGTGCCTGCAGCACTGTAATTGAAATTGGTGTTTGGGTCTGCGATCTGCGAACTGAAAAATTTGCAGAACTTTGGGAATTGAAACATTGGTTATTTATTTTCATTGTGAATACTGACTGTAAGCATTTAGTGATCCAAAAAAAGCACAACCGACTCGTGCTGGGAATCTTTTGCCAGCATCAAAGCCAAAAATGTATCACATTTGCTTCACGTTGAAATTAACCTACCCTGAGGATTTCATCTCGATCCGATGACTGCGTTCAAAGTTATAGGAGTATAAAGAAATTTAGAGTTACCAGCCGCAAAATTTTTCAAATAATTTATTGTCACTACAATATCATTATCATTTGAAAATTTTACGATAAAATCGCTTAATAAAGATATTGCAAATAAACACAAAACCAACAAAAGCTGGCAACCCTATCGTGGCTTTTCAACCAGATTCGGCATAAATAATGCCTATATAAAGTTCCATTAATTGTGTGAAATTCGTATTGATATCATTATTGCACTGGAAGTTATAGGGCAAAAAGCTCTATTTTACTAAGCGAATTTTCAAAACCAAAGACACAAAAATTGCCATAGCTGGCAGCACCAATCGAATTTTTCAACCAAATTTCTACCAAACACGGTTTAAACTAACTGTGTCAATTTCATGAAAATCTGGTAACTGGATCAGAATTCATAGGGCAAAAAGCAGTCTTTTTTCTTTGTAATTTTTCAAGATGGCACCACTGGCACAGTGTTGTCCACAATTCAAAATCGGTTCTATTAGACCTGGTCCTTCTTAAGGGGTTACCCCCACTTGTAGCGCAATAAAATAGGCCATTTTCCTGAATTTTTTTTGACAAAACTACGAAATGTTTTTAGACAACTGTTATATTTTCTCAAAGTACATACTTTGAACACCTTCCAGTAATTTTTTTATTGAAAAATATTACATGATTTAATTACAAATGGCCGTCAAAACAATGGAATTTTAATTTTCACCTTTTGCGGTGACCAAAATTGTGTCGAACTGGATCATCTGAAACAAAAAATAGCGATGGATTTAGTTAAATAACAGTACAAACTAGTGTTTGATCGAAGGATTTAAAACAATATCCATTTTTCACAAAATGGCGGACAGTCAAAGTTAATATTTCGATTTTCACTTAAAAAAATGGTCGTCTTTTGGCTATAAAACGGCCATTTTTTATTTAAAAGAAAAATCGAACGATCAAACACTGCATTTTTATGTATTAAATAAGCCTGCTAAGTTTCAAAAAGATCGGTTCAGTAGTTTTTGAGTAATTTTGGTCACCGACTTCAAAGATGTCATTTCGAGAAAAACGCGTTTATAAGTATAAGTAACGGTTGTATACGCAACAGTGTCTTCTCTTTCAACGCTCATATCTCGGTTAATTATGTTTGGATCGACTTGATATTTGAAGGACGTATTCTCAAATAGTTATACTTAAAAAAATGTAACAAAAAAAAAACGAAAAACTTAAAAGTTACAAGTGGGGCTAACCCCTTAAGTCCAATCATTCTGTAAATTTCAACTGTATCTGATTATTTATTTATTAACATACGGACAAGCTGTCCATTATAGCAATAACTACAATAAATGGAACTTAATACTAACTTACAATAACTTTTAAGAATAAATAAATTGAAAAATTTAGAGCTTAATTAGTTAATACTCGTTATTAATAAATCAATCAGGAAATAATTCAAGCTGCCTAAAAACAGCTTTAATCACATTAACCTTAACATCAAACGAATGAAAATAGCTCCATAATTCATTACCAGTGCGCTTCATGAGCTCTAAAGGAGAGTAGAGGCTAAAATTTGAAATTATGAAGGTAAAAAATATCGTTGCTTGTTGTTGACCTAGAAGGAGTTCGGAGGCCACAAGCAGCTCAAATGAGTCAATTTCCCTATTTAATAATTTAAAGAGGAATATTGCGTCAGCGGTTTTTCTTCTAGCTTTAAGGGAGGTTATATTAAGAAGGGCCATAACCTCAGCGTAATTAATATTGGCCGGTAAAGCATGTAGTTTAAATGCAACATACTGCAAGAATTCATGCTGAATTTTTTCGATTGAATCAGAGTGAATACTATAATATGGATTCCATTGCACTGATGCATAATCAAGTTTGCTGCGTACAAAAGAAAAATAAAGTACTTTTATTGTATTTAAGTTGTAAAAGTCTTAAATGTTCCTTATAATGAAGCCCAAAATTCTATTTGCTTGGTTAACAATATCTTTTATATGAGGTATAAAACTAAGAGAGGTATCGAAAGTCACACCAAGGTCTTTCACATTGTCAACATGCTTAAGTGGAAGATTATTGATTGTGTATGTATTATTGTAATAAGTTTTACTTCTATTAAAGACAATAAATTGGCATTTTTTTTATATTTAGTTCAAGACAATTATTCACGCAATAATTGTAAAAATTTTTTAAATTGGATTGCGAAATTTCAATGTCAGCTAATGATGTAATAGTTTTAAGAATCTTACAATCATCAGCAAATAGCAGAAATTGAACATCATGAAAAATTAAGCTGATATTATTTATAAAAAATAAAAAGAGTAAAGGCCAAGATGTGATCCTTGCGGTACACCTGATGAAAAATGGATAACAATGGTGATTATTAATTTTAACTAATAGATACCGTCTTCGTAGGTAGTCGCAGAACCAATCATAAAATTTACCATGAATTCCAAAGTTTTTCAACTTTTCCAATAGCAGATTTAAGTTAATTTTATCAAAAGCCTTACTAATGTTGGTTCGTGAGTTCCCGTGAACAGAAGTTTTTGATGCTAAAAATATAGGTAAGTGGAAAGCGTTACCATTCTTGTCCGGCAAGAAATTTCCACAGTTTTACTTTGACTGTGCAGACAAAGCATAAGATTTGTATACAAGTTGGTTTTCATTGTAAGGAACGGCCATTTTTTAGGAGATTCGATGGTTTGAATGTTTTCAATTTCAGTATCTGCTTTAGCTACAGGGTTGCCAGCACGTTCATCAAAAACCATGCAAATGTGCAACTTAACAACATTAATATGTCCTGTAAGTTTCATAGTGATCTGATGATCTATAAAAAGTTATCGCAATTCAAAAAAATTCAAATTATCAGATTCTCATTTTAGGCGCCTAGCGCACACACAGGGTTAAACATTTTTAAAAACATCATCATATTCACATTTAGAACACGTTCAGAATTCATTACATAAACGTTATTTGTGCAAAAGTTAGTTTTTGACAGAAAAATAGGTATATTTAAAATATCACTAAAATCGCCGCCGGCGCCAAAGGGTTAAAGATTATCAATTTTTTGTGAAACCTGGCACTATTCTGCATATACACAAATGTATCCTGAAAATCTCAGTTCAATCGAATGGCGCGTGCCTGATATTTTTTCACCGAAATTTTTTGATGATATATATGTATATATATATGTATATATATATATATATATATATATATATATATATATATATATATATATATATATATATATGTGTATATGGGGTATTTCACGTGAAGCGGACAACGAAAAAAAATCGAGGTTCTGGATTTCGTTCATATTGTGCATAATGGTACTTCTAGAAGATATGAATGTGGATGCATAAGTTTTTGTTTCTATGAGGTTTAGTTGCCGAGTTATGGGCTTCTGAATAATTGACGAAATTGATAAAAGGTTTTTTTGGAAGCGGATTCTGAGATTCAAAACAAAATCTAAAAAACACTAAACATAATGATTGGTATAGAAAATTAGCTGTTCTTTTTAATTTTGAAATTCGATTTGAAAAACAATTTTTTTTTCCTGTGTGAAACCGGAAGTAGACACTTTAACTCGTAATTTGAATGATTTGGACCAGGTTAATTTTGTTTATTTTTATAACAAAACGAAGCTTAAAGTATACTTATTTTATCATGAAAGTTTTAGAATGGGATGGCCAGTAGTTTAGGAGTTAGGTGAATTTCAATACATAAAAGTCGCATGGAGCGTGGTACCGGGAGCTTTGAGCTTTGAGCTTTGAAAATTGAGCTAATCGCTATAGTACGCTTGTGCTTGATGCATTTATCATTATTTGAGTTTAATTTTTAGTGTAGTGAACATGGATTGGGGCGACAAAAAAAATAGAATTGCTGTGTATAAGCCGAATGTTTGTATATCGGGCTATTGAAAGATTTAATGATACGTCTGGAATAAGTGACCGTGAAAGAAGTGGCCGTCCGCGAACTACTTGAACACCTCAAGCGGTTAAAGCCGTGCGCGAGAAAATTCGCTGTAATCCTCTTCGGAAACAAAAAATTTTATCGCGTGAGATGAAAATACCCCAAAGAACAATTTCACGTATCAGCAAAAGTGACTTAGGCTTGGGTGCTTATCGTAAATCTACCGGGTATTTACTACTTTTTTCCACTCAATTTTTTTTAACAGATTCGTTAAAAAAAAATAGAGTGGAAAAATAAAAACGATTACTTTGCCGGTACGCAAACCAGGAACACCGTAAAATTTTGTTTGCGGACGAAAAAATATTTACTGCCGAGGAAACATTTAATAAATAAAACGATAGGGTCTATGCTCACAGTGCCAGAGAAGCTTCTCAAGTTGCCCAAAATGTTTAAAGAGGTTATCATCCAGCCTCAGTAATGGTTTGGTGGGGTCTTAGCTACAACGGGGTGAAAAAGTTGCATTTTTGTGAGAACGGCGTCAAAACGTCTGCCAAAATTTATCAAGAAAGTGTCCTTGAAAGTGTAGTGAAACCTCTCAACACGTCATTATTCAAAAATCAGCCTTGGAGTTTCCAGCAAGATTCTGCACCAGGTCATAAGGCGAGGTCAACCCAAAAACGGCTTGAAGAAAATGTTCCAGATTTTATTAAAGCTGAAGATTGGCCTTCCTCTAGGACTACGAATTATGGTCTGTCTTAGAGCAAATGACGTGCTCTAAAAGACATTCTAATATCGAATCCTTAAAGAAGTCTCTTACACATGCAGTCGCCAACTTTCCGATTAAAGTCGTGCGTGCTTCCATAGATAAGTGGACAGCTCGATTAAAGGCTTGTGTAAAGGCAAAAGGCAATCACTTCGAATAACTTGTTGCAATTTCCGTTGTTGACAATGCATTTAATAAATAAACAATGATTTCTTAACATGTAACACCTCTTTTATTGAACAGAGCTTCAAAAAGTTTGTAACAGTATTTATGGCTTGACTAGGTATATATATATATATATATATATATATATATATATATATATATATATATATATATATATATATATATATATATATATATATATATATATATATATATATTTTTATATATATATATATATATATATATATATATATATATATATATATATATATATATATATATATATATATATATATATATATGGTCCTTGTGTGGCAAGGTAATCAAACGTCGTAGATTTAAAAAACAACTATTTTAAAGATAAATACGAAGTTCAATACAAATTTTGTACGTGGATCCGGGATGTTCGTTGTTCGAAGAAAACGTTTTTTCCAATAATAGCGCTAGTGGCAAGAGGCGAAAACGAATGAATGAGAATGTTGAATGTCGAATGTCGAATATCGAATGTTGACTATCGAATGTTGACTGTCGAATATCGAATGTGGAATGAATGTTATCGCCGCCTGCGGGCCACTTATGAAGGTCATAAGTGCTGACCACGCAGGCGTAAGCTTCTCTTCATCCAGACACACATCAATCCCTCGTCAGCAATTGTGTGTCCGGTCGGAGCTCGATTTTCTGTCCAGACGTACACAAATGCTTCGTCAGCACTTGTGCGTCTGTACAGAGCTCGAGCCAGAAACATAAACACAAATGCCTCGTCGGCACTTGTGTACATGTACAGAGCTCGAATATGAGCTCGAGTCGCACATTGTAAACATGCGATGGATCATGACATTCCGACCGAGACGATAGCTATGCGTATCAGATTACGTGCAAAGCTATCGCGACGGGAGGAATGCCACGCTCGCACTTATGCTGGCGCGGTCGTTTAGTTGTGGACAATGTAACGATACATTGCCGCCACATATATATATATATATATATATATATATATATATATATATATATATATATATACATATATATATATATATATATATATATATATATATATATATATATATATATATACATATAAAGAAATATGAATTTTTGGCCGAATCGATTTTAATACTAAAAAATTTGCTAGTGGATTTTTTTACCCAATATGTTCGCCTTTTCTTTAATTTGCGAATTCCCTCCCATTCCCCTTCCTCTAACCTTCACAGTGCTCTCAAACTCCGGATAGCGCGCACATGTTCACTGCCGAACGACCTTTTCAAAATGATATGGCATGACATGCCGTTGCCCAGGCATCACCCTGAGTCTACATTAGTATCGTATACAGCGGACGTTTAGTCCGCGGACTAAACACCAAATTCCACCTACATTTTTTAGTCCACGTGCTGTATACACTCGTGGACCGACCTAAATTTAGGTCGGTCCACGATTTCAAGCGACCTGACCTAAATATTGGTCGTGGACTATAATCGTTGTAAACGCACGCGACCTAAACATTGATTTTTGCGCGACTATTAATTATGTATGTATGTTGAATATAAGCTCGTAACATTCCCCTTTGACACAAAATCATTGAAATAAACATGTTTGAGAGACAAATGAAACGATAAATACAGTGCATGAAGGAAAATTAAACTAAATGACAGCTGCCATATAGGAACGAGGACTAAATTCCACCTAAGCAAATTTTAGGTCAGATCGGTGTAAACACCTGAGGACTAAGTTCATTTAGTCCGCGCTTTAGGTCAGGTCACTTTTGGTCCGACCGCTGTAAACCTGCACATTGGCCATGAGCTCTGCTATATACGATGGCAGCGAATGTCAGTTTATGGCATGTCATCACCATAAACTGACATTCGTTGCCATCGCATATGGCAGAGCTCATGGCCAATGTAGACTCAGGGTGATACCTGGGCAACGGCATGTCATGCCATTTCATTTTGAAAATGTCGTTCAGCAGTGAACATATGCGCGCTATCCGGTATTTGAGAGCTTTGCGAAGGTTAGAAGAAGCGGAATGTGACGAAAGGCGCAAAAAATACGCAAACATCCAGTCTCTTATATGCTGAGCTTCTATTATTCCACAAGCAATCTATTTTTTGTATTCGTTTAGGGTTTGTAACCATATTTTCCTCGGTATCACCATTTTGAAAATGAACGACTGTCAGATTATGGCCATGATCATGACGACGCAAATGTCTTGCCATATGGCTTGACATCTATGGCATGCCATCAAATATTTGCCGTCTACAGTTTCCATTTCCATGGTAAGTCGAATGTCATGCCATCTCCCATGGCCAATGTAGACGAGGCGTTATAAACTAAATACGGGCTTTTGAACTCTTCAACTGAACTCGAATTTTAAGTAGGCTTTTACACAGCGCAACTCATCATGAGTTTTTAGAAGGCGGGTGTGAAGTGCAACAGGTCGGGTACACTGATTCGGGTATAATGAAATTTTCAAGGTTTCCTGTTCGCTCTTTTTCACAGATTATTACGCGTTAGGTCTGCGCACAAAACAAAAGGGATGTATGGATACACCAGCGAGTCGGCTTATTGTATTGAACTTGTAAATATTATATTGAATTTGTAAATATTATATTATTTTATTGAATTTGTGTGATAAGGAACAATAGGAAAATATAAAATAAAGGATATGAATCTGTAAATAAATGATATATCAAAGAAGAATAGGAAAATAGAAAAACAATAGGTAGCCTAAGTAACGCTCCTTCCGACGATGCAGCCGCACGCCAGCAAGCCCCGAAGATTGCAACTAATCACTACTACATGACCGCAATCATCGTGACGCGGAAGCGTACTAGCCACGAGAGGAGCAATTTACCCAAACGACCTTTACCTGAAAATCACCTTCCATGTCTGACGTCGAAGGGTGGAGGATGCCCGATTTGGGACATTTCCGTATTCACTGAGGGATTAACGTGAACAGTCTTCGTCGTGTTCACCTTTCCGACCACCAACATGCAAGTTTTTCACGGTTGCGCCGGCGTTGGGTCTGTGGATGTCTTGACGGAGAGCGGCGCGTTTTGGTTCGACGGTACGTCCATCGTCCTTGTGCGGCCCAGTTCTCTACGCATTATCCACCGAGTAATAAAACCGAAGCCACGAGAACGTTCTGTTGTAAAACTGATAGTAACGAGGAGAAGAAGCCGAATTGACACAATAAACACCCTAAGCGTCAAACTACGACGACTGAAGCGATGATCGGCGACAGGGACGCCGCAAAGCGGCTGGAAGCGTCGATATTTCCAGCCGACTGGAAGGATCCGGAAGGCTGCGTTCGGGCCGCTGAGTGCGAAATTCTGTTCAAAAGCTTTTCGTCCAATGCACCCAAGTGCCACAGTGCATTGCCCCCAAATGCAGAATATATGAAAGGGAAAGGGAAAACGGTTCCCAGGAATTCCGCTAAAGTGGGAAATTTATGGTTCACCGAGGCGTAATGGAAATGGAAAGCGAGGAGTGGGTCTCCTTTGGTGACTGGCAGTGGCAAACGTAAGATGAGAAAAAGAACGACGGAGTTTTGGATGAAATTGATACTAATTTCTTTTCCGCGTTGACCACGGATTGCGATCGGCGCGAGGCACAGGAAAACGACAGCGGTGATTTTGGAGAATCGAACCTTTTTGGCGGAGACAGATAAATTGGTGAAGCGCAGTGAAGCTAGTGATTTGGACGTTCTGAAATTTGGGGTGCGACGTCGGATTAGACGACGGCATTGGTGATTTCCCGAATCGACCCTTTGATGGCGACGGAGTACCTATAGAAGTGCATCTAAATTATTGAGTTGTGCGGTCTGAAATGTGGGGTGCGACGTCGGATTAGACGACGGCAGCGGTAACTTCCAGAAGCGATCCACGACGAACGACGCGCCCGTGGCGCCTCTACTTAAATTTCCCCAGGGAAGTCCCGGGAGTAATTACGAGAGTAGCTAAGGTATGTTAGTTTTTAGATTGTAGATCATAGTTGGGCTAGAGGCCGCTATAAGGAACAATTTGCGATAGGTAGACTAGGGCTGTTAGTGACTAGTTTTGTATCGATAGGGATCGGCACCCCAATTGATAGGTAGACGAAGTGACTTATTCAGAAATAAAGTGTGAAAATTTGTGTAATCGCTGTTGTATCTATTCGTGGTAAATTTCGTGAAAAGTGAAAATGATGCCCGCCCGAATTCTCGTTTCGCGGAGACGGGCTTGAAGACAGCGCGGGTTTGAAACGAGTGGCGCCCGAATCCACCCATCTCAGTGTAAGCGAGCCGCCCGTGGCTGTCGCCCCTTTCCCTAGTAGAAGGAGAAGGGGTCGTATTACCGTCCAGGGGAGTTCGGTAACAAATTGGCGCCCAACGTGCTAAGGGCTAAAAAATGGAAAAATTAACGTAAATTCGAAACCGAATTAGTAAAATTATTAAAATTCAATAAAATTGCGGGTCGAAAACGTGTTTATGTCGAAGGTAATACTATTTTGAAGCGACGTATTTAAACATACTTTCGAATTCGAACTAGCAAATTTGCGGGTATGAAAAAGTGGTAATACGATTCGTCGAACGCAAATTTATTTAAAAGCGGCGTATTTAAACATACTTTAAATATTTGATTTGCATATAATTTATATGAGTTCTTTAGTTGCAAAATGAGACTCAAGCGATTTTTTACGAAACTGAGTTAAACACCATTTCTTATAGGAAATCTTCTCAGGAATCGATTTGTGCACTTTATTTTATCCCAAACCCAGTCTAAATGCCTTAAAAAGTGATTTGAAAAACAGCCTTATTTCCAAAACGCGACCTGAACAGAGATTTTTTCTTTCAAAATGGCGTCTAATATTTTGAACGGTTTGGTTCCAAAAAGCGACTCAAACCTTAGCAATGTCGGAAACGGTTCTTGCTATTTTTTCCAAAAACCGACCTAATGTTCTAACTTTAAGAAAAGGCTAAACTTCTGTTCGTCACATATTTTTAAATGGTTATTTTTATTATTAATCTTGTTTTAAATTAAGCGGGCTTTTTCTAGAATGATAAGAAATATTTCAAAGTTGGCCATACTGATTGCGACTTCACATGTTTGTTCTTAGAAATCGTGCGCCGACACATTAAATGTGTGCGTTGACTGAAGTTGTGTCATTTTGCTTCTATTTTTTAGAAAATATAGATTCGGAGGATGAAACTGATGAATCCAACAAGTGTTTTTATCGTCGTATGGATTATAATAATCTTACAGACAACGATATTTGGGATGCGGAAGTAATTATTGACGAAAAAAAAAATGTTTAACACAATATTTTTGCTGCTCATTTTTCCATGTTTTAGTATGGAACATACTTTTACGGTAGCCTGTTTGAAAAAAACGGCATAGAAAAACGACATAAAAAAGCGACATAAAAAAGCGACATAAAAAATTTTTAGAAAATTTCAAGAAAATTTTTAAGAAAATTTTTTTTTTAAAATTTTTAGAAAATTTTTAAGAAAATTTTAAGAAAATTTTTAAGAAAATTTTTAGAAAATTTTTTGAAATATTTTTTGAAAATTTTTTGAAAAATTTTTGAAAAATTTTTAAGAAAATTTTTAAAAAATTTTTTGAAAATTTTTAGAAAATTTTTAAGAAAATTTTTAAGAAAATTTTTTGAGAAAATTTTTATGAAAATTTTTTGAAAATTTTTCGAAAATTTTTTTTTTTAAATTTTAAGAAAATTTTTTGAAAATTTTAAGAAAATTTTAAGAAAATTTTTAAGAAAATTTTAAGAAAATGTTAAGAAAATTTTTAAGAAAATTTTTAAGAAAATTTTTAGAAAATTTGTTGAAATTTTTTTTGTAAATTTTTTGAAACATTTTTTGAAAATTTTTTGAAAAATTTTTAAGAAATTTTTTTTTTGGGAAATTTTTAAGAAAATTTTTTGAAAATTTTTTGAAACATTTTTAGAAAATTTTGAAGAAAATTTTAATAAAAATTTTTTAGAAAATTTTTAAGAAAATTTTTAAGAAAATTTTTTGAATTTTTTTAAAATTTTTAAGAAAATTTTCTTAAAAATTTTCAACAAAATTTCTCAAAAAATTTTCTTAAAAATTTTTCAAAAAATTTTCTTAAAATTTTCTTCAAAAAATTTTCTAAAAATTTTCTCAAAAAAAATTTCTACTGTTCATTATATTGAAAATATAGAACTAACGAAGTAACAAACATGTGTTTAATTAAAATGCGACACTCGCGAATACATTAATTCCGGCAGTCCGGTCACGCAAACACCCGATGGTGCAAAAACGCTTATCCAGATATCGCGTTTGTATTGTTGTTAATCTCGTAAAAGTATGTTCCATATTTTTCATGTTTTAGCCTGGTGAAAATGCGAATCGCGAAGCGATTCGGACATGGTGGGTCCAGGGGGGCGAAGCCCCCCGGCGAGGCGCGTAGCGCCGTTTTTTAAACTTATTTTTGTATAATTGTTTTTTTAAGTTATGTTCTAAGGTAGGCACCTACTTTCTGTAAAACAAAAATTACAGGCAAAAATAAAATATTAAAAAAAAAATAATTGTTTTTGTTTTGTTCCAAAACCCGACCCCAACATGAAGTTTCGTTCCAAAACCACACCTGAAGGCGATTTTGTTCCAAAACGCGGCCTGATGAACTGTAAATGCGAATTAATTAATATTTAACATAATCCATAGTTTATGAAAATTTGTAATATTGTGTAGTTTTTTATTTTCAATTTATTAAAAAAAAAATTGGTTTGATATATTGACCAGGAAAGAAAATATAGTTTTTTGCTGTTTCTGAAAAGTTTTCAAAAACCTTTCAGTCTCATTTTGCAAATAAAGAACTCATATATGACGTATTTTTATATATATAGCATATCTTATATACATTGCATATAGCATATCTACGGTTCGTCGAACGGAAGATTATTTAGAAGCGGCGTTTTTAAAAATACTTTAAATATTTGATTTGCATATAATTTATACATATATAAATATATATATATATATATATATATATATATATATATATATATATATATATATATATATATATATATATATATATATATATATATATATATATATATATAACGTATTTTTATATATATAGCATATCTTTATATATATATATAGGTACATATATTGATGTAAATATCTGATTTACATAGACATTTTATTGGATTTACATATAAGTTGTGGAAACTACATATATAAATTCGGATGGTTGAAAATTATCCGGGTTGTACCTGCGAGAGGAAATAGAAAAGATAGTAGGAAGTGTGAGTGGAAGTGTTTGAGGTGTGTGTTAGTTGTGGGAATTTGAAAAGCGCTGAACAAATAGTTTCTCATTGACTAGGCGGACGCGAGAGAAAATCGCAAGCGCTTCATGGTAATAAGCTGGTCCGTGAAAATAGTGAAAAGTTACGTTGAAAATTTAGCTATAGAGTGTTATATGAATATAGGTATATATATAAATACAGCCTTGGCCAAAAGTATTAGGCACCCCTTCAAAACACATGTAATTTGAAACGTGTGTTCAAATTGATAATTTCTTATAATATTTACGATACTGGTTTGTTCAAACAATAATAACAGCGGTAAACGATCTTCTTTGAAGAGCCATAAAACATCTGGCGTGCAAATTCCAGGAAATGGGGTATTTGAGAAATTGTTGATAATATTTTGTCAGTCTTCATTTGCTACTTATAGGGTAAGGCTGCTTGTTTTTGTGATTAATTTGCAAACTAGACACTCTGTGCAATACAATATGCCTAAAACGAGTGAACTTGGTATTGAAAAACGCTGTAGAATTCAATTTCTACATGAACAAGGTAAATCTCAAGTTGAGATTGCCAAGCTAGTGAAATGTTCTCGGTGCGCAGTGCAATCTGCAATCATGCGGTTTGCGGAGACCAGTTCTCACGAAAATAAGCCAAGAACAGGCAGAAAACGCGTAACTTCAAAACGTCAGGACAGAAAACTTGTCCGCGACTCTTTGAAGGAGCGTAAAAAAACATCTTCTGCGCTTGCTGCCAGCCTGTCGGAAAACTTGGGGAAAGTAACAAGTGCTCGATCGGTAAGAAGGCGTCTCACAGAAGCAGGCTTGAAAGGTTGTAAAGCTAGGAAGAAGCCGTGGCTTTCAGCAGCCAACAAAAAAAATCCTGTTAGAAAATACAAAAAACCTGTTTCAATTTTTTTGAAAAATTTTCTGAAATCAAGGCCTCCGTAAAAAATTACGGTTATTGTTGTTTGAAAAAGGTTATAATTAAGCTTACCTGGAAACTAGATTCATCGGACCACAGAACATTTGCCCAATCCTCTTCTGTGAAATGCTGGTACCGAAGAGCCCATTCCAAGCGATTTTTTTTGTTGGCTGCTGAAAGCCACGGCTTCTTTCTAGCTTTACAACCTTTCAAGCCTATATAATAAGCAACGTTATAAGCAGCACATGTGGTGGAATATGCACTCAAAACCTGCACGATTCTTCTACTGTTCTTCGAACATTAGTGTTTTTAGCGGTTCAGGTGCGCTAGAGTTTTTTTAACTAACCTCGCGTTTGATTTCTTAACTGGCGCCCGAGCAGGGACTGCTTTCGCTCGCGTGGAATATAATACTTTTCGCAATTTCGCAAAGTTTACGTGAATAAGTGCGCAACAACCAAGCGTGTGTTTACGTGCAAACGCGATAATCTCTGTGAAAAACAACCGGAATTTACCCAAATTCCGAAGCACGCGTGTTAGTTAATCTGGCCCCCAAGTAGCCTTTTTGAAAACCAAGAACAGGCAAACAGGACGTCGAAGAAATCGGCAGCCGATTAGCAGAGAAAGCAGTCCGAACAAAAAACGACCCAGGAGACACCTAACTAGGGACTAAGGATCACACTTTAAACAAACAAGAATCAACGCCAGAAATTTTTGTCGAAAACACAAAGAAATGAACATCGTTGGAATTTTTTTTATGTAAGTAAGCTAAGACTTTTTGTAAAATTACGCCAAATAATAGACCAGATTTAATCAAAATAGTATATGAAATAAAACCAGATTCAATCAAAATAATACATGAAGAGAAATTTGTTGCAAACATATCGAAACATTTATTGACAAGATTTATATGGAAAATTTATCCTAAGTACAATACAAACGAATCTTATCAGAATTATTTTATTTACATTATCGATTTTTCAAATTTTATTTAAATAAAAAAAAAACTATATCAGAATTCTTGTATTTACATTATTATATTACTATTTTTTGTGAAAAAGTGATTTAGTGAAGTGAGTGCTTACAACTTTTGTGAAAAGACAAGTGATTTCTTAATTCGCGAAAAATGTCGAATCCGAACAATTTAATCCAACCGCCACGATTAAATCTTGATTCACTCGCTGACGCACTGCCCAATCTTGATCTTCCGGGTAGCAGTAGCACAGCCAATAACGTATCTAATAACGCGCATAATAACGTGCATGATAACGATATGCTACAAATCATTTCGCGAATGGTCACGGATGCTCTGAGAATTCAGGGGAGACAAATTTTTAGTTCTTTAATGAACCCAGCTTCCGAAATTAATAATTATGCCGATGTGCCGATCAACATCGGTAATAATGGGAATTTGTCAGATACGGACAAAATCCCCGACGTCGTTAAAAGCTTAAGGACATTCTCTGGGGAACCAGGAGAATTTAACTCTTGGCGCAAAAGCGTCGATAGAATTCTTCATATTTACGACCATTTAAAAGGCACGCCGAAATATTACGGCATATTATCGGTTATACGTAATAAAATCGTCGGTCATGCGGACATAGCATTAGAATCGTATAACACCCCCCTTAATTGGTCCAAGATTTCTAAGTGCCTAACTCTGCATTACGCAGATAAAAGAGACCTAGGTACTTTAGAATATCAAATGACCACTTTAGTACAAGGTGCAAACACAGTTTCACAATTTTATCAGGAGGTGTACAATCATCTTTCATTGATCATTAATAAACTAGGATCTATAGAAATGAGTCAGGAAGCAATGAACATCATGACTCAGTCATACCGCGATAAAGCTCTCGACACATTTGTCAGGGGATTAAGGGGTGATCTACCAAGATTGCTTAGTATTCGCGAACCAGCAGACCTACCCCAAGCTCTTCATTTGTGTTTTAAGTTACAGAACATGGACTATCGTGCCCAATACGCGAATAATTCAAACTTCAATTTGCGGAAGTTACATCAAGGTAATCCACCTCCTGTTCCTCCACGTAAAATGGTGCCTAACCCTTCTAGGCCCGCTCCTATACCAGCCCCTAGACGTAATTTTCACCCGGAATTGCTGCATAACCCGCAAGTTCCACAGCAACCACGGTTCTATCCTCAAACTTTCCAACAGCCCCAACGCGAAAATAATTTCAATAAATCGCCTCCTCGACCACCTCGAGGACCAGTTCCAATGGATATCGATCCATCCATAAAATCTCATGCCGTAAATTATGCTAATAGACCTCAGAGTCAACAGTGGCCCCAAAAACGCCCTATGCAACCTTCGCAAAGGCACCATCAACCCCATAAGATACAAAGAGTTTATTACACTGAGCCTGAGGCTACGCAAGAACAAACTGTTGAAGTTACACCCGAACAATACGAGAAAGACATGGACCAACAAGACGAAAACTATGACCAGACTTTAAATGACTATATCAATGCAAACAAAGAGCAAACACTGAACATATTGAACATCTAGAAGATATATATTTTTTAGATTGAAGCGCTCTTCACTTTCATATTTCGAGCATGTCGCAAGAAGTGGAGAGCTACTTAAATTTTTGGTAGACACCGGTTCTAATAAAAATTACATACAACCCAGACACATTCGAAATCCTTTACCAAACAACAAACCCTTTTACGCTGATTCGGTAGGAGGTAGCATCAAAATTACGCACCACGCATTCGTAAATCTATTCGGTCACCACACGGAAAAAATGCAATTCTTTATTCTACCCAGTCTGATATCCTTTGACGGCATCATCGGCAATGATACGTTAAAGGAGTTGAAAGCCGTCATCCATACAAATGAAAATTTCATGACACTCTATCCTGATCTCCATATTCCCTTAAAACAACACATTTCCGAGACAGTTAATAACATAAACATTAGGACAACGCATTTAAATCAGCAACAATCATCCACCCTGAAATCAATTCTTAAAAATTGCTCTAAGTTACTCGCAGAACCAGACGAAAAACTGACCTGTACTAGCACAGTAAAGGGAGAAATTCGGACGAAAAGTGATGACCCCGTATATTCCAGGTCATATCCTTATCCAATGGCTTTGAAGGGAGAAGTCGAGAAGGAAGTGAACAAACTTCTTGAAGATGGAATAATTCGACCATCTAAATCCCCTTATAACTCTCCAGTCTGGATCGTCCCTAAGAAGCAAGATGCATCTGGGGTAAAAAAATATCGGATGGTAATCGATTACCGCAAACTGAATTCAATTACCATTGCAGATAAATATCCGATACCTGAAATAAGCGAGATTCTTGCCAATTTGGGGAAAAACAAATATTTTTCTATAGTCGATCTTAAAAGTGGATTCCACCAGATTCCGCTTAAAGAACGTGACATTCCCAAAACCGCTTTTTCCATTAACAACGGCAAATTTGAGTTCACTCGGCTTCCATTCGGGCTGAAAAACGCACCATCAATCTTCCAAAGAACGCTCGATGATATACTTCGAGAGCACATAGGAGTACGCTGCTATGTTTACATTGATGATATAATCATCTTTGGAACAGACGAAGCTGAGCACTTTCAAAATCTGGAAAAACTGTTGAAAACCTTGGAAGCCTCTAATATGAAAATTCAGGTAGACAAATGCGAATTCCTAAGAAAGGAAATAGAGTTTTTGGGATTTGTAGTAGGCAGCGAAGGCATAAAAACTAATCCACAAAAAGTCCAGGCAATTGCAAACATGCCAACACCTAAAGCCCTGAAGGATCTTCGATCATTCTTAGGGATGTCGGGATACTATCGCCGTTTCATTAAGGACTATGCAAAAATTGCAAAACCCTTGACTTCGCTTTTAAGAGGGGAAGATGGACGAGTGTCCAAAAACCAATCAAAAAATAAGCTCATCCACCTAGATTCCAAAGCCATAAATGCATTCCAAAATTTAAAAAATTGCCTAATATCCAAGGAGGTAGTATTGACTCATCCAAATTTCGAAAAAGAATTTCAACTAACGACAGACGCTTCTGATTACGCCATTGGTGCGGTCCTTTCACAGGATAACGAACCTATTGTCTTCCTTTCAAGAACACTAACTAAAACCGAGGAAAATTACGCTACTAACGAGAAGGAGATGCTCGCGATCATATGGGCTCTCAACTCATTACGTAGCTATCTCTATGGTTCCCGAAAGGTTTACATATACACGGATCACCAACCTCTTACCTACGCTCTTAGCAATAAGAACACCAATAGTAAAATGAAGAGATGGAAGTCCATCCTGGAAGAATACAATCATGAGCTAGTGTACAAGCCGGGTAAGGCTAATGTCGTCGCAGACTCCCTTTCGCGCCCTCCAAAATTAACTTCAATTAATTCATTAACCCCTACAGAACACAGTGATAACAGTTCATCGCACAACCTTATTCCCACCGTTGAAACACCCGTCAACGCATTTCGGAACCAAATTATCTTGAGAATCGGTGACGAAGATAGTTATCAGCTGCAAAAACCTTTTCCAAACTATTCCAGACACACATTTATTAAATATCAATATACCAACAATGACATCATAAACATCTTTAAACGTTATCTAAACCCCAACACCATAAATGGTCTTCTGACATGCGAAGAACTAATGGGTCGCATACAAACGATTTTCCCCGAGCATTTCCAAAGCTACCGAATACGATTTACTCAAAAATTCGTTGAGGACATTCCCAGCGAAGCGGAGCAAGAAGAAAAAATCCTGCAAACGCATAAAAGAGCACACCGCAACGCCGAGGAAAATCGCCTACAGCTCCTCGAAAACTTTTACTTCCCGAGGATGTCAGCTAAAATAAAGAATCTAGTGAAACGATGCTATATTTGCAAGGAGAATAAGTGCGATCGGCACCCTAATAAACCCGTACTAGGCTCTACCCCAATTCCATCCTATCTTGGTCATACGATTCACATCGATCTTTTTAGCACTGAGAAGCATCGAGTTCTGACGGCTGTTGATAATTTTTCCAAACTAGGTCAGGCTAAGATAATTGCCTCCAAATCCATTGAAGACATTAAACAGCCTCTTACAGACTTGCTTTTCTTTTTCTGCGTACCGGAAATTGTCGTTATCGACAACGAGAGTTCCCTTAGATCGGCCTCTATAACTTCTCTAATGGAAGATGATCTCAACATCAAGGTCTACAAAACTCCTCCCTACAAGAGTGAGGTTAATGGACAGGTGGAACGTTGGCACAGCACACTCACCGAGATAATGAGGTGTTTAAAGAAGGATGGACCACCACGATCCTTCGAAAATCTCCTGCAACGTGCCGTACATGAATATAACTTTAGTATTCACCCTACTACCGGAAAGAAACCAATCGAGTTACACTTCGGGCGAACGCCAAACATTGACCCAGACGAATTGGAAAGAATTCGTTTATCAAACGTTGAAAGACTCAAACAAAAACAACAGACGGACTTAAGTAACCATAACAAGACGAGACAACCCACTAAACAGTACCGAATCGGAGAAACAATTTTCGTAAAACAGAACAAAAGAGTAGGATCGAAATTGACAGCACGGTACAAAAAAGAAATAGTTAAGGAAAACAATAATTCGACAGTTTTGACTGAGTCTGGAAAAATCATACACAAAAGTCACATACGTAACTAGAATTCTTTTTCAGACTCCTATTCTGTGAAACCAACGCAAAAATTGAAATACTGGACTTTTCGAGCTCCCAAATCATTTCTTTTCACACAGGACGAGCAAAAATACAGGACGGAAACTTTAAATTGATCCACACTATCGACATTGACCAGTACGAACGTCTTATAACGGAAATTGAACCAGTTCTTAATCTATCCGAAGTCAGACATTTTTCCTCCTCATCTCATCTATCCTACGAACTTCAGGAAATCCAAGACCTCGTTCACAATTTAAAACCGCGCAAAATTAAGAGGTCACTTGACTTTATCGGTACTACATGGATTGCAGGTAATGGATTGCAGGTAATCCAGACCACGAAGATTTTATAACCATAAAGGACAAAATCAATAATATGCTCGAAAATAATAATAGACAAGTCGTAATCAACCGAATGTATAATGATAGAATTAATAATATTACTAGAATTGCAAACCAAATAAGAAAATTGTTTAAAGAAAATAGCCAAACAAATTATAACACAATATTAGATACTCAGTTTAGATTATCAACAATAAAAGAAGAATTGAAAGATGTCAACCTAGCCATTCATTGGGCGAAATTAGGAATTATAAATTCAGGCTGCATCGTTTCCGCAGTTGGATCGATGCATTTCCACGATTTCGACCAAATTCGCTGCCGCATCAATATTCAGTAGCTATTAAGTTTATTGTATCATTAGCTTAAGTTTCAGTTTTGTAATTACTGTCGTTTGAATAACAACGGGCTCAGCCCTGGAAATATGTTTTTTTAACTAACCTCGCGTTTGATTTCTTAACTTATATATATATATATATATATATATATATATATATATATATATATAACGTATTTTTATATATATATATATAGCATATCTTTATATATATATAGGTACATATATTGATGTAAATATCTGATTTACATAGACATTTTATTGGATTTACATATAAGTTGTGGAAACTATATATATAAATTCGGATGGTTGAAAATTATCCGGGTTGTACCTGCGAGAGGAAATAGAAAAGATAGTAGGAAGTGTGAGTGGAAGTGTTTGAGGTGTGTGTTAGTTGTGGGAATTTGAAAAGCGCTGAACAAATAGTTTCTCATTGACTAGGAGGACGCGAGAGAAAATCGCAAGCGCTTCATGGTAATAAGCTGGTCCGTGAAAATAGTGAAAAGTTACGTTGAAAATTTAGTTATAGAGTGTTATATGAATATACGTATATATATAAATACTTAGATATATATATATACATATATTTACATTGTTGACTTTAGGTCTGTTCCAGGACTTTCAGTCACTGAATTTTCCTGAATTTTCCTGAATCATGTGGTGGGAGAAATTCATGAAAAGTACGGGAACGCTCTCATTGCATTTCCTGAAAATTGACAAACAAAAGTGTCAGTTTTCGGTTTTTGGAAGAACAATAGTGATTGTACGGTTATCCTGAGCGGTGATAAATTATCGCCACAAAAATATTCGACCTTCATAGCAAAATTACGCAAAAAATATGTTGCTTGCCGCGCACATTTGAAACTATTTACTCGCACCACACCATTTGACACTTTTCAGTATTTTTCAGTAGCTCAGACCCCACTGAATTTTACTGAGAGAGGGGAAATTTTCAGTTTTCAGTAAAACGGAGTACGGGAACAGCTTCATTGCAATTAATCGCGATTAATTGTAATTAATGGTGGTCCGGGAACAGACCTTTTATATATAGTTGGTTATATAAACAGGTTAATAAGGTAGTGAAGAGAGAGTATAGTTCTTGGGTGGGAGCAGAACAATTTGTGGTGTCAATATGTCTGGTGTTGGGGCCGTGAGGATAATTTCGGTGGACTGGCTCAGTAAGGACGAGCTCACCTATGAACTCGTCATTCGAGGTCTGGCGGCAGACACCGTTGAGTCGATGAGAAAGCAGTTGAGGGGGGCGTTAAGAAGCGAGGCTGTTCTGGGGGAGTCTTTCGCATTGGATACGTATCCCTTCACATTTGCTGAGGATAAAGAGGCACTGGGTGCAAAATTAGCAGAGGTTGGAGTGCTGATAGATTCTTTTGTTGGGGACTTTAACTCCGGGGACTTTCTCAAGGTAAAAGACAAAATATGATATGCATTACGACGACTTGGATACATGCGGGGAGAAACTGCAGAGGAGCTAGACTTCCTGAGGAAGACCAAGGGCGAGCATCTTCTTGTCGGAGGAGGCGGACGAGGAGTAGTCTCTGAACACTCTGAGCTCACCAGTTCCAAGTACGCCGACTTTTCAGTCGAAACCAGTGGAGCTACACAAATGGGGGGTACGATTCAATGGAGAATCTCCGCACTCGGTAAGTGCGTTTCTGGAACGGGTGGAGGAGCTTCGGGAGGCCAAAGGTTTAACGAAAGCTCAACTTTTTAAGTCTGCGGTGGATCTTTTTGAAGGTAAGGCCCTTATTTGGGTCCGCGTGAATCGGGAGATCTCCCGGAGCTGGGAGGAACTGGTGAAGAAGTTGCGAGACGAATTCCTCCCCGCGGACTACGATGACCGTCTGTTAGAGGAGATACGACGTAGGACTCAAGGAAACGGGGAGTCCATAGGCGTGTACGTGGCCGTGATGGAAGGACTATTTCGTCATCTCAACAAGCCACCGGTTGAGGGGGAAAAGATGAAAATAGTAAGAAAGAATATCGCGCCATTCTATCAGACGCTATTAGCTCTGATAAAGACAGAGTCAATTGGAGAATTAGTAAGGTTGGGACGGTCGCTCGAGGCAACGAGGACCTCCGTGGAATCCTTTGCTCCTCCGCCTCCAAGAAAGACGCCTAGGCTGTTGGAACCGGATCTCGCGTACCTTGAAACGGCTGAAGTAGCCGCAGCAGCAGTATCAGTAGCACGCCAGAATCTTATCTGCTGGAACTGTCGTCGACCGGGCCATGCGTCTCGGGATTGTCACGATCCCAGAAAGTGTTTGGGATGCGGCCGAGTAGGGACAGTCAGGGCGGAATGTACGAGTTGTCGGAGCGGTGAACGAAGGAATGCGGGCGTGACAAGTAATCCTCCAGCAAGTCGACCGAGGCAGCAACGGGGAAACGGAAGTTGTGCCCAGTAGGCGGTCACCTGGGCACAAAGGCGAATATAGTAGGAGCCGCGACGACCACACAATTAGACTTTCTGGTAGCAAAGAGGAACGCAGACAACCGTCCACACTTAGAGGTGGATATATTTGGGTGGAAGTTTATGGGCCTTCTGGACTCAGACGCTACTCACACGGTAGTAGGTGGAGAAGGGTGGAAGATACTCGTGCGGCTAGGAGTAGAGCCACTGGGTTCCAACCAGAAAAGCATCAGATTGGCTAATAGTCAGGGTTGCGCCATCGTGGGCATGGTCACTATTCCAGTGAAACTGGAAAACAAAACAGAATGGTTGGAAGTGTTGGTGGTTCCGTCGCTCCCGCACGCTCTCATACTAAGAGTAGATTTCATCAGGCAATTCGGGGTGGTTCTAGCACTGAGCGAAGATAGTTGGAGTTTTCTGGATGCACTGGAAGGGGAGGCAGGAGAACAATTAAAGTCGCGAAGTCGTTTGACGGCGGTGGAGGAAGCCGCACTCAGCCGTTTGTTAGAAGAGGAGTTTCATCGCATGGGGGAAGGTATCAGATGCACCACCCTTGTAGAACACGTCATTAAGACTAACTCCGTACCAAGTAAGCAAAGGTACTATCCTGTGTCACCGGCCGTACAAAAGCACATCGATCGAGAGCTGAACGAGATGCTGGAACAAGGGATAATTGAGCCATAATCGAGCCCCTGGGCGTCGCCGATATTGTTGGTGAAGAAAAAGGATGATACGTACCGCTTTTGCGTAGACTACAGGAAATTGAATCAAGTTACCGAGCATGACGCGTACCCATTGCTGTATGTGTCGGCGATGTTGGATAAACTTTTTGACGCCAAATACCTGTTATCACTGGACGTGAAGTTAGCCTACTGACAGGTTCCTATCGCGGAACAATCACGTAAGTTCACTGCATTCACGTTACCGCATCGCGGTTTATTTCAATTCCGGCGTATGCCTTTCGGATTGCAAAACGCACCCGCGACTTGGCAGTGCTTAATCGACCAGGTCCTTGGCCCTGATCTCAAACCCTATGTGTTTACCTACTTGGACGACATAATAGTGGTGACACAAGAGTTCAGCAAGCATCTGGAAATCTTGAGAGTGGTTTTTGGCCGTCTCAGACAGGCCGGTTTAAGAGTTTCTCGCGATAAGTGTGAATTCTGTCGCTTTCGTCTTAAGTATCTCGGGTATGTCGTAGACGAGAAAGGTTTAAACGTAGACCCGGACAAGGTGAAGTCCTTATTGGAGATCCCTTCGCCTAGGAATGTGAAGGGGTGAGGCAGTTCCTAGGGATGGTCTCGTGGTATAGGTGATTTATACCAGACTTCGCGACGATGACGGCACCATTGACAAACCTACTCAAAAAGAACCAAAAGTTTGCATGGACCCAGGACTGCGAAGCAGCGTTCACACAGGTAAAGGTGAAATTGTCCACGGCTCCAATACTGACCTGTCCGGATTATGCCTGAATTACAGTCGACGCAGCGAGGCGCAGCCATCAGTGACCAAGCGCAGCCAACGAAATCGCCGGGTTACACTGCAACGCGATTAAGTGAGAGTGAAGTAGAAGAATTGTCAGTTATTGTTTGAATTCGAAGTGTGTGGTGTGAATTTTTAGTGCGATTGCAAGCAGTTATGGAAGAGTTCGCTATAATAGTAATGATGTTAGGATTGGTATTGTGCTGCCATTATATAAATGCAATGAAAAAGCGTGTGCTATACAAAGTGTGCTATACAAAGTGAAGGTGCTATACAAAGACAATAGAATAAAATGATCTTTATTTTGTTAGAATAAGTTTATTTATGGAATTAGTGTTTAATGTAGGCTTATTACTAATATAAAATAATTGACATTACTTTTAATTAATTGATTATTACTGATATCTCCTTGAAATGTATCAAACAGCGTATTCTGAAAAATAAATAAGAAAATGTTAGTTTATTTCTGTACAATAATTGCTTTATACGAAATTTAGTCCTAACGAAATACATTTGGTACATACGACAAATAACTCACCTTCTATTAGCGCTTCATCTACCTCTGCCTGCTGCAGCTCTGTCGGCATTTGTAGGATGTTCCGTCGACCCCTAAGCCTATTATGTGGCTTCAGAGTGGACATAAGGTATGTTCCCGTACTTCAGCAAACTGCAGCCGAATTCGGCAGCTGGCTTCTTTTTGCTGCAAAATTTGGCTTGCATTTGGCTAGCAACAAAAGTACTTAAACGACTTGCTGCGAATCTATTTCAATATATTATAATGGATTCAAGTACGGGAACATACCTATAATCTCGAGTACTCCACGCATAAATTGCTCATCGCTGCTTTCAAAAGTAGTCTCGCTGCCTGAGGTACGATTGCGGCTTTGAACATACTCCGTGAAACACTTCATCGTACTCGCAATCGTACTCTCGAGTGGACTTTCTCGAGGTTTAAATATGTAAGCCCTCGTTATAAATATGTAAGTACATTTGACGAGATCTGGCTTGTAGGAGAAAAAAACTGGTCTTTAACCATGATTAAATTAAAAGTAATCCAACGACAACCTTCGTACGGGTCTAGGAGATGAAGCTGGTGAGAAGCTTCTTTACAATTTTTTCAATCAATGTGAATCCGAGTGTGGAATTCGACGACTCACTTTACCCCTGATTTTTAACCACGTACCTAATCAGAGCTAGGTGAACTCAAAGCTTGGTTCGCGGGCCTTCGTCCGAACTTGGATTCGAATCAGGGATCCCACAAGCAAGAAGTCAGTAATCTACCAACTAGACTACTCAAGTATTTTAAATTACTATATTCAATTTGCTATTAATTATCTTTCAAATTTGCTATTAATTATCTTTTTATTTTACTTTTAACTATCTAAGCTATTACCAATAAAAATGGTTTTCGAATTCCTCAAAAAATTAATAACATAAAATCAACTCTATTTACATTTTCGCATACATTTCAAATCCCGCGCGTTTCTCAAGTAATTACAGCTGATTGCAACTCTTCGCTGCGACAAAAGTTGAATCCATTTCGACCTGAGCTGCGCCTGGCTGCGCATAGCTGCGACTTGGTGTGCTCGCTGCTATGGAAAACCCATATAGTCAACTCAACTGAGAGCTTGGCTGCGCCTGGCTGCGTCGCAGTGTGCTTCAGCGGTTATGATCTACCATTCTACGTTCAAACAGATCCGTCAGAGTTGGGCTTGGGAGCGGTGCTCACACAGAGGCACGAGGACGGGGAAAAGGTGGTATGTTACTTGAGCCGATCCTTGTCGAAAGCAGAAAAAAAGTACTCAGCCACGGAGAAAGAATGTCTCGCAGTGCTGAAGGCGGTAGAGAAGCTGCGACCATATATCGAGGGAGCTAAGCTCACCGTCATCACGGATCATTACTCCTTGGTCTGGCTGAGTAATTTGAAAACCCGACAGGACGATTGGCCAGGTGGGCAATTAGGTTACAGCAGTTTCCATTCGAAATTGTACACCGAAGATGTAAGGAACATCTCGTACCCGATGCTCTTTCGCGGATGTTGCTCAGGGAAGAACTCGCAATATTTGAGACCCCTGGAGACCGTTGGTGCGACAACATGAAGAAGAAGGTGGAAGAGACCCCCGAGCGCTATGCGGATTGGCGGGTGAAGGATGACCAACTGTAGAAACATGTGCCCGGGCGCTACCCCGCCCTGGAGGGAAAGGAGTCGTGGAAGAGGGTCGTGTCCAAGGCAGGTAGAGCGGAAATCCTCCAAAGATGTCACGATGACCCTACAGCGGGCCATATGGGGGTTAGCCACACGATAAGCCGCGTGGCGACTAATTATTATTGGCCTAAGATGCCAGCGGACGTGGATGCTACGTAAAGAAATGTAGGATCTGCCAGGCCAATAAGGTAGAGAGAAAGGCACAGGCAGGGTTTATGGTTTCCCGGAGTGGGTCGCCTAAGCACCCATGGGAAATGGTCTGTGTCGACTTGGTGGGACCTTTCCCACGATCGAAGAATGGCTGTACTCAAATCCTCACAGTGGTGGATTATGTGAGTAAGTTCACGCTCTTATTTCCCCTGTGACAGGCAAGAGCGGCGGCTGTTTGTCGTGTATTGGAGGAACAGGTGTATCTGCTTTTCGGGGCACCTAAATGGCTAGTGTGCGATAATGGGGTCCAGTTTCGGGGAACTTTGAGGCGCCGGCTGGCGGAAATTTATGGAACCGAAATCAAGCACACAGCATTATACCATCCGCAAGCCAACCCGGCTGAGAGAAGGAATCAGGACTTAAAGCGGATGTTGCGTTCTTACGTGACCGAGAACCATCGCAATTGGGATCGGAATCTCGCAAAGATTGCCTGCGCACTTCGGACCTACAAGCATGAGGTGACTAAGGTTACACCCTATTTTTTTAATTTCGGACGAGAGATGGTGACGTTCCACGAGGCGAAGGAGCCTCCAGAGGTTGACCAAATTATCCCAGGACCGGAAGTCAGGGCTGACTTGCTCTCCAAGTTACGTGGGGATGTGTTGGAATGACTGGAACGCGCGGTTCGTCATAGTGAGCAGAGGTACAATTTGAGAAAACGGAACACGGTGTTCAAAATAGGAGATTCGGTTGGCGGAAAAACTATTCCATTTCAGACGCAACCCGGTTTTACTCCGGGTATCAGGGTGGACCTATCTCTTGGTGGATGGTGAGGGTAAGGAAGCGGGAGTTTGGCACGTGAAAGATTTGAAAGAGTATACCGATTAGGTGGATCAACGTATAAAATGAACGTGTGATTCTTAGACATAGGGGAGGCGGATCAGACAGTATGGCTGGGAAGAAATATAAATTACTCATAGTAACACTAGGTTATGAAGATTATTTGAACATAATACGGTGGTAGGCTGAAGTATGATGGAGAAATATTCCCAGAACTCAGATTAGGAAGATTAGAATGTAATTAAGTAGGTGGTGGCGGGTACGATAAGTCGAAGCGATGGGTGATGGGTAGTTTTAGTATTATGGAAAAAATAGTATTTAGAGGTAGGGTTAGTAAAATAGCAAAAGTATTACCTAGGCTGCAGTGTTGGTGGCAAGTCGATTCCTCCATAGACGGAGTTGTTGTTTTTTTTTCTTTTTTTTTCCTCTCTTCTTTTACTTTCTTCTTAACTCGTCTCACGATTAAGTCCTTCGTATCGCTTAGGCATTCCAGGGCCAATTCATGCGGGTCAATAGTTGAGATGCTAAAATGTTAACCAGGGTGTTAGTACAGGAATTGGCATGAGTGTAAGTGAGAGCATGTTGCAATCGGTTATACGAAACAAAATTGGGGATTCCGATCGCAGGTATAAGACGGAAGAGCAACGTTGCGTCGCGAACTATTAAAATTTCTAAGATTCATTACCACAAATAAAAAAACAAAAAAAAAACAAAAGAAACGCGTAACCGGAATCTATCATGGATTCACGCGACGTGGCGTCTGGGAGTCGGGAAGTAGTCGCGGTAATATTAAAGAGAATTCCTACGTAATTCTCTGGGGAAGGGGGTGATATTACGCGTTAGGTCTGCGCACAAAACAAAAGCGATGTATGGATACACCAGCGAGTCGGCTTATTGTATTGAACTTGTAAATATTATATTGAATTTGTGTGATAAGGAACAATAGGAAAATATAAAATAAAGGATATGAATCTGTAAATAAATGATATATCAAAGAAGAATAGGAAAATAGAAAAACAATAGGTAGCCTAAGTAACGCTCCTTCCGACGATGCAGCCGCACGCCAGCAAGCCCCAAAGATTGCAACCAAACACTACTACATGACCGCAATCATCGTGACGCGGAAGCGTACTAGCCACGAGAGGAGCAATTTACCCAAACAACCTTTACCTGAAAATCACCTTCCATGTCTGACGTCGAAGGGTGGAGGATGCCCGATTTGGGACATTTCCGTATTCACTGAGGGATTAACGTGAACAGTCTTCGTCGTGTTCACCTTTCTGGCCACCAACATGCAAGTTTTTCACGGTTGCGCCGGCGTTGGGTCTGTGGATGTCTTGACGGAGAGCGGCGCGTTTTGGTTCGACGGTACGTCCATCGTCCTTGTGCGGCCCAGTTCTCTACGCATTATCCACCGAGTAATAAAACCGAAGCCACGAGAACGTTCTGTTGTAAAACTGATAGTAACGAGGAGAAGAAGCCGAATTGACACAATAAACACCCTAAGCGTCAAACTACGACGACTGAAGCGATGATCGGCGACAGGGACGCCGCCAAGCGGCTGGAAGCGTCGATATTTCCAGCCGACTGGAAGGATCCGGAAGGCTGCGTTCGGGCCGCCGAGTGCGAAATTATGTTCAAAAGCTTTTCGTCCGATGCACCCAAGTGCAGAATATATGAAAGGAAAAGGGAAAACGGATCCCAGGAATTCCGCTAAAGCGGGAAATTTATGGTCCACCGAGGCTTAATGGAAATGGAAAGCGAGGAGTGGGTCTCTTTTGGTGACTGGCAGTGGCAAACGTAAGTTGAGAAAAAGAACGACGGAGTTTTGGATGAAATTGATACTAATTTCTTTTCCACGTTGACCACGGATTGCGATCGGCGCGAGGCGCAGGAAAACGACAGCGGTGATTTTGGAGAATCGAACCTTTTTGGCGGAGACGGATAAATTGGTGAAGCGCAGTGAAGCTAGTGATTTGGACGTTCTGAAATTTGGGGTGCGACGTTGGATTAGACGACGGCATTGGTGATTTCCCGAATCGACCCTTTGATGGAGACGGAGTACCTATAGAAGTGCATCGAAATTATTGAGTTGGCGGTCTGAAATGTGGGGTGCGACGTCGGCAAGGGACGACGGCAGCGGTAACTTCCAAAAGCGATCCACGACGAACGACGCGCCCGCGGCGCCTCTACTTAAATTTCGCCAGTCTCTCGGACGCCGGCAGATAACCATCATCCCGAATAAAAACGAAGACGACGCACTAATTGGGGGAAGCCCCGGGAGTAATTACGAGAGTAGCTAAGGTATGTTAGTTTTTAGATTGTAGATCATAGTTGGGCTAGAGGCCGCTAGAAGGAACAATTTGCGATAGGTGGACTAGGGCTGTTAGCGACTAGTTTTGTATCGATAGGGATCGGCGCCACAATTGATAGGTAGACGAAGTGACTTATTTAAAAAATAAAGTGTGAAAATTTGTGTAATCGCTGTTGTATCTATTCGTGGTAAATTTCGTGGAAAGTGAAAGTGATGCCCACCCGAATTCTCGTTTCGCGGAGACGGGCTTGAAGACAGTGCGGGTTTGAAACGAGTGGCGCCCGAATCCACCCATCTCAGTATGAGCGAGCCGCCCGTGGCTGTCGCCCCTTTCCCCAGTAGAAGGAGAAGGGGTCGTATTACCGTCCAGGGGAGTTCGGTAATAAGATATGGTGTCAAAAGCCGGAAATAAGTGAAAAGTTTTGAATATTTGTGGAAAATGTTAATAGTATCTGCAGCTTTGTAGTGAAAACTCAGAAGTTTCGACAATTTCCAAAGTGCAAGGCAAAAGGTGAGTTGATCTACGTAAATACAAAGCCTAAAGTTAAAAGACTGGAGAAAACAAATTGTTATTGAGTTGAGCTGTTTAAAAAGCGACCTACTTAGCAGCTCTTCGCTGTGCCACAACGTAAGAAGTTAGTTCCAAACCAGCGTGTGGACTCCGTATATGTATACGGTCCGAAAAATCCAGCGAACTGGCCTGAGATTGTATTGTAAATCGCATGGAACAGAAGGAGGTGCGAGATGAGATTTGACATCTACATACCCAGGCTGGATTTGTCGTTGCTCACATACGACTCACTCTCGCACAAAATACCAGCCACGCTCAGGTTGCTTTGACAGATAATGCATTGCGTAAATGGAGGCGGAATTTCAAGGTCAAAGTGTTTTTTCTGGAAAATGGAAGGAGTTCACCCACTTATCATTCTATACACTTTGGCTGTGCAATATCCATAGCTGCTTCACCTAGCTACTGCGAACTTCGACACTTGCTAAAGTGATGCCACAGCGTAAGAAGTTAGTTCCTAACCAGCTTGCGGACTCCGTATATGCCTACGGACCAAAAATCCAGTAAACTGGTCTGAGATTGTATTGTTCACAGCGTAAGAAGTTAGTTCCTAATCAGCGTACCAACTCCGTATATGTATACGGCCTAAAAATCCAGTGATCTAGCCTGAGATTGTATTGTTGGTCAGCCTGGAAAGTTGGAAGAAATCGCATGGAACAGAAAGAGATGCAATATACAATTCGGCAACTACATACTCAAGCTAGATTTTTCGCTGCTCACATACGGCCCACTCTCGCAAAATATACCAACATAATCTCAGGCTGCTTTGACAGATAATGCATTGCGTAAATGGAGGCGCAATTTCAAGGTCAAAGTGTTTTTTTGGGAAAGTGGAATAAGTTGGTACGCTGGTTGTTATTACGCTGTGGTATTGTTGATCAGCCTGGAAAACTGGGAGAAATCGCACGGAACAGAAAGAGGTGCAAGATAAGATTCGACAACTACATACTCAGGCTAGATTTTTCGTTGCTCACATACGGCTCACTCTCGCAAAAAATTCTAGCGCACTCTTATATTTTAAACATAGTACTGAATTCGATTTCACGTGAAATTTTCAAACAAAGTTTCACGTGAAATCTGTTTCGGCGAAAATTTAGCTTGAAAATAAGCAAGTGTTGTACTCTGTTCTTAGCATGAAAAGTTACTTTAAAGTTACTTTCGCTTTGAAAATGCAGATGGCACTGACACATGTCTCCAATCATTTCACGCCAATTTAGTTTGTGCAGTTCATTCTTGCGAGCTAAAAAGTGACATTTGGTGCTTCAATTTGAAAATTGAATTATGCAAATGTCTTTCCAATAAGAAAATTGATCGAAAATTCAAATTCTTGACAGTTTATCCGTCAAGAATGAGGCGTGTCTCTGCTTTTCTCCATTGCCAAAATGTTCGCTCGAAAGAATAACCAGATAATGGAGACATGTCAAAATTTAGCTTCACGGTTAACTCAGTACCAGCCTTTAGCTAAAGAACCGCAATTGACATTTCGGTGTGTGTCGGCACTACCTCGTGGAAATGTCCAATTTCCCTATCGCCATGACGTCACAGCGAGAACGATTACGTAGCCTGAAAGCCCGTACTTCTAGAAGGCACTGGTATAACTTTCCAACATTAGCCCCTTTAATCCTCTCGCGCAAAAAGCATGTTAAAAATGCCTAGCACTCATTATCAAATTTGAGAGGAACTACTTGGATTTGACCCGATTTGACAATGAGTAGCTAAAAAATTGCTACCATCCCCTTCAATGTAAATCGTGTTAAACTGATTGAAATGAAAACAAAATGAGACCCGCGGAATAGTGCTAGTGAACAGCTAAAATACAAATTAATGGGGTGCGTGCGGTATAATTGGAAAAATTCGCTACGAAATATTTATCGGCTGGTGTTAGGTTATGTGACGTTTTGTATCGATTCACTGTCGATACAATTGATTGACACTAAATGAAAGTTATGACTAAATATTATTATTATAACGCGTCCATGCACAAAAAACTAACGTTTTATTCATATTTAAGTAAAAAAACCGCAAGTGAAATCTCCGGGGGTGTGTTCAATGTGCATGCTATGGCTGCTTCAAAAGCATAGCATAGCATCACTTTAGCAAGTGTCAAAATCTGAAGTAGCTAGGTGAAGCAGCTATGGATATTGGACAGCCAAGAGCTGCTACGAAGGTCAGCAAATTCAAAAATACTTTTTCAAAATTTTTTTTTTTTAATTTTAATTGCCGTGTTCCATTTTTACTAATTAGTACTTGCAAGTACTTGGGAGTAGAGCACAAAAGGAACGCCATCTTCGTTCATACGAGCAGATTCTAACCTGTCAAATTATATGCAGTTTTCAAATGTAAAACATTTGAAAATAAAGGGAGAAAGCAACGAGTATAAACTAATATAAAAGGAACTAGCAGAATATAAAAGGAACGGAATAAAGGAATAAAGAATATAAAAGGAACTAGCAGAAAATTACATCTTTTAACTTTCCACATATTAGGAGGGCCATGAAAAAATCAAAACCACCTATTGACAGCTAACACTACCAATGACAACTAACATAGCCACCTCACGGCAAAAAAAGGCGTAACTACTCATGAACTACTCGCGAAGAGCGCGAGTAGTTGGAAGCAGGGTTGCCAGGTGTACGGTAATTACCGTATTTGTACAGTAATTTCAAGCACCGTACGGTTAAAGGTAATAAACTATTACCGCACGGTAATTTTGGCTTTTTCTATAAATGGCTGATTTTATGTATGTTTGTGCCAATTTCTGTTACCTGATCTTCTTGAAAATTCCACCAAATAATATTAACCCAATAAATGTATTTCGGAAATGTTATACACTTACTGTTTCGTATACTTCGAATAGTTGCACCCTTAGCATTTAAAGATTTGCCACGAACTGTGCGAAAATTGCTAACAGCTGTACCTAACGAAAACTTCCCGTCAGGGTATTTCACGAACAATTTTGTTTGGTTTTTGGTATTACTTGGATCTACTTATATCTTTAACTTTTTCTTACTCCGTAAAAGCTGAGGATATATGTCCTTCTATGAGAGAAAAATGTCTACCCTTAGACAAAGCTTATCTTCCTCATTGTGTGGAAGAGTATTTGCGGCATATTAAAGATAAAAATTTAGTAGCCGATTTCGAACAAGCGAATCAAAGTTTTATTCGGAATGGCACCCAATTTTATAAGCTTGCTTGCGTAGAAATGAAAAAGCGATTTAATTTTTGGAACCCACTTTTCGCTGTAATGCATATTTTAAAAAAGAGACGAATTCCACTCCTTAAAATACTTATGCAGCTTTTGTCCCAGAATATGAAATGGAATAGATATTCAAGACTTAGATGATGAGTGGAGGAGACTTCCAATTTCCCCACGATTGACGATGAAATTTGTTGCTTTTATTATAATTTGGGTTAAATTGTGGATGAAACAGGAAAACAAGAGTTTGCTGTCCTGTCCAAATTTGTATTGTTTGCCTTTGTTTGCCTTATTCAAGCGCTTATTGTGAAAGGCTTTTTTTCAAAACTTAATTTGATCAAAACGAAAAATAGGAATGAAATAAATTTAGAAACGCTGAATGCAGCAATATTAACGTCAGAATCTATCGGTGAATCCACTTGTATGAAATTTAGAATCTATCGGTGAATCCACTTGTATGAAATTTAAATTTTTAAAAATAAAAAATGTAACCAAGATATTTACAAATAAGTATTTGCTTAATATGTATACACACCTTATTTTATTTGCATGGAAGTAAAAAGTGTGTGAATCAATTTATGTTTTTCGTATTTTTTCACAAAACATGTTAATAAATTTTGTTAGTTATGAAATAGTTCCTCGAATATATTATAGTTTTTGACTGAAAACCCACCTTTTCTCTCTCAATCATTATTTTTTTTTTGTATTTCGACCAAAAAGCTAAATTATTTTTGTAGCCGCGTTTTGTTTCCTTTTTGCTCACAAGTTGTAAAATAAAAACATGGCCCCCAATAAAACTATACTATAATTAACGAATAAAAGAATCATAGTCATGGAGAAAATGAATGTTCTATCGAAAGTATTTAGGTATTAAGGTTTACACAAATACAAAGTAATGGCGTACGGTAAAAACGTGAAAATCAGGTAATTTTTGAACATTTGTACGGTAATTTAAGTCAGAAGACCTGGCAGCCCTGGTTGGAAGTAGCCAGAAGTACTTGCGAGTACTAAATAATAATAATGGAACACGGGCATTATTTGTGTTTTCGTGAATTAGTTCAATACTTCCATTGGACTTTGAAAATTGTATAAAATTTAGGCGTTTTCAACATACAGCTGCAGAAGCCATTAAAATATTCCTACTATATTTAAAACGTATCACTTATTTCCAGCTTTTAATGCCATATATGTAAAAATAGAGCAAAAAACAATCAATGAAAAATTGATGGCACATGAATCAGTGCTACCGGCCTTTTGCGCTTCATGCTCGCCTGCTAAAAACTCAAGATGAGCTGCACTGTGTGAAAGCCGACTTAGCTCGAGTTGAGTTGAAGTGTTTAAAAGCCCGGATTTAATTAATACTCTATAAATTTTTATTTCGGACTATGTTTTACAACCACTTTCAATATTAGTGCGTAATACAATAAGACAATGCGTGTCACTCCTCTTCTTATCTTCCCTGATGACTCATTCTCCTAAGTAAGTCGCTAGTGGAGTTGCCCATTCTATCTTTTTCCCTCTGCGGGCGGGTGCGTTCAATGTGTTTTTCCTTGATGACTGATCCTCATTTGCTATTTCTGCCGACCGTTCTGGTTGTATCCAATGCCTCCTAGAAGTACGGGCCGTAATGCAGAATGATGACGTCAGAGCAGTAGGCCAAAATGTCGCAAAAAACACACATAGTCTTATGGTACGTCCGCGGGAAAATGTTAATTGTACGGGCTGTGTTAAAGTGAGTAAAGTGAAAACAAAGTGAGATCCGGGGAACAGTGCTAGTGAACAGCTAAAACACAAATTAATGCGGTGCGCGCGGTATAATTAGAAAAATTCGCCACGAAATGTTTATCAGATGTTCCTAGGTTATGTGGTTTTTTTTTGTCGATTCACTTTCGATACAATTGATTGACACAAAATGCAATTTATAACTAAATATTAACACTACAACGCATCCAAGCACAAAAAACTAACGTTTTATTCATATTTTAGCTAAAAAACCGCAAGTGAAATCTCGGTGTGTGGCGGCACTGCCTCGTGGAAATGTCAAATTCCCTACCGCCATGACGTCACAGCGAGAACGATTACGTAGCCTGACGGCCCGTACTTCTAGGAGGAATTGTTGTATCTTACAACTCGGCCGACCTGACAATCGATCGACCTCGATCGAAGAATCAATCGATTCGGGTGTAGTATGGACAGCGGCTGCATCATCATCTTCATCATCGAGGTATTCAGCATCCCACTCGTCATCGTCCAGCCATTCCTCGTTCATATACTCCATTTCAGTAGTATCTAAATTGTCTGAATCGGTTGGTAAAACGTCATCAATATTTTCTGGATTTAAAGTGTCCTGTGAAGTGTGTGAAGAATCTTGACTTGTTACGGGGTTAGCTTGCCATCTCCTCAATCTACCTGCCTCGACTATACCATCATGTGGAAGTTGGGATTGTGGACATTCCGGTACATCTCTGATTACGTATCTATCATGACCAACAATTTTATGGCTAACAAATGGTCCGCGGAACTTAGGAATAAACTTTTTGTTGTGTCCTGGGGTAGTATCGACATTCCGCAGGACAACATATTCTCCCAATTCAAATTGCTTAGCCGGCCTATGACGCTGATTGAAATATTCCGTATTGTATGCCTGAGACCTCTGAATATTCCTGGCTGCGAATTCTCTAATTTGATTCAATTCAACTTTTTCAGTGTCAAACTTTTCCCCCCAGATATTCACCTAATTCATCCACTTCGCAACCTCGCCGCTCGATGCCAAATAATAGCTGGCTTGGAGAATGTCCAGTAGTTGCATGAATAGTATTATTAATGGCATATTCAACAGTGGCCAGCTTTGATAACCAATCAGAATGATTTATTTCCTCGGTCAGCTTTCCCAATATATTTTTGAGAGTTCGATTAACTCTTTCCACTTGCCCATTAGCTTGTGGGGATGCGGTAGCCACTTGAACTTGTTTTATGTTATTTTTGCTCATAAATTCAGCAAAGTCCAAGGAGGTGAAGCATGTGCCTCGGTCTGAAATTATTCTATTAGGCCTACTGTAATAGTTAAAATATTTACTGAGGGCGGCGATAACTTCCCTAGTGCTTGTACTATTCGTCGGGTATAACTTTACATACTTAGTAAAGGCATCTATTATAACCAAGATATGCTTTCTCTTCGATTTCAACGAAGGCAGCGGTCCGAAATGATCAATATGAAGTGTATCAAATGGCAATGGCTTCTTGGGTATATTATATAAGTTTCTCCATATGGTACTAGCAGGAGGAGAATACATTATACAGGGTATACAATTCTTGATAAACCTTTCAGTTTTGGGTTTACTGTTGGGAGACCAAGACCTGGTACTGAGTTTTGAATTAGTTTTCTCCACTCCTAGGTGCCCAATTCGTTCATGAATCATTCTAATTATGTTTTCCTCCATTGCAAACAGAATGGTTGGAAGTGTTGGTGGTTCCGTCGCTCCCGCACGCTCTCATACTAAGAGTAGATTTCATCAGGCAATTCGGGGTGGTTCTAGCACTGAGCGAAGATAGTTGGAGTTTTCTGGATGCACTGGAAGGGGAGGCAGGAGAACAATTAAAGTCGCGAAGTCGTTTGACGGCGGTGGAGGAAGCCGCACTCAGCCGTTTGTTAGAAGAGGAGTTTCATCGCATGGGGGAAGGTATCAGATGCACCACCCTTGTAGAACACGTCATTAAGACTAACTCCGTACCAAGTAAGCAAAGGTACTATCCTGTGTCACCGGCCGTACAAAAGCACATCGATCGAGAGCTGAACGAGATGCTGGAACAAGGGATAATTGAGCCATAATCGAGCCCCTGGGCGTCGCCGATATTGTTGGTGAAGAAAAAGGATGATACGTACCGCTTTTGCGTAGACTACAGGAAATTGAATCAAGTTACCGAGCATGACGCGTACCCATTGCTGTATGTGTCGGCGATGTTGGATAAACTTTTTGACGCCAAATACCTGTTATCACTGGACGTGAAGTTAGCCTACTGACAGGTTCCTATCGCGGAACAATCACGTAAGTTCACTGCATTCACGTTACCGCATCGCGGTTTATTTCAATTCCGGCGTATGCCTTTCGGATTGCAAAACGCACCCGCGACTTGGCAGTGCTTAATCGACCAGGTCCTTGGCCCTGATCTCGAACCCTATGTGTTTACCTACTTGGACGACATAATAGTGGTGACACAAGAGTTCAGCAAGCATCTGGAAATCTTGAGAGTGGTTTTTGGCCGTCTCAGACAGGCCGGTTTAAGAGTTTCTCGCGATAAGTGTGAATTCTGTCGCTTTCGTCTTAAGTATCTCGGGTATGTCGTAGACGAGAAAGGTTTAAACGTAGACCCGGACAAGGTGAAGTCCTTATTGGAGATCCCTTCGCCTAGGAATGTGAAGGGGTGAGGCAGTTCCTAGGGATGGTCTCGTGGTATAGGTGATTTATACCAGACTTCGCGACGATGACGGCACCATTGACAAACCTACTCAAAAAGAACCAAAAGTTTGCATGGACCCAGGACTGCGAAGCAGCGTTCACACAGGTAAAGGTGAAATTGTCCACGGCTCCAATACTGACCTGTCCGGATTATGCCTGAATTACAGTCGACGCAGCGAGGCGCAGCCATCAGTGACCAAGCGCAGCCAACGAAATCGCCGGGTTACACTGCAACGCGATTAAGTGAGAGTGAAGTAGAAGAATTGTCAGTTATTGTTTGAATTCGAAGTGTGTGGTGTGAATTTTTAGTGCGATTGCAAGCAGTTATGGAAGAGTTCGCTATAATAGTAATGATGTTAGGATTGGTATTGTGCTGCCATTATATAAATGCAATGAAAAAGCGTGTGCTATACAAAGTGTGCTATACAAAGTGAAGGTGCTATACAAAGACAATAGAATAAAATGATCTTTATTTTGTTAGAATAAGTTTATTTATGGAATTAGTGTTTAATGTAGGCTTATTACTAATATAAAATAATTGACATTACTTTTAATTAATTGATTATCTCCTTGAAATGTATCAAACAGCGTATTCTGAAAAATAAATAAGAAAATGTTAGTTTATTTCTGTACAATAATTGCTTTATACGAAATTTAGTCCTAACGAAATACATTTGGTACATACGACAAATAACTCACCTTCTATTAGCGCTTCATCTACCTCTGCCTGCTGCAGCTCTGTCGGCATTTGTAGGATGTTCCGTCGACCCCTAAGCCTATTATGTGGCTTCAGAGTGGACATAAGGTATGTTTCCGTACTTCAGCAAACTGCAGCCGAATTCGGCAGCTGGCTTCTTTTTGCTGCAAAATTTGGCTTGCATTTGGCTAGCAACAAAAGTACTTAAACGACTTGCTGCGAATCTATTTCAATATATTATAATAGATTCAAGTACGGGAACATACCTATAATCTCGAGTACTCCACGCATAAATTGCTCATCGCTGCTTTCAAAAGTAGTCTCGCTGCCTGAGGTACGATTGCGGCTTTGAACATACTCCGTGAAACACTTCATCGTACTCGCAATCGTACTCTCGAGTGGACTTTCTCGAGGTTTAAATATGTAAGCCCTCGTTATAAATATGTAAGTACATTTGACGAGATCTGGCTTGTAGGAGAAAAAAACTGGTCTTTAACCATGATTAAATTAAAAGTAATCCAACGACAACCTTCGTACGGGTCTAGGAGATGAAGCTGGTGAGGAGCTTCTTTACAATTTTTTCAATCAATGTGAATCCGAGTGTGGAATTCGACGACTCACTTTACCCCTGATTTTTAACCACGTACCTAATCAGAGCTAGGTGAACTCAAAGCTTGGTTCGCGGGCCTTCGTCCGAACTTGGATTCGAATCAGGGATCCCACAAGCAAGAAGTCAGTAATCTACCAACTAGACTACTCAAGTATTTTAAATTACTATATTCAATTTGCTATTAATTATCTTTCAAATTTGCTATTAATTATCTTTTTATTTTACTTTTAACTATCTAAGCTATTACCAATAAAAATGGTTTTCGAATTCCTCAAAAAATTAATAACATAAAATCAACTCTATTTACATTTTCGCATACATTTCAAATCCCGCGCCTTTCTCAAGTAATTACAGCTGATTGCAACTCTTCGCTGCGACAAAAGTTGAATCCATTTCGACCTGAGCTGCGCCTGGCTGCGCATAGCTGCGACTTGGTGTGCTCGCTGCTATGGAAAACCCATATAGTCAACTCAACTGAGAGCTTGGCTGCGCCTGGCTGCGTCGCAGTGTGCTTCAGCGGTTATGATCTACCATTCTACGTTCAAACAGATCCGTCAGAGTTGGGCTTGGGAGCGGTGCTCACACAGAGGCACGAGGACGGGGAAAAGGTGGTATGTTACTTGAGCCGATCCTTGTCGAAAGCAGAAAAAAAGTACTCAGCCACGGAGAAAGAATGTCTCGCAGTGCTGAAGGCGGTAGAGAAACTGCGACCATATATCGAGGGAGCTAAGCTCACCGTCATCACGGATCATTACTCCTTGGTCTGGCTGAGTAATTTGAAAACCCGACAGGACGATTGGCCAGGTGGGCAATTAGGTTACAGCAGTTTCCATTCGAAATTGTACACCGAAGATGTAAGGAACATCTCGTACCCGATGCTCTTTCGCGGATGTTGCTCAGGGAAGAACTCGCAATATTTGAGACCCCTGGAGACCGTTGGTGCGACAACATGAAGAAGAAGGTGGAAGAGACCCCCGAGCGCTATGCGGATTGGCGGGTGAAGGATGACCAACTGTAGAAACATGTGCCCGGGCGCTACCCCGCCCTGGAGGGAAAGGAGTCGTGGAAGAGGGTCGTGTCCAAGGCAGGTAGAGCGGAAATCCTCCAAAGATGTCACGATGACCCTACAGCGGGCCATATGGGGGTTAGCCACACGATAAGCCGCGTGGCGACTAATTATTATTGGCCTAAGATGCCAGCGGACGTGGATGCTACGTAAAGAAATGTAGGATCTGCCAGGCCAATAAGGTAGAGAGAAAGGCACAGGCAGGGTTTATGGTTTCCCGGAGTGGGTCGCCTAAGCACCCATGGGAAATGGTCTGTGTCGACTTGGTGGGACCTTTCCCACGATCGAAGAATGGCTGTACTCAAATCCTCACAGTGGTGGATTATGTGAGTAAGTTCACGCTCTTATTTCCCCTGTGACAGGCAAGAGCGGTGGCTGTTTGTCGTGTATTGGAGGAACAGGTGTATCTGCTTTTCGGGGCACCTAAATGGCTAGTGTGCGATAATGGGGTCCAGTTTCGGGGAACTTTGAGGCGCCGGCTGGCGGAAAGTTATGGAACCGAAATCAAGCACACAGCATTATACCATCCGCAAGCCAACCCGGCTGAGAGAAGGAATCAGGACTTAAAGCGGATGTTGCGTTCTTACGTGACCGAGAACCATCGCAATTGGGATCGGAATCTCGCAAAGATTGCCTGCGCACTTCGGACCTACAAGCATGAGGTGACTAAGGTTACACCCTATTTTTTTAATTTCGGACGAGAGATGGTGACGTTCCACGAGGCGAAGGAGCCTCCAGAGGTTGACCAAATTATCCCAGGACCGGAAGTCAGGGCTGACTTGCTCTCCAAGTTACGTGGGGATGTGTTGGAATGACTGGAACGCGCGGTTCGTCATAGTGAGCAGAGGTACAATTTGAGAAAACGGAACACGGTGTTCAAAATAGGAGATTCGGTTGGCGGAAAAACTATTCCATTTCAGACGCAACCCGGTTTTACTCCGGGTATCAGGGTGGACCTATCTCTTGGTGGATGGTGAGGGTAAGGAAGCGGGAGTTTGGCACGTGAAAGATTTGAAAGAGTATACCGATTAGGTGGATCAACGTATAAAATGAACGTGTGATTCTTAGACATAGGGGAGGCGGATCAGACAGTATGGCTGGGAAGAAATATAAATTACTCATAGTAACACTAGGTTATGAAGATTATTTGAACATAATACGGTGGTAGGCTGAAGTATGATGGAGAAATATTCCCAGAACTCAGATTAGGAAGATTAGAATGTAATTAAGTAGGTGGTGGCGGGTACGATAAGTCGAAGCGATGGGTGATGGGTAGTTTTAGTATTATGGAAAAAATAGTATTTAGAGGTAGGGTTAGTAAAATAGCAAAAGTATTACCTAGGCTGCAGTGTTGGTGGCAAGTCGATTCCTCCATAGACGGAGTTGTTGTTTTTTTTTCTTTTTTTTTCCTCTCTTCTTTTACTTTCTTCTTAACTCGTCTCACGATTAAGTCCTTCGTATCGCTTAGGCATTCCAGGGCCAATTCATGCGGGTCAATAGTTGAGATGCTAAAATGTTAACCAGGGTGTTAGTACAGGAATTGGCATGAGTGTGAGTGAGAGCATGTTGCAATCGGTTATACGAAACAAAATTGGGGATTCCGATCGCAGGTATAAGACGGAAGAGCAACGTTGCGTCGCGAACTATTAAAATTTCTAAGATTCATTACCACAAATAAAAAAACAAAAAAAAAAACAAAAGAAACGCGTAACCGGAATCTATCATGGATTCACGCGACGTGGCGTCTGGGAGTCGGGAAGTAGTCGCGGTAATATTAAAGAGAATTCCTACGTAATTCTCTGGGGAAGGGGGTGATATTACGCGTTAGGTCTGCGCACAAAACAAAAGCGATGTATGGATACACCAGCGAGTCGGCTTATTGTATTGAACTTGTAAATATTATATTGAATTTGTGTGATAAGGAACAATAGGAAAATATAAAATAAAGGATATGAATCTGTAAATAAATGATATATCAAAGAAGAATAGGAAAATAGAAAAACAATAGGTAGCCTAAGTAACGCTCCTTCCGACGATGCAGCCGCACGCCAGCAAGCCCCAAAGATTGCAACCAAACACTACTACATGACCGCAATCATCGTGACGCGGAAGCGTACTAGCCACGAGAGGAGCAATTTACCCAAACAACCTTTACCTGAAAATCACCTTCCATGTCTGACGTCGAAGGGTGGAGGATGCCCGATTTGGGACATTTCCGTATTCACTGAGGGATTAACGTGAACAGTCTTCGTCGTGTTCACCTTTCTGGCCACCAACATGCAAGTTTTTCACGGTTGCGCCGGCGTTGGGTCTGTGGATGTCTTGACGGAGAGCGGCGCGTTTTGGTTCGACGGTACGTCCATCGTCCTTGTGCGGCCCAGTTCTCTACGCATTATCCACCGAGTAATAAAACCGAAGCCACGAGAACGTTCTGTTGTAAAACTGATAGTAACGAGGAGAAGAAGCCGAATTGACACAATAAACACCCTAAGCGTCAAACTACGACGACTGAAGCGATGATCGGCGACAGGGACGCCGCCAAGCGGCTGGAAGCGTCGATATTTCCAGCCGACTGGAAGGATCCGGAAGGCTGCGTTCGGGCCGCCGAGTGCGAAATTATGTTCAAAAGCTTTTCGTCCGATGCACCCAAGTGCAGAATATATGAAAGGAAAAGGGAAAACGGATCCCAGGAATTCCGCTAAAGCGGGAAATTTATGGTCCACCGAGGCTTAATGGAAATGGAAAGCGAGGAGTGGGTCTCTTTTGGTGACTGGCAGTGGCAAACGTAAGTTGAGAAAAAGAACGACGGAGTTTTGGATGAAATTGATACTAATTTCTTTTCCACGTTGACCACGGATTGCGATCGGCGCGAGGCGCAGGAAAACGACAGCGGTGATTTTGGAGAATCGAACCTTTTTGGCGGAGACGGATAAATTGGTGAAGCGCAGTGAAGCTAGTGATTTGGACGTTCTGAAATTTGGGGTGCGACGTTGGATTAGACGACGGCATTGGTGATTTCCCGAATCGACCCTTTGATGGAGACGGAGTACCTATAGAAGTGCATCGAAATTATTGAGTTGGCGGTCTGAAATGTGGGGTGCGACGTCGGCAAGGGACGACGGCAGCGGTAACTTCCAAAAGCGATCCACGACGAACGACGCGCCCGCGGCGCCTCTACTTAAATTTCGCCAGTCTCTCGGACGCCGGCAGATAACCATCATCCCGAATAAAAACGAAGACGACGCACTAATTGGGGGAAGCCCCGGGAGTAATTACGAGAGTAGCTAAGGTATGTTAGTTTTTAGATTGTAGATCATAGTTGGGCTAGAGGCCGCTAGAAGGAACAATTTGCGATAGGTGGACTAGGGCTGTTAGCGACTAGTTTTGTATCGATAGGGATCGGCGCCACAATTGATAGGTAGACGAAGTGACTTATTTAGAAATAAAGTGTGAAAATTTGTGTAATCGCTGTTGTATCTATTCGTGGTAAATTTCGTGGAAAGTGAAAGTGATGCCCACCCGAATTCTCGTTTCGCGGAGACGGGCTTGAAGACAGTGCGGGTTTGAAACGAGTGGCGCCCGAATCCACCCATCTCAGTATGAGCGAGCCGCCCGTGGCTGTCGCCCCTTTCCCCAGTAGAAGGAGAAGGGGTCGTATTACCGTCCAGGGGAGTTCGGTAATAAGATATGGTGTCAAAAGCCGGAAATAAGTGAAAAGTTTTGAATATTTGTGGAAAATGTTAATAGTATCTGCAGCTTTGTAGTGAAAACTCAGAAGTTTCGACAATTTCCAAAGTGCAAGGCAAAAGGTGAGTTGATCTACGTAAATACAAAGCCTAAAGTTAAAAGACTGGAGAAAACAAATTGTTATTGAGTTGAGCTGTTTAAAAAGCGACCTACTTAGCAGCTCTTCGCTGTGCCACAACGTAAGAAGTTAGTTCCAAACCAGCGTGTGGACTCCGTATATGTATACGGTCCGAAAAATCCAGCGAACTGGCCTGAGATTGTATTGTAAATCGCATGGAACAGAAGGAGGTGCGAGATGAGATTTGACATCTACATACCCAGGCTGGATTTGTCGTTGCTCACATACGACTCACTCTCGCACAAAATACCAGCCACGCTCAGGTTGCTTTGACAGATAATGCATTGCGTAAATGGAGGCGGAATTTCAAGGTCAAAGTGTTTTTTCTGGAAAATGGAAGGAGTTCACCCACTTATCATTCTATACACTTTGGCTGTGCAATATCCATAGCTGCTTCACCTAGCTACTGCGAACTTCGACACTTGCTAAAGTGATGCCACAGCGTAAGAAGTTAGTTCCTAACCAGCTTGCGGACTCCGTATATGCCTACGGACCAAAAATCCAGTAAACTGGCCTGAGATTGTATTGTTCACAGCGTAAGAAGTTAGTTCCTAATCAGCGTACCAACTCCGTATATGTATACGGCCCAAAAATCCAGTGATCTAGCCTGAGATTGTATTGTTGGTCAGCCTGGAAAGTTGGAAGAAATCGCATGGAACAGAAAGAGATGCAATATACAATTCGGCAACTACATACTCAAGCTAGATTTTTCGCTGCTCACATACGGCCCACTCTCGCAAAATATACCAACATAATCTCAGGCTGCTTTGACAGATAATGCATTGCGTAAATGGAGGCGCAATTTCAAGGTCAAAGTGTTTTTTTGGGAAAGTGGAATAAGTTGGTACGCTGGTTGTTATTACGCTGTGGTATTGTTGATCAGCCTGGAAAACTGGGAGAAATCGCACGGAACAGAAAGAGGTGCAAGATAAGATTCGACAACTACATACTCAGGCTAGATTTTTCGTTGCTCACATACGGCTCACTCTCGCAAAAAATTCTAGCGCACTCTTATATTTTAAACATAGTACTGAATTCGATTTCACGTGAAATTTTCAAACAAAGTTTCACGTGAAATCTGTTTCGGCGAAAATTTAGCTTGAAAATAAGCAAGTGTTGTACTCTGTTCTTAGCATGAAAAGTTACTTTAAAGTTACTTTCGCTTTGAAAATGCAGATGGCACTGACACATGTCTCCAATCATTTCACGCCAATTTAGTTTGTGCAGTTCATTCTTGCGAGCTAAAAAGTGACATTTGGTGCTTCAATTTGAAAATTGAATTATGCAAATGTCTTTCCAATAAGAAAATTGATCGAAAATTCAAATTCTTGACAGTTTATCCGTCAAGAATGAGGAGTGTCTCTGCTTTTCTCCATTGCCAAAATGTTCGCTCGAAAGAATAACCAGATAATGGAGACATGTCAAAATTTAGCTTCACGGTTAACTCAGTACCAGCCTTTAGCTAAAGAACCGCAATTGACATTTCGGTGTGTGTCGGCACTACCTCGTGGAAATGTCCAATTTCCCTATCGCCATGACGTCACAGCGAGAACGATTACGTAGCCTGAAAGCCCGTACTTCTAGAAGGCACTGGTATAACTTTCCAACATTAGCCCCTTTAATCCTCTCGCGCAAAAAGCATGTTAAAAATGCCTAGCACTCATTATCAAATTTGAGAGGAACTACTTGGATTTGACCCGATTTGACAATGAGTAGCTAAAAAATTGCTACCATCCCCTTCAATGTAAATCGTGTTAAACTGATTGAAATGAAAACAAAATGAGACCCGCGGAATAGTGCTAGTGAACAGCTAAAATACAAATTAATGGGGTGCGTGCGGTATAATTGGAAAAATTCGCTACGAAATATTTATCGGCTGGTGTTAGGTTATGTGACGTTTTGTGTCGATTCACTGTCGATACAATTGATTGACACTAAATGAAAGTTATGACTAAATATTATTATTATAACGCGTCCATGCACAAAAAACTAACGTTTTATTCATATTTAAGTAAAAAAACCGCAAGTGAAATCTCCGGGGGTGTGTTCAATGTGCATGCTATGGCTGCTTCAAAAGCATAGCATAGCATCACTTTAGCAAGTGTCAAAATCTGAAGTAGCTAGGTGAAGCAGCTATGGATATTGGACAGCCAAGAGCTGCTACGAAGGTCAGCAAATTCAAAAATACTTTTTCAAAATTTTTTTTTTTTAATTTTAATTGCCGTGTTCCATTTTTACTAATTAGTACTTGCAAGTACTTGGGAGTAGAGCACAAAAGGAACGCCATCTTCGTTCATACGAGCAGATTCTAACCTGTCAAATTATATGCAGTTTTCAAATGTAAAACATTTGAAAATAAAGGGAGAAAGCAACGAGTATAAACTAATATAAAAGGAACTAGCAGAATATAAAAGGAACGGAATAAAGGAATAAAGAATATAAAAGGAACTAGCAGAAAATTACATCTTTTAACTTTCCACATATTAGGAGGGCCATGAAAAAATCAAAACCACCTATTGACAGCTAACACTACCAATGACAACTAACATAGCCACCTCACGGCAAAAAAAGGCGTAACTACTCATGAACTACTCGCGAAGAGCGCGAGTAGTTGGAAGCAGGGTTGCCAGGTGTACGGTAATTACCGTATTTGTACAGTAATTTCAAGCACCGTACGGTTAAAGGTAATAAACTATTACCGCACGGTAATTTTGGCTTTTTCTATAAATGGCTGATTTTATGTATGTTTGTGCCAATTTCTGTTACCTGATCTTCTTGAAAATTCCACCAAATAATATTAACCCAATAAATGTATTTCGGAAATGTTATACACTTACTGTTTCGTATAATTCGAATAGTTGTACCCTTAGCATTTAAAGATTTGCCACGAACTGTGCGAAAATTGCTAACAGCTGTACCTAACGAAAACTTCCCGTCAGGGTATTTCACGAACAATTTTGTTTGGTTTTTGATATTACTTGGATCTACTTATATCTTTAACTTTTTCTTACTCCGTAAAAGCTGAGGATATATGTCCTTCTATGAGAGAAAAATGTCTACCCTTAGACAAAGCTTATCTTCCTCATTGTGTGGAAGAGTATTTGCGGCATATTAAAGATAAAAATTTAGTAGCCGATTTCGAACAAGCGAATCAAAGTTTTATTCGGAATGGCACCCAATTTTATAAGCTTGCTTGCGTAGAAATGAAAAAGCGATTTAATTTTTGGAACCCACTTTTCGCTGTAATGCATATTTTAAAAAAGAGACGAATTCCACTCCTTAAAATACTTATGCAGCTTTTGTCCCAGAATATGAAATGGAATAGATATTCAAGACTTAGATGATGAGTGGAGGAGACTTCCAATTTCCCCACGATTGACGATGAAATTTGTTGCTTTTATTATAATTTGGGTTAAATTGTGGATGAAACAGGAAAACAAGAGTTTGCTGTCCTGTCCAAATTTGTATTGTCTGCCTTTGTTTGCCTTATTCAAGCGCTTATTGCGAAAGGCTTTTTTTCAAAACTTAATTTGATCAAAACGAAAAATAGGAATGAAATAAATTTAGAAACGCTGAATGCAGCAATATTAACGTCAGAATCTATCGGTGAATCCACTTGTATGAAATTTAGAATCTATCGGTGAATCCACTTGTATGAAATTTAAATTTTTAAAAATAAAAAATGTAACCAAGATATTTACAAATAAGTATTTGCTTAATATGTATACACACCTTATTTTATTTGCATGGAAGTAAAAAGTGTGTGAATCAATTTATGTTTTTCGTATTTTTTCACAAAACATGTTAATAAATTTTGTTAGTTATGAAATAGTTCCTCGAATATATTATAGTTTTTGACTGAAAACCCACCTTTTCTCTCTCAATCATTATTTTTTTTTTGTATTTCGACCAAAAAGCTAAATTATTTTTGTAGCCGCGTTTTGTTTCCTTTTTGCTCACAAGTTGTAAAATAAAAACATGGCCCCCAATAAAACTATACTATAATTAACGAATAAAAGAATCATAGTCATGGAGAAAATGAATGTTCTATCGAAAGTATTTAGGTATTAAGGTTTACACAAATACAAAGTAATGGCGTACGGTAAAAACGTGAAAATCAGGTAATTTTTGAACATTTGTACGGTAATTTAAGTCAGAAGACCTGGCAGCCCTGGTTGGAAGTAGCCAGAAGTACTTGCGAGTACTAAATAATAATAATGGAACACGGGCATTATTTGTGTTTTCGTGAATTAGTTCAATACTTCCATTGGACTTTGAAAATTGTATAAAATTTAGGCGTTTTCAACATACAGCTGCAGAAGCCATTAAAATATTCCTACTATATTTAAAACGTATCACTTATTTCCAGCTTTTAATGCCATATATGTAAAAATAGAGCAAAAAACAATCAATGAAAAATTGATGGCACATGAATCAGTGCTACCGGCCTTTTGCGCTTCATGCTCGCCTGCTAAAAACTCAAGATGAGCTGCACTGTGTGAAAGCCGACTTAGCTCGAGTTGAGTTGAAGTGTTTAAAAGCCCGGATTTAATTAATACTCTATAAATTTTTATTTCGGACTATGTTTTACAACCACTTTCAATATTAGTGCGTAATACAATAAGACAATGCGCGTCACTCCTCTTCTTATCTTCCCTGATGACTCATTCTCCTAAGTAAGTCGCTAGTGGAGTTGCCCATTCTATCTTTTTCCCTCTGCGGGCGGGTGCGTTCAATGTGTTTTTCCTTGATGACTGATCCTCATTTGCTATTTCTGCCGACCGTTCTGGTTGTATCCAATGCCTCCTAGAAGTACGGGCCGTAATGCAGAATGATGACGTCAGAGCAGTAGGCCAAAATGTCGCAAAAAACACACATAGTCTTATGGTACGTCCGCGGGAAAATGGTAATTGTACGGGCTGTGTTAAAGTGAGTAAAGTGAAAACAAAGTGAGATCCGGGGAACAGTGCTAGTGAACAGCTAAAACACAAATTAATGCGGTGCGCGCGGTATAATTAGAAAAATTCGCCACGAAATGTTTATCAGATGTTCCTAGGTTATGTGGTTTTTTTTTGTCGATTCACTTTCGATACAATTGATTGACACAAAATGCAATTTATAACTAAATATTAACACTACAACGCATCCAAGCACAAAAAACTAACGTTTTATTCATATTTTAGCTAAAAAACCGCAAGTGAAATCTCGGTGTGTGGCGGCACTGCCTCGTGGAAATGTCAAATTCCCTACCGCCATGACGTCACAGCGAGAACGATTACGTAGCCTGACGGCCCGTACTTCTAGGAGGAATTGTTGTATCTTACAACTCGGCCGACCTGACAATCGATCGACCTCGATCGAAGAATCAATCGATTCGGGTGTAGTATGGACAGCGGCTGCATCATCATCTTCATCATCGAGGTATTCAGCATCCCACTCGTCATCGTCCAGCCATTCCTCGTTCATATACTCCATTTCAGTAGTATCTAAATTGTCTGAATCGGTTGGTAAAACGTCATTAATATTTTCTGGATTTAAAGTGTCCTGTGAAGTGTGTGAAGAATCTTGACTTGTTACGGGGTTAGCTTGCCATCTCCTCAATCTACCTGCCTCGACTATACCATCATGTGGAAGTTGGGATTGTGGACATTCCGGTACATCTCTGATTACGTATCTATCATGACCAACAATTTTATGGCTAACAAATGGTCCGCGGAACTTAGGAATAAACTTTTTGTTGTGTCCTGGGGTAGTATCGACATTCCGCAGGACAACATATTCTCCCAATTCAAATTGCTTAGCCGGCCTATGACGCTGATTGAAATATTCCGTATTGTATGCCTGAGACCTCTGAATATTCCTGGCTGCGAATTCTCTAATTTGATTCAATTCAACTTTTTCAGTGTCAAACTTTTCCCCCCAGATATTCACCTAATTCATCCACTTCGCAACCTCGCCGCTCGATGCCAAATAATAGCTGGCTTGGAGAATGTCCAGTAGTTGCATGAATAGTATTATTAATGGCATATTCAACAGTGGCCAGCTTTGATAACCAATCAGAATGATTTATTTCCTCGGTCAGCTTTCCCAATATATTTTTGAGAGTTCGATTAACTCTTTCCACTTGCCCATTAGCTTGTGGGGATGCGGTAGCCACTTGAACTTGTTTTATGTTATTTTTGCTCATAAATTCAGCAAAGTCCAAGGAGGTGAAGCATGTGCCTCGGTCTGAAATTATTCTATTAGGCCTACTGTAATAGTTAAAATATTTACTGAGGGCGGCGATAACTTCCCTAGTGCTTGTACTATTCGTCGGGTATAACTTTACATACTTAGTAAAGGCATCTATTATAACCAAGATATGCTTTCTCTTCGATTTCAACGAAGGCAGCGGTCCGAAATGATCAATATGAAGTGTATCAAATGGCAATGGCTTCTTGGGTATATTATATAAGTTTCTCCATATGGTACTTGCAGGAGGAGAATACATTATACAGGGTATACAATTCTTGATAAACCTTTCAGTTTTGGGTTTACTGTTGGGAGACCAAGACCTGGTACTGAGTTTTGAATTAGTTTTCTCCACTCCTAGGTGCCCAATTCGTTCATGAATCATTCTAATTATGTTTTCCTCCATTGCAGCGGGTACATATAATAATCGACTTCTATTATTTTTCTTCCGAAATACCACACCATTTAGTAACTCATATTTGTCCATAATGTCAACTTGAAGTTTGTCTTTCAGTTGTTGAATCATTACATCTTGAGACTGGGCGATTTGTAATCTATAGTCAACATCTTCTTCAGAAGCAGCGGCTATTACGGGATTCCTACTTAACGCATCTATATGAGGCATTCCTGTGCCTTTTCTGTGTTGGATAGCATAGTTAAAATTTTCAAGCTCTAATGCCCATCTGGCTATTCTGGGATTTACTTGTTTACGATTCAATGTCAGCGTTAATGAATTGCAATCAGTTATTATGGTGAATCGTATCCCTTCCAAATAAACTCGGAATCGCTTCAGTGCATAAACAAAACTATGATACCGCGATTCAGCGGCAGAAGCGGTCTTCAAATAGTAAGCTATTGGGTGGAATCGTTTATCTTGTTGTCGTTGTATTAAGACTGCCCCGAACCCTAATGAACTTGCATCGGTATGAAGTTCTGTTTCGTTGTTGGGATTGTATATTGCCAACACCGGGGCTTCAGTTAACAGTTTCTGAAGTTGATTGAAAGCACATTTACACGCTTCCGTAAACTCATAACGAATGTCCTTCCATACCAGGTCTTGCAGTGGTTTAGCTATTTTGGAGAAATTCGGGACGAATCTTCGGAAGTACGAGAACAGACCCAGTGCTGATTGAACTTCTTTAGCACTTTTGGGTACTTGCAAATTCCGTATTGCCGCCAGATGTGAATGGCTAGGAGCAATGCCCTCTTTTGTAACTCGGTATCCCAAAAAGTCCACCTCGGAGAATCCTATTTTACACTTGGTTACATTCAATTTCAGACCGCGGAGGTTTATTCGTTTTAAGGCATCGGTGAGGAGATTACAATGCTCCTCGAAACTGGCCGACGCCAGCATAATATCAACCATATATACTACGATTTGTCTTTTCTCAATCATATCACGGAAAATAGTGTTTATGAATCGCTGAAATACAGCTGGTGCATTCTTAAGCCCAAACGGAATTCGCACATATTCATATTGTCCGCTTAGAGTTACAAAAGCGGTGTACTTAATAGACGATTCGGCTACTCGTACCTGATGGAACCCACTCTTCAGGTTTAGCACTGAGAAGATTCGCTTTCCCTCTAAATATTCCAAACAATCCTCTATTAATGGCAGTGGATAATTGTTCGTATTGTCAACTTATTCAGACCACGATAGTCAACACACATTCTCATCGTTCCATTTTTTTTCTTTACTAGAACAACAGCGGACGCATATGGAGAATTGCTCGGTCCTATGACCCTTTCATCAAGTAATTCGTCTGAGATTTCCTTAACTTTCTGTTTTTCTGTTACTGACAACCGTCTGGGTGAACAATGGAAAGGAACATCGGACGTTAAATGGATATTCATCTCAAAATCAAGAGGTTCAGGTTTTATGTTCTTCTTTTGACAACTCATTATCACGGAAATTCTTTTATAACAATCAGGCGGCAGTTTAAAATCTATATCTGGAGTTTCCTCCTGTTTATCCACATTTATACTAAAAATTTCATTCATTAGGTCTGTTCCCGTACCACCATTAATTACAATTAATCGCGATTAATTGCAATGAAGCTGTTCCCGTACTCCGTTTTACTGAAAACTGAAAATTTCCCCTCTCTCAGTAAAATTCAGTAGGGTCTGAGCTACTGAAAAATACTGAAAAGTGTCAAATGGTGTGGTGCGAGTAAATAGTTTCAAATGTGCGCGGCAAGCAACATATTTTTTGCGTAATTTTGCTATGAAGGTCGAATATTTTTGTGGCGATAATTTATCACCGCTCAGGATAACCGTACAATCACTATTGTTCTTCCAAAAACCGAAAACTGACACTTTTGTTTGTCAATTTTCAGGAAATGCAATGAGAGCGTTCCCGTACTTTTCATGAATTTCCCCCACCACATGATTCAGGAAAATTCAGGAAAATTCAGTGACTGAAAGTCCGGGAACAGACCTATTAACATAGACTTCGAGTTGGCAGACTGAGGTGGCAGCGTTAGTTCATCTTTTCCCCTTTTTAATATATCAAATTTTTCTAACATCTTCAAAACACTATCCTGAGCACGGAAACACAGACATCTCTTGGTTTCAATAGTCTCTTTTATTCTTAATAAATTGGTTTTGTCATAATGATAACGTCTTATTTTGATTAGCTGTATATTACTACATTTCAAGTAATCCCGTCCTAAAATTAACGGGAACAGCGGTGCTCGTTCTTTCAGGTACATTCTCAATTTTCAGGTACATTCTCAGGTACATTCTCAATTTTCGCGTCGATACTCCCACATAGATTGATTAGATTCCCACTTAAACCTCGGTACCTCGGGATCTGCGGATGAATAGCTATTTCGGCTGGCACGTTAGTCGAACTAATCAAGCTGATTGGACTGCCCGTGTCAAGAAGAGAGAGACATTTGATCGTTATTGGGTTTCCGTGCTCGGAATTTTCAAAAAAGACACTTATCATATTCATTATGTTGAGGCGGCTCATTCGTTCTTCTGCTTCGTTGACTGCTGCAGCGGCCATAGACACGTTAGGTGTAGACGTCCTACCTCGGGTGGGATTCGCGGCGGCTGACGGAATCCTTCTGGGGTTGGGGCACTCATAATGATCGTGGCCCAACCCCCAGCAATTAAAACAACTCCCCGGAGGTCTCCTTGGGTGAGGGCATCGGTTTTGGAAATGCCCCATTTGACAACAATTGTAGCATCTGGTTTCGGCAATTGACATACTGGACTGCAAACTTCGGGATTTGTCCAAACTAGGTCGGCTTCTTCTTGGGCTTCGGTTTCGTGCTACATCGGCTCTGGAGTTCCTTGGGGCTGGTACCCGATATCTTTCTGTTGCAGGTACATAACTCACCTGACGGTGGTAGAGAATGGCTCGGTATTTCAGTTCTTCTAAAGTTCCTGAGCCAATTAATACCATCGGGTTATATCCGATATTTCTCACCAAATCAATAGTGATGTCCACCAAGTCGTTTTCGGTTATGTTGCTCAACTGCGCTATTCCATGTAAATTCAAAATAAATCGGTGTAACGATTCTGATTCGGGATCCCATCTGGTTCTGCGCAGCCTTGTGTAAACCTCCTCCAAACTAGTCGCCGCGGTAAATTCCCGGATAAGCATTGCTTTCAATTCCTCATATGCCCGAGCCCGCACTGTTCTTAGGAATGCTCGGGCAGTACCGGTGAGAGATCTTCGTAGATAAATTAATCTTTCTTCACCCTGAATTCTGGCTAGTTGGAGTACTTCTTCTAATTCCTCGAAAAATCGATTAATATGCTGGTAAGCGTTGTCACCAGTATATTCGGGGAGGGCTGCCTGCAATTCCAAAAAAATCATCTGCCTTCTTTCATTCGGTCGTGCAGCCCGAAGCTCAACCTCCGGTTGCTCAAACTCAGCATCTCGTATTAATGCGGCTACTACATCGGCTGGCATCGGCAGCTGATCTATTCCCAACGGTTCTCTCGCTCCTTCGCTTTCCCTTCGCTCCATTCGTCGAGGAATATTTGCGTCAGCTGTAGCCTCTTGGGCGGCTTTCCTTACTGCTGCTTCCAACTACAATATTTCTAGTTGTAACTTTAGCTTTTTCTTGGTATCTTCCAGAATTGATACTTCACTCTGCCTATTCTCATTCCATCTGACAGACGCATCAAATACCCCAAAATCAGTTCTTTGATCAGCAGCTTCTTTTTTCTCAGTAATTGCGACGGCTCTTTGCAAACTTGATACGTTTTCTTTCTCAGCGGCGACTTCTCTTCTGATATTCAACAAATCATCCACAACTAACATATCCCTGCGGCGATCCGAAACTATTTCAATGGCTGCGGCTCTTACTCGGTGATTGGGTGCTCCCTCGGTGGCAGCAGCGGCTTCGCATCGGTCCTTCATTCTTACAGCAGCGGCTTCTTCGCATTCATCTAACAGAACTCCCTCGGTGGCGACTCCATCTTCGTACTTCGTCTGTTCACACACGGCGGCGACGGCGGCGTCTTCACTTCTATCCACACTAATAACTGCAACCTCATCTAGCTGGGCTGGCGTCCCTTCGGTGGCAGCGTTGTCTCGACGCCTACCTCGTGCCATTTCAATGGCAGCGTCCGCCTCATACATGCGGCTCGGGTTTCGTACTTTCGGAATGGCCCCTTTTTTTAAATTAGAGCGTTGCTGCATAATTCGATGCTTCAGATTCTATTTATACTCGGGCTACTACCCCACACCTGAAGTTGAAATACTCTATAAATTTTTATTTCAGACTATGTTTTCCAACCACTTTCAATATTTGTGCGTAAAGCATAGTACTGAGTTCGATTTCACGTGAAATTTTCATACAAAATTTCACGTGAAATCTGTTTCGGCGAAAATTTAGCTTGAAAATAAGCAAGTTTGGTACTGTGTTCTTAGCATGAAAAGTTGCTTTGAAGTTGCTTTCGCGTTGAAAACGTAGATGGCACTGAAACATGTCTCGAATCATTTCACGCCAATTTAGTTTGTGCAGTTCATTCTTTCGAGCGGAAAAGTGACATTTGGTGTTTCAATTTGAAAACGGAGCAGTGAAAATGTCTTTCCAATAAGAAAATCAATCGAAAAGTGAAATTCATGACATTTTATCCGTCAGAAATGAGCATTGTCTCTGCTTTTCTCAATTGTCAAAATTGTCGCTCGAAAGAATGACCAGATAATGGAAACATGTCAAAATTTCACGTGAACTCGAACTCAGTACCAGCCTTAATACAATGCGCGTCACTCTTCTTCTTATCTTCCCTGATGACTCATTCTCCTAAGTAAGTCGCTAGTGGAGTTGCCCATTCTATCTTTTTCCCTCTGCGGGCGGGTGCGTTCAATGTGTTTTTCCTTGATGGCTGATCCTCATTTGCTATTTCTGCCGACCGTTCTGGTTGTACCTTACAATGCTGTCACTATTTTCAAATTTCTTCCTCATCTCCTGTGTCACAAAAGAGCAAAAACTTCTTTTCATTTCAATTTCCAATTGAAAATGATGTTTGAACTGCATGTCAGCTGCGTACGCACGGCCATTTTGCCTTAGCTACTTTCTTGCTATCCTCCAGACTGCGAACAATGCCTCCTAGAAGTACGGGCCGTAATGCAGAATGATGACGTCAGAGCAATAGGCCAAACGGTCGTGAAAAACACACGCAGTCTTATGGGACGTCCGCGGGAAATCGTGAATTATACAGGTTGTGTTGAAGTGAGTGAAGTGAAAACAAAGTGAGATCCGCGAAACAGTGCAAGTGAACAGCTAAAACACAAATTAAGGCCAATGACAGACAGTTCGGTTTCACCGAAGCATTTAACGCTTCGCTTTGGCGCGTCGGCTGACACACACAGCGGTTTTCAGAAGCGTTTATCGAGTCGGTTCAGTTACAAATTACGTCGGAGTATCATATAGATGCTTGTGAAAAAAGTAGTCGTGTATACATACATATGTATATTTATGTATATACATATATATGTAAGTATATATATGCATATGAATTTTGGGCAAAGTAATTCTAATACTAATTTGCTTTGAAAATCTGTAATTGCCTACTTTTAGAAACCAAGTGCCCGCAAATGTTTCATTTTCCAATACTGTATCCTAACCATTCTTCAAAAATGTGTTTTCTTATAAGATTTTCCTTCCCTTATTCCATGCATTCATCAATGTATCCAGAAAATTTCAGCTCGATCGGACTACGCAGCAATAAACATATCGAAAAACGCTCGAAAACCGAGTCGGTGGGTCATTTCTCTCATCTACCGACTCGGTTCCGAAACCGAGAGGAGGTTCGCACCGCGCTGTGTGTCATCACAATGCTAAAGTAATGCACGACTATACCGACTCGGTTTTCCTCTCGGGAAACGCCTCGCAAAAACCGTTGTGTTTGTCATTGGCCTAATGCGGTGCGTGCGGTATAATATGAAAAATTCGCTACGAAATATTTATCAGTTGGTGTTAGGTTATGTGACGTTTTGTGTCGATTCACTTTCGATACAATTGATTGACACAAAATTCAAGTTATGACTAAATATTATTACTACCACGCGTCCACGCACAAAAAACTAACTTTTTGATCATATTTTAGCTTAAAAACCGCAAGTGAAATCTCTGTGTGTGTCGGCTCTGCCTCGTGGAAATGTCAACATGGCCTATGGCAATGACGTCACAGCGAGAACGATTACGTAGCCTGACGGCCCATACATCTACAAGGCATTACTGCGAGGAGCAAATAGTTGCTACCTTAGCAGCTATGCCGGAATCTTGGACAGCCCGACTGTCAAATAGCAAGCATCAGAAAGCAGCTATTTCGTGACATTGGACAGCCAGAGCTGCTTATAGCTGCTATAGCATACACATTGAACACACCCCCGCACTGCTTTGTGGAAATGTCAAAACTCCCCGAATAACTGACGTCATAGCTAAAACGATTACGTAGCCTGACGGCCCGTACTTCTAGGAAGCATTGCTACGACAAAAGGTCCAACTAGTGATGATTCTGCGCGCATACGTACGCATATGCACCGAGGCAAACCACGCAAAGCATATGGTGCATATACATAAACATAACTTTCCGAACAGCCAGAAAAGTGGCATGCTCATTAAGCAGCCTTTTGCTCAATTGTTGCTATGAGCTGTCCATACGCAAAGTGGTGATGAGATACGACTTGACATACGTTCGCTTATGCGCTGTATGGGCACTTATGTTCACTCGTGTTTGCGTATGTCAAAAAGTGCCTTTTTTGCTCTAAAACCGGTCGGTTTTGACAGATGCTTATGTTCGCAGACTTATGTCTGGTTAGGGCTAAAGTCATAGCGTAATGCTTCAAATACATATTGGCCCAAGCTAAACCATCTCGGGTTGGCCCATCTCAGAGTTTACGGGAACAATGTCGCGAAAAACACACGTAGTCTTATGGGACGCCCGCGGGAAAATGTTAATTGTACAGGTTGTGTTAAAGCGAGTGATATAAAAATCAAGTGAGATCTGCGGAACAGTGCTAGTGAACAGTTAAACACAAATTAATGCGGTGCGTGCGGTTTAATTGGAAAAATTCGCTGCGAAATGTTTATCGGTTGGTGTTAGGTTATGTTATGTTTCGTGCCGATTTACTGTCGATACAATCAATTGGTACAAAATGAAAGTTATGACTAAATATTATTATTACAACGTGTCCACGCACAAAAAACTAACGTTTTAATCATATTTTAGCTTAAAAACCGCAAGTGAAATCTCCGTGTACATCGGCACTGCCTCGTGGAAATGTGAAAATTCCCCGAATAACTGACGTCATATCTAAAACGATTACGTAGCATGACGGCCCGTACTTCTAGGAGGCATTGACAAATCCCACTCAGATCGGAATGCAGGCCAATATCGACCAATCGTAGCCATCTCACACCAAGGGGGTGTACACACATTGGCCATAGGGTCTGTTCGTTTGGCTTGGGCCAATATGTATATCCTACATAAGAAGTTACTTCCTAATAGCCCGTTCACACTAGACTCTAAATCAGGCGATTTCGATCAGCTGAGCGCGTTAGAGCTAAATCAACTTAAATCTACCTGATTGCCTATACATTTTTTTCGGTTTCCGACCGAGTTAATCAAGTAGATTTAGAGTTAATCAAGTACAAATCAGGTACTATTGTGAATTTTTCCCGGCTGAATTGTTCTCAGAGCGCGCTGAATTCCATCCGTGAGAGGCACGGTAGATTTGAAGGAAATGTCATTCGAATTTCGGTCTAAAATAAAGAAAACTGAGCAAAAACGGAAAATTTGAGTTGTACAAAATGAATTGATAATGCTCTTGTATGTTTCTGCACCATTTTCAACAACTTTCACGCAAAAAAAAATTCGAATGACATTTCTCTCTCTAAATCTCCTCATTCTAAATCACGTCGGGTAGTGTGAACGCTTACCTGATTAACTTTGACAGCTTCTAAATCTACTTGATTTAGAGTGTAGTGTGAACGGCTTATAACCAGCGTGCGGAGTCCGTATATGTCCAAAACTTTGAGTATAAAGATATTAAGAGTCGCAATAACGCAAGCAGACTGTCTTCATTTTACCCAAATTTCACCCATACTCTGAAAATTTACGAACATTCGGACAAATTGTTCGGGGCGTAGATGAATGGCTCGTTTCGGGTTTAGGGGCTTGGCGCGGAAATTTGAATATATGTAAATGTTGTGCGTACGAATATTCAAGTTTTAATATTCTTTATACTAAATAAATAAAGAATTAACTAATCTAAACATAGACACACACACACACACACACACACACACACACACATATATATATATATATATATATATATATATATATATATATATATATATATATATATATATATATATATATATATATATATATATATATATATATATATATATTTATATATATATATATATATATATATATATATATATATATATATATATATATGTATATATATATGTATCTATATATATGTATAAATAATTAAATATTTACATATACATATATATATATATATATATATATATATATATATATATATATATATATATATATATATATAAATTATATATATATATACTTATATATACATATGTAAATATACATATATTATATATATATGTAAATATATATATACAGTCTGTCAAGAATGAGTTTACACATAGGGAAAAAATTCAATTTTTCATCTTTCTAATTATAAAATACTACTTTTTGTTTATGTAAATAATTTTTTTTTTCTTAATTATCGTTATTTGCATTATTTCCAACCGATATATACAAAAAAAGTACAACTTCAATGCAAAAAAAGAACGAAAAGAACAACGAAAACAATTATTACAATTCTTGAAGTGTCAAGAAACTCTTTACACAAAAGTTTATTTTTTGCATTACTGCAACGATACGGTAAATTTACCATAATTTTTGGTCTGTATTGTAAAGCTCTATAAATTTGATCATTAGTGTGTGATTAATTTTTGGCTAATACGCATAAATAAGTGAGATATTGTGTTTTAAAATGCCAGGCAAAAGATTGTCCTTTGAGTTGGTTCAGATGATATACTATAATCACCAATTAGGTAAAAGTGCACAGGAACTGTCGGAAATGTTTTGTGTAGCACGAATGGCAGTCTATAACGTTATAAATCGTGCTGAAAATGAGAATAGATTGGAGCCAAAGTGTGGAGGTGGCTCAAAACCAAAAATATCTAAACGTATAGAGCGCCTTATGATAAGGAAGCTTGATAAAAACCCCTGGATTTCGACCAGAACACTTGCTAGGGAACTCAAGGAAGAGTGTGATGCTGCTGTTTCCCATGAAACAGTACGACAGGCCATCCTACGAAATAAGTTCTCATCAAGAGCTGCACGAAAGAAACCACTGTTTTCTGCACTAAACATCGAAAAGCGTTTTTCTTTCGCTATGATGCACCTTTTTCAACCCGTTGACTTCTGGGACGACGTCATATTCTGCGATGAGACGAAAATGATGTTGTACTATAATGATGGACCGGCTAGAGTGTGGCGCAAGCCTTTAACATCGTTGGAAAATCGAAATATCATTCCGGCTGTAAAATTTGGTAAGTTGTCCGTTATGATTTGGGGTGCTTCTCAAGCAGAGGAGTAGGAGACTTGGCATTCATCGAGTCAACCATGGACGCCCAACCATATTTGCATATCCATAAAACATATTTGGCAAGCAGTGCGCAGAAATTCGGGTTTATGCATAACAGCAAACCAAATTTTAAGCTTTACCAGGACAACGATCCCAAACATAAGGCGAACATGGTGCGAATGTGGCCCTTATACAAGTGATGGATACGCCAGCCAAGAGTCCGGACTTAAATCCCATCGAGAATTTATGGGCTTACTTAAAACAACAAGTCGCTCAAAGTCAACCCAAAAACCGAACTGCCTTAAAAATTGCGATTCTCGAAGAATGGCAAAAAATACCAACCACGTATGACCTGCAAAAGTTGGTTCATTCAATGAAAAATCGGTTGCGATGTGTGGTGGATGCCAAAGGTGGCCATACCAAATGTTAAATATACCAAATAATATTAAATATCCTGTAAATATGTAAATATTAAATACAATAATAATTTGTGTAAAGAGTTTCTTGACACTTCAAGAATTGCAATAATTGTTTTCGTTGGTCTTTTCGTTCTTGTTTTGCATTAAAGTTGTACTTTTTTTTGTATATATCGGTTGGAAATAATGTAAATAACTATAATTAAGAAAAAAACATTCATTTACATAAATAAAAAGTAGTATTTTATAATTAGAAAGATGAAAAATTGAATTTTTTTCCTATGTGTAAACTCATTCTTGACAGACTGTATATATATATATATATATATATATATATATATATATATATATATATATATATATATATATATATATATATATATATATATATAAATTATATATATATATATATATATACTTATATATACATATGTAAATATACATATATTATATATATATATATACATATATATATATATATATATATATATATATATATATATATATATATATATATATATATATATATATAAGTAAATATATATATATAAATATATATATATATATATATATATATATATATATATATATATATATATATATATATACATATATATGTGTGTGTTATCTGGCTATTCGGAGTTTTTTTTATCAGGCTGCTCTTTATGAATTGCTTTCGAAGCGCGTATTGGAATATTTTTTGAGCAGTTAAAACATGTCCAAATAATACCTGCACATCAAATAATTGTTTATATTACTATAATTCTTTACATTGTTAACTAGTGCTCTACCCATATCTAAATTGCCTCTCGAAATTTTCAAACAAATTAATGTTTAAATCATATGCCCCTATGCATCATTTTCTTACTTACGCCATTGACCTTCGACAGTCCTCGCGCCATCTTGAAAAATTAAAATCCGGTTGCTGTCAAAATGTCGCTATCAAAGACGCTAACTCGCGGAGTCAATCGGGATATCGGCAATAATTTCTACTTACTGCGTTATTTAAAAGTGGAACTTCCTGGATTTTGTTAAGAACATTACAGCAAGTGCTATAGTGGAAAGTTTCTTGTGAATTAACATTTCGAAAGTGGGATAGTGCTAGTTGTTTGAGCGATGACTCGCTGCTCAGTTGTTTTTGCCTTTTTAATAACTTTAGTCTATGTCGCTTCTATTTCTAATACTCTGGTGCTTTTGCATACTTTTCCCAGTCACGTATAATAGTTCGTTTTGTAAAAAGCCTCTTTTTAATAGTTGTTTCTTATCGATTTCTATTGCGTGTCGGTAGTTTGTTTACGTTTACTTTACGTGGCTAGCAAAATTTGACAGCAACCGGATTTTTCGCTCCCATGTAGTGATAGAGTGAAAGGCAAGGGGGAAGGCACAAACTCGCGACACACACCTACAGGCGTTTGAAACACTTGTAGGCAAACACCTACAAGTGTTTCTGCTACTCTTAATATCTTTATACTCTAAGGTCCAAAAAGACCAGTGAGCTGGCCCAATGCCTCCTAGAACTACGGGCCGTAATGCAGAATAATGACGTAGGACTAGACCGTCAAAGTGTCGCGAAAAAGACATGTGTTTAAATGGGACGTCCGCGTGAAAATCGAAATTGTACGGGCTGTGCGTGTTATATCGGAGTGAAATTAAAGTGAGACCCGCGAAACATTGCCAGCCAATCGCAAGAATGAAAGTTAGTGCGGTTCGCGACGTAATTAGTGATTAAATTGATAAAAACCGATTTAACAATTTCAGTGTAGGTTATGTGACGTTTAAGTGTCTGCAATGCCTGTGTCTGTCAGCACGAACGAGAATTGATTGGGAATTTGCCGTATATGTTAAATTGGTTGTTTGTATAAAATTAGACCAATTAACATGAATGCGGCAATTTCCTGGTCAAATACCAAGTCGAAGTAGATCCAGAAGATATTAGTGTGATATTTGAGGACGTCAAAGGCTGCGACGAAGCCAAACAAGAATTGAAAGTAGTTGAATTTGTGAAAAATTCAGTCAAGTTTTCAAGTCTTGGTGGCAAACTATCGAAAGGTATCCTCTTCGTTGGACCTCCTGGAACAGGCAAGGCTCTACTGGCTCGCGCTTTGGCTGGAGAAGCCGCTGTTAAAATAGTAGACTTAGGTACTCTATTTATCTCTCATGTACTTGTTTTTTGAGATCACAAACATAAGCTATTTAAGCTGTGAAGTGAAGTGAAAAGAAAAATGTTTGATTGATTGGGAATTTGCCAGATTGATTGGGAATTTGCCGCATATGTTTAACTGGTTAAGAATATTTCATTGGGCCAGTTAACATTAATGCGGCTATTTCCTGGTCTTCCACAACAAAATCAAATTGAAGTGATATGAAAAATGAATAATGTGAAAAACACTATTTTCCAACAAAAAATATATTTTTTATTAAATGAATTTAAAAATGTGGAATACTAACATTCATATATATTTTATAGATAATTTATTGCTACTATAAATAAATATTTTCAAGCAAAGCTTCTCTTAAATTTTATAATGAGTACTTATGTTTTTAATAACAACAGTGGGGTCAGTTTCATTGCAGAGCCTCTTCTTCCTAGCAGCTGTAAACCGCTTAGTCAAGAAACAAGGTAATAAATAATCATCATCCCCCGAAATAAAATAGGATAGGAAAAAAATCTCCAACCACACTCAACGCACTTCGCTAATGTCATCGCAAGCAGTGTACACTTAAGAAGTATATACATCATAAATTTAAAATATCAAAAAAATTTACATAACTCTTTCAAAGTGAAGCTTTGCTTAAATTTAATTTTACATAATTCATTTGTTTGGTAATTCTATATATAGTGCACACTTATACAGTACGTTTATATGAATATATCACAAAACATTGTAAACATCAAAATATGTACATATATAAATACTTTAGACTAAAGCATTGCTTAAAATTAATTTTACTTAATTCATTTGTTTGGTTATTGTGTAAATAGTTTTAAACTCATCCAGTACGTTAATATGCATGTATGTACCACATAATATTTCAAACATAACAAAAAAATCTACATATGTAACTACTTCAGACTAAAGCATTGCTCAAAATTAATTTTACAAAATTCATTTGCTTGGTATAGTTTACATTTACACAATACGTTTATATGCATATATCACAAAATATTTCAAATATCAAAAAATGTACATATATAACTACTTCAGACTAAAGCATTGCTTTAAATTAATTTTACATAATTCATTTGTTTCATTATTGTGTAAATAGCGTAAACTTATTCAGTACGTTAATATGCATGTATCACATAATATTTCAAACATAAAAAAAATCTACATATATAACTACTCCAGACTAAAGCCTTGCTCAAAATTAATTTTACATAATTCATTTGTTTGGTAATTCTATTTATAGTATACACTTATACAGTACGTTTATATGCATATATCACAAAATATTTCAAATATCAAAAAATGTACATATATAACTAATTCAGACAAAAGCATTGCTTCAAATTAATTTTACATAATTCATTTGTTTCATTATTGTGTAAAAAGCGTAAACTTATTCAGTACGTTAATATGCATGTATATACTACATAATATTTCAAACATAAAAAAAATCTACATAAATAAGTATTTGAATTTAAATCTTTCCTTAAATATGTATGTATACATCACATAAACTTCAAATATCAATAAAATAAAATATAAATGTATAGAAACGTTAAGTATAAAAATATATCAACAAAAAAAAATTACATATGAAAATATTATAAAAAAAGGCTGCGAAAATTGATTTCCCTTGTTGGCGTTAAGTGATGTTCTTCTTCGATGTTGATTAAATAATTCTAATTAAAGTAATAAATAATAATTATTTCATGAAAGCAAGAAATCGGTATACCTTTTTATTGTAGTCCTCGCACCGTCTTCAACTTGCGCCGCTGCGCTCGGTCAGTCAAGCAGTAAAACCCATCATTCAAATTTTTACTGTAATTGTTTAAGCAAATGTTTGCCCAGATTGACGCAATTTTTTTTGCTAAACTTATAGAATTTTCTCCGCACGGACAATATCTTATTTCATTTAAAGTACTTTCCATATATTTAAAAATTAACGAGAACACGAACTGCTTATGGTGGTTTTGTTTTAAGAACAAATGTTCAAAATCTTTTGAAATTAAAGTTTCAAATAATTGAAATGCTGCAGCGCCCAAATTTAGTGAGAAGTGTGCCGGAAATTTTAAACCACCACGATTTAGATTACAAAGGTAATCAGTATTACTAGAAAATGTGACACAAATATCTTTTTCAGATAGCAAAAAATTTGAACAATCAATGCATTTTACTGCTTCACTGACTTTCCTGCCCACGTATCCGGCAATAAAAACGATTACCGAATGTATATTTTCGTCGATTTCAACGATGTCGCACGAGGACAGAATATCATAAATTAAATTTGCGTCAATTAAATTAATGTTGAACGCGTCATCGTCGACGAACATATCTTTTATTTTTATTTCACCCCGGCTATGTGAATGCAATTTTAACAAACTTATCACGCGTAATTTTTTTTCTGATTCGAGGATTTGTTGAAAAGAGACATTATAGTTGCAACCGCTCATTCTTCGATATTTTCCAAATCTTTCTTCGAGGGAATCTGTTTGGAATTTACCTAGCAAAACGTAGTCGAAATTTAAATCATTTAGCAAATAATTGCAAATATGAAGTAATGACGCCGTTGTGTGAATTATTGCTGAATGTGTTTCGGTTGAAAGTTTACCTCTTATGCTGCGCTCATTAAAATTATCCCATGATATTAGCCAATGCAAGCAAGAAACAAGGAAAACATAATTATCGCCAGTAGAACTTGTAATGGGCTCCGCATATTTTTGCCTTGAATTATGTCCTTTTTTTGGGGTCTTAACATTGACAATTGTCCACCAAGTAAATATATTCTGTAGAAACTCAATTGTCCCAGTGGATTTGGGGAAAAAAGTTTTAACAGCCTCAATGGTTTTCTCATTGAAAATCCTCATAACAAGGGAAACATTTTGCCGTTCAAAGCTATTAGGATTAAGTGCCTTATATGATAAGGAAGGAGCTAATTTTAATGTTGAAAACTTTTCCTGGTCATGAATTTTTTTTAAACATGAGAAATCGGCGTTAGCTATTTCATTGGCGTCTTCGAATGAAGGAAACTTAAAACTTTGCGATTTTTCATTTATCCAATTGTTCCTTACACATTTGAATATATGAACGGTATCGAAAGCGAAAAATATTTTTTTGCCAGGAATAAATGGAGAATTAATAAAAGGCTGTAATTCTTTGTGGGGAGAAAATTGTTTAAAAAGTTTTCTATTTACTTGATTATTGTCAGCTAGCACACACACTACCTCATAGCCGATTTCGTGCAAAATTCTCAAAATAGTTTGAGTAGTTTGGAACAGAAAAGAGGCACTTATATCTTTAACTGGATATAGGCCTACCACATCCTTATTTTTAGATAAAAGTGAAGTTAACATAAAGGCCTGGACAGTTGTAGCAGGGCGCAAATCTGCAATGTCATTTTGTGTGTTATGAGCGATTCCTTCTATTTTGCCCCCTTTGAAACAAATAACGGGTTTTACATATATTTCATCAAGTAAAAGATTGACATATTTCTCGTGAGTTTGAAGCATTTTAAACTTATCTGTGAGATAGTTTTTGGCAACGCCCGAATTTAAATTTCCTGCTGCAAATGTTTTTAAATAATTATGATGGGGCATTACCAATAATTTCATTTCCCGCACATATTTATACGCGGCAGGGAAGGTGAAAAACAATAGACTGAAAGATATGATATCATCTGAAGAGTACAGTTTTCGCGATGAAAAATTTAGTTTAAGTTGTCTAGAGAGGAAAGACAAAGTAATTTTATCTTCCTCGGATGTTTGCTCATATTGAGCCAAATCATCTATTTGTTCGACAATATCATTTACGCGGTCTGTAACATTTATTGTATTCAAATCAATATTATTCACAAAATTTAAAATATTGTTAATTTTTGAATATAGGTCGCATTTTAAACTGCTACCTAATATGTGTTTAATAGGCTGTAAACTAATTTCTTTGTCTTTTAAAAATAATCGCACTCGAAAAACTTCATTAACTGAGAAAGATTTTTCAATGTGCGGTACTCTTTCTTTAAAATTTATTTTATAGAAGTAAATTTTACAATCTTCCACGGATGTATGCCAATCTTTTAAAGACAATTTATTTAAATTATGAAGAATATTATTTATTGATAAAATGCTATCCTCTTGTAGCCATTTTATATGTGCTTCGTTATTAAGCACCAAAGCTCGATCTATAGCCGGATCGTTTCGAGGAGTTGAAAATGAGGAAAGATACGTTGGTAGCCCCGGGAAAAGTGTAGGGATAGCATCTTTACGCAATTTACACCTCTCTCTTAATACTGGCAAACCATCTTTTTGAAGAATATCGTGACGGATGATTTGCCAGTCTTCGAAATGCACGTCACATATCACCGTATGTTTCTTGACTTTAAGGTCTTTCCTAGGGATTTTAGCTAGCCACCTGTTTGTGGCGTTAGTGTCCCTAGGAAACTTAAAAAGACTGTTGGTCTTACAAGTAGACCGACAGTTTGGAACGCAGCAGTAAGAAGGCATTTCTGAAATAATATAATGTTTTTTGTGAAATCGAAAACAAAAGTTTTTAAATAAGTTTGATTAAAAGTAATTTTATTTCAATGCAAGCCATGACAAAATGTGTGGGGAGATTAATGTCTTAGAGAAAAATATTTTTTCCTTGCATGAACGAAGATGAAATAGTATCATAACATAACATAAATTGCATTTTGCCTTATTAACCCAAGAAATGCCGATAAACATGAACTTGAACTATTGTGAAACAAAACAATCATGTATTTTAGCCAAATACTAGAACGGGAATCTGCATAAAGAATTCCAATTAGAAGTGTTGATAAGCAAATCCTTGTAGCCATCACATATGATGGTCAGTCACTTATAAATGCGAATCGAGTAAATTACATGGCAAAGTAATTTGAAGCGATATTTTGGTATATTTTTGCGATCGTTGTATTTTGTACACGACTTAAATGAATTGTGTACATTGATTTGCATTCAACGATTTTCGTGCTCAACTAAAGTGTGAAGGTTTTCAATTTGTGATCAGGGTTCCCTTTTTGTCTATGAATTACCACAGTTAACTAATATCCGCTGTAACACTTATCAAAGCTGAGAATATTTGATACGGGAAACTAGATCGTTTTGCGAAATAAGTATCCCCCAAAAACAATTCAATTAAAGTGTGTTTATTGGCAATAAACAAACTATTTTATCTAACGAAATGCACAGAACCACGAACAAACGCGGTGTTTCTCCAGCGAAAAATATAAAAGTATTTAAAAGAATTAAATTATTAAACTTTTTCAAATACCAAACTGTTTGCTGATTTAAATGAGTAAAGATAAGATGTTTCATGCTTTTGTAGTGAATCTAATAGGATCCCTATGTTTTTTGATTGCCCTTGTAAAGGCTAATCGAAGAATATTTTCTCAATTTTCAATTCCCGTACGATTAGCTTTTCAAATTGAGAAATTATTCTCCAACTAGCTTCTGAAGGTACAAACAGAAATCATCAGGATCCTATAATTCACTATGGAGGCATGAACAACTTATAGAATCAACTGTGAATCGGATCTACATACTGATCACTTTAAGTAAATACTTGTTCTTGCAATTTGTGTAAACTTATATATTTTTTATATAATATTTTTTTTTTTAATTTTTTATATTTTTTAATGATTTTCCAAACAGAATTGTTAGACCATGAAGATATTGAGACGTATGTCACAAATTGTGCCAAAAAGTGTAAACGAATTTTCGATAGAACATTGAACACGAGCATTAACATTTTTCATTTGAACATTAGGAGTATCAAGAAAAATTTTGATGAGCTAAAAGTTTCGCTAAATGAGCTGAACGATAGTATGGATATAATTATTTTATCGGAAACACACCATAATAGTTACACTACAGATTTCAGCCATATAGCTCCTGTTTTACAAATCCCTACGTAGTTTCTATTATACACAGCAATGCATTAATAAAAATGACAGAGTAATAGTGTTCATAAACCAGAGAATTAGCCACAAGTGCGAAGAAGTTAGCTCAGAATACATGACAGGGCTACAACTAATGATCGAAACGACGAGCAGCAAAAGCATAAGAGTACTAGCAATTTATAAATCGCCCACTACAGATAACGATAATTATCTGACTGGACTTAATAGTTTAGGTTTTGTTTCGTACGTCAGAGAGAATATAGCACGTAATAAAATATTTACCTTACTCTTCAGACCCCGATACAATTGAAAATTCCGTTTGTAATGATTTCCTTTGTTTCCACAGATTCCTTCTGTTGGTTGATTATCTAAAAAGTATAAAAATTACTACCTATGTTTTTATTTTCATAAATGTCTTACCCATTTTAAACCGCTTTGCAGTGTATCCAAACGCTGGAGCAATGCCTGGAGCCTCCATTCTATCATAAAGTGTATTTTCTGTTTGAAAAATAAATATTTTATTACATGGATGATGTTTATTTTCTTATCCACACATATAATGTGGAACATTCACAGTATAAAAAGAGCCATACAAGCTTTTGTCCCTGCCAACAATGAAACTGCATAAACAGTCATTTACAATTGCATGCACCAAAGAAATTTCTCAATTACAACACTATATTGATGTACAACATTTAGACTTACCCGTTTTCAGAATCTCCTTATTTCACACAATTTCCATTATTGATTAACTCATTAACTACACATAAACGCATTGCATAAACTCACTTGTAACATTTCAAATGTCAGGAATAATGGCGCGAATTCTGATTGTCATAAACCAGATGATCGCTACTTTATATGCCGTCCGCCAGGTAGCATTGATATCAATGCCTGCCCAAATTGACGTCATAGCTAAAACGATTACGTAGCCTGACGGCCCGTACTTCTAGGAGGCATTGGCTGGCCTGAGATTAGGTATGTTCGCGTACTTCAGCAAACTGCAGCAGTAACAGAATTTGGCTTGCAGCTAGAGTACAAAAACAACTTTCTGCGAATCTATTTTAAAATTTTATAATAGATTCAGGTATGCGAACAGACCTATTGTATTGTTGATCAGCCTGGAAAATTGGAAGAAATCGCATGGAATAGAAAAAGGTGCAAGATAAGATTCGACATCTACATACTCAGGCTAGATTTGTCGTTGCTCACATACGGCTCACTCTCGCAAAAAATACCAGCACACGCTCAGGTTGCTTTGACAGATAATGCATTGCGTAAATGGGGGCGGAATTTCAAGTTCAAAGTGTTTTTTCTGGAAAATGGAGGGAGTTCACCCACTTATCAGTCTACACACTTTACTGAAGTCAAAGAATGCTTTAAGCAAAGTACTGTGTTCGATTTCACGTGAAATTTTCATACAAAATTTCACGTGAAGTTGGTTTCGGTGAAAATTTAGCTTGAAAATAAGCAAGAGTTGTACTCTGTTCTTAGCATGAAAAGTTGCTTCGAAGTTGCTTTCGCTTCGAAAATATAGATGGCGTTGACACATGTCTCTGTGGAACAACTATAAGTTGCCACCAGAGGCGGCATCGGCGTTTTATAGTATTAGTCGACATAGTATTAAGTATTCATTTTGTATTTCTCTCTCTTGCTTGTGTGCCGTCGCCTTGTGCGGACGTGTAATAAATGTACATCCTAGAAAGTGAGTTTTCATTAAATACTTGGAGACGCGAAAAATTATTTCTGTTCCAAATTGATGTGCGCGGCTCGGTACAAGAACCGACGACGCCACATATGGTGACCCCGACGTTCAAGTGAAAATCGTGACGCGGTATATTAACACAGTGCGTATTTTTGAACAATGCCATATTGAGCAGTGCATATGGCTGAACATTGCGTATCTTCGAACATGCGAACAGTGCGTATACGTGAACAGTGTCTATAATTGTACAGTGCGTATACTGTAACATCCGTAAATCTGAACAGTGCGTATATTCGGACAGTGAAAAATGGCTAACACTTCGGATGATAAAACCACGCCGGACGGCAAAATGGGCGACACGACGCCATTACTTCCGCGTCGCGCATTCGAAACTGCGGGGCGAGGCATAGAAACCTTGCAAACGTTGAAATTGCCACCGTTTTGGCAAAGACGCCCAACATTGTGGTTCGTGCAAGTTGAGGCTCAGTTTGCAACGCATCGCGTAACAAATGATTTAAATCGCTTCAACGTTATTGTGGCTTCGCTTGATTCAGCCACACTAGAGCAAGTCGCAGACATCGTGGAATCGCCACCACCAAATCGATACGAAGCAATCAAAAACGCTTTAATTACGAGATTTACTGACTCTCCAGAACGGACGTTGACCAAACTGCTCACAGAGCTTGAGTTAGGTGAAAAGAAACCATCACAACTGTGGCGCGAAATGAAATCTTTGGCCGGCGAGCGATTAGGAGAAGAGGCTATCCGTGCTTTGTGGCTGCGTAGACTTCCTTCGCGAGTGCGTCCGATACTTACAGTGACGACAGAAATTAGTATTGACGCGTTAATCGTAATGGCGGACAAAATACTCGAGGAGTGTGGCGCAACTTCGATAGCGACAATCGAATCCAATGCAGCACCTGCAACTCTCGATGATTTACGAAGCGAAATTTCCGCGCTGTCAAAAAAGTTCGAGTCGTTAAGCATGCAAAATTCGCGGCAAAACAGAAATCGCTCACGTAGCTGGTGTGAAAGGGGCCGATCACGTTCGCGTTCAAGTGGACCAGGAATGTACTTTTACCATAGACGTTTTGGCAGCAAAGCCCTTAAGTGCCGCGGACCGTGCAGTTTCAAAAGTTCAAAAAACTAAATTTGTCGTCGTACAGTGGTGTGACTGTCGACGATGCTTACGAATCACACCGCTTATTACTTCGAGACCGACGCAGTGGAATCCTTTTTCTTGTGGACACAGGAGCGAGCGTGTCAGTAATACCACGGAAGGCAGCAGACAAGCCAGCGGAATTCAAGCTGTACGCAGCGAATAATTCAACCATCAAAACCTATGGCGAACGATCGATGGAGCTCGATTTTGGATTTCGAAGACCAATGCGCTGGTTTTTCCACACAGCAGACGTCACACGACCAATTTTAGGCGCTGATTTTTTACGTAAGTTTAATCTTTTAGTAGATGTTAAAAATAAACGGCTCATTGATGGGCAAACAAAACTTTTTGCTGTAGCGAAAGCCCAAAAAGGAATGTCGTCAATATTGTCAACATTTCCGTTAAACATTGATAATCCATTTCGAAAATTATTATCCGAATTTCCTGAGCTGACTGTACCATCAAATTTCATTGAGGGCCAACCGCATTCTGTCTTCCATTACATTAAAACCACAGGTTCTCCTGTTCACAAGCGCCCAAGACGTTTGTCAGCAGAAAAATATGCAGCTGCAAAGAAAGAATTTCATTATATGGTACAAAAAGGCATATGTCGACCCTCAAGTAGTCCGTGGGCAAGTCCACTCCATTTAGTCCGAAAGAAAAACGGAGAATGGAGACCATGCGGTGACTATCGCCGTTTGAACGCAATCACAACACCTGATCGCTATCCTATAGCACACATTCAAGATTTTACACATGTGTTGTTTGGAAAAAGCGTATTTAGTACGCTGGACTTGGAACGAGCATACCACCAAGTGCCCATTTACGAAGACGACATACCTAAAACTGCGGTATGTACTCCCTTCGGATCATTTGAATTTTGTCGGATGACGTTCGGACTCTGTAACGCTGCACAGACTTTTCAGCGGTTTTTAGATTCAATCTTGCGTGGTTTAGACTTTTGCTATGTGTATTTGGATGATATCCTTATCGCATCACACACTAAAGAAGAGCATGTCAACCACTTGAAGCAAATTTTCGAACGCTTCAAACATTTCGGCATTAGAATAAATCCTGCTAAATGCGTCTTCGGAGCCGCTAATGTCGAATATCTTGGATATATTATATCCGAACAAGGAACCAAACCATTACCTGGGCGAGTAGAAGTGATTCGAAATATTAAGCAGCCAAAAAATATATCAGAGCTACGACGGTATTTAGGGATGATAAATTTTTATCGACGTTTCCTTAAAAACGCTGCTCACGTCTTAGCGCCACTCAACTTTCTGATTAAAGACAGTAGAAAAAATGACAAGAGACCGATTGCGTGGACGAACGAATCGATTCAAGCCTTTAAAGCTAGCAAACAACTCATTGCAAACGCTGCATTACTAGTCCATCCGCACACAAAAAAACCCTTAGTCTTATCCACTGATGCGTCGAACACTGCACTAGGGTCGGTTCTGGAGCAATATCAAAATGGAAAACTGATGCCACTTGCATTTTATTCAAAAACATTAAATGCAGCGCAGAGAAATTACAGTGCGTATGACAAAGAACTGCTCGCTATTTACGAGTCAATTAAGCATTTTTGCTATTTGCTGGAGGGTCGTGAATTCGTTATTAAAACCGACCATAAGCCTTTATTATTTGCTTTCCAGCAACGATCTGATAAGGCATCTCCAAGGCAGGCTCGACAGTTGGAATATATTGCTCAATTTTCTACAAATATAATTCACGTGGATGGTGCCAGCAACATAGTAGCAGACACACTTTCACGATTGGAATCTATCCATACACGTGGAAAACCAATCACAATCACCGCTAGTGATATTGCTGATGCGCAATCTTCGGATGAAGAATTGCAATCGATATTGCAACGCAATACCGTACTCAACCTTAAAGCTTTCTCTATCGATAATAACAAGATTCTCTATTGTGATTTTTCCACGGGTGAAGCAAGACCATACATCCCCATGGGTTTACGACGAGCGATATTCGACCAAATTCATGGATTATCACACTCAGGGACTCGCAGCACGAGCAAAACGATCCGGAAGAAATACGTTTGGCCAAGTATGGGTAAGCATATTACTAACTGGGCCAAATCTTGCCTGGCATGTCAACGCTCAAAAGTCAATCGCTACACGAAAAACATTCCTCAGCAATTCAATGTACCAGATAAACGTTTCCAGCATATTCATCTGGACATTGTAGGCCCATTGCCACCATCAAATGGTTTCACGTATGTGTTGTCAATTGTTGACCGTTTCTCGCGATGGCCCGAGGCAATTCCGCTATCAGACTCATCAACCGAAACCATCTGTTCTGCGTTTTATATTAATTGGATTTCTCGCTTTGGAGCTCCAGTGGTAATTACGACTGACCGAGGATCGCAATTCGAGGCGACTCTTTTCACTGCGTTACGAAAACTATGTGGTTGTGAACGCCACAGAACCACCGCATATCATCCGGCATCAAATGGTATGGTAGAGCGTATGCACTGCACGCTAAAGGCATCGCTCATGTGTCACGAAGGCACTCAATGGACAGATGCCCTTCCAACAGTGCTTTTGGGTTTGCGCACTATGCTCAAAGAAGACCTTAACTGTTCCGCAGCAGAGTTGGTATATGGCACAGTTCTTCGTATTCCAGGTGAATTTTTTATGAACGACGAACGTAATGAAAACCCGCAAATTTTCGTGGAAAAGCTGAGAAAGAGCATGCAAGATTTACGCGCGATTCCCGCAGCACACCATCGAAGCGACGTTCCATTCGTCTTCAAGGAGTTATCGACTTGCTCGCACGTTTTCCTGCAGCGAAGTTCGGCGAAAAGATCTCTTCAACAGCCATTTACCGGACCTCATCCTGTCATCGAAAGACTCAGCAATTCCGTCTCCAAAATAAAAATTGATGAAAAACTGGTAACAGTTTCAACAGAGCGATTGAAACCAGCTCATTTGCTAAATCCAGATCTTCACGACGAGCCTGTCATTATTAATCAATTCGCAGTAAATCGAGAAACAGGTTCACCGAAAACTTATTCTAATACAAAAACTCTGAAAACAAAGAAATCCGTGACGTTTGCACTTTCTTAAACGTCACTCGGAGGGGAGTATTGTGGAACAACTATAAGTTGCCACCAGAGGCGGCATCGGCGTTTTATAGTATTAGTCGACATAGTATTATGTATTCATTTTGTATTTTTCTCTCTTGCTTGTGTGCCGTCGCCTTGTGCGGACGTGTAATAAATGTACATCCTAGAAAGTGAGTTTTCATTAAATACTTGGAGACGCGAAAAATTATTTCTGTTCCAAATTGATGTGCGCGGCTCGGTACAAGAACCGACGACGCCACATCTCCAAATATTTCACGCCAATTTAGTTTGTGCAGTTCATTCTTTCGAGCTAAAAAGTGACATTTGGTGTTTCAATTTGAAAATGAAGCAGTGCAAATGTCTTTCCAATGAGAAAATCGATCGAAAAGTGAAATTCTTTACATTTTATCCGTCAGATATGAAGAGTGTCTCTGCTTTTCTCCATTGCCAAAATTTTCGCTCGAAAGAATGACCAGATAATGGAAACATGTCAAAATTTAGCTTCACGATTAGCTTTTAGAAGCAGCTCTTCGCTTCTACGTTACACAACACAACTCAATAACAAATCTCTTCAGTTTTTTTTTAACTTTAATGTTTGTGTTTACTTGGATCAGCTAAACACTTGCAGTGCATTTTGGAAATTGTATGAAATTTGCACGTTTTCAGCATTCAGCTGCAGAAAAAACATTGAAATTTTCCAAACATATTCAAAACATTTCACTTATTCCTGACTTTTGACACCATATCTGTGAAAAAGAGCGAAAAAGAAACGTTGAAAATATCATGGTTCACGATTCAGCGCACCCGGCCTGTTGTGTTTCACACCCGCCTTCTAAAAACTCAAGATGAATTGCACTGTGTAAAAGCATACTTAAAACTCGAGTTGATTTGAAGTATTCGAAAGCCCGTATTCTGTTTATGATAGCATTTTTCAAGTTTATTGTCCATTTCCTTTGCCACCAAAGCGCGAAAACCACTTTTCATTTCCATTTCTAATACAAAGTGACGTTTGAGCAGTATGTCATCTGTTTACGCACGTCCGTTTAGCCTTAGCTACTTTCTTGCTATCCTCCAGACTGCGAGCAGCAAATAGCTGCTACCTTAGCAGCTATCCCGGAATCTTAGACAGCCCGGCTGTCAAATATCAAGCATAAGTAAGTAGCTATTTCGTGACATTGGACAGCCAGATCTGCTACAGCAAGAATATTGAACACACTCTAGGGGTGTGTTCAATGTGCATGCTTTAGCTGCTTCAAAAGCATAGCATCACTTTAGCATGTATCAAAATTTGAAGTAGCTAGGTGAAGCAGCTATGGATATTGGACAGCCAAGAACTGCTACGAAGGTCAGCAAATTCAAAAATACTTTTCCGAAATTTTTTTAAAATTTTAATATTTGTGTTGTCGTGGATTAGTTCAATACTTTAAATTATAAAGTACTATAAAATTGTATAAAATTTAGGAGTTTTCAACATACAGCTGCAGAAACCATAAAAATTTTCCTAACATATTTAAAACGTATCACTTATTTCCGGCTTTTGACGCCATATATGTGAAAAAGATAAAAAAATAATCGTTGGAGATTTGATGGCACATGAATCAGTGCACCCGGCCTTTTGCGCTTGATGCTCACCTGCTAAAAACTCAAGATGAGCTGCACTGTGTGAAAGCCGACTTAACTCGAGTTGAGTTGAAGTGTTTAAAAGCCCGTATTTAATTTATGCTGTCACTATTTTCATATTTGGCGGTCGGTCGCCAGCCGAATAGGGGGGAAAACATGTAGTATACGCAAATATACACGTGCCGCAACTGTTCGGTCTGGTGAAAGTGTGATCCATAACCTCCTCGCGGTGGCCGCTGGTAACAATTCCCCCGGAAGGGAGGATTGGCTAATTGGATCAGGCTAGTCCCTTCTAAGTAAGGTTGGTGAGAGATTCCTCTCCCGTAAAAAATTTTGGTTCTGCCGCACGCCCGTACAGCAGCCAGCTGTATGGGCTGTGTAAACGGAGGCCTCGCCCGTAACCGGTAGAGAGGCGCCCTTGTTTCTCTCCGCAAGGGTGACACGGAGGCCTGGGGACAGGTCTGGGCTGGTGACTGAGGTGAAGGTTCACCTGTGGGGTTCTGGATCCAACACTTCACTTTGCTCGGTTCTGGAACCTGGCGAACCGCGGTCTACAGAGTAGCGAACTGTTAGACTAGGAGAGACACCTTGGTCGCCTCGGCAGCAAGGTTCGCAGGTTCAGCGTACTGTGAAAGCCTACAGAACCCTCGTATGGTCGTGGGGAAGTCTGCCTCGCGATCCGAAGAGGGGGGAGGACGGTAGGAGCAATACGTTGTTCTTATGGGGGCGGGGTGTAGCGGGAGGCAAAATTGCTGGCGATTGCCTCGCCTGTGGTCCAAGAACGTGTAACCCAAACCTGAAACTATAAAAAAAATAATCTATGGATCAAAATAAAGACCTAAAAAAACTCAAACTTCCCGCCAGTACTACTGGAGGGAAGTCACCAGAAAAGGACCCCTTCAAAAGGAGTTCAAAGGTGACACGATCACCAACGTCGGGAGGCGAAACGGTTCAGGGTCAGGCGATCGAAAGATTGCGGGCCCTGAAGCTAGATGGGGAACCTGCTCCGGGATCTACTGTAAGTCCGATGGACGTAGCAGTACCCCTCAGCAGAGCAGTCACTCAGCAGTCTGGCGGCAGGTCTGGAGAACCACTGGCCAGTCCAACGGAAGCGGCGGTTGAGCCGGCTCCTAGCAGAGCTGTGACCAAGAACGGAGGCGGCAAGCTGAAAGGCTCGCAGGTCACCGGGAAGGAAGCGGTGGCTAAAACGGCCCACAGACACGGAGATCTAGTCGTCGACTGGATCTCAATTGATTTGCCACAGACACAGAGAATGTAATCGCAACTTGAATTGCAATCTCATTCGAACGTTGTTTTCGTGGAGGCAACACACGCTTTGGAATGGGTGTTTTCAGGTCATTTTCGTTGTAAGAAAACGGAGGACTTACATTATAAGCATTGTTAGCAAATGATGATTTACGCAAAGTAATTTCGAACAGGTACATATATTCGGATATATGAGGTATTTGTACTTTCTGCTTCAGGCATCTGTAACCTAGTCATAGATCCCTCTAAATAATTTTTAATTGGCAGTCATCATAACCAGGCATTGATTGTTCGTATTAGAGGTGTCGGAACTGATTTTCGAAGAAAATTATAAATTTGTATGTATCATGAGCTGGCAGCAATTGTGCCTTAATAGGATTTAAAATTATGTTTCACGTAAAGTTATTTCGAACAGGTATGTACGGGTATCTAGGTATTCGTACTTTCTGGTTCAGCCACATGTAGCCCTCTAAATACTTTTTTATTGAATTTTAATTGGCGGTCATCATAGGCAAGCAGCACTGAAAATGAACTAAATATCCGTTGCTGCCAAATGTTTAAAGATATTATTGTTCCACATCTATTCTTTTCGTTCATAAATATTTCCTGAAATCATAAAACATTAACGGGATCATGAGGTATGCTAACTGACTCTTGTTGAGCGTACTCATACACAATTCAGTCCGTTAAACCAATGATTTCGAATTATGTTACCATTACGTTACACTAAATTCAAATGAGATCTCCATTCTAGTCTCAAAATCACCACAGACACAGCAACGTGTTCGTCGACCAGTAGCTCCACCCACCAAATATCAAAAAATTTTGATATTTACTGCAACCGTTGCAGAGACTAAAAATGCAACCTGAGACTAGCCCACAGACAGAGATTTTCGTTGCAGATATCGCATATTGCAGATCTAGTTGTCGACGAGATCTCTCGTCTGTGGGCCGTTTAAGCCACTCGGCAAAGCTGCCACCAAAGGGAGGAAGCGGAATGCCCAACGCTTCAGAAAGAGAGAGGCAAAACGAGCCGCCAGGAGCACGGTGACGCTGGAATCCAAAGGGAAACCCGAGGATGCCCAAGTGAAACCTGTTGCAGCGGCTGCCAGTAAACGCCAACGCTCAGAAGAGATAACCTCGCCGAGAGGTAAATCAACGAAGAGGCCACGACAGGAGACGACAGTTCGTTCCTTTAGGGACGTAGCGGCCAGTCACCTTAAGCTGGCCGTCGTTGACAAACAGGAACCCCTGGAATGGAGACTCGAGGATGACGTGGCCAAGGTGATTCTTAAACGGATCACCGAGGAACTCCTCAAGTTTGCCATGTCAACTGAAGAAGGGCCACCTCGCTTTGAAGGCTGTAACATTGTTCGCGGCCTCGACGGAATGGCTTCGGTCTACCGTCCTGAAGATTTCGACAGACCATCCAGGTTTGGACGTAGTGGATGAGACATCCGTTCCTAAGCTGATTATGCCAAGGTGGCGGTGCCCCACTCGATCGCTTCGGAGGCTCTGTTTCTGTTAAAAAGACAGAACCCCGATCTGAAACTTTCAGGCTGGAGATTATTCCAGGCTGTTAAACTAACGAACCAATCTGCGGAGCCTGATTTAACTGGTGCAGCAAAGATGGTGCTTGTGCTGGGAATTGATCGGGAGTCCGTGTATCAAGTACGGGCCAACAACAGGTTGATTCACTTCGGTCTGAAGAGGATCACCTTGAAAGTTGGAGCGGAGAAGGTGACTGAGGGAAGCCGAAGTGCGAGTGGTCCAAGCAAATCTGCACCACAGTAGAGGGGCGACGGCCAACCTGCTTCGGCATCTCAGTCGGGGGCACGCTGACATCGCGCTGATACATGAGCTGCTTCTGCACAAGAATGTGGCTTGTGGATTCGGCACCAGCCTAAGTGTGTTCCAGCTAAAAGGAAGGGACAAGACAAGGACTTGTATTGTCGCCAAAAAAGAGGTGAAAGTAATCTTGATTCCGCAGCTTTGTGATGGGGATCCAAACACAGTGTGTGTGGAGAGGAGGATCGCTGGTAGCGGCACGAAGCGGTGCCTGCTGTCGGCGGTCTATCTACCATACGACATGGATCCCATCACGCCCGGACTGAGAAGATTGGCAGAAGCGGCTATGATAACGGATGCTGTTATCGGCTGTGACGCACATGCTCACCACGAAATATGAGGAAGCACCAACATAAACGAGAGAGGTAGGTGTTTGCTAGAATTTCTATCGTCAACCAACCTCAATATCCTCAACATAGGTAACAAACCTACATTTATAACTAGGAACAAGGCTGAGGTTATTAATATTACCCTGGCAGCTCCAAGCATAATCGAAAGTGTCCACAGCTGGCAGGTTTCTAACCTGCCATCGCTTTCGGACCACCAGTAGCTATGCTGGAATATCGGTTGTTCTGTTATCTCACCTTAAAAAGTACGGAACCCGAGAACAGCACAATGGGAAGTTTACTCAAGGAGAAAAATAGACACCTCAGACGACTCAAGACGACTTAACGAGCAGGTGAACTGATTAACGGGAATCTTAGTGTCAGATTTCAAAGACGTGTGTCCGGAAAAGCCCGTAAGGAAGAACGCTACCTTTTGGAATGGTGAACTCACAGAGGCTAGAGGTCGCACACGAATGGCGTTTAACACCTCAAGGCGTTCCGAAAAACGTGGCTGACTGGGTTCGTTACAAGCAAGAGCTGTCGCTTTTCAAAAAGAAGATAAGCCAAGCGCGACTCATGGAGGGAATTCTGTGAGAACATTGAAGGATGTACAGAGGCTGCCAGAATCAGGAAGGCCCTAAGCGTAACCCCTGGCGTACCTACGCTCTTGCGAAGGGAAAACGGGGATTGGGTGGAGGACCCGAAAGAGTGCCTGGACTTGCTACTGGAAACTCACTTTCCAGAATCAGCCTGCGTGACACCGCGTAGTGACGTACTTCGAGGAACCCACCGGGCGTCTGAGCGGCTGATCAAGGAAGTAGTAGACGAAGTCAAGATTTAATGGGCTATTGGCACATTCCGGATTGATGAGATACCACCTATCATGCTTCAAAAAGCAGATAAAACCATCATTCCCATTCTGCAGCGTATTTTTACCGCATGCCTCCGCCTCGGGATAGTACCCGAGCAATGGACAAAAGCTAGGGTGGTCTTCATTCCGAAACCTGGTAGGTTGAATCATCATTACGTGACGGACTTTCGACCAATCAGCTTAACATCGTTTCTGCTCAAAACACTAGAGAGGCTTGTTGATCTGCATATCAAAAGCTCGATTGATGTCGAGAGACTCTGTGTTGATCAACACGCGTATCTAGAGGGCAGATCAGTAGATACGGCATTACACAAAGTTGTCGGTACAATAGAAAAATCCTTACGGCAGAAGGAATTCACGTTGGCAGCCTTCTTAGACATTGAGGGGCCCTTCAATAATGTCACTGTCGCGAGTATCATCGATGCCTTGGTTTGATATGGGGTGGATAAAACCCTGGCGACCTGGGCATCTGACTTGCTCAAGAGCAGGCGGATTGAGGCTACCATTTTGGAGGCCAAAGCGGAAAGAATAGTCGGAACTGGAACACCACAAGGAGGAATTATATCCATCCTGACAGTCAACGAAATACTGGAGAAGTTAAGGGCCAGTGGCTTTGAGGTGGTGGCGTATGCCGATGACATTGAGGTACTTGTGAGGGGTGCGTTCCCACAAACTTTGTCGGACCTTATGCAATCGGCGCTGGACCATATCCAAATCTGGGCCAGAAAAGTCGGTCTTAGGGCAAACCCGACAAAAACCGAACTTGTGCTCTTCACAAGGAGACACAGGGTACCGGCTATTGCCACGCCTAACCTCAACGGAATAACATTGGAGCTTGCTGATAGTGTTAAATATTTGGGCCTTATACTAGACAGGAAACTGAACTGGGGGGCTAACGTGAAGCACAGAATTGGTAAGGCTCGCGCAGCACCTTTCGCTTGCCGGTCCGCCTACTCCAATACCTGGGGTCTTAAACCTAGGGCGGCCTATTACATATTCACATGTGTAGTCAGGCCAATTTTGGTGTATGGAGCGGTCGTGTGGTGGAAAGCAGCGGAGAGTAAAACTAATATCAACGAGCTAACAACACTGCAAAGATTAGTTTGCATATGTATTACGGGCGCTTTAAGAACCGCCCCAACGGCTGGGTTGGAAATAATTTTGGGACTCAAGCCCCTAGATCGATTCATCTTTAGAAGCGCAAGCTTAGCGGCGATATGCGCTAAAAGTTCTGGCATTTGGAACGATTCAGTGGGGCCACAGCGGTATTCTTACAGAATGCCACAAAAGATTTGGACTCGTTGCAGAAGACACGGACCACATGAGCAAAATAATACATCTTAGCAGGAATTTCCAGGTCAAGATACCTACAAGAACAGACTGGAAGAAAAAGGAAGCTACCACCGATAGGGGCGCCTGGATTTACACGGACGGGTCAAAGACGGACACAGTAGTTGGCTCGGGCGTGTTTTCTACGGATTTGAGCCTTAACCTGTGATGTAGACTGTCGGACCATGCTACCGTCTTTCAGTCTGAATCACATGCTATACGCATGGCAGTTGAGTCCATTAGCGGAATATCAACCAGACCAATGACCATTTGCGTCAACAGTAGGGCAGCTATTCTCGCTCTTGCGTCTTACAGATGTTCTTCGAAAACTGTTAACGCTTGCAGAGTGGCTCTGAATGAAAAGGCAAGGCATATTCCTATCCGGATTATGTGGGTGCCAGGGCATAGTGGGGTCATAGGCAACGAAAAAGCTGATGAATTGGCGAGGAAAGGTTCAGGAGCTAGCAATTGCCCCTTGTCACGGTTTCGCGGACTATATATATCGTGAAATTTCAGAAAGATGATAAATGCGAAGAATACTAAATGAGAAAGGTAACGCCAGTGCGTAAGGAAGATTGGACAATGGAAAAAGTTGTAATTTTTTTTGATTGGTGCAAGCTCCTTTTGTGTTGACAGATTTTCTTTTTTTTCCTTGCCGGGAAAACTGACTGGATTGAACGAGGATCGTGGTACTGGCGGAGGAGAAGAAATCAATCAGTTTTGAGGAGGCTGATCGAAACCGAGAAGTTTAGTTGGAGTTTTGAGGAATCCGTGCACTCGTTCCGGACGGCAACGATCGAAGATCAGATAATCGATCGACGTGGATGGCGTACACGTCTCGGACGGCAAACATCGAAGATATATCACCGAACGGCGTAGTTGGCAATTAGCAGCGACTCATTGTTGGAAAAGCGATAAGTGGTTACGCGGGGAGTTCCCGGAGATTCATAGAACGACAAAGGAGAACCTTGTCATCAGATCAGGTGATTAGTTCATAGTTAGTAATAAGCACCATTGTGAATTAGTTTTCAATTCTCAATTTCAATTCGTGTAACGCGGCGCCGTCGGCAGAAATTTGTTAAGTAAGTTCGAAAAATATAGCTTTGGATAAGTGTGAAACTGGTGTTACATTTCGAGACGCGAGATTTAGAAATTTTCAAGCGCGGGTCCTGTCAGTACTCGCCGTCGTCTTCTCGCTTCGAAGCGGCGAATCGTAGGCAGTTCCGAAGTTGAAGCGAGTGGCGCCCACTCACGACCCGTCTCGTGAGCTAGAGCCGCCGGAAACTGCCGCCCTTGCATCCCAGTTGGGGGATGAAGGGTTTTCGACTGAAATACGGAAAGTTTCGGGTAATACGCTGCATCACTGTACCTCGGTCAATCGCTGACGCCACAAACAAACTTGATGCCGCCATATGGGTTAAACTAAATTCCGGATGGGAAAACAGGCTGGACTGCAGGATGGCCAGGACATTATGGCCATCACCTGATCCAAGCAAAAGCAGGAAACTGCTCAAGCTCAGTAGAAACTGCTTGAGAGCCACGGTCGGCTTGCTCTTAGGGCACTGCCTTACCGCATCTCATGCGAAGACAGTGGGACTGACACCCAGCAGTTTATGCAAGAAGTGCGAGACGGAAGAGGACACCATCGAGCATACTCTCTGCGATTGTCCGGCCCTAAATAATAAACGCCTCAAAATTTTTGGTGCATACCACTTTCAAGGGTTAGCAGAGGTGGCCAGTACCGTCACGCTGAGCCAGCTGATCCAGTTTGGCGAAGCGGTCACTTGGCAGCTCTAAAAAGCCAGCGGAGGGTGGCAAATGGGCCCAAACTGGTGGCCTAATGCAAGCCGCGTTTCCCGGCAGCCCTCTTTACTAACCTAACCTAACCTATTTTCAAATTTATTCCTCATCTCCTGTGTCACAAAAGCGCAAAAACTTATTGTCATTTCAATTTCCAATTAAAAATGACGTTTGAACTGCATGTCAACTGTACGCACGGCCATTTTGCCTTAGCTACCAGAGCTGCTAAAATAGCAGCTAATAGCTGCTATAGCATGCACATTGAACACACCCCAGATCTCACTTTATTTTCACTTCACTCACTTTAACACAACCCGCACAATTTACGATTGCCCGCGGACGTCCCATAAGACTGCGTGTGTTTTTCCCAACACTTTGACAGCTTTGTCTGACGTCATTATTCTGCATTACGCCCCGTACTTCTAGAAGGCATTGGTACCAGCCTTAAGCCCGGAAATGTATTCGACGCGAAACGAAACGAAGTGTCAAGTCCCATGCAAAATCAGCCTGGCGCGTAATTTCGTTTCGTTTGATTTTGCTCGTCAGTAATGTGTTCGAAGATGTATAACTGTCTTCGAAAACAACGCAGTGACTCGCTCTGAGAAGGCGCTGCACTATGTATAATGTAGAAACTTTCTACTTGAACTAAAAACACGTTTACTCGATATGGATTTACAACACACACACCTCTCTTTATTCCTCTTCTTCTTATTCTTCTAATACAAAAAGGTCGCTAACTAACTTAAATCTAATTATTACTCATAGGTGGCAGATCTCTCGATTTTGGTTATTATTGTCAAGGCCTTCTAGATGTACGGGCCGTAATGCAGAATGATGACGTCAGAGCAGTAGGCCAAAATGTCGCGAAAAACACACATAGTCTTATGGGACGTCCGCGGGAAAATGTTAATTGTACGGGTTGTGTTAAAGTGAGTAAAGTGAAAACAAAGTGAGATCCGGGGAGCAGTGCTGGTGAACATCTAAAACACAAATTAATGCGGTGCGCGCGGTGTAATTAGAAAAATTCGCCACGAAATGTTTATCAGATGTTCTTAGGTTATGTGGGGTTTTGTGTCGATTCACTTTCGATACAATTGATTGACACAAAATGCAAGTTATAACTAAATATTACACTACAACGCATCCACGCACAAAGAACTAACTTTTAATTCATATTTTAGCTAAAAAACCGCAAGTGAAATCTCGGTGTGTGTCGGCACTGCCTCGTGGAAATGTCAAATTCCCTACCGCCATGACGTCACAGCGAGAACGATTACGTAGCCTGACGGCCCGTACTTCTAGGAGGCATTGTTATTGTCAACATACGCGCTATTTATTTTGTGCTGCCACAGCTACTCCCCCTCCAATGATAACGCTCGTTTTGTCTTCAACTTGTTTGGAATGAAACTCTCTTTTTTGAATACGTCTTTAGAGGTTCCCTTTGCCAGAAACGCTGTTCCTCGATCGCTCGTTCCCACTGTGTATCATTACCGCTGAAGCACACTGCGACGCAGCCAGGCGCAGAAAAGCTGTCAGTTACGTTGACTATATGGGTTTTCCATAGGAGCGAGCACACCAAGTCGCAGCTAGGAGCAGCCAGGCGCAGCTCAGGTCGAAATGGATTCAACTTTTGTCGCAGCGAAGAGTTGCAATCAGGGGTGTGTTCAATGTGCATGCTATAGCTGCTCCAAAAGCATAGCATAGCATCACTTTAGCAAGTGTCAAAATTCGCAGTAGCTAGTTGAAGCAGCTATGAATATTGGACAGCCAAGAGCTGCTACGAAGGTCAGCCTTTACACAGGAAATTCAAAAATAATTTTGTTTCAATTTTTTTATTGTAATTTTTGCATTTTCGTGGATCAGTTCAATACTTCCATTGCACTTTGGAAACTGTATGAACTTTAGGAGTTTTCAACATAGCAACAGAGTTTTCAACGTACAAGCAACGTACAACTTAAAATTCGAGTTGAGTTTAAGTGTTTAAAAGCCCGTATTTAATATATGCTGTCGCTATTTTCAAATTTATTCCTCATCTCCTGTGTCACAAAAGCGCAAGAACTTCTTTTCATTTCAATTTCCAATTGAAAATTACGTTTAAACTGCATGTCAGCTGTGTACGCACGGCCATTTTGCCTTAGCTACTTTCTTGCTATCCTCCAGACTGCGAGCAGCAAATAGCTGCTACCTTAGCAGCTATGCCGGAATCTTGGACAGCCCGACTGTCAAATAGCACGCAGCAGAAAGTAGCTATTTCGTGACATTGGACAGCCAGAGCTGCTAAAATAGCAGCTAATAGCTGCTATAGCATGCACATTGAACACACCCCAGCTGTAATTACTTGAGAAACGCGCGGGATTTGAAATGTATGCGAAAATGTAAATTTGTAAGTTGATTTTATATTACTAATTTTTTGAAAAATTCGAAAACAATTTTTATTGGTAATAGCTTAGATAGTTAAAAGTAAAATAATAAGATAGTTAATAACAAATTTGAAAGATAATTAATAGCAAATTGAATAAAGTAAATTAAAATACTTTATTAGTCTAGTTGGTAGATTACTGACTTCTTGCTTGTGGGATCCCTGATTCGAATCCAAGTTCGAACGAAGGCCCGCGAACCAAGCTTTGAGTTCACCTAGCTCTAATTCGGTACGTGGTTAATATCAGGGGTAAAGTGAGTCGTCGAATTCCACACTCGTATTCACATTGATTGAAAAAATTATAAAGAATTATTTCAAAATGCAGTCAATTAAAGATGCAGTGTTGGATGACGAGGTGTCAATAGAGATGCTGATAACCCAAATGAAGGAGCGTCCGATTATTCATGAGAAGGCTACAGGCGGATACAGAGATGTCGCTGTGGAATTCAAACATAAACTGAAAATTCTTCTACATCACTGACACTTAGTCACGTTGCAGTGTAACCAGGCGATTTCGTTGGCTGCGCTTGGTCACTGATGGCTGCGCCTCGCTGCGTCGACTGTAATTCAGGCATTAAGCATTGGACTATCCCGTTCAAAATAGGCTGGTTTTATGCTTGAGTTACAATCAATGCAACCAACATTTGCTGCCAAGTTTTGTTGGTGGAACGAGTTACAATCAATGCAACACAACATTTACTGTCATCTGTCACTAGCTATATTAAAGAAATTGCTGTTCGATAATTTGGATCCTTTAAAGTCTCGGAAAGAGATATCAGTGAATATTTCATCCTCTAAAAGCTGCGGAGTGTAATGCAAATCAAAAATGAGACAAAAAAAATACAAATTCTGGTTGTCATTTACATATGGCGGTTCCGATTTCCCGGACGCTCATAGGAACGGGTGGAATTGGATATTTTCAAAAATGTTGTTGCCATGCCAAGTTTGAGATATGAGCAAACTCTGCTGCGCAACAAAGTTGTGTTGCATCATTGTAACTGCTCTCATACGTTCTCATGGGTTCAAACTCATTTTGTTGTGCAACAAATGTTGGTTGCATTGATTGTAACTCTAGCTTTAGTCGCTCGGTCGAAACCTCAGAACATAGAGATCTAAGGAAATGAAACAAGCGTATTCATATACGAAATTTAGTGAAGTAATTTTACTACAAAGGTAAAATCTATAAATAGAACAAATCGAGAGAATTGCTACCTCATATATTCCCCTTGGTTTCCCCGATACCTGAGCTTTTGTTGCTGCTGAGATAGTAATTGTCAAATTCGCGTGCACATGGCCAACTATTTTTATCTATCTATCTCACTCTATCTTTCTGTTCGTCACAGCTAGTGAATGTCAAATTCGCTTACTACTACTAACGCTCAGCTTAGTCAAATTGCTTCACTTCTCACTGCCATTTTCATTTCCTTATATCTCTCTCTTCTAAGGTCGAAACGTTTACATCCTCTCCTGCTACTCTGACTTTATAAAGTCTGTAGCAAATGCGCTACTAATTGTCGGATAATGAAAGACGATATTAATGAGAAACTAAAGAAACAATTTATTGACTATAAAACTAAAAGATAGTAAAGATAATACTGAACGCGTCCACGGCCGACCTGTTCGGTCGGCTGATGAAATAGAAGTCTGCTAATAGTTCTGCGTAACTGCCGATGGTTGTGCAGTGCAGGCAATTGGCACTGCCGTACCAGTGCGTCCAACCATGCCCCTACAAGTCTGTCGATTCGTTCTACTGTAGGGGCATGGTTGGACGCACTGGTACGGCAGTGCCAATTGCCTGCACTGCACAACCATCGGCAGTTACGCAGAACTATTAGCAGACTTCTATTTCATCAGCCGACCGAACAGGTCGGCCGTGGACGCGTTCAGTATTATCTTTACTATCTTTTAGTTTTATAGTCAATAAATTGTTTCTTTAGTTTCTCATTAATATCGTCTTTCATTATCCGACAATTAGTAGCGCATTTGCTACATTGGTGACCCTCGATCGTGCGAAAAAGAACATCCCGACGACCGGCCCGACGACAGCTCTGACGGTAATTACGACGCATCAGCTTGCTACAATTAGGCCCGACATTGTCGCCGCGGTAGCCATTGCCATGTGATGTCGCATCAATTAGTTACACGAGCCCGGACATTGTCACCTCGGCCCTACATTGATGCCTACGAACATCCGAAAAGGACATCCTGGCAAGCGTCGCCTCAGCAGCCGCATCATTGATGCCACGAGGAGCAACGCCGTCATCTCAGCAACTGGCGTAGCAACAGATCGCCGCAACGGCGAGCTATTTTGCTGCGACAGCGCGATGTTTCATCGCAGCCCATCGAGCTGCCCTCGGGGCCCCCTACGGCAGATCAGCCCCATTGATCGGCAACGTACATCGCGCCATACATCAGTGTGAACACTTAGGGGGGAGTGCTGTAGGGGCATGGTTGGACGCACTGGTACGGCAGTGCCAATTGCCTGCACTGCACAACCATCGGCAGTTACGCAGAACTATTAGCAGACTTCTATTTCATCAGCCGACCGAACAGGTCGGCCGTGGACGCGTTCAGTATTATCTTTACTATCTTTTAGTTTTATAGTCAATAAATTGTTTCTTTAGTTTCTCATTAATATCGTCTTTCATTATCCGACAATTAGTAGCGCATTTGCTACACTACTATCTCACTGGATTCGCTCCATCACTTGATGTGGGCCTGAAAACGGAGGTCCCAGTGGTCTTTTAACAGCGTCTGTTCGCAAGAATACGTGGCTACATGAGTGTGGATCCTTAAAGTGGAACATGGTTTTGTTGATATGATTTGCTGTGGGTGCTGGGCGAATGTTTCTGATATGCTCGCGAATTTCAGTCAGGAACGTTGCTGGATCGGCTGGCGTCTCATCGTTGACAAAAAACTCGCCTGGAACTCTTACTGTAGTTCCGTAGAGCATTTCTGCTGCAGATGCCTTAATGTCTGCCTTAAAAGCTGTTCGCAGACCTAGCATTGCTGTTGGTAAGGCCTCGATCCAAGATTGGGGTCGATGACACATTAATGCTGCTTTTAATGACCTGTGCCACCGCTCTATTATCCCGTTGGCCGCCGGATGATATGATGTTCTAATTCGTTTTGCTCCTACTAGTTTTAGCAACGATTGAAATAATGCCGATTCGAATTGGGAGCCTTGGTCTGTTGATATTATTTTTGGAGAACCAAAACGTGCTATCCAATTTGCATATCAAGCGGTGGTCACTGTGTCTGCTGTCATATCCTTCAATGGCACGGCTTCAGGCCATCGCGTGAATCGGTCTATCATCGTTAAGCAGTAGCGATACCCTTTCTCTGTCGGTAAAACGATTATGTCTATATGAATCTGTTCGAATCGTTTGTCTGGAATATCTATATGTACGGGAGTATTTTTATGGTGGCGTTGAATTTCTGCTCGCTGACATGGTAAACAATTTCTCGCCCATTGTAAAACATCTTTTTTACAATTCGGCCAGATGTATTTCGTTCTTAATTGCGTAATTGTTCCTCGTCCGCTGGGATGCGAAGGTCCGTGTACTAAGTCAAATGCTTTTCGGCGTTATGATTTCGGAATATATGGTCGCGCCTTTTCCGTTGATGTATCGCAGTATATTCGATAAGAATTTTTTCTAATTTTAAAGAAGAATTTCCTTGTAATAACTGTCGCAGTTCCGGGTCGTTTTCCTGTTCTCTCTTTAAATTTGCTATGTTGATAGTTGTTGGCATACTGATTGCGTTGATTCTCGACAATGCATCCGCTACGATGTTCTCGTTTCCTGCCACGTGAATGATCTCTGTGGACATTGGGATATAAAATCTAAATGCCGTAGCTGTCGTGGAGAAGCTTTATCAAGTTTTTGGGAAAAAGCTTATATTAATGGCTTGTGGTCTGTTTTTATAATGAAAGGACGACCTTCTAGCACATGACGAAAGTATTTGCATGCTTCATATACGGCGAGTAATTCGCGGTCGTACGTACTGTAGTCTTTCTGGGCAGAATTTAATTTTTTGGAAAAAAAATCCAAGTCGCTTCCAGTTTTCTCCACTTTTTTGTTCCAATACTGCCCCTATTGCCGTGTTGGGTGCGTCAGTTGTGAGTGCAATTGGTGCTTCAGGGTCTAAATGTACCAATTCTGTGGCTTGTGCCAATGCAGATTTGCATTTTAAAAAGGCATCGTCCAACTCTTGCGTCCATAGGATTTCGCGCTTATCATTTTTCTTGGAATGCCGTAAAATAGCATGCAGTGGTGCTTGTATTTCTGCTGCTTTGTGGATACATTTTCTGTAGTAATTAATAGATCCAAGAAATCTACGTAGATCTTGAATAGTTTTGGGTTTTGGATATGCCGAGATAACGTGCATTCGCTCTGCTGGTGGCTTACAACCCTTTTTGCTGATATTATAGCCTAAAAATTCCACTTCGGTCTGACCGAAACAACATTTATTAACACTTATACTTAATCCATGTTGGTCAAGCCGGGATAGAACAGCATTTAAATGCTCTTGATGCTGTTGCTGATTTTCTGATGCTATTAATATATCGTCAATATAACAATAAGCAAAGTCGAGTCCTCTCAGAACACCGTCCATGAAACGCTGGAAACTCTGCGCTGCATTTCTTAACCCGAATGGCATCACCGAGAATTCAAACATTCCAAACGGTGTTGTAACGGCTGTCTTGGGTATGTCCTCGGGCTCCATTGGGATCTGGTAGTACGCCCGTACTAAATCCAAAGTTGTGAAAACCGTTTTATTATGCAGTAAATACGTGAAACTTTGCACGTGCGCAATCGGATACCTGTCGGGAATGGTTTGGGCGTTCAGCTTTCTAAAATCGCCGCATGCTCTCCATCCTCCCGTTTTCTTTTTTACCAGGTGTAGCGGATTTGCCCACTGACTGTTTGACGGTCGGCAAATTCCGTCGTCCAACATCGTTTGGAATTCACTTTTTGTATCCTGCAGCTTTTGTCCTGTTAAGCTTCGTGGTCGTTCGACTACTGGAAGACCTGTCGTGATTATGCGGTGCGTAGTGTAATGTTTACTGCTGGAGCGACGTTGTCTTTTCGTTACATTGATAAATTTTTGTAATAGCCCGTCCAGACTACGGATACTTATGTATCCGGATACATAAGTATTGTCCTCACTGCAGCGACATCTGCAGATACATTTTACCCTTGCCATGAAAATCTATGAAAAGTGTGGACGATACTTATGTATGCGGATACTTAAGTATCCGTAGTCTGGACGGGCTATAATAGCCCGTCCAGACTACGGATACTTATGTATCCGGATACATAAGTATTGTCCTCACTGCAGCGACATCTGCAGATACATTTTACCCTTGCCATGAAAATCAATGAAAAGTGTGGACGATACTTATGTATGCGGATACTTAAGTATCCGTAGTCTGGACGGGCTATAAGATATCACTATATAATGATAGCTTATTAATTGTTGAAATGTTGACATGCTCCGGAAGCAGTAATTTTCCTGGGCTCGTAAACATCTTCTTTGTGTCAAAGATTCGTCGATTTCGCAGGTCTATTGACAAATTATAGTGCACCAAAAAATCCGCACCAATTATTGGTGTTTTGACGTTTGCCATTATGAAGGGCCATCTATAACTGCGGCTTAATCCGAAGTCTGTATTTAATTGTTTTTCCCCATAAGTGGTTATACTGAAATTGTTGGCAGCATACAATATAAATTTATCGGGAATAGTCGGTTTTTTAACCAAAAATCGTGGGATTACTGATACTACTGATCCCGTGTCTATTAAAAAAGGAATTTTTGTGTTTCTATCCGTGACGTGGAGACGGTATTCTCGGATTTGCTTGCTGTCACATACCGTCTCGATATGTGGCAGCTTTACGCGTTTCCCTGATTGCTATTTTGATTGAAGTTGCATGGCCCGTAGCATTTCGTGCTCCTTCTCCAAATTTCGCATGGAAAAAACAAAGACTTTTTCTCTTGGATCCCTGCTACGTGATCGATTACGTCCTCGAACCTCCAGGCGTTTCACAGACTTAACTAAATCGCGTACGTTGTTTTCCACTGCTGTTAATCGAGTAGAAAAATCAGAAGAGTATTGCTTGTCTCCTACGCTATTTACACTCAGAGCGTCCGTTGTTTGCATCACATGCGGCATGGTGACGTTTTCCAATATTCGATCAGCTATGTCGGCCAACTTTGTTATCGAAATCTCCTCGCTCGCTGACAAAATACACCGAACGTTCGTTGGCATTCTTTTCATCCAGAGCGTTCTGATTACATCGTCTGTCAAGCCTGGCGGGGCCACACTTGTCATTTCCCGTAATAGCTGAGACGGTTTTCTCCCTTCAAGCTCCAGCTCCGACAGTAATTTATGCAATTGGCGTTCCTTCGAATCCGTGAAACGTGCTATTAGTTGCGTGTTTAGCGAAATATACTTATCTGAAGTTGGCGGATTTCTAATTAGATCTGAAACTCTGTTCAGCGTTTCGAAATCCAGAGTTGCTAACAACGTAAAATATTTCGAATTGTCCGACTGAACGTTGTTTAAGTAGAATTGCGCGTCAGCCTGCGCAAACTATATGGCCGGGTCGTGACGCCAAAATGGCGGAAGTTTTACGCCTTGCACCGCTGCGAACATTGGTTTTGGCTGTTGGTTTGTGCTTGTCTGTAGACCTGCTTGGTTAGTTCGAATATGTGCCTGATCATCTTCGTCTTGCTTTTGCCTCTCATCCAACGGAGATAGCAAAATGTTTTCTGCAGATCTCCCTGACGGAGTTCTTGGCAGCGCCATGTTGCGGCCCTCGGTTTGTAGCGATTCGTGTGAAAGAATTTTAAAATGATGTCACCAGTTGTGGTGTGGGATGTTTCGATATAAGCAGAACACCTTGTGGTGTATTTTGCTGCACGATGAGCGGCGTTTGGTTCAACCGTAGGGGTCACCAATTGTAGATACTTTCTACTTGAACTAAAAACACGTTTACTCGATATGGATTTACAACACACACACCTCTCTTTATTCCTCTTCTTCTTATTCTTTTAATACAAAAAGGTCGCTAACTAACTTAAATCTAATTATTACTCATAGGTGGCAGATCTTTCGATTTTGGTTATTAGTGTCAACAAAACGGTGCTGCCACTACGCGCTATTTATTGTGTGCTGCCACAATAAGTTAAATTTCGCAGCCATTTAATGACCCAGGTACCTTAAATTGATGCGAAAAATGTGACAGCTCATAGTTTTATTCGAGTTTGCGGATATTTTATTGAAAAATGTGTGAAAATGGATGGATGAACGCACATCCTTGCAACAGTAGTTTTTGTTTTGCCGATAATATCATTTTTGATGCCGGTTAGTTAAATTTATGTGCACCGAATTCAAAAGTAATGGACTTGTTGAATGTCATCAATGGCAATTTATACTGCCCCCGGTATCGGGATACGGAACTTTATTTCGCTCGATTCCGCACAGACGTTTTCGCTGTATTTTGTTCGTCGAATACATTACTAGGCTTTAATATGAACTGGTGCCGGACGAAAACCCACAGTTCTAGCAATGCCTCCTAGAAGTACGGGCCGTAATGCAGAATCATGACCTCAGAGCAGTAGGCCAAAATGACGCGAAAAACACACATAAACTTATGGGATGTCCGCGGGAAAATGTTAATTGTACGGGTTGTGTTAAAGTGAGTAAAGTGAAAACAAAGTGAGATCCGGGGCACAGTGCTAGTGAACAGCCAAAACACAAATTAATGCGGTGCGCGCAGTATAATTAGAAAAATTCGCCACGAAATGTTTATCAGGTGTTCTTAGGTTATGTGGTGTTTTGTGTCGATTCACTTTCGATACAATTGATTGACACAAAATGCAATTTATAACTAAATATTAACACTACAACGCATCCACGCACAAAAAACTAACTTTTAATTCATATTTTAGCTAAAAAATCGCAAGTGAAATCTCGGTGTGTGTCGGCACTGCCTCGTGGAAATGTCAAATTCCCTACCGCCATGACGTCACAGCGAGAACGATTACGTAGCCTGACGTCCCGTACATCTAGGAGGCATTGGTTCTAGTCCACGTCTTCTATATCTTTGGATATCACCTGATACAAGTTGATTCGGACTAAAGTGCTATGCTTTGTCGTTTGAGGGTTGTGTGACCTACAATACTACTGTGGAACTGAGTTTAATCAGGTTGGAAACAGAATTCCTGTTGATTTCCACACTCAAATTCCGCGACGAATGACTAACTTGCTGTGTAAGTTTCGCGTTAACCTTTAAGCCGATGGTTATCGATCAAAACCAGGACTTTCATACAAACCCAAGCAGATTACGAAGGATAACAGGTATGTTTCTCGAAGGTAAAACCTGCACTATGGTGGTACCGGTACACCAATGCCATAGCATGAGTACTAATAAATAGCATGGAAAGAACGTTATTGTACGATATTTGCCTGATGGAAGAGAATGGCAAGCAGTGAAGGATTGACTATCCGCTGGCACCTAAGACTAATTATACACTGCTCTTATTGGTGTTAGGGTATGGATACCACCGTATCGATAACTTGGGAGGGTGATAAACTACGCCTACGTGGTATTGTGTTAAATAAAATTGATTGTTGAATCAAAAGTGAAACGGACTTCAGGCGAACCTGTATTTTTTTGTCAAATTTGCTTGATTAAATTGGCCTTTCTAATTCATATCAAAACAAGCGACATTTTCAAAATAAAACCATTCATTGACATTTGACAATGATCTGTATTGGAAAGTTTAATTGCTACACTCACCAGTGGCTGGAAATTGTCTCTGCTGGCAGTAAAATCTTCGATAACCGAGTAAAATTCGCACGGTATCAACACCTTTGAACGGCGTAGGTACCCCGTATGTAGCCGCTTTACCGCGCTGGTATTTGCCTAGAACTGGGTGATACACTAGTGGTATGAACAATATCATGGTGTCAATACCAGCAGTGTTTTAGTAGTCTAAGAAGAAGCAAACCCAAATAAGTTCACTTTATCAGATGCAAAAGTGAGAAAAGCATACTCTCAAATGTCAGGTGAGAATGTATAAATCCGTGTAAGCTGATAGGTGAGAGTGTGTTGGCGTACGTATAATCCCATAAGGATACAGTAAGCGCAGCGAACATTCGTTGGCAACAAACGAAATTCTCTGTAGTGGATTGCATAAAAGTGTCGGAGACAGTGCCGGATTTGACCTTCTTGCCGCCCCTCGGCAGCTGTGAACTTAACACCCGTCACCAACCCGCCCGCCTGATTCCAGCTCCAAATTTTTGACTAAAATCCAACAACAAACTCAGCATTTTTACATTATTGTTTTTTTTACTAGGTAAATACTTATGCTTGTTAGATAAATACTTGCCTAACTCTTTTATTAGCAAAATGTGGGATGCCATGGTAGTGATTTTATGAGAGCCAGACGTGTGCTATGTCATGATGTGCCGTAGCGGTCTCGCTAATCTCGCTTGAAACCTACTGCGCACAAGTGGGAATATACTCACAACAATGCTCGTACTCCATTATTACAAATTACTACTTGCAAGTATTTCTGTCTACTTCCACTTACTCGCACTCTTGTTCCCGCGTAATTCAGCAGTGATCGAGAGAGATTTCTACGTTGACGATTTTCTGACAGGAGCACTTCAAGTCCAACGAGAGACTACTTCAATTTTACAAGGTGCAAGTTTCAAGTTGCGTAAATGGAGCGCCAATCATTCACGATTATTGCAAGGTGTCCCAAAGGAAGATCAAGAAGTCAACATCGAGCTAGCTACTGATGACGATAAGGCTGTGAAGACCCTTGGTCTTTCATAGACTCCACTACAAGATGATTTCTGCATCAAAACAAATATATATTTAAGTTCACTATCGTCTGGAAGTAAAGGTGCTAGTTGATTTACTGCACGTTTCAGAGTTCCACCAGTTGTTTTCACGTCTACCACTCGGACGACTCCATCTTCACCATTGTACGTTTTCTGCCTAACGGCCATTGAAACGTTGGAAGGTGATCTTCCTTAATTATGAAAATGGTACCGATTTCAACATTTGGTAGACGATCCTTCCATTTATATCGATGACTCAAGTATTCCAAGCTCCAACGTTTCCAAAATGTTGTGTTTTATGTTAGAAACAAAGATGATGCCAGTGAATCCACTGGAGCTGTAAGTGGTTCACCAATCTAAAAATACCCGGGCGTAAGAGCGTATAAATCATTGGGATCAGTGGACATGGGAGTGATCCGTCTTGAAGTTAGGATCGGCTCGATTTCACTTATCACAGTTTCCAGCTCTTCATACGTTAATGATGCAGTGTTGATACTTCGAACTAAGAGATGTTTAGCAGATTTGACAGCTGCTTCCCAAAGTTCCCCAAAATGAGGAGCTCGTGGAGGAATAAAATTGAAATCAATTCCTATTTTACTGCACGTCGAAGTAATCTTCTCGAATCCTGCCTTGTCATGAACAGCAGACGGTAATTCTGCTAGTTGATTCCTAGCTCCCACAAAATTTGTTGCATAATCGAAATAAAGATTTCTGCACTGTCCTCGACAAGCTATAAACCGTTTAAGGGAAGCTATAAATGCATCGGTTGTTAGATCACTCACGACATCCAAGTGAACAGCCTTTGTAGCGAAGCAACAGTAAACTGCCACAAATGCTTTGTATGGTCGTTTTCCTCTAATTTTGTGATGTATCCAGAAAGGGCCACAGAAGTCCACACCTGTTTTTAAGAAAGGACGTGAGGGCTGAATTCTCGGTGATGGTAAATTGCCCATAAGCTGTTGAAATTAGAGATGGGCAAAAGCGCTCATAGCTCACCACTCACCACTCACTTTTACAGTGCAGCGCCTGAAAAAAGCAAAGCATAGTCTGCGAACGAAAGCTCTGGTTTGACTAAGCTTAGTGAAATGTGCAGCGAAAAGTATACTGAGAGTACGGCGCAACACTGTAAAAAAGAGTCATGAGTGGTGAGCTAAGAGCTATTTTGCCCATCTCTAGTTGAAATACGACTGGTTTGGCTCTGATACAACGGACACAATGTTGAACGGTTGATCTAGCCATTATTTTTCCTTTTGTATGCCAGAATCTTTGTCATATTTGTGCCATAAATGAATGTGGTCCACAGTGCATGTTCCTCATATGAGCTTCTTGCATAATCAGCTTCACAATTGGGTCATTGTATAGGAGTAGCATTGGATACTTAGCGTCATATGGCAGTGATGATGATTGTAATCGACTTCCAAATCGCATAATATCCTTTTCATCTAAGAATGGCGATAAACTGACCAAAGAGTTGTTGCTGTTCACTTTTCCATTTATGCTTAGTTGCTTGATTTCATCCTTGAAGTCCGTTTGCTGTACTGTTTTTATTATGACATGTAATGCATTTTCAAGCTCTAGTGGACTCAGTACAAGTGATGAGTAGGAACTATTGTCAGCCTTTTTGACACGTCCAATGAATCAGCATATAGCCAACGATTCGTTGTAGTTTCGGAAATGCATTTTTCGAGCTAACTTTATATATAATATCTTCAGCAGTTCAAATAGATGCAGACACAGCAGTTGGCACCTGTGTACTCTGTTTTTATTCAGAGCACTCGTTAGGCAAGTCTGTTTTCTGAATTGAGATGGGCCAGCTTGATGCGGGTCCGGATAAAAATAAGGGTCCGTAAAAACAAATGTTGCAAGATGGCATCTGTCCAGGTTTCAATCCCCGGGATAATACATCAGCTGGATTGTGTTTTGTAGGCACACACCTCCATTGATCAATTCTTCCAATTCGATGTGCAACAAATGTCTGATATGCTGATGAGTTCGAATTAATCCAACTCATTACGACCTGAGAATATGTCCAGAAGCTTATGCGATTGTTTCCATAGTTCAGCTCTTCTGCCACGCGTGTCATAAGTTGTGCATCCAGAAGTGCTGCACACAACTTCAATCGTGGAATTGTTTGAGTTTTAAGCGGAGCGACACGTGATTTTGCACATAAGAGTCTGACTTTGACTGTGCCATCTTAAAGTGCTGCACCGTACGCCCTTTCTGACGCGTTCCTAAAGCAATGTAATTGGAATGTTGCGCGGTATCTGATGGTTGAAAAAATGTATGGGAATTTTTGTGTTGCTGAGAGTCTGCAATTCATTTCGAAACATTGCCAATTCATGTTGGTATTTTTCTGATAGTCCATCGTCTCAACAAGCTTTAATTGCCATAATTTCCGAATAAAGATTTTTGCCATTACAACAACTTGTGCGAATAATCGAAGTGGATCATAAAAACGTGCAATATATGATGCCACTGTTCGTTTTGAGATAATTGAACTCGTATCTATATTTGTTTTGATGCAGAAATCATCTGAGTCCATGAAAGACCAAGGGTCTTCACAGCCTTATCATCAGCAGCTAGCTCCGGGTTGACTTCTTGATATTCCTTTGGGACACCTTACAATAATCGTGGATGGTTGGCGCTCCATTTACGCAACTTGAAACCTGCACCTTGTAAAATTGAAGTAATCTCTCGTTGATCTTGAAGTGCTTCGGCCAAACTATCGGCTCCTGTCAGACAATCGTCAACGTAGAAATCTCTCTCGATCACTGCTGCACCCAACGCAAGCGATGACTTTGCTTCCTTAGCTAATTGCTGCAGGCATTTTGTTGCAAGTTATGGTGCCGATCGAGCTCCATAAGTAACTGTTTTTAATTGATAATACTTCAAACGGTCCATTGGAGTATTCCTCCATACAATTAACTGCAACATTTCGTCATCTGGATGAATTAAAACTTGTCTGTACATTTTCTCAATGTTGGTGATAAATGCGCATCTTGGTAGCCGAAATCGGAAAAGAATGGAGAACAAATCCTTTTGTACTATCGGACCTTTATGCAAGATATCATTGAATGATTTGCCAGAAGACGATTTTGAAGAGGCCTCAAACACTACATGTAGTTTTGTAGTACGTAAGACGTAAGACACAGTAATGAGGAATGAAGCACTGAGGATATGAAATTCCTTCCTGGCCGACTTCCTTCATGTGCCCAAGATTCTCGTATTCATCCCTGAGCTCAGCGTATTGTTTTTTTTACCTAAGGATTTGATGTTAGTCGACGTTCAAGCGATAAAAATCTTCTTGTAGCTGTCTGTTATGATGATCCAAGAGAGTTTGAATTACTAGCATTGGTAGCTTGACGACAAAACGTCCTGCTGATGTTCGTCTAATGTGATGATTAATGTAAGCTTCGCATTCTTTTTCTGCAACAGACAACATTTTATTTTGCTCTACTAGCTCTTCAATATCCCAAAAACGAGTGAGGAGTTTGTCTATAGATTCTTCTTCCGCACTGTTTATTCCACAAACGAATATTTCTTGTGGGACTTCCGAAAACTTGCCAACTATTATCCACCCAAGCAGCGTATTTTGTAGGATAGGTAGATGGTCAGCTAAATGAATACGTCCTACCAGTGATATCAAATGATAAAACTCGGCTCCTAATAGTAGATCGATTTTATCCGGCCGGTTAAAATCAGGGTCGGCAAGTTGGACATTCGATGGTAATGGCCAATTTGTTATGTCTATTTTTTGCGACGGCTGATCCGAAATAGTTTGGGGAATGACAAAAGCTTCCATAGATGTTGCATATGCAGTTGTTCGTGATTGAAAGCTGAGATGAACACGTCGATGAGCTTCACTTTTTGCCTTTCCAGTTCCTTCAATATTTAATGACGTAGGCTTAGAAGATATTCCTAGGCGCTTTACTAATCTTTCTGTCACCATATTGATTTGTGACCCAGAATCCAAAATTGCTCGGCATTCTACCCTTTCTCCATTGATTGACACCAGCTGTATTTGCGTTGTGCTTAGGAGTACATATCCTGTGGCTCGAGCCTGCATGGAAGCGGTTAGTGTTGTTGATGACCTTTTTTCGATTCTGGCCCCTTGATCAGTTGTTATTGTTGGTGGTTAGGTGTCGTCAAGCAACATATGATGTTTTTTATTACACTTTGAACAGTTGCATGAATTGCATGGAGAGATTCTATGCCCTGCCTTTAGGTAATTAAAACATAGCTTATTTTCTTGTACGTATTTTGTAAAGGATTATCAAATATTGTTCACGGGTTGTATACCTCTCGTCTAATGCTTGGCGAACAAGTCGCCGCTTTGCAAAAAGATTCCTGGTATAACGATGAAGGAAAGAAATAAAACACTTGGTTTCAATTTCTGAAGTCTGTAGTGCCTAACTGATATGGCTCCTGTAATCAGACTGCTTTATTAACGCTCGTCTCCTACTTATATAGCTAAAATATTTACGGGTGTTTTTAATACTTAATGGTTACATTAATGCTGTTTCTTAATGGTTACATTAATTGTCGCTATACAGCTGTTATTAGTTGCGCTACTCGCCGCGCCGCGTCGCTAGCGTCATTCATGTTATGACGTTTTAGTTTCCGCGATCAATCACAACACCCTCTCCCTTTGGGTAGAAAAATTTTTCTTCTCTGTAGAGAAGGAAAATTTTTCGTCTTAACACTATGTGTTTATGCTATAATTAAGTATAAATCTAGACATATTTTTGCTTCTATTCATATATATGTTTGTTTTATTTACCAAAATTGTTCGCAAGTCTTGCAATATAGTTCTAGTTTTGTTTTTGCATGATATTTTCATATTTGTGGTATTTTAATGATATTTCTTTTGTGTTTTTAACTGAAATTTATAAAAAAATCATCGAATTCATTTTTATATTTGAATATTTTGTTGTCTTTGTTTTTCTTATTTCTTGCGTGTATGTGCTTGTAAGTGTAAAACTATTTCTTTTTGTTTTATGTTTTATAACATAATTATACTACATACTTTTGTGAATTTTGTGATTTAATAATAAGGTTTTTGAAATAATAAAATTCTTACGTTATTTTTTGTTTTTTTTTTTTGTACATGATTTACTGTGTTTGTGGTGTATATGGTTTCAACAAATTATTTTGATATGTTTTACATTTTCCCTTAACTAGTAATTCAGGATTGACACCATGTCTTTTTAATACTTCATATGGTCCATTGTATGTATTTTGTAATTTCTTTCTATTTATATTTCTCACTAAAACAAAATCTCCTTTAAAGTTTGATGGATATATTTTATTATCTACTTTTGTCTTTCTCTTTAATTTTACTTTTTCAATTATACTTCGTGCTAAACTAATGCTGTGTCTTAGTCTGGTTTTTAATTCGTCGACGTAGTTGCCTATGTTATTTATTGGTTTCTTGTTTTCTAGTAAATCATCTGGTAAATGGGGTAGTCTTCCATATACGAGCTCATACGGAGAGTATTCTGTGCCTACGTGTGGGGTAGTATTATATGCAAATGTATAATACGGGATCCATATATCCCATTCGTAGTCTTTAGTGAAATTTAATAAGTACTCATTCAGTACTCTGTGGTTACGTTCCATTGTTCCGAGTGTTTCGTGGTGATATGGCGTCGAGAAAATTTGTTGTATTTTTAGCATTTTGCATATGTTTGTCCTAAGCTCATTAGTGAATTCAGTCCCTCTGTCTGATTTTAATGTTTTAAAAAGACCGTGTTTCAGTACTAATTGTTCTATTAATGTTTTTGCAATCGTATCAGCATCTTTTGCTTTTATTGGGTGTGCAATGACGTATTTCGATAACTCGCATTGCATTGTAAGGATGTATCTATAATTGTTAGATATTCTGAGAGGTCCCACTGTGTCTATGACGATGGTTTCAAATGTATCTGTTGGTGTATTTGTTATAGTTTGTTTTTCTTTTATATGTCTTGTTTGTTTGTTGCTTGAACCACTTCACAGTTTCTAACGTATGTTTTTATCATTTTGTTCATATCTTTCCATATATATTTTTGTTTAAGTTTTAGTAATGTTTTTCTGACGCCCAGGTGACCTCCTATTGGGGTTGTATGGTAATTATTTATCAATTTGTATTGTATAATTTTGTCTATTATTCTTTTTGGGGGTTTGAATATTATAATCTTTGATGTACCCTTGTTTTGTGTTTTTAATTTCTGTTACAACTTATTGAACATGTTCTTGAATTCTTCTTTACATCGTATTTTAAATATATCATCTGTCTCACTTAGACTTATCTTTGTTATATTGTTCTTATTTGCTTCTGATGTCAGTTTCTCCAATAGCAAAACTAATTTTGATGGATTATCGCTGCATCTAATTCTGATTTAATAAAATGAAAAGTCGAACTCGTTTCCTTTATTTCTACCAATTTATTTTTCAAAAATCCGTATACTAGTATTTCGGCTATCACTTATAGCCTTCTTCAGCGATGTTTCTTCGACTGAGGAAAATAGTCCCTAATCGACCTATTTGTAGATAAACTTTTAAGTCTCCTTAAGCGTTTTCTTTCCGTCTGGGTATTTCCCCCATCCTCGGTAGGTGGGGCGTTAATTAAATCCTCATTAGCAGCCTCATTAACTGTTTCGTTAATCCTTCTTACCTGGCTCGTGGGTGAGATGTTAATTATCGTGTTATTAAGATCTCCGGTTGCCCTTGCGGTACTTCTTCTAATCAATTTGAACAGTGGGGAATATCCGTTTCCCAAATCCCTGTTAAGGAGACACTCCCGTGGAGCCTTGAATATCTCCAAACTTTCCGCTACATCTAGCTTTCTACTATCTCCCACGTTGCTTATCAGTGAGAGGTTTTCCACCGAGATGTTGTGGTCTGCTCCAACCATATGCTCCGCTACTTTAGATTTGAACTCCTTAATGTTTTTCCTCCTTGCTGTTTCTGCTTCCCTCCGATGCTCCTTGAAGCGAGTAAGTGCACTTCGTTTCGTTTGGCCTATATATTTTAGGTCACAATCCCCGCATTGGATCGAGTATATCCCTGCTTTTTCCAATCTTTCTATTGGGTCCTTTGTTGACCCAAGTAGAGTCTTCAGCTGGTTGCTTCTGTTTTGGAATACAACCTCTACGCCCCATTTCTTGAATTTGGGCTTCAAACCCAACGAAATCCGATTATATTTTAACACGACCCTTCTCAGTGGGGGCTTGTCCTCCTTCAGGTTTGTCAAACTTTTAAGTGCCAGGTTCCTCATCCGTTTTCCAATCAGTCCTGTTATCCGTTTGGTGGGGTATCCATTGCTCTCAGCTACTTTCAAAATGTGGGATGTTTCCTTCTTTAATCCCTCGGACGATAACGGTAGGGTCAACATACGATGGATCATGTGGTTGAATGCAGCCATCTTGTGCTGGTACGCATGGTTGGAGTTGTATCTGATGACGCGATTTGTGTCTGTTGGCTTCCTGTACACTTCCAGCTCTAATTGTTTCTCCCTCCTCTTTAGCAATAGATCCAAAAACGGTAGCTGACCATGCGTCTCTATTTCAAAAGAGAAATCAATATTTCCATGCAAACCATTGATGATTTCCACGGTATTTTCTACTTCTTCTCTTTTTACAACCGCGCAGATGTCGTCCACATATCTCCTCCAAAATTTCGGCATGAGGCCCTTTTCTTCCAGATCCGCTTCTAGCTTAGCCATAAAAATCTCGCTAATAAACGGTGACAGTGGGTTGCCCATCGGAGCTCCTTTCAGCTGCTTGTAATACCCTTCCCTGAATGTAAAATAATTATCTTCCATACACAATTTCGTTAGCTTGATGTACTGTTTGACCTTCGTCTTCCAAAATGCATCATTTCGTTGCTGAAGCAACCAGGTCTCTAATATAAGAATTGCTTCCTTTATAGGTATGCTCGGAAAAAGAGCTTTAACGTCGAAGGATATCAGAATTTCATCCTCTTCTAAATCTCCTATCGATTGAAGATGCTCACAAAATTCTTTCGAGTTTTTGACCGAATATGACCTAAACTTATGCTCCATGCTCTGGAATTCCTTGACCAACCATTTTGCAATCCGATGTGTTGGTGATTTTTCCGCTGAAATTATCTCCCTCATTTCTTTTCCTGGTTTATGAATTTTGGGAAGGCCCCTTATCCGTGGCAGCGCTGGATTTGAGACTTTCAAATTGTTGTTGGATAACACCTGTTTGCATTCCTTCAAAACTTTATCGACCTGCTTAATAAGTGGTTGTAGTGGATCGTTCCTCAGTTTTCTATACCTGCCTCTAAATCCACGATTAGCTGAGGTATATTCGCTTTGTTCCGAATGGCGAATTTTAACCCATTGTTTAAAAAATCAGTTTGTGCTGCCGTGAAGGTCTGTGATGATTGGTTTACCACCAACTTGCCGGTCTCCTGGGTGCTGCTTCTTTCTTGTGTACCCGGCCTCCGTTTACTCCCTTCCAGAGATTTGAACTTCTTCTCGAGGTGCTCCCTTTTCCTTTCGCCTTCAATTTCCTCCGCTCTTTTAACTTTAGTTAAAAATAAAGGAAACTCCCCTGAGTACTTTTGAGCTAATTTCAAATGCAAGCTGTATGCTTCCAGAGTTTTTTGATTTAATTTGGATCGCAGCTTTGAAATGCTCTGTGTTATGAGTCCTCTTTCCCACGTTCTGATGTTGTTGGATGCCATCGGTGATTTGATTCTGATTTGGTGACTTTTCGGAGTGACCCCGGCGTCTCTGCACCTGCTTAAAAAACCGATGTCCTTACTAAGTGCTGCAATTGATTTCCTCAGTGTAATGAATTTATTTGGCTCTGACCTTGGCTTGGTTGCCATTATTTGAACAAATATAATCAAACAAAAAATTGTTTGGCGAGCGTTTAGGTAGAAATTATACAATAAAATGAAAAGTCGAACTCGTTTCCTTTATTTCTACCAATTTATTTTTCAAAAATCCGTATACTAGTATTTCGGCTATCACTTATAGCCTTCTTCAGCGATGTTTCTTCGACTGAGGAAAATAGTCCCTAATCGACCTATTTGTAGATAAACTTTTAAGTCTCCTTAAGCGTTTTCTTTCCGTCTGGGTATTTCCCCCATCCTCGGTAGGTGGGGCGTTAATTAAATCCTCATTAGCAGCCTCATTAACTGTTTCGTTAATCCTTCTTACCTGGCTCGTGGGTGAGATGTTAATTATCGTGTTATTAAGATCTCCGGTTGCCCTTGCGGTACTTCTTCTAATCAATTTGAACAGTGGGGAATATCCGTTTCCCAAATCCCTGTTAAGGAGACACTCCCGTGGAGCCTTGAATATCTCCAAACTTTCCGCTACATCTAGCTTTCTACTATCTCCCACGTTGCTTATCAGTGAGAGGTTTTCCACCGAGATGTTGTGGTCTGCTCCAACCATATGCTCCGCTACTTTAGATTTGAACTCCTTAATGTTTTTCCTCCTTGCTGTTTCTGCTTCCCTCCGATGCTCCTTGAAGCGAGTAAGTGCACTTCGTTTCGTTTGGCCTATATATTTTAGGTCACAATCCCCGCATTGGATCGAGTATATCCCTGCTTTTTCCAATCTTTCTATTGGGTCCTTTGTTGACCCAAGTAGAGTCTTCAGCTGGTTGCTTCTGTTTTGGAATACAACCTCTACGCCCCATTTCTTTAATTTGGGCTTCAAACCCAACGAAATCCGATTATATTTTAACACGACCCTTCTCAGTGGGGGCTTGTCCTCCTTCAGGTTTGTCAAACTTTTAAGTGCCAGGTTCCTCATCCGTTTTCCAATCAGTCCTGTTATCCGTTTGGTGGGGTATCCATTGCTCTCAGCTACTTTCAAAATGTGGGATGTTTCCTTCTTTAATCCCTCGGACGATAACGGTAGGGTCAACATACGATGGATCATGTGGTTGAATGCAGCCATCTTGTGCTGGTACGCATGGTTGGAGTTGTATCTGATGACGCGATTTGTGTCTGTTGGCTTCCTGTACACTTCCAGCTCTAATTGTTTCTCCCTCCTCTTTAGCAATAGATCCAAAAACGGTAGCTGACCATGCGTCTCTATTTCAAAAGAGAAATCAATATTTCCATGCAAACCATTGATGATTTCCACGGTATTTTCTACTTCTTCTCTTTTTACAACCGCGCAGATGTCGTCCACATATCTCCTCCAAAATTTCGGCATGAGGCCCTTTTCTTCCAGATCCGCTTCTAGCTTAGCCATAAAAATCTCGCTAATAAACGGTGACAGTGGGTTGCCCATCGGAGCTCCTTTCAGCTGCTTGTAATACCCTTCCCTGAATGTAAAATAATTTTCTTCCATACACAATTTCGTTAGCTTGATGTACTGTTTGACCTTCGTCTTCCAAAATGCATCATTTCGTTGCTGAAGCAACCAGGTCTCTAATATAAGAATTGCTTCCTTTATAGGTATGCTCGGAAAAAGAGCTTTAACGTCGAAGGATATCAGAATTTCATCCTCTTCTAAATCTCCTATCGATTGAAGATGCTCACAAAATTCTTTCGAGTTTTTGACCGAATATGACCTAAACTTATGCTCCATGCTCTGGAATTCCTTGACCAACCATTTTGCAATCCGATGTGTTGGTGATTTTTCCGCTGAAATTATCTCCCTCATTTCTTTTCCTGGTTTATGAATTTTGGGAAGGCCCCTTATCCGTGGCAGCGCTGGATTTGAGACTTTCAAATTGTTGTTGGATAACACCTGTTTGCATTCCTTCAAAACTTTATCGACCTGCTTAATAAGTGGTTGTAGTGGATCGTTCCTCAGTTTTCTATACCTGCCTCTAAATCCACGATTAGCTGAGGTATATTCGCTTTGTTCCGAATGGCGAATTTTAACCCATTGTTTAAAAAATCAGTTTGTGCTGCCGTGAAGGTCTGTGATGATTGGTTTACCACCAACTTGCCGGTCTCCTGGGTGCTGCTTCTTTCTTGTGTACCCGGCCTCCGTTTACTCCCTTCCAGAGATTTGAACTTCTTCTCGAGGTGCTCCCTTTTCCTTTCGCCTTCAATTTCCTCCGCTCTTTTAACTTTAGTTAAAAATAAAGGAAACTCCCCTGAGTACTTTTGAGCTAATTTCAAATGCAAGCTGTATGCTTCCAGAGTTTTTTGATTTAATTTGGATCGCAGCTTTGAAATGCTCTGTGTTATGAGTCCTCTTTCCCACGTTCTGATGTTGTTGGATGCCATCGGTGATTTGATTCTGATTTGGTGACTTTTCGGAGTGACCCCGGCGTCTCTGCACCTGCTTAAAAAACCGATGTCCTTACTAAGTGCTGCAATTGATTTCCTCAGTGTAATGAATTTATTTGGCTCTGACCTTGGCTTGGTTGCCATTATTTGAACAAATATAATCAAACAAAAAATTGTTTGGCGAGCGTTTAGGTAGAAATTATACAATAAAATGAAAAGTCGAACTCGTTTCCTTTATTTCTACCAATTTATTTTTCAAAAATCCGTATACTAGTATTTCGGCTATCACTTATAGCCTTCTTCAGCGATGTTTCTTCGACTGAGGAAAATAGTCCCTAATCGACCTATTTGTAGATAAACTTTTAAGTCTCCTTAAGCGTTTTCTTTCCGTCTGGGTATTTCCCCCATCCTCGGTAGGTGGGGCGTTAATTAAATCCTCATTAGCAGCCTCATTAACTGTTTCGTTAATCCTTCTTACCTGGCTCGTGGGTGAGATGTTAATTATCGTGTTATTAAGATCTCCGGTTGCCCTTGCGGTACTTCTTCTAATCAATTTGAACAGTGGGGAATATCCGTTTCCCAAATCCCTGTTAAGGAGACACTCCCGTGGAGCCTTGAATATCTCCAAACTTTCCGCTACATCTAGCTTTCTACTATCTCCCACGTTGCTTATCAGTGAGAGGTTTTCCACCGAGATGTTGTGGTCTGCTCCAACCATATGCTCCGCTACTTTAGATTTGAACTCCTTAATGTTTTTCCTCCTTGCTGTTTCTGCTTCCCTCCGATGCTCCTTGAAGCGAGTAAGTGCACTTCGTTTCGTTTGGCCTATATATTTTAGGTCACAATCCCCGCATTGGATCGAGTATATCCCTGCTTTTTCCAATCTTTCTATTGGGTCCTTTGTTGACCCAAGTAGAGTCTTCAGCTGGTTGCTTCTGTTTTGGAATACAACCTCTACGCCCCATTTCTTGAATTTGGGCTTCAAACCCAACGAAATCCGATTATATTTTAACACGACCCTTCTCAGTGGGGGCTTGTCCTCCTTCAGGTTTGTCAAACTTTTAAGTGCCAGGTTCCTCATCCGTTTTCCAATCAGTCCTGTTATCCGTTTGGTGGGGTATCCATTGCTCTCAGCTACTTTCAAAATGTGGGATGTTTCCTTCTTTAATCCCTCGGACGATAACGGTAGGGTCAACATACGATGGATCATGTGGTTGAATGCAGCCATCTTGTGCTGGTACGCATGGTTGGAGTTGTATCTGATGACGCGATTTGTGTCTGTTGGCTTCCTGTACACTTCCAGCTCTAATTGTTTCTCCCTCCTCTTTAGCAATAGATCCAAAAACGGTAGCTGACCATTCGTCTCTATTTCAAAAGAGAAATTAATATTTCCATGCAAACCATTGATGATTTCCACGGTATTTTCTACTTCTTCTCTTTTTACAACCGCGCAGATGTCGTCCACATATCTCCTCCAAAATTTCGGCATGAGGCCCTTTTCTTCCAGATCCGCTTCTAGCTTAGCCATAAAAATCTCGCTAATAAACGGTGACAGTGGGTTGCCCATCGGAGCTCCTTTCAGCTGCTTGTAATACCCTTCCCTGAATGTAAAATAATTTTCTTCCATACACAATTTCGTTAACTTGATGTACTGTTTGACCTTCGTCTTCCAAAATGCATCATTTTGTTGCTGAAGCAACCAGGTCTCTAATATAAGAATTGCTTCCTTTATAGGTATGCTCGTAAAAAGAGCTTTAACGTCGAAGGATATCAGAATTTCATCCTCTTCTAAATCTCCTATCGATTGAAGATGCTCACAAAATTCTTTCGAGTTTTTGACCGAATATGACCTAAACTTATGCTCCATGCTCTGGAATTCCTTGACCAACCATTTTGCAATCCGATGTGTTGGTGATTTTTCCGCTGAAATTATCTCTCTCATTTCTTTTCCTGGTTTATGAATTTTGGGAAGGCCCCTTATCCGTGGCAGCGCTGGATTTGAGACTTTCAAATTGTTGTTGGATAACACCTGTTTGCATTCCTTCAAAACTTTATCGACCTGCTTAATAAGTGGTTGTAGTGGATCGTTCCTCAGTTTTCTATACGGTCCATTATCTATTTTTGTCCTCATTCTTTCATCGTAATCCTCCTTATCGAGTATAACTACTGCGTTTCCTTTGTCTGCCTTGATATAGTATACCGGTTTACTTTTTAACTCTTTGACCATTTCCTTTTCTTGGTGGATACGTTTTCCGCTGTGACTGTTGTTTTTCCTGATAGCATCTGTTGCTGCCAGGCGTATGCGTTCTTTCCCCTCCCCTGAAACTGGACCCTCCAATGTGTATGAGTTGATGCCTGCCTCTAAATCCACGATTAGCTGAGGTATATTCGCTTTGTTCCGAATGGCGAATTTTAACCCATTGTTTAAAAAATCAGTTTGTGCTGCCGTGAAGGTCTGTGATGATTGGTTTACCACCAACTTGCCGGTCTCCTGGGTGCTGCTTCTTTCTTGTGTACCCGGCCTCCGTTTACTCCCTTCCAGAGATTTGAACTTCTTCTCGAGGTGCTCCCTTTTCCTTTCGCCTTCAATTTCCTCCGCTCTTTTAACTTTAGTTAAAAATAAAGGAAACTCCCCTGAGTACTCTTGAGCTAATTTCAAATGCAAGCTGTATGCTTCCAGAGTTTTTTGATTTAATTTGGATCGCAGCTTTGAAATGCTCTGTGTTATGAGTCCTCTTTCCTACGTTCTGATGTTGTTGGATGCCATCGGTGATTTGATTCTGATTTGGTGACTTTTCGGAGTGACCCCGGCGTCTCTGCACCTGCTTAAAAAACCGATGTCCTTACTAAGTGCTGCAATTGATTTCCTCAGTGTAATGAATTTATTTGGCTCTGACCTTGGCTTGGTTGCCATTATTTGAACAAATATAATCAAACAAAAAATTGTTTGGCGAGCGTTTAGGTAGAAATTATACAATAAAATGAAAAGTCGAACTCGTTTCCTTTATTTCTACCAATTTATTTTTCAAAAATCCGTATACTAGTATTTCGGCTATCACTTATAGCCTTCTTCAGCGATGTTTCTTCGACTGAGGAAAATAGTCCCTAATCGACCTATTTGTAGATAAACTTTTAAGTCTCCTTAAGCGTTTTCTTTCCGTCTGGGTATTTCCCCCATCCTCGGTAGGTGGGGCGTTAATTAAATCCTCATTAGCAGCCTCATTAACTGTTTCGTTAATCCTTCTTACCTGGCTCGTGGGTGAGATGTTAATTATCGTGTTATTAAGATCTCCGGTTGCCCTTGCGGTACTTCTTCTAATCAATTTGAACAGTGGGGAATATCCGTTTCCCAAATCCCTGTTAAGGAGACACTCCCGTGGAGCCTTGAATATCTCCAAACTTTCCGCTACATCTAGCTTTCTACTATCTCCCACGTTGCTTATCAGTGAGAGGTTTTCCACCGAGATGTTGTGGTCTGCTCCAACCATATGCTCCGCTACTTTAGATTTGAACTCCTTAATGTTTTTCCTCCTTGCTGTTTCTGCTTCCCTCCGATGCTCCTTGAAGCGAGTAAGTGCACTTCGTTTCGTTTGGCCTATATATTTTAGGTCACAATCCCCGCATTGGATCGAGTATATCCCTGCTTTTTCCAATCTTTCTATTGGGTCCTTTGTTGACCCAAGTAGAGTCTTCAGCTGGTTGCTTATGTTTTGGAATACAACCTCTACGCCCCATTTCTTGAATTTGGGCTTCAAACCCAACGAAATCCGATTATATTTTAACACGACCCTTCTCAGTGGGGGCTTGTCCTCCTTCAGGTTTGTCAAACTTTTAAGTGCCAGGTTCCTCATCCGTTTTCCAATCAGTCCTGTTATCCGTTTGGTGGGGTATCCATTGCTCTCAGCTACTTTCAAAATGTGGGATGTTTCCTTCTTTAATCCCTCGGACGATAACGCTAGGGTCAACATACGATGGATCATGTGGTTGAATGCAGCCATCTTGTGCTGGTACGCATGGTTGGAGTTGTATCTGATGACGCGATTTGTGTCTGTTGGCTTCCTGTACACTTCCAGCTCTAATTGTTTCTCCCTCCTCTTTAGCAATAGATCCAAAAACGGTAGCTGACCATTCGTCTCTATTTCAAAAGAGAAATTAATATTTCCATGCAAACCATTGATGATTTCCACGGTATTTTCTACTTCTTCTCTTTTTACAACCGCGCAGATGTCGTCCACATATCTCCTCCAAAATTTCGGCATGAGGCCCTTTTCTTCCAGATCCGCTTCTAGCTTAGCCATAAAAATCTCGCTAATAAACGGTGACAGTGGGTTGCCCATCGGAGCTCCTTTCAGCTGCTTGTAATACCCTTCCCTGAATGTAAAATAATTTTCTTCCATACACAATTTCGTTAACTTGATGTACTGTTTGACCTTCGTCTTCCAAAATGCATCATTTTGTTGCTGAAGCAACCAGGTCTCTAATATAAGAATTGCTTCCTTTATAGGTATGCTCGGAAAAAGAGCTTTAACGTCGAAGGATATCAGAATTTCATCCTCTTCTAAATCTCCTATCGATTGAAGATGCTCACAAAATTCTTTCGAGTTTTTGACCGAATATGACCTAAACTTATGCTCCATGCTCTGGAATTCCTTGACCAACCATTTTGCAATCCGATGTGTTGGTGATTTTTCCGCTGAAATTATCTCCCTCATTTCTTTTCCTGGTTTATGAATTTTGGGAATCACGGATAAGGGGAAAACGTCAAGTGGAAAACATCGCTGAAGAAGGCTATAAGTGACAGCCGAAATACTAGTATACGGATTTTTGAAAAATAAATTGGTAGAAATAAAGGAAACGAGTTCGACTTTTCATTTTATTGTATAATTTCTACCTAAACGCTCGCCAAACAATTTTTTGTTTGATTATATTTGTTCTAATTCTGATTTGTTTATGTTCGATTATTACTTTTGGGGTATTTCCTATTTCGAATTTTAAATTGACTAAATTTTTTGTGTCAGCTGTTGAATCGCTGTCCCATATGTAATGTTGCGTATTATTTTGTTCTATTTGTTCGTTTTTTGTGTGTTGATTGGGATTTGTGGTGTCTCTTGCCATGTTTCTCGTAACTACTAGCATTTTCTTGTTGTTAGTATTTTTTGTTTGGGTATCATGTCTTTTAGCATGTCCGAATTTATTTTGATGCGTGATAATGCATCTGCGTTGACATTCACTTTACCCTTTCGATAAACTATGTCAAAGTCGTAGTCGCATAAGTCTATTCTAATGCGTGTCATTTTTGACGACGGATTTTTATGTGTGAATAGGGATATAAGAGGTCTGTGGTCTGTGACGACCGTAAACTTATTCCCGAATAAGTAAGGTTTAAAAAAATTTATTGACCAGTGTATTGCTAATAGTTCTTCCTCGATTATTGGTTTGTTCAACTCGTATTTTACTAATGTTCTACTTGCGTACGAAATGGGAAGGTCTTGTCATATTTTGCCTTGTGAGAGTATCGCACCTAATTCATAGTCGGATGCATCTGTTGTGACTATGAATGGTTTATTAAAATCGGGTTATTGCAATATTGGTGCTTTTATTAGTTTTTCTTTTCATTCCTTAAACGTTGCTTGGCATTGTTTTGTCCAGCAGAATTTTGTTTTTTTTTTTTAAATAAATCATTTCGTTATTTTGGCGAAGTCTGGAATGAATCTTCTGTAATAGTTGGCAAACGCGACAAATCTTCGAGCTTCGTCTGCATTTGTAGATACCGGGTAGTTTTTGATAGCATTGAACTTTGCTGGATCTGTGCGGATTCCACACAGATTTCCTTCGCTTCGTAGGAAATTACACTTTTCTGGGTTGAGCTTGAGGTTATACTTTTCTAGCCTTTCGAATATTTTTATCAAGTTTTTGTTGTGATGTGCGAGGCTGCAACCAAAGACGATTATGTCGTCAACGTATAGAAATGCTGCTGAATCTAATCCGCTCAATGCTAATGTTAGCATACGTTGAAAGCTGTTTGATGATATAGATAGGCCAAAAGGTAATCGTTTGAAATGCTAGTGTCCTTTGTTCGTTGAAAACGCTGTTAATGGTCTTGATTCTTTTTTAAGCTCGATTTGATGAAATGATCTTGTCATGTATAACGTGGAAAAATATCGCGCTCTTCCAAGTCGATCCAATACATCTTCTAATCTTGTAAGTGGGAATTTGTCATTAACGATCTTTTATTCAGTGTCCTAAAATCTACTACTAATCTCCACTGTGTTGTACCTGACTCACTCTTCTTTGGTGTCAGAAGTAAAGGCGAGTTGTACGGGCTGGTTGAGTTCTCAATTATGTTATCATTTTGCAACTTGTCCACTTGCTTGCTTATTTCTTCAATATATTTATTTTTATTTATTTATTTATTAGCCAAACAAGGCATAAATACATATACATAAAATATGAAATATCCAATTATTTAAAAAAAAGAAAGAAAAAAGTGTAAGGCACAAATAAATAACACATTAATAAATAAATAACTAATGGAGTAAACAAATAAGTTTCAAATAGACAATAAGTAAAATAACGAGGAAATAAAAGAATAACAATTAAAAACGATAATTAAACAAGAGCTTAAAAGTTATGGTGTACAAATCGCTTGGATAAGGGAAGATTTGTAGGATAGTTTGGAAATCGTTGGGGAATAAAGGTTGCTAAAGCCATTGAAGACCCTGCAGCATCTATTCACCGCTCATTAGCTGCATATATGGTAGAATGTGGATATTCCTTTAGCAAACGATTGGACCTGGTGTTCCTTAAGAGCCGTTTAGACGAGCGATTTTTTGCTGGATCCAGCACGAGCTTTCAGGCAAGAGAAGTGAAGGACGGAACGGAACAGCGAGCACGACTAATATAGTTGGCCATCGAGCACGGCAGCGATTTTTCTGTCATTTTCTTAGAAAAAATTTGAGGCACAGTCATTTTTTTGGTAGAAAGCAGTCTGTATATCTATAGCCCAGTGAAATCCTACATAAAAAAAGCGAAACTTCGGAAAAATTAGGGGAAAGCTGAATTTTGGTATGAACCTTGGTACTGGTGTGTTGAACAAAATGTCAAAAGTCCCCATCGATCCGAGTGCTGCGTCACTTTTTATACGGGGTCAAAGGTCACCAAAAGTGACCTTTCCTAAATATCTCAGTAACGGTCAATTTTTTCGAAAAACAATGTATGACGAATTTGTAGCTTAAAAAATTTTCAACAAAAAAGATTATAAAACTTTTTCCTGTAATCATAACCGTTTTTGAGATATTTTGATCTAAACATTTGATACTAGCAGCATCCTCTTTCTCAGGGCATGTTAATATTATCCGATTTTGATTACGACTTGGAAAGTTTGTGAGTTTGTTTTTTTATGTTCAAGAGGCGCATGAAAAAAACAAGTAAACAAACTTATCTACCATACTCCAGGATAGGTGGAAAAGGGTGCTCCGAAAAGTTACCACCACCCCCCGCCCCCCTTTGCCATATAGCTTGTAGGGACGTCTGCTCGCTACTCTCTTTTCAGAAATAAACTGTATTGCTGCATCATTGGTATGGGATTTTCCACGAAAAAGCAGAACAAGACAACAACATTGCAAATGAAAATAGGTTTTGTAACATATCATGGCGCTAGGAGTATGAAAAAGCAAGATAAAAACATGGCATAATTCTGTAAACGCTCATTCTTGACATTATAGGGGCTCAACCCGCTGCAGACTATCCCCTAATAATCAGTTTTTTACCAATCCTGTGACGACTACATAGCGCCAAAGGGACATGACACGTCTCGAAACCAATTTGCACCTGAAATTGCTTGACCTTGCCCTGATCGTTCTTGGGATAAGACGGTATGGAAAAAAAAACTAAAAAACCGGCTATTTCGGAATGGTTCGTTTGCGGGGGTGGGTAGGGTGGGGGTAGGGTTTGGCTTTAGGGCTAGTCTCACGATGTCAATAATAGACAATTTACAGGATAAAAAGTGATCCTATCTTGTTGAACAGTGTGCAAAGAGTAGGCAACGAGCCCATTTCTGAAGATTTGGGATGGATGCTCAAGGATACCATTTCATGGCAAAGGGGGATGGGGAAACTTTTCGGAGCACGCTTTTCCATCTACCCTGGAGCATGGTTGTTAAGTTTATTTACATGTTTTTTTCATGCGCCTCTTAAACATAGAAAAAGAAACTCACAAACATGCCAAGTCGTAATCAAAATCGGATAATATTTACATGCCCTAAGAAAGAGGACGCTGTTAGTTACAAATGTTTAGACCAATATATCTCAAAAACGGTTATGGTTACAGGAAAAAGTTATATAATCTCTTTTGTTGGGAATTTTTTAAGCTACAAATTTGTCACACGTTGTTTTTCTGAAGACGTAACCGTATAAAAAGTGACGCAGCGCTCGGTTCGATGGGGACTTTTGACATTTTGTTCAACACGCCGGTACCAAGGTTCA